>JAGVSL010000110.1:0-1200000 GCA_022494535.1 Himalopsyche phryganea | reverse complement strand
AGGGTTACATCAATTGGTAAAAACACCATTGAAATAAATCATGATTTCGATTAACAAAAATAGTTGGAGCCTCAGGCCTTAAGGATACCTCAAATTTTATCTACATAATATCATTAGTGAATATTATAGTATTTAATAAAATAAATTTGGATTATTGAGATTTTGTACACTTCCATGTATTTTGTCACTAACGACCCGGGTTTCGCCTTTCGGCATCTTCAGGCATTCGAGCACACGAATGGACTCGAACTGAGAGACAGTAAACAGTTTCTAACGCTTATATAGAAGATACAAATGCGACAAATATCATTTACGAGGCAATACATTATACGTCTGAGAGCCACACCGATACCTGAGTTAAAATTTCGGAAATCGTCCTAATCCTTATTTTGTAAACACCATATTACCAGAGTGGCAAATTGCCGAAGGCGATTGCCGCTTTTCAACTTCTTTTAGAAATACCAGTGATTTTACAATTATAATAGTATTGTGGGTTTTGACGGGATGTAATTCGACGAATGGGTAAATATATACAATCATTCCACATTTAGTGAAATCTGTTAGGTGTTTCAACGTATCGGATATAATAGCGGAGAATTAGGAAGGTTCAGCTGCTCATTCAAGATTGGTAAGGAGTATAACTGGCCTCTATTAATTTCTAAAATTTCCTGATAAAATAATTTATGATCCCCCATGTTTTTATGCAACAGTTTAACCCCATCATCCGCATTAACGTATGGTTCTCCATTAGCAAGTGATTTGCGAATGTCGAAGTTTCTTTTTTAATCTAAAGGCAGCTAAATGTTCTGATACCCTTATATCTAATGTACGTGTGGTTTTACCCACATAGAAATGTTGGCAATCATTGCATTGTAATTTATAAATACCAGATTTGTTCTTAAAGTTTACTCTATCTTTATTGTTAATAAGTAATTTGCCTAGAGAGTTTTTGCAATAGAACGCCGGTCTAACACTATCAGCGAGTTGTTTTTTAATTTTAAAGCTTGTGCAACCTAAATAACTTATTCTATGCCAGATTCTAGGGCGGTCTATGTCTTTAGACAAGTTCCCGAAATATAGCATCTTTTCTGCTAATTTACGTTGTTTTTTTGATACAAGACTATCTATAAGAGACGCCTCATAGCCATTATTAATGGCAATTTGTTTAATAATGTTTAGTTCGTTTTCAAAATTAAATTTATTTAGAGGTATAGTGACTAATCTGTGAACCTGAGAATGGAAAGCAGCCAATTTATATGAGAAAGGATGGTCTGACTTAAAATGGATCGTGGCTTCTGAAAACGTCTGTTTTCGGTAAATTTTAAATTCATGAATGGAGTTTTTAATATCAATATTAAGGTCAAGGAAATTTATATTCTTGCCCCCTACTTCTAAAGTGAATTGAATTTTATCGTGTATTAGAATGTCGCATTTGTATCTTCTATATAAGCGTTAGAAACTGTTTACTGTCTCTCAGTTCGAGTCCATTCGTGTGCTCGAATGCCTGAAGATGCTGAAAGGCGAAACCCGGGTCGTTAGTGACAAAATACATGGAAGTGTACAAAATCTCAATAATCCAAATTTAATATTGAAATTCCATCAAGCACCCTCAGTCGATGTCTTAAATTTAATAAAATAGTTTTAAACTTGATGACATTGTTTTACAAATTTACCTCTGAATCTTTCAAACATATCAAAGTAATGGACTTTTTAAATTTACTTATGCTGTTTGTCAATAAATGAATTAGATATTAACGTTATGAATGTTTTGAAATAATATTTAGTTTCTCAGATGTCTGACCGCTTTTCGAGCTGACGATTATTTTTTTGCTTTCTTTATTATATAGCGTTTGCCACATTTATTAATATGGTAACACCTATAGACTAATACACCTGTTAGCTGTTGATATGTGTCAATCATAGTAATGTCAATGCATAAAATAGTATACTTTTATGTCAATGTATGTTTATGTTTTCCATAATCAACATTCCGTTAATTATGATATTTATGTAAACTGTTTAATTGTTAATGTATTCTGAGAAGATTTGATTGAAGAAACTATTAGCTAGTAACTAATGTTATATTTCTTCGGTTTTTTTGTCTAATTTAGTAAGTATGTTGTTTTTTATATGACAATTTATGCTTATACGCTTTTGATTATTGGACTATTTTTATGCATAAAGCTGATGCAGTTGTCAGTTACCTATATAATAAAATTAAATGCATTATTTAGACATCATGCAGAGAGTTTTCTATAAACTATTAATATTCGATCGAATATATCGATCTGCTGATATTCATTCGAAATAATTGAAGCGCGTGCTAATAATTGTTTTGACACTCGTTAGTCGCACAAAAATAGATACCAAATAATCGTCAAAAGGGAAGCAAAGTGAGTATAGCAAAATATCGCACAAAAACATTCACATCCCTTCGAAGTGCGCAACACAGCGAAACTATTGACATATTTATGTCTGACGTTTCTGACAGTTCGCCGCGGTAATGGAGCCCTGAATGAAGTGGGAATGTCACATTCGTTTTCTCCATAATACGACAACCACCCAACAACGTTTCCTGATGTCTTCAACTGTGTGTTTAAGTCACCGGGAATATTAAGAGAGTATTACAATAATTGTTGGTGGGGTTGCAATCCCAATAACATATGCAACATACAGGAATGATGGCAAGTAGGGGTGTTTTCAAAATAAAAAGTCTATTGGCATTCATGAAAATTCTCAAAATGCGAAAACACGGCTTCTACATCTGCAAATAAATAAAGAATCTCAATGGAATGTAAGTAGCTATTTATGTTGCTTTTTCATTATCAAACGCACCCCCCAACTAAAGAATATTTTGACAGTATTTGAAAAGCTTGTGTAGAATTTTAAAATGTGTGTGAAATAATTTTTAATTTTTGAATGACTTTCTATTATCTAAATTAAACCCTGAAGGTGTCAATTTGAATGATATCCTTCAATTTGGGTTGAATTTTTTTTTAATTATTAAATTTGTGAATTAAATATCGACTGTGGAAAGGAAAAAGGACGTAATCCACACATAACAAATTTTACAGTAGGCACGAAAAACGTTTTTTTAATGATTTTCGGCCAAAAGTATTAAATATACATAACCTTAAGTTGCATGAGGACTAATAATCTGGCCTTTTATTTACCCAATCTGATATTAATTTAATAAGTTATTTAAGAAAAATCAATAAAATTGATGGTTACGTCTTTTTTCCCCGAAAAAAATTATCAACACCAATGTAGTTAAGCAGCTTACAGCATTTTTCCTCGCCAATTTAAAATGAATTTATTGAATAAACGTATAGAATTTTGGCAGCTAGTACACTTCTGCATATACTTAAAATAGCTTTCTTAGGGATGCATCATAATTAATTAACTGGAAATTTGATTACTATATACAATAAATCACATAGAGTATGTAACATAGTAAAAATGTTAGTTATAATTATATCAATACAAGCCTAATAGCACGCTGCAACAATTTTTTTAAAAACAATGCATGATAGTACATATTACTATTCTACTATTGATTTACTGCAAGTTAAGTTAAGACATAGTTTACCGTACATTATGCACGAAAAAATCAACGGGAGAATATATCAGTTCGTCATATTCCATTTTACGAGCAGTGTAATCCGAACTGTTCTTATGACTAATTTACAAGATAATCGAATATTATGCATCGTATAATATTAGAACTGTAGTAAATACTAATAATATTCGTCTATTAAAATGATTTCAAGTAAATAGATTGACACAACATGACATAACCTAAAAATCGCATGGTAATGTTTTTAGTAAAAATAGTAAAAATTGTAAACTTCCTCGTCTAATATGAGCAAGAGATCATTGATCTATGATTTAAGATATAGTATTGTTGTAACAGGGTTGTTTTATAACAATATAATTGTAATTTACGATTACGAAAATCTTACCTGAGCGACTAATAATATTATTGATGTGGTGTCCTTTTTCCTCGCCGCAAATTTCAAGGTCCCTCCTTTTTTCAAACTTAAAATCCAAATTTTGATACTAATTAGACATTTACAGCTTACATCCTTTTGATATAACGTGTATCAAGTTGCATAAATTGTGATTATCGAAAAAAAGCTATTTTGAAAAAACTGAGAGTTACGTCCTTTTTCCTTTCCACAGTCGATATATGAAATAAAATTTAGTTTTTCTTTTACAGAACTCGCTGACAACCATGTTTGAAAAACATAGGTATGGATCGGCTCTCTGTTCCTATTTGGTGAAGGTGTTGCTTCTTGCTTCATGCATCATAACATGGCGATTTCTTCTATATAATCAAAAGCAAGAGATATACATTGATGCACCAGTATTTAGCATTGTAGAACAAAGTAATGAAAGTACAGTGAATTTATCATATTTGCAAAACTTACCTCCATCCGACTTTACCAGATTAATAAATTTGGAAAACTTTAATTTTTTACTGAATAATTTTCCTTGCAACGGTTCATCGATTCACCCACTTCTCCTTGTATTAATACATTCGGCGCCTCAGAACTCAGATAAACGAAACATTATTCGTAAGACATGGGGCAGTAAAGACTCTAAAATAGAAATATTATTTTTCCTCGGGAATGTTGACAATGAAGAAGTTAAACGAGATATCGAAAGAGAAAACAACCTTCAAAGAGATATAGTGCAAGGAAACTTCTATGACTGTTACCGTAATCTCACTTACAAACATGTGATGGCCCTAAAATGGGCTACTTATTTTTGTTCTGCTGCCAAATATGTATTGAAGTCTGATGATGACATATTTGTCAACACTCCTGGGTTACTCAAGTTTCTTTCTCAAGATATATCCCCATGGGGTGCTAGGAAGCTTTTATTGTGTTCACCGAGTTTTAAGAAGCCGGTTAAGAGAAGTTACCGTTCAAAGTGGCGAGTTTCGCCAATAGAATATTCTGAAAATACTTACCCTACTTACTGCCCTGGGTGGGCCATAATTTATTCACCAGATGTTGTTTTTCAATTATATAAAGAAGCTCAAACCTCTAAATATTTTTGGATTGATGACGTTCACATAACCGGCACCCTAGCCGCTCGAATAAATCTAACTCAGATATCATTCGGATCCTTTGTTTTGAATAGAAAAAACATTGATAATTTCTTAATTAGTCACTACACAGCACATTCGTTTTTATTCGGGCCACCAGATTTGTCGACCAATACAGTTGAAAATTTATGGAATGTAGTGAATCTTAAGAAAACATTGTTGCCAAATGTATAGAAATGTTTTGTGCCATCAATCTTTATTGAGATTCATTTGTGTATTTTACAAATGTGTACTGCAAATCGTAGTTAAAAAAATATGTGATACTAAAGATATAAATTTTTCTATAAGGTTTTTGTTATATTTAAATCGTTTTCAAAGTTAAAAACGGCAGTCATATATTATACTATATTTAAACTGAAATCCCTTTAGAAGGTGTCGCATTTTTATTAAAAGCACCGTTAATTCAAATCTATTTTTTTCTCGATAAAATTTCAATATTAGATAAGTAATGTTTCATAGATGGTGCAGTGAATCTAAAAATCAATGCTTCCAATAAAATATCCTTAAAGCTAAAACATTTAAAAACTGCCTCAACTATTTTTGTTACATAAAGACTTAGGTAACTCTTACCAATTCTCATTAATTATTGTTTATTTTAAGTACTATAATTATGTCATCATTGTTAATGGAAAAGTCACATATTTTATTGACATGATATTTTTGAGCACTGGGGTGATTATAGAAAACATATAATAACTTAAAGAACATTAAAAGTACTGAGAATATTGTATCAAACGATCATTCCAAAATAAAATTTATAGTGTGAAAATGATTTTAAAACGTTTTTTATCTTTGAAAAATTAATGACTTTCTCTATAAAAATGATGAAATAGATTATCAAGCTTCCATGGTAATTATTTGTTTGTACGAATATTATAATTGGAAGATACCATTGTTTGACACATGGCCTGGGAAGTGTTTGACCCAAATGGTGATAAGGAAGGATTGCAAATTATTTCACTGGAGTTAATTATTGGTTTTATATTATAAGGTTATTTATAGGCGAAAAGAAGATCAAAGTGAACAACTTCTCATCAAGAGAGGAAAAAATTTAATTCAAATTAACAGACAACATGATTCAAGAGTTTTTTTTTTCAGAAAAAAACTTGCATTTGGTACATCATAAATTCACTTGCGGTTTGCTACATCTAGATATCATACCTGGTGGTAACTTCTCTTTCAAAATTGGACAGTACCAATATTTTGTCGTCCACTCTCTTACGTGTATTCAATTTATGACCATATTTTTCATTTTGGTATCTTTGTGATAACAAGTTACAGGTGAGAGTATCTTAAAATTAATGTGTATAAATATTATATCTACCTAGTATATAAAAATCATGTATACCCATCCACCGATTTATGCGGAAGATACTTTCCACGCATGGAATAGCTTCGAATGTAAAATAAAAAAGTTTAAATGTAGACATTACATCCGTATGAAATGGAACGATGGATTCAGATAAATCCACATAAATTAGGTCTACAATTTATTATAAGTAACGAAAGAAATATTTTTCTTTTTTGTTGATTCAAAATAATTTTCATCACCATCACAAGAAATAATGGATTCATTTTTAGAAGAACACTATAATAGTCGTGGATAGTTATTTTATTTTTAAATTCCGTCATCAATCATTGTCTTTTATGGTTTGTTGATTCTTTATGTACCTCTTCATATTGTGCACAAATTCAGTGTTTTCCAATTTGCTGGCTAACTGGAGAGCTTCATTTTTTTTGAAAGTGAGTAAGGATGGTTCGTCTGAATCAGTGTCTCATCGCTGCTTTTGCTTTCTGATGAATATCGTGACTTCCGTCTATCACAACAACTCCGTTTTCTTTGTCGATCCTTCGCTACTTCCGCCAGCACTCCGCTGCTCTGAGGGCCATCGGTAAGGAGAAGCCTGTGGCGTCCTTCACTTGATCGCTCCAGCGAGTTGGGGCCTTTCCGTGTCCTTTTCTGCCTTCGACCTTTCGTGTGACTACGAGCCTCAACATTATCATAGGCTTGCAGGCGGTGTGGCCAAAAAAGTCAAGTAGGCGTGTTGAATATACGGCCGAGAGTCTATCCTGGATTTCAAGGTCGTTCAGGATAGATGAGTTAGTCCAGTTTTTTGTCTTTCGCTTTTAGAGTCCATTTCTCGACGCCTTAAAGGCATATGGAATAGACCAGCGATTGTACAAGCCACATTTTGGTGTGTCTTAACAAATTAATAATATGGGAAATTTCTTCATTGAATAGCATTATTTCTTGCAATAACTTTTGGCTGTATTCAGCGAGTATTCAAAATGGTTGGTTTTATTTCTTTGCATTCTGCAAAAACATGTTACACACAATCTAGAATCGGGCAAAATTATAATGCAAATAACATCAAACTTTGTGAATTAAAAAAAAAACCGCTTGAAAGTGAAGCAACTTAAATCGAGGGATGGGCGTATGCTAATTTTATGCTATGTTAGTTATTAAAGTTAACAATTATTTACATAAGAGGAGTTCTTCTGTGATGTGAATATTGCATTTATTAGTTACTTTTAAAATTTGATACAGCTGTGCGAGCTTGAAAGCAGGCATTGAAAGTACATATATATATTTTTGTAACTTTACCAAACTATTAAACTGGGTATATATTTAATGTTGATTAAATGAATATAATATATGCTGAATTTTATTCCATATTACTCAAATACATAATCTGTTTTAACATAAGAAGAGTAATTTTCCTTTCAGTATGACAATAAAATTATCCTGAGGAAAGATCAGTGCTTTTTATTGAACCCTATATACCCCAATACCTTACCACCTCACATTAATTTATTTCTTAAATTTCATCAAGGCTTAGGGCAGTGGTTGGCAACCTTTTGAGAGACTAGAGTTAGTGGGGGTAATAAGGGTATGGTGGTTTGATTTTATCAAGAACTTGGTGGTAAGAGAGCGGACGGACCAGCCTCTTATTACGTCCAAAATAAAAAGAAGCGACGATGGACCTGGTTTTGACATGTGCTGCAGATGCCCCAGGGGAGCCTGAATCCTGCCTATCTTTTCTACCAACCGGATGAATTTTGTCGCCTGGAAGGCCGCTGATGACCATCTATAGGATGTATTCAGCGACGAGCTACCGGATGCTGGGATGACTTGGGAGGAAGCAGAGACTGGTGGTGGACAAAGAATCTTGGGGGAACCGTGTCATGGCTATATGCTCCAAATATGGAGAAGATATGGTTTTTAAAAAAGTTTCAATATAAAGAATTATTTTTATAAAATAAAATATATATAATAGGTAGGTATATTTTCATATGTATGTGTAAATACAATTTTATTTTACAAAAAATTACATATATATATATATATGTATATTTTTTTCCATGTCCGCTCCCAATGTGGCGCATATGGTCTCCTAATGGAGGTATCTTAACAGAATGTTTCTACGAGAACTGCTTGTTACTCAGTTGCTCAACCTCTCTTTTTTTTCGAAGAGAGTAGGGATAGAAGAATAGGGCTATGACAGGACCAGCGGTTAGCTAATCGCTCTCGCTATGCCCCGTGAGGATGGGTTGGGTGGGAGGGAGGACTCAGACTACGAACAGAAATCCATAAATCGAAAGATCAATCTATGAAAATCTTCCGCACCGGGAATTGAACCAGAGACATCCGTAACCGTAGCTAGCTACGCTACCAACTGCGCCACGGACGTCGACATATATTATAACATAATATTTTTTTAGGGGCTTCCTTGGTTTCGATTTTTTTTAAGTTTTTAAATGTTACGCAAATATGTAGTATATGTTGAACCAAATGCTGATTAATACAACAAGTGCAATTCTTTTTAAGCATGAAACATTTTGTGTTTATGGCGTCCAGCATGATGATATTGCATTCATGTGATTGTGTACTGTGTTTTCAAGATGGTGGTGAAGGTCTTCAATTTTATTTATAAACATTGGACCATACATCTCAAATCTCGCGTCAAATTATATAAACCGTTTTTATAGCGCTGATATATTATTTCATTTGACAAAAAAATACAATAATTTCTTGGCGGGTATCTCAAAATATTGCAGTGATAAATGGGTATAATATAACCAGTGGGTAGTAGGTTTGCGACCACTGGTTAAAGGTCATAAATACGAAACTACACCGTTCACCAACTGAGATAAATGACAAAAGAGTTTTTATTGCTACGAAAGGTTTATTTCACATTGTAAAATTACAAAAATGTTTATTTAAGTGGTAGTAACATACCGAACGTCTAACTCATTACAAATAACCCATATTGAGATAGCGGGATAAGCGATGTTTAAATGGTCACCCTATATCAAACATTATTGATTTGTACCTGATTGTATATATTTATAAACAGGTCTTTTGATACTTTCCAAGTATAGTCCGTAGAAGTTATAAGTTTTGTTGGCATCCATATGTGATGTCACACGATTTTGACTATTTTTTAACCTCCCCTCCCTCCCATCGTCACATTTTTCACACAGAGAAGGTTGCCCTTGGTGATTAATTTTTAGGTCCTGTTGATTTTATTTGATTCATATCAAAAATCCTTTAAAGATGATATATTTGTTTCTCTAGTCTTACTGCCGCTGGAACAAGATTAAAGCGGCATTCCGAGTATTTATATATTTTTTTGTATTGGCTTATGAACAAATATTATATTTTATTCCCTCCACTTCTAAATTTGTATCTACACCCTTGCTCTCAACTAGTATAAAAAGTGTAATAAATATGTTAAACACTTAACAAAGATGCCTATTACTTTTTAATTAGAACTGGAAAATGCTAACTGTCTGTTTGAAATGACAAAAAAATGTCTTTTGAAAAATAAAACATTTTATAAAATTGATTCTTCTGGACCAGGGGTCTCCAAACTTCTTAGCCTAAGGGCCACATTCACAAAGTCCCAAGAGTCAAGTCCTAGTTAGCTTATCATATCAATGTATTGTAGTTTTGAATTACGCGCAAATTTTCGTATTGGGACTAGCCAGCAAGTGATCATATCTCATATTATTAATTACAGTTAAAATGTCTTTTTTCATTATGTTCTTTAGTTATTGTATTTCTTAATTCGTCACTAAATAAAAATATCTGATTATTTTTTATGATTTACTTTCATTGTAAATTTTACAATATAATCAAAATTAACTATGGTGGGCCGGATTTGTGGTACTCGTGGGCCTGTATTGGCTCGCGTGCCGTAGTTTGGAGACCTCGGTTCTCCACTATCCAGCTTCTGTACCAGTCTCTCGTAGAGAATATGTGTACATACACGTGTATACATTTTAATATATAACTATGGCCAGCATAGAATTGGCCTACAAGAATAATATTGGTATGTATTTCCATTTATCTATAAATGTACGAGCAAATTGTGGCGTTCTACATTTTGTCACAATCTAAGTTAATATATCGACTGTAGAAAGGAATAATAACGTAACCCACACACAAAAAATATTGTATATATCCCAAACAAAACGTGTATTAAATTGTATAAAGTGCATTAAATTGTGTATTGTGATTATCAAAAAAAAATTTTTTGAAAAGTCGAAGGGATAAGTCCTTTTGCCTTTCTACAGTCGATATACTATAAATTTATATTCAAATATAATGTATTAGCACGTTTTGTGCGAACACAATATTATTTAGTGTGGGTGACGTCCTTTTTTCTTTCCACAGTATACATAATATAAGTCTGGGGTTATTAACCTTATTGCTGTAGCGGGAGCATTTGAGATTTAGTATAATATTGCAGTTGAGGGCGCACGCTGGATTTCTAAGAAGTAATATTTAAGAATTACAAGTTTCATTTATAATATTATTACCTAATTGAAATTCAATTTATTTGACACGAATATTGTGAAATACAAAGAGTTTACAAAAGAAGCATAAAAAAGCCCATGCAGTTACAAATGTAAAACTTAAAATTAGATCAAATAAAATATATTCAAAATAAAAAATCACTGTAGTGCGATCTTTGACATTGTGTTTTACTTACTAATTTCTCAAACTTGGGAATGTAAGATGATAACGCCAATCTTTAACAATCATCAAGTCAATTATACTATTTTTGGTTAGACGAAATCTGCTTTTTGATTTTATTATGTTGATGTTGGAAAATGAAAATTCACGTATATGTGGAACTAAAGTAGGATTTAATTTTGTAAGCTCTTTACTTCAAAATAGGGTACATTTTATGGTTAACAGGTTTCCATAAGTTATCATTTGGACCGTAAGATCTTAATGCCATATTGAAAATCTAAAATCTCTTTAATTTTTGATCTTCTTCTTGAGAAATTTAAGGTATGTTATTAGAAATTTCAATAATGTCTGATAACCATATTATTAAAAAAATACTATTAAGATTAAATTTGGGTTTTTACATACTTTGTAGCGGGCACATGAAAATAGCTCCACAGGGGCATGTGCGCCCGCGGGCATATATCCTGCTATAAGTCACTTCACATAATATCTAATGATATTTAACTTGTAAAAATTGAAAAAATCGTAAGGAACTTTTCCGGGCATCAAGGAAAAAATAGCACGCATAAACCAATTAACTCAACGTCCAATTTTATTTCGCTTATATTTATTGCAATTAGCGGCTGTCTGGCTAGTAAAAATAAGCATATTTTTCTTAGTTGGAAAAAATAAACATATGAAACAACTAATTATTTAAGTATGAAACATAAAAACCTCGTTTACTAACCTCGAACATGTAGATTTTTGGTTTTTAGACGCCTCAATTAAAAAAAAAGTTAGAAGTTACAATACGAAGAATAACATGGCTAGGTTACTTATTAAAGATGAGTCTGAGAGTACATATTTTCCTCTAATCATCTAGTGCAGGGCTCGGCAACATGTGGCTCTTTCTTTTCCAAATTCACAACTCACCATTTTTACAAAAAAATTTCAAAATTCAGAATTTTTATTTTGATTTTGTTTGTGTTTTATAATTGTTTAACTTTATGCCTACATACAAATAAAGTGTATTTTCGACAGTGGTGTTGCTTTTTTATTTCTATTGTATTTGATAGCAGAAAATTTTACTGTGAATTAAAATTCTCATACCTAGCTTATCATTGCTTAAAATCACATAATATTTTCAATCCATTTATGGAAACTTCACAGGCCTTGTATTGTACCGTTTATTTTCTTAGTAAAAAAAACATTTGGCTTAATCAAACACCATTTCACCCGCATCGGTCAGTTATATCAAGATCCTCCTCTACATTTAAAGTTTCAACAATATAAAAACTTTTTAAAGTTTATGTTAGTTTTATTCAGTAAATCTTATTCACTAAATTAATTAAAAATACGTAATAAAATTCAATGAATTAATTTAAATAAGTCATTATAAAAATATTTTTTTGGCTCCCAAAAATTCTAAGCAGTTTTGCTATACACATTTGGCTCTTTTGGTCCAAGAGGTTGCCTACCCCTAGCCTAATGCAGGCTTGTATACTGTCCAGCACTGCAGCAGCATCGATCTACATAACACTGAGAGAATCTTAATGAATAGAGTATGGAATGTTGCAGCCTGTTTCTTCCACATCGGAGGAAATCACCAAACTCGATGACGAGGAAGGAGTGACTAAGGAAAACCCCTCTGCTATTATAAATTGCATCAGGATATTCAGCGACATTCGCACAAAACCCTCAAATGTCACCTATTGACCGGGTTCTCAAAGCTAAGTTATAACATAACCATCATAATCAATTTCGACTACTAGTTTCCAGTCCAATGGTCGCCAAGCAGTGGTTGAAAATTTTTGTGGTCCGTGGAGTTGCTCCAGTAACATCACTGAAACCAAGAAGCCATAAACTTATTTCAAACTCGCAAGGACAAATATTACACTAATTATTATTGTAAAATGTTATCAAAACAATTGTTGTTATTTTTTCATAAAAAAAAGTAACTTTTATGATCATAATTTTATTTGATATGAACGAAGCTGTGTATTAATTTGGCATAGCAAAAATATAGTATGAAAATATATTTAAAATGTGGTAATGAAAAGACACCTTCTAGTTCTACAATTTTTTTGCATTCTATAGTAAATATGTCAAATACTTCTTTAGGGGCAAAGATTTCCTCTTTTTGTCATGTATAAAGCATATCGAATCTGCTTAATCGAATGTCTTCCTGTCATGTTAGAACTATTTTTAGATTTAGGGGTCCAAAGAGGAGCTGCAATCTATTACTTATTGCACGGAAAATCTGCAATAATTGGCTGCACAATTGATCACCCGTTCGATCCTTCGGAGTTTCTTAAAGCAAAAGTGTCAAACCCTGCTCACTAATTATTCTGACAGCTTGGGTGGCACGTTTTAAGGGACGGCACTTTCGAAAATAAATATTATTTTTATGTATTTATAATAATTAATACTAAATATAATTCTTCAATAAATTATATTTATATATAAAAATGTCTGCCTGCGGCGCAATCTTCGTCGTGGTTTATGGTTAAGAGATACGAGTATGTCATTTAAAAAATTCTCTTAACCTCACACTATTGACAATATGAAATTATCATTTTTGGAACACTACAAACTTTAAAGACTGGCGGTAGGTATAAAAAGGTTTAAGATCACTGGGTACGGTGCTCACAGACATAAGGTAAGTTTTATAATTATGAATCTGTGTTCGAAGTCACCTGTATCTAAAATTTCGTACCAGCCAATCGATCCTAAAAAGTCGACGTAGCGCGAGTGATAGGGTAACTAATAGTCCTCCAATAACAATATCTTTATATCCTTACTCTGTTGGAAAAAAAGAGCGGTTGAACAATTGAGTAAGGAGTTCTCGTAGAAAACAATCTTAAATCATATCTTCCACATTGCTAGCAGACATAATTACACAAAACATAAATAAGTTCTTATATGTTATAAATATCTACAATGTTGTATTATAAATAAAATAATCTCTTTGAACAATATTTATTTGTAAATTAAAATACATGGTATTACAGCTGACGCTCATGCGTAATGCATTTACACATAATAATAATAACAACAATAGTGATTATAAAAACATTTTAAAAATTAGAAAATTGAAAGAAAACAAGACATATTATTAAGATTATTCAAAAATATTTAGCAAACAATACCCAGAGTTCATTAATGAACATATCCACCATCTGCATTGATCAGCCGAACGGCTCTTGCAACTGGTGAGTCAAATGACCGACGCGAAGAACAAGTGTTAAGAATAAAAATTGTATGGTTATGGTTTCGACCTCGTAGATAAAAATTGGGAGCATGTAAGTTAATAGCCATGAGAATTTCAGGATTGTAAACAATAATATGACCACTTGAAATATAATGTTTTTCAACGGAAGAGTCAGTCAAATTATAAATTTTCAATACTATAACTTACGCGGCCGAAAACTTAGAAGAGAAGTATTATTGTAAGTTAGAAAATACATCCGTTCCGTTTTTGTGGCGTTGAAATATGGTCAGCCTAATTTTAGGAATGACAATGGAAGCTGAAGGACCATTAAAAACGATATTAAAGGCAAAAATAGCGAGAACGATGTAAGAGTTTCTGTACCCTGTACCTTAATCAATAGAGGTGTTTTCAAAATTCGACCCCTTGGTGTCAAATAAACATATTTCAATTTTAGGCGATTTTGATTTAATTTAAGTAATGGAAACACAATAACTATTGTGTTATTTTAAGTTACAATAAGATATACCAAAATAATAGTGATATAAATATACTGTTGGCTCCGTGGCGCAGTTGGTAACGTCGTTGGCTACGGTTACGTATGTCACGCCTTCAATTTCCGGTTTCATAAATTGATCTTGCAATCAATTTATGTTGAGCAACTGAGTAACAAGTAGTTCTCATAGAAAACTTCTGTTGACATACCTCCATTAGGAGCCTATATGCTCCACGTTGTGAGCGAACTTTTTTGTTAAAGCGAGCAAAGCTTTTTGTTAATGATTGATTATTTGGGAAGCTTTTTTGTGCTTTCTTGTAATGAAAAAAAAAATTCGTTTCTTTGACTCTCAGGGGACGAATTCTAGTTAGTTACACTTTATTATAGAATTATTAATTCCCTCCCACCCACTTGATCCTAAAAATGCAGCGTAGCTTGAGCGATTAGCTTACTACTAGATTTATCCTATCACAATTCTTCTAACAGGAGAGTAGAGATCAACTGAGTAACACTCAGTTACCGTAATGTTGAGAAAAGTTTTATTATAAGATTATATTCTCCATATGATATGGTTAAAAAAGATTTTATTAATTGAAAGAATGTTTGTAAAAATATTATTTCGTTTTTACCTTCAATGATAAATGTCACAGAATAAGACGCTTTACGCTCACCTTATCAGTTATAACGATTTTTTTTTACCAGAAATCCGGTGTCATATGCTCTCAATATCAAATTGCAATGCACGCACAACAGTGAAACTTAATTTCGCAATTGTTATCAACTGCTATTTTTAATCTAAATGAATAATTAACAAAAAATGTAACATGTAAATAGTGCTATGCTGAGCCTTTAGCCGAGTCGTTTCTATGGTTAATGTGCTCAAGATTTCGAGTCCCAGTAGAGGACAGTTTCGTAAATTAAATTTCCTTCTATTCATCCGATTCTAAAAAATACTAGACGTAACGAGAGCGATTAGGTAACCTCCCCTAGCCCTAACTCGTTGAAAAACCTCACTTGAGATAAACATCATTGGCGGTCCATATGCTTCAAATTCAGAGTGAACAACGTAAAAAAAATGTACCATGTAAGCTTTCGTTTAACGTTTAATTGTTGAATATCTTCGAGACTATCAAATTTACAAGCAAGTGAACCCACAATCGTATAGATTTGGCCTATTTCTATTAAATATAATTTCCGAGTCTAAAATCAAAAATCGATATGTTCACTTTTCAATGTTAGAAGTAAGCGATGTTTTTGTGTCTCATACTTTTCATCGTATTGAATTTTCAAAAAGAAAAAGTTGCCTAATTTGAATCAACTGTTAAATGACATACCGGCATTAAATTTAACGAGTTCTGCGTGAGATTTCCGTGACAAGAGGAAGAACTTAAACATTGGGATTTTATCGGGATTTGCAATTTACATAACATATTTTGTGAAATGATTTATAGTATATGTACGTATTTTTAATTAGATTTTTAGTAATTTACTAATCGGTTTTTGCTTTCAGACATGTCAATGAATGAACAAGGATGCGCACTATGTCATTTTCAGATTAGCAGGAACACATTTTAGATCAGACTAGGGCAGCCAATCCCGGACTTTATTTACGATCCCGAGGTTTCGGGATTCAGAATTTCTCAATCCTGGAATGTTGGAATGGTTTTTTTTGTTGATTTAAAATCAAACAGTCATTTATAAAAAAAAAGAAAAATATGAACCGAAAAGTAATGATCAATTTTATATTGTATTTTATTTGTTGTATTATAATGGTAGGTTTTTTCAAATGGTATTAAAAAAGAGGACATGTCCTTCAATTTGAATTTAAAATATTGTCCTCCATTCATTTAAGAAGCTGTACTAATTTGTCCTCCATTTCAAATTGGTTAAAAACGGCTGTAACGAAATATGGGAGGGAGGGGAGACTACAATAAATTTATATTAATTTTATAGGTATTAACAATAAACACATGATCAAGCCGAGGTACACGTTGTAGTTAATCAGAAAGCTGTAATTTGGTATACGAATTATTTTTTAGCATTTACAGTGAATCCCAAAATCCCGGGGTTATCTGACTATCAATCCTGGGATTACGGGATTGAATAATTGACCGGGATCCCGAGATTGGAAGCCCTAGCTAAGACTGTAAGGATTTTTTATCAGCTGCGTAATATATAATAAAATGTCTATCTGTTTCAAGATTACGCAGAAGCATCCCAAGCAAAGATGTTTTGTCTGCCATTAATACCCAAGTATCTAAATAATGGACTTATTTTAAAAAGACTTGACGCAAACGCCGGGGATTTTCAAACCTATTTTCATCTACATATTGTACTAATGAACATGTTCCTGAATCATTTCTGATACTTGAGTAATTCAAAGTTATCGCACGTTGAAATTGTTCCCGACAATTATTATTTTTCATTCATTCATGTTGCGATAGTAAGACATTGTATTTGGCTGCATAACACTTTATTTTTGCAAACATAATACCGTCTGACTTCATTCGAGTACGTTCAGGATTATGAGTTGCACACTTTC
Source organism: Himalopsyche phryganea (assembly GCA_022494535.1). Lineage (NCBI taxonomy): Eukaryota > Metazoa > Arthropoda > Insecta > Trichoptera > Rhyacophilidae > Himalopsyche > Himalopsyche phryganea. The sequence goes on along the minus strand of JAGVSL010000110.1, from coordinate 1,182,679 downwards.
TCGTGTTTCTGGAATTTTAAAGTTTGAATTTTGCTTTACGTGAATCTTAATCGCTGATATATTATTTTAAATAATCCTGATGTTTATACTACCATACGTTTAATGTTTAGAAAATTACTATATTTATTCATCCTATACTGTGATCAAATTAATGAAATCATTATAAATGTCGGACTTTATGTTTTGAAAAAAGTGTTTTTTAACGTCCGTTTATTTAAATTTTTGAATCACGTAAATTAATAACTTTAAAGCAATGCTTTTTTAAACGTGTATATCTTTTATTAGTCTAAATTAAAAAAATGCATTGACTCATTTAAAATTATTTAATTTGTAATAAGGCAATATTTAAACAGACACATACTGCAATATTTTCCGGCCTACTTTAAATATATTTTGATTGCCCAATGTATAATAGTAATAGTGCATTTTTCATGTTTTGCTAACGATTGTTAATAAGTAGTACATTGCTAAATCAAATAAAAACAGTAGCGATTTTATTTAGATGTGTCATTGTGATTCAAAATAATATTTAATTATAAAATCAGTGTTAAGTAGTATAGACGCATTGTGAAAAAGTGTAGTTCTGAAAAAAAATGCAGAAGAAATTGGTAAGATAATAACAAATTGCCATTCTACAGTTAACCCCTAGCTATATTATTTTTACTTATAATGTTTTCAGTTCAGTGTTGATTGTTTCTCTATGCGTAATTATGATGGTATAAACAAAGAAATATGTCTTTGTTAACAATTTATAAAATACTAAACAATAACGATTACTTAATCTCCGAATATTAATTTAAATCAGGTTACTTTTTTATTTAAAATTATTCTCATAATTGCCTCACACTGCCAACTAAAATTTTACATCAGTAGCATGAAATATTGTGGAAATTAAAAAAAATGTATAATATTGTGTTCACATACACAACAAGAACACTTTTGTTTATTTCAAATTTTCTATACGATATTATAATATCGTAGATTTCGTTGCAAAATTTTATACCTGCAAAATCTCAATTTTTCAAGGAAGCATAAAACAGTTGAAAGTAGCTTTATAGAATTAAAAAACATTTATATCAAATATGTATACTTAACAATAATTGTGTCAGTTGTTATTTTGTATGAGCTTAAGGGTGGGTTTGCAGTATTAATGATACGAAAAGTCCAAAACGCATAAGCAGATTTGTAATTTTCAATGGAAACGACGATATATGCTTTCATATTAACGAATTTTTTCTTTTCGGAATCCTTAGACCTGAGAATAAACGGATTAACGAAACAATTGAAAGCTAGCAAATATTTGCATCGCTAAAACATTAAAGTTTTTGGATTTATAAGATTCAAATGATACCTCTAACCTTAATCAAGAACCATCAGACGATATTATTCATTCGTTTATACTATTTATAACTTAAGTCTTCATATTGCATTGCATTCCGTGAAACCTGAACTCTAGAATAATAATTAACATACGTTTCCATGATGCCATCCTGCAAGTATTTTTAATCTCAGTGATGCCTTTTCCGTGAATGGTGACATATCATCCAATTTACTTCAACTGATATTGTATAGCTTATTCATTGTATATAATATCGTTGGCATTATGGCAGAAGACAATATGTCGAAAATCGACAGTTTTGAGTTATGAATGCAGTACGATAGATTTTAGAACGGCCTATAGTCTAAAAAACAAGCTCAGCTTTATTCCCTGTATTTTTTTATGTAATATAAAGAAATCAAAATTTCGTTCACAGTTATTAGTGACAAAAACTGTAATTAAGATTACTTTAAAAAATAATTACTACTACTTAAAGATGATTGAATCTGATAAATTAGTTAATTTAATAAGTAATGGTAAATTTATGTATTCAAATGAAGAAGCTCAAATTTCACGATTTTATTAAAAGTCTATTTTTTCCATATTTTCTATGGATTTGACGGTAACATTGTGGAAGTTCACTTTTATAAAACATTCAATAAAAATAATGACGTAGAAATACTCCATCGAGGAAATAAAAAAGGTATCAAAATGAATAGAGTTTTTAGAAATTATTAAAACCATTAACAGTAATCGAGTATTGGTAAATAACATTTTAAATAGAACTGGCGGCTCACCAATGTAAAATTTATTTCCCTTGAGATTTTCACCTTCATACACTAGTAATTGAATTTGGATTATTGAGATTTTGTACACATCCATGTATTTAGTTGTAGCATTACAATCAACCTTAAGGATTTGTCCTTTTTATCTACTAGAAATCCACAAGCCCCCAAATTTTATGGGCTACCGAAAATTCACAAGGATTCAATACCAATTAGCCCGGTAGTTTCATATATGAATGCTCCAGCGTATAAACTTTCCAAAAGAGCTAACTCTCTCGTCCATAATCACAGTAAATTCAAGCCATTGTATAGTATTAAAAATTCATTAGAGTTAGTAGATAAAATTAAAAATTATAACATTCCGTTATATTACAAAATCTCAATAATCCAAATTTGATATTGAAATTCCATCAAGCACCCTCAGTCGATGTCTTAAATTATACTTAAATTAGATTACCAATTTGTTTTGTACTACTGCCGCATTTTTATAATAGTCGGAACCGGTTGCGTTCATCGCGAGCATTATCAGCTGAAACCTGATCATTATAAGAATATGGAAGTAGGCCATTATACTAGTAATTGATTTGTTATTAGTAGTGTTATGATAATTACTCTATCCGTGTTTATGTCTTACCCCTCTGTCCACGTCAAGTAGAATGGAATAAAACCCACCTTACCCTTTATTTTTAATGTAGGAATTAACGTCATTGTCTAACTTTAAAACAAATAGTTTTGCGATATGGTAGGTGTGAAGATGGTTCTTAAAGAGGCGAAACGCGTCACATTAGTGATAAACCAAATGGAATAACTAAGCTATCAATTTTAATTTTATATTATTGACAGTCGATTATCTCAAAACAAGGTTTTTTGATTTCTGCCGCTATACCGACGATTATGTTAGTTTAAGTTGAACGTTGAAGTATCGGCGGAACTTAAATTCTTCAATGAAGACGGATCGCTTCAGACTGTTGAAGTGCGTGAGAGGATGAAATCTTCCGAGGTGTGCAGCATCCTCGCGTCGAAGAACGCAGTCACCGATGATCCCAGACGCTGCCTTATTGAGTTATGGGAAGAAAACAACTTGGGTAGGTGTTCTTTGTAAATTGAATTACTATGCGTCAGAGTGATATTAGGGAATGATAGCTGTCATTAAAATTAGATACATTCATCAATGACAATTATTTGTAATCGAAAACTAACATCTAACCTAAATCACAAAGCTTGATCGTTGAAAAGATAAAATATTATACAATAATAAATTTTCGGGGTGAATTACCTGGGATTTAAGTAATTATTGAGAGATTTAAAATAACCATTGTATTTTCAGCTCGCATTGTCCAAGATCATGAAAACGTGTTGGATGTTAATGACAAATTAAAGCTGATTTCAAAAGGACAGGGTAAACTGTTTTTCGGAAAATACTGTTCAAAGTATTACTATTACGAATTCCCTGAAGTAAGAAAATATTTTTTTATTCTATAAATTACGAAGTGTTTGTAAAGAAATTTGGTGGCTCTCGACTTTCACGCGTAGTTCGTCCCTGAAAATGTGTGCGAATGTGAAAAAACGACACCAACATGTGTATTTTAAAATATTTATTTAGCAATGGGTACAATAAAGTTAAGGAGGCGTATTATTACTACAGTAGTTCTATAAAATGTTGTCTGTTTATTAATTTCTCAACGTTATACTCTAGATATGCGTTCTAAATTGGGATCAAATTTTTCTATGATAGTCAAAGATTTGTCAACATATACGAAGGCTTCATCCATATTTTTGATTGTCAAAGTCTTCATATATATCTGTCACACATAAAGGAATAAAATGGCAAAACACAACGAACGCAAAATTAAACTTGTTTAAGTATTTGGGAAGGTGACGGGGAGCGGAGGAGACAGAAGCGACTGCATGGAAGCACACAGTTTTTCAATTATCAAAAAATCTATATTTTAAGAAATGTAAGAAATTACAATGTGCGAATGTCGAGGGCCGCTTGTATTCTATTAAAATAATATTTCATGTTGACATCTATAGAAAATTGGCCGAACATCCGACTATTGGGATAACGGCTCGATCCGACAAAACCTGGCTGAGGAAATTTGTGTATCAGTATGTTTTTTTTCGATTAATCTATATAATTGGATAAATTGCATGGGTGTATGTATGGTAGTAAGTTTATCAATCATTATTTCCCTTCCAAAATCACTCCTCGGTGGAAAAGTATAGAGTCCTGCTCGTAATCACTCATCGTCGCTTCCTCCTCCTATGTATTATGCTTTTGGTGTGTTGATTTTTCGTTCAAGCTTATGCTGCCATTTTTTATAGAAAAAAGGGACTAAATGGTGTACTGTGTATTGGTTTGAATTAAATCAATCCATTTTTAAATTTTTTTAGGAATACTTTTTCACGTAATATAATAGAAAATATCATCAAACCGATAAAGATGTATTAATTTTAATTTATTTTTTAGATTCTTTTTCCGCATGGCGTTATAGGAGGACAGTGGTGGAAAGACGAAATGTTCTTAGCATGGGAGAATATGGCAGGATCGCCTTGCAAAAGGGTACACGCAAACGCTTCTCTATCTTCATAAAGCCGCAATTACATACACATATTCACGTTATCATACGTAAATAATGAAGTATACATTTGAAAAAGTAGTCAATACCTCGGTAAAGACTTGACTTGAAATGCACAAGAAAGCTTTCAAATACAAAAGCAAAACAGTTCGTCATCTCTCTCGGCTTGCATTAACGGCTTCTACCGAAGAATTGAATTATGATTCTTGTACGACCCTCCAGTGACGAGCGCGACCATATGGTTACATTAACACCAACGCCCAATATTCGCCACGTCTCTTGCTGAATATTGTTGCCTTCACTCAATTTCGGTTAAAAAGGATATTCACCTCAGTTTTACATCACCTGTTTTCGCGTCGATATATACTAAAATCACGCACGATTTTTCAAAGTAAATCGTCCGTGCTTTTAGTAGATATCGGCGCGAAAACAGAAGGTGCAAAACTGACGGAAATATTCTTTTTAACCGAAATTGAATGACGGAAACGATATTCAGCAAGAGATGGGTCTAATATTGGGATAGATGGGCGATAGTGCTTATTGTGACCATATGGTCACGTTCGTCTCTGTAGGGTTAAAATCAAATCAAATAATTAAAAATCTTTTAAAAATGAAACACAATTCGTTTTGTATTACGTCCACATTTTTATCAGGATCGGTGATGAGCGAAACCGGTCCTGATCATTATACAAGTGTGGAAGAAGTAAAAAATAAATTGAGTTTTATTTTTAAAACATAATACCTTTTCACCAAGAATTGGAAGTTAGCACATTTAAAGTGATTAATTAAAATCGTTGATTTCATATTGTTACTACTATTTCAGTTTTTGAGTGAGATGGAGCATATCCGGAAGCCGTCACTTTTTTCCAAAGCATGGATCAAGACTCCGAGCATTACATCGTGGACCAAAACCTATTTACTACTTTTTGGTGGTATTATTTACTATTCTCACGACATCTTTGTAAGTGTAAACAATTTCATTAATTTTAACTTGAATGTATTACAACGAAACAGCTTTCTGTAATCGTTTTTTGTAAAATCTCGTTTCAGTCGATTTTGCGTTTTCTTCGGAAGAGTATGGGTCCGAATCCGTCGGCCGACGATACCAAGTTTCGGACTGAAATAAATAATTTTGCTGTTAATGCAATGTCACCAATAATGCGAAAGGTGAGATTATAAACTACAATACAACACACTGCAGAGACTAGAACTATGATTTCATTCTAATTTTTATTCGACATATCGCTGCACTATTTGACACAAACCTGCTTAGACAAAAGGGCTGCCAAAGTTTTTGAATACCAACAAGATAGTAATTAGATATTTTCGAATAGTATTTGTATAAATATATTATACTATTATGTATAAATCCTAAAAAAGAAGAACCACGTTCAATTCCCTACGTTATAAAGAACCACGTTCAATTCCCTCCCATATTTTCAATTTATGTAATAAAGTGTAGTATTGAACTAAAACAATTATGTTCCTTTAATATTCATGGTATGTAGTGTTATAAAATGTATCTGAAATATTATAGTACAATAAATTGCTAAAAGAATCACGTAGCCTTGCAACTGATTCTCCATCTCTTGTAATTCATAAGTCAAAATTGACATTTAGTCAAATAGTACAACCGTTGTACTATTCTAGTCATATCGCGTGTACTCTATATGACTAGAATTTAGAATCACGGTACCCATACATACGAATACACTGACACGAACTGTGTATTAAACGAAGAGCGTATCAGTGTAAAAAAATGTGCAAAGCTATTCGGCGTAAATATAAAAAATACATCTATATTTTAAAATAAACTTGTTTTACACATCTGTGATAATGGTTTTTTGGCCTTCAAGAAAGATAGGAAAATATTGAAGATATACTCTATATTTCAGAAACGCATTCCCTTCATTTTGGGCCCTTCCTCACACATTTCAATTTACATCTCCCCCGCAAAAAAAGAGAATCAACGTACAGCTGAAGCGATCTTTGCTTTGTTGTTGAAACGCTTAACGTTCTCTCCCGATTCGTGTTTGGGGTACTGGACTCCCTCTCGGCCTTATTTGCCTCTGAACCCCGATTATGACGCCGCGGAAATATTGTGCTCCAAGTGCATCAACGCTGCAAACGATGGGAAAGAAGAAGAGTGTCTGCGGGAGGCACATGTGAAAAAACTTGGACGAACCAACGCCGTTGGGTAAATTAATAATATAATATTTCCTTTAAAAATGAAGATGTCAAAAACAAAAATGCCACCGTTCATCAAAGCCATATCGTAAGAAATCAAATAAAACCGATACTGCGGTAAAGTCATTGCATTTATTTTACATGTAAAATCATTACATAAATTAATTTTTCCCAGTTTTCTAGGGATATTGAAAATGATTTGTTAAGTTGTATGCACACACAATAATATAGAGAATATTTGTGCATAAATAAATATGTAATTCTCGACTTTTTGTCGACAGTGATGTTTTTGCTATTAACGTCCTCAAATTAACATTTGTTGATTGAATTAGCATTTACTTGGTAGAACTCCATTATAACAGGATAAAATATCAAAGTATTTAGTTCTACAAAATTATATTAGTTAGTTTGTAACTATTTCGGCTTAACGCCATCGTCACAACTATGCTTAAACTTATTTTAACTGTTTAGAAGAGATAGACAATATTTTGTAATCTCACTTATTCCACCATCATAACTTTTATTTAAAATTATAATATTATACGTACTAATTATGTTTTTAGAAAAGTAGCTTACATGGTATTATTAATTAATCGTTAAATAAAATGCTTTGAGTTTTTATTGATTGTGCGTAATTACGTGAGACTGCTTTAATGTTTTACGTAAGGGTGATGAATATATGTTTGTTTCGTGTTTGATAATATAATATAATAATTGATAATATCTATTAATTTAGAGTTAAGAAATTAAGGCCGCCCATTTATAGTACAAAATGTGACATATTATATTTTTATTCCATGTAATGGATCCATAATTACCAATTTTTCTCGATTATAAGACTCTGTTTTGAAGTCTTTTGATTCGGAGTACATTTTTTAATCGATGGTGTTTTATAATAACTGACAAAAATTTAGAAGAAGATATTTTCCGTAAGACTGAGAAAAACAACTATTCAGAAAAATCAGACACCGAATCCGAGAAGTTTCAGAATGATGGTAAGAAAGTACGTATCTAGTATGGCTATTTTGAATGGTTTATAATGTTATTATATAACTTCTTTGTTAAAAAGAATGGTTATGGTTTTATTATTTGTATTCCAAAACAAGGGTGTGAGTTATAATCAATGGCGTCTTATTGTCGAGGAAAAAGGTAAATTTATTTCATCGTATATTAACTATTAATCTTTGTTTATTTAATATTTTTAAGTGATTCAAAAATTCCCAAAGAGAAAAACAAAATCAAACCATCCCCCGCTGATATGGTAATCTATCATTGTACAAAAAGCTACGTGGAACAAATGTACGGCGGACTTGACGGAAGCAATTTTGGAGAAGACCTTTCCATCAACCCGGAAGACAAACTAAAATTGTATCTTTTGCGTTTTGCATCCGAAGCCATCAGAAACTGTTGGATGACTGTTCTCCAACTTGATAAAGTAGGTGCTCATTTTATCTTCAACGTTATAAATATTATTTTTGTAAAAAATTCAAAATAAATTATCAACCTAAACCTAAACATGATTCTAATCATGTTTAGATTTCATTAATACATATTAAAATTGGATTTTACTATAGATAGTACACTTTAAACGAAAAAAAATGAAAATCACAAGTACTGCCACCTTGTTTACTTGTTTTTATTGGCCTATAATTTTACATTCAGACATGTAAAACTGTATAAGTAAACTAAATAAAATTTACTACAATTTTTCAATAAAGAAGATTTTAGCTCACGGTTTTACACGTAATACATAAATGTGTTGGAGATAGATGAACAAACAGAAAATAAAAATGAAATATACAGAGAGCTTTTCCTTGCAGGACTCTCTAGAGCTACGAGACAACTACAGGGATTTCAAAGTAAGACATGACAAAATTTGGGAGCCTGACTGTTAGGTTTGTCAAGCTATATTATATTATATTGAAACAAATCAATTTGACAACTTTACAAATATACCTAAGCATTTATTTAATCATCGTGGTTAATTTTAAGCATTTATTCATTTTAATTGCATAAGAAAATTAGGAAACAAAAAAATCCCTTATTTGGTATTATAATTATTCTAGTTTAAGTGAGAAGTTATTCTATTTTAATTGGGTGTCTTCCAATAAAGATTTGCTAAATGTTTTTGGAAGAGACTACTTATTATAATAAATCATCATATAAATTATAAATACCAACTTTAACGTTACATATTCGTTCTGTATCTAACAAAGGTAATAAACAGATTAACAAATGCATAATTCGAAATATTTGACTTGTTTAATGATCTGATTTATTTGTGTACGCACCGGACGAAAACAAACAATATTTTGTATCTAAAAACACTTCAATAAACAGAATTAAAACACAACACTTTCTTTCTTTAAGTGGCATTGCAACGCATGCCGGGTACTCACTAGTTTTCAATAAAATAACGGCGGATACCGTGTAAAACCTTATAAGCGTGAAAAAAAAAACAGTTTGGCATTGAATGAACATATTTTATTTTTCAGGTAAAACACTTCATCTCAGAAAATTCGTCTGCTTCGATTCGGCGGTACCCTCGATTGTAAATTGAATCTTTTTTCCATTCAACATACGTTAAGTTTAAATTACACATTCCAATTGTGATGTCATATTTACAGTATTAAGAAGAACATAGAACAATAATTATTGCGTATTTTTTTAATTGAGAATACTTATATATTTTATTATTAAGAATTATAATAAAAAAAGTTTTTAAAATAAAAATTAAATATTAATACTCTTTAACAGACCACTTATTATCCTTTACTGATTATCCCTTATGACAATACCAAAAATTGATAGCTTATTCGTGGGACAAGGACCTCCTTATGAATGTGATGCTTTTACACCATGTATTGAGATAGTAATTTTAATGCAGGCGTGTTCAACCTGCGTCCCAAAATAAAAAATAATGTTGCTTAAAAAATAAACAATATTTTGTAATTTTTTCCACATTATTTTCAGTCTATACAATTACGTCACCTCTAATTAAATATACAAATGGTATGCATTCACATTCTGAAATTGAACGTGTTTTGTAAGACTTATCTTCACAGAGAAAAGTATCATGTTACTTATTCATTGTTATATATGCACACACAAGCCAAAATAGGAAGCAATGTTTCTGACGAGTAACTCGAGAATTTAATAACAATAATTGCAACCACTTCTATAAGAAACCAGTCAAATATCCTACTTGTTATTGCTATCTTTTAATTTCAAAGTAAAAATTTATTCAAACTTAATTCGACGGTGTTTTGACCAATTGATGTAACCCCCAAAATTGAAAGAATAAAAACTGTTTTAATCGAAAACATTAAAAATTAAGGTGAGTTGCGTTATGAATCTTTGAAATGCACTACTGTTAATTATCATGTTCGCAGATACGGGAATATACGTAGGGAGTCTCGATACGATAGTGGCTTAAATCAAGTGACCAATGTAAAATGTTGTTTACCTTCCAAAAAGCGGTCAGTTTTACTAATTTACATCATTTGACCGAGACCTGCTCTGTCTTCTTTAAAATGAGATCCAATCATTAACTCATTTTCGTTATTTTTGTAGGTTACATCAATTGGTCAAACACCGTTGATATGATGCTTTATATTTATACCAGCTTTGCTTGGGATACAAAGTGCTAACATTTAGACGTTGGAGTTATTATGGCGTTATTTTAATGAAACCTAATGTTGAAATTTGGACTAGAAATGACAGCTAGAATGACATATTCAAATGTCACTTCACTACTGTTTACTGTTTGGGAGGAGTTCTTGTGACAAATAGACAGACAGATTGATACATATATTTGCTGTTATGTAGTGTACCATTCGTGTAGATATCCGTACCATTCATTAAATATTTTATTATGGTCCCATAATAGTAACTCTTCAATCGGTGTTGTACAAAAGAGTCGAAACGTTGAAAGCTTTACAGGGTAAAAATAATATAACATTCCTGACTTGATGGTGGCGCCCTCACAAGCGGCCAAGTAATGTTGGTAATACAATAACTAAATTTACTTTGCTGATGTGAAAATAGCTTAAAAGCGTTTCGTTCTGAGCTAGAAAATAAATCCATAAAATATAGAATGACACAAGTGAGTACAGGCAAAAATAAATTATATATTTACAAATGTCATCGACGACGACAGGGTACACGTCCACTAATCATCCATTTGTAGGAAAACCATATATATATATATGTTAGTCATAGAAAACATTTTCTATTTACAAATTGAATCATATTATTTTATTAGAATATTTAATCGGAAACGGTAATACTATTAGTTAGATGACCAGAGGATTGCTCGCTTAAAATTCGTTTTTAAATCAGCCATTCCAGCAATTGACCAGCGTGAATTTTTCCTAATGAAAATAATTACCAAACGTAAACAGACAGAACCATTAACCTTATAGAATGCGCTGGACATGTTAACATGTCCAAGACTAGTATTTCCATCCAAACTAGAAGGAAAAACTTCAAACCTTTACGCAAAGAAATATGTTTTTGAAAAGAGCTCTCGATATTCAGTATTTTGAATTTCAGCTTTGAACTGCCTATAAGCAGCATTAATCGTCAGCCTTATGTATTACACATACTTATGCTTTTACACGTTTGCTTGTGTGCGTGTTTGCGGTGTAAATGAAGACCACCGGCAGGACTCATTTTTCATGCAAAGTCGTAGATTAAATATTTTTCTGCTTCTTCATTTGTTTCGATTTATTTTAGCGAGAATGCGATGATAACAGATATATATTTCACATAATTCACCATTTTTTACTGTTGAAATTGATTTATTGTTAGTTATAGTGAGCGTTTTAACACATCAATTGAAAATAAATTCGTGCGAAAACGGCTCGCGCTGTAGGGGTTAAAAACTGAGATGGGGAAAGGTGACAGATTCCAATGTTAAACGCGTTGGGCATGTTTTGAACACGGCCGCGATAGGCAAAATTTCGCGTTTGACAAAATATGGCATATTATGACTAACTATTATATATATTATGAAAAAACTGTTTTTATGGAAAACATCAAGGGTGCAGATAGGATTTGATTAGGGGCGGTCCTGCCGACATGACATTTTTTAAATTCAATAACCAAAGTAGCTTACTCTTAAACAAGCTATATGTACAAGCTATAAGTACACCTGAGAAAAGTAGGCTGACATTTTTAATAAATTTCAAATTGTAATGTATGGTACAATACAAATAAATTGCGTCCCAGACCCTCCAGTATTAGTTTTGGCGAAGGGCTGTCCTGACCTACTGGACCACCCCCCTGTGTTCGCCCATGGTGAACATTATATGTTGAGTTGCGTGATGAATCTTTGTATTGCACTTCTGTAAATATTCATTTTTGCAAATACTGGATTATACGTAGGGAGTGTCGATATAATAGTGGCTTACATCAAGTGGTCGGGTCAGAATTTTTAAACCTAAAGCAAATGTAAAATGATGTTTCTCTTCCAAAAAGTGTCAATTTATTTTTACATAATTTGCCCGAGACCTGCTCTGTAGTCTTTAAAATGAGATCAAATCATTAACTAATTTTAGTATGTTTAAGGGTTACAATTGGTCAAAGCACCGTCGATATAGTTATTTTTGAGGCCCCAATCGCGAGCCTCATGCACTTATGGGGTAATCCGCCACTGTGCAGTTAAAAATAATTAGAACGATCGCGGTAAAATTAATGCATAATCACCGGGGGTGTCATAACCCTGTAAAATCCAGCTATATTATCTTATTTATGATCTGGTACTAAAAAAGTTATCTATAGAAATATTTGTATGAGAACCGTAACAATATTATTTAAAATTTATTAAGTAGGTGTTTTTTATTGTTTTCTTCTCATTTTTTTAAAATTTAAAATCTTCACTCGTTACCTGAATTTATATCTGGTAAGTCCACGAATGTCTCGGGTTCAATTCCCGGTGCGGACAGTTTCATAAATTGATTTTTCAATCGATTTATGGATATCTGTTCATAGGCATGGATGTTTACGATGTTTAAAATTTCCTGACATCCATCCAACCCTAAAAAATGGAGCGTGGCGAGAACGATTAGCTAACCAATATTCCTGCTCTAGCTTTACATTTTTATCCCAACTCTCTTCGAAAAAGATAGGTTGAGCAACTGAGTGTCAAGCAGATCTCGTAGAAAACTTCTTTTTCTATAAGCACTTCTATTACAAGGCCATATACTCCACATTGGGAGCAGACGTGGTTAAAAAAAAGATTATAGCAAAAAAACGGCTAATTCTCTTTTATTATGCAACAGAAATAAATGCATTTTACGATAAATTTCATAAGGTCACAAACTCTTATATTTCATAATACCTATAAACCTTAAGCCATCTACTGAAATTATACAACAAAAAAATAATTTGTAAAGAATAAGCTTGCGTAAGTTTTCCATCTCTGGGATTGGGGCGTTTGCGCATAACCAGTTAAAGCACGTTTGTGATATGTAAGTGAAATGGTAATTTTGTTGCGTTGCGTCGCTTACCGACAATTTGTCGCGATGTATTTGTACGATACGGTCAGTTTCAGTTTGTTTTGACTCGCCTCTGAAGTGGCGATCGCCTGCTTGCTTTCAGTTCACTGCTACCAATATAATATATATTGTGAACCCTAAAGTATCAATCACTGTTAAATATATAGTCTAGTTTATTCACCTAAAACACTGTCCCTTTCAAAAGCACACCATTGCCATCAAAGATTTGTTATACTAGATCGACGATTAAATACAAAATATTTTTGAACACTTTAAGAATTACAGTATGGCGAAATTAATACTTATACATGTATAATGTTTAACAAACTATATTGCTTTATATATGTAAAACAAACATATTTAGCTTTAAACGATTTTCATCGAAAAACAATAGTATTTCGGTTATGAAATTCGTGTTCAAAATTAAAACAAAATAGCAACTTAAATTATTACAAAATTTTCTTAGAAACAAAACGAGGTTTTGAAAAATTCTAAATACAATTGCGTAGCTATAATTGTTTGAACCTTGTTATCATGTTGTTGTAGTATTTTTCTTTGGTCCATTGTTGAAATTTCTTATAGTGAAAGCGATATGTATAAATTCGTATTGTTTCTTCCCAATAAACATACCTCATAGAGACTACTTTTATTAGCATCTGTGTACCTATATTTAACTACGCTTGTAAGTAAATGAATTTGAAACTAAATATTGTGTGTTTGTTGTACTTATTTATTTTCAGAGTGAAAGTACAGTTATTAAATACCAAAGTGCTAAAAAAATTGAGTCGGCGATGGATGATTCAAAAACGTGCGGAAAAATTCTTACCGTGTTATCTATTGTGATTGTCGTGCTGACGATGCCCTTTTCTTTATTTGTATGCTTCAAGGTGAGATTTTAATTAATTATTTTTTTCGTTTATTGTCAATTCATGTCATGACGTTTCGGTAAAAATTTAAAGCTCACTTATTCAACGAATAATACCTAAAATGCATTAGAGAGCCAAGGCCTTAAATACATAAAAATCGAATTGATCACAGAATCAACAAAAGGACAACACAAACAATCTGATCAACGGGGCACAGCTCTTACCGCTATACCAACGAGTGGCCAACGCGGTTGTCTACGGTCTACGGACTCGAAGCCCAGTATGAACAATTTGAAAATTGATTTATAGATTCAAAGGCATGGATGTATATGATTTTAAAATTCTCTCCTACCCATCTGGTCCTTCAATGACATAGTGCGAGCTATAAGCTAAACACTAGTTTTGTCATAGTAATAATATCCCAACTCTTTCATAAAAAGTGATAAAAAGAGACGATAAAATACTGAAAGTTCTTGTAAAACAACTTCGGAGTCCATATACTCAACATTAGGATCGATCTTGATTTTAAAAATATGATATTAAATATAATTCCGACGATGCAAATAATAATATAAAGCTATCTTTTTATAGTCTTATTGATTATAATAGTAGAGAAAACGAAATAAAAAAATGTTTTTGAACAGGTAGTTCAAGAGTACGAGAGAGCAGTGATTTTTAGACTGGGGCGACTCTTATCGGGAGGAGCAAAAGGACCAGGTTTATTATTAATTTTATTACTTTAATTATAAACTAATTGACATGTATATTTATTAATTACAAATTAAACTTTTAATAGTTAGTTTTGATGTTGGTACAATGAGGTATTGTAATATAAAGTTATTTATATAATTTAAGACATCGACTGAGGGTGCTTGATGGAATTTCAATTTCAAATTTGGATTATTGAGATTTTGTACACTTCCATGTATTTTGTCACTAACGACCCGGGTTTCTCCTTTCGGCATCTTCAGGCATTCGTGGCTCGAATGCCTGAAGATGCCGAAAGGCGAAGCCCGGGTCGTTAGTGACAAAATACATGTAAGTGTACAAAACCTCAATAACCCAAATTTGATATTGAAATTCCATCAAGCACACTCAGTCGATATCTTAAATTATAATTTAAAAAAACTCAATGTTAATTTTTTGTTTCTGGATTGACATATTTTTGGTTTATAGATGAAGATAAACATTATATCATATAATAGCTTAGTACTATAACTTTAATATTCATAAAGATCATCATTTTGACTGTGAAAATGGAAAAGCCCTCACACAAAAAAAAGTGTACAAAATCTCAATAATCCAAATTTAAAGTTATTTATTTGGTATGTCGACAATTCTAAACTGAATTGTGAACAGTTGATATAATTGTAAATCAATGAAGATGATATAGATACGTTCGAAATAACAATCGAACGATACGTAAATAGATATCTAAACTAATGAAAATGTAAATTTTTCAATGGATTTTTTACTGTCGTTATTTATCAGGCTCATTTATGGTTTTAATGCTCAGTAAAATTTAATCGCTATTAACTTACCACTGTTAAACACTATTGCAGTGAGCAATTAGGAACGATGTCAGTTCAGTTTTTTTTTTTTAAATCAAGGACATATTAAAATGGCTACATCGATCGTACAGTTCATAACTCCGACATCTACCAAAGAACCGATATTGACATTATACGAAAAGCAATATTAAATTGGTCACCATAAATCAATTATTATTGAGTTTCATGCATTTTATTAACAGGTCTTTAAAAATTAAGTGCTTTATAAGTATAGTCAGTAGGAGGATATTTAGATTTATTAACATTTTGTTTAATTCTTTAGAAGGCTATCTGCGTTAGTTATCTGAATACTGAATCAGACAGAGCGCAAAATTTTACAAATATATAACTGCATATTTAATTCAAAATTTATTTTTTAGAGTTGTCTGACTAATGAACTGGACATCGATATGGCATTTATTTATATATTTTTTAATAATCACTTGCTAGCTTGTATGTCAATCTGAGTGTCGATTTTTTGACTGTTTTTTTTTAAACTAAATGTTTGTGCTTTTGTAAAGCTTTTTGTATCATCCGAGACACTTTTGATCGCCTAAGATAATCTCGTCTGATCAAATGTCTTACTCTGTTTTCAGATCTTTCATGTAGATGTTCATTAGTTTGTCCGTCAACTTATCGATTTTTTTTTGTTGTATACCTGACGGAATACAAAGCATATTTAGAAAAAATGAATCTAAAACATATTACAAATATTTTCAGGAATATTTTTCATCTTGCCTTGTATCGACTCATATGCTCGCGTGGATTTAAGGACTAGAACATATGATGTCCCACCGCAAGAGGTCAGTTTATGTTATCATATCATATATGCACTTAAACATGGAACACACCTACTTTTTGTGCATATTCGCTCCATGTGTGGAGCATATGACCACCTTGCGACACCTCAATGATTCCCTTTCACTCGCCAGTCGCTTTACTTCCTCCCATGATGGAGTCCCTCAGCTCCACCGAGTACATCCTGTGAATAGTACCCGATTTCATAAAATTACCGAGCTCGACATCTTCAGGCCCAGTCCGGCCCTTGCCCCGACCCTCAATATCACACTTGTTACCCGAACCCAACCCGTAACCCAGATTTATTTTCCTCAGTCCGAAATAAGCCCGATTTTTTAATGCAGAAATTCATTTGTCTGTACTTTTCATCGAAATATGTTTTTATTTCCATATTTTCAACGATATTCATAGCACATGGGAAAAAATATTTAAGTTATGAATAGTATTAGCTTATAGCTGAGTCATGACCCGAACATAGTCCGAAATATTTTCGGGAAATTTAATTCCTTGCCTGGGCAAGGCTCGAGACCTAATTTGAATTGTCTTTAACTGCTGAAACTCGGTCCACGGCCCGTGAAGACCTCTACAATGCACCGAATTCTTTCGGTATCGCAGTCCCTAATCAAATTTGATTGGAAAACCTCTGTTACCTGCATGATTTCCTTTCAATATACAATTTTGGTGTTTTATAACTGTACATAAGTAGGGTTTGATTACGAAAATAAAACTATTTTATGATGCATGCTATTAATGTACATGCGTTAAAGGTTTTGACGAAAGACAGCGTGACTGTATCCGTGGACGCAGTGGTGTACTATCGCGTCTCCAATGCGACCGTGTCGATTGCCAACGTGGAGAACGCTCACCATTCCACTAGACTGCTCGCACAAACGACTCTTCGAAATACGATGGGCACCAGGCCTCTACATGAGATCCTCAGTGAAAGAGAAACCATCTCCGGAGGGATGCAGGCATCCCTTGATGAAGCCACCGAGGCTTGGGGAATCAAAGTTGAACGAGTAGAAATGTGAGTAAGAATTTCTGAGTTTCTGCAAGGATATTAAAAATACACTTTAACACAGATATTTCACTGATAGAACATTGCAATCAATATCAAGTAACCACCGAATCTGAATCAAAAGTGAAAATTATGACAATAATTAATGAACGGTCTGCTTTTGTTGTCTACCACTGACCATATATCGAATTAGTTACTGATCGAATAATTAGTTACCTTAATGAACTGCGTCAAATTGAAATCATCTTGAAAGTGTGCAGAGAATAAATATTTACACCAAGCATTTTGTTGATAAATTTATGCAGTATATCACATCAATATTCACTTTCAAAAAAATGAAAACATAAAAGCTTATTTCAACTCAATTGAGTATTTTTAATTGAATTTCTCATATTCATGAGTTTTATATGGCGCTTGGCAATTTCTGTTTTTTTTTTAAATAAACGTTATTATGATAATATATAAATTTATAAAATGATTTTACCTCTACACAAAAATATTAATTAAAGTGTCACATATGAAAACAGTAAATGAAATTAAATAATAATAATGGTATTTAATTTGAATATTGCCTATAACAAATACAATATAGCAGAAGCAATACATTTGACAACATTTTTTTATTGCAGCTTGTTACGTCATATTACGCGCTGGCGAGATATTTTATTTGGCTGATTAACATTTTTCGTATATTCAGTAAGATTAAACGCTAAAAATATCATATATCTACTGAGGATACTTGATGGAATTTTTAATATCAAATTTAAATTTTCACATTTACGTAACGAGACGACATACGCCTTTCGGTATCTTCAATCGACATCCGTGTACTCGAACATACGACTGAAGATGTCGAAAAGTGAAACACGGGTCGTTAGAGAAAATAATTATGAAAATGTACAAAATTTCAACTATTCAAAGTATAGCTGCCATCTATCGTTCCACAAATCAATCATCCAGTTCATTAGTCAGACATCTCCAAATAACCCATATCGAGATAATGGGAAAAACAATATTCAAATTGTCACCATAAATAAAATATTATTGATTTTTACCGAAGTTTTATACATTTTATAAACAGGTGTTACAATTACGTACATTCCAAGTAAAGTCAAAATAAAATAAAAGAATATTTAAATATCTTTTTATTGACCCAGAAATATGAACATTTTATTTAATTCTATATAAGTTTATCTGTCTTGACATTTTTGAGTTATTTGAGTAGGAACTGAATCAGATAGACCAGAGAATTTTATATATCATTGTATATTTAACTCAAATTTAATTATTTTGGATTTGTCTAATTAATTAACTGGACGATCGAAATATCTGTTCAACATTCAATTTTAATTGATGAAAAATGAAACGTTTGATAAAAATATATAATGGCAAAATTATGCGAGCGCGATGCATATAAGTGTTGTACATTTAAAACAGTAAAGCAATATTAGATGAATAAAAATTAACAGCATGTATGATACCTACTTTAATACTTGAATATGTAATTTATTTATGAGAAGTAAGCGATAGAAGAGGGATGCGCAGAAAATCGTGTCGTTTAATACATTAATCTATTATGGAAAATATTATTGTACGTACGATGGTCAATGCCCTGTGTGATTCATATTATTGATTTTTCGACCACGCCGATAAACTTTAGGAACCGTAGGTATAATGCTTCGACGTATAAAGTCGTTTGTTGTTTTTTCATCGCTATGGGACACAACGCTCATCAAAGCTTTTTTATGATCGATTCTATTCTATGTGGGTGTGTAGGATTACACGCAGTATCACGTGTAAAGCTAGACAGCTAGTCGTTATTGGTTTCATTTTCATAGTAATAGCGCGGTAGCAGTTAAGTCTTTTGCTTAGATTGTTTTTAATATATAAAAAATTATGAACGCATTACCACACTGTTGCTTTATTTATAATGCGGTGATTTCGAAACATTTTTTAGGGATAAAAAAAATGTTAAATTTATTTATTTCCCTAAAACTATAAAGTTTCATAATATTAAATTATTTTGAAATATACATATCGATACCTCAGTTCCAAAGCGTAACTACTTAAAAAGCATAAGTTCTGAGATAATAAATAAATAAGATTTGGGCAGCTGTACATATATAGTATTACTGAAATTACTTGGCCGCCGCCGAATTTGAACTAGAATTGTCAGTCTAGAATAAATTTCTCCAATAGACATTTTATGCGAAATAAATATCTTGTCTATTTTTAATGACCGTCGCTAAAATATCATTTTTGGAGTTTATTGAAATTTCAGTTCTGGTTGAGTGTGGCAATATTCCTAAAGTGGCGGTGGCACCCTCATCAGCAGCCAAGTTAAATTGGTACAACTATAGTTTTTTGTAGATTTTAACGAAATTCTACGATTATCTAAAAAAATATCTAATATTATAAACACGATCTTATTTTTTCTAATGTAAAGTTTTCAGTAGTTTTAACAGCTTGATTCTAAAGCAGAAATAACCATTGTCATTCTAAAATAACCACAGATTACCAATTATTTCACTTTGGAACTGGTAGATATAGTTTTTACAAGCATTTCCTCATACTTAAATTAAAACTGTTTTTTTTTTGACTTGTTAAACTCAGGTATCGATTTATTAAACGTATAGCATTTTAAGCGATCAAAATACCCATTAGTTAAGCAATTTAATGTAAATGTATAACATTAAGTACTTACTTGTCGATGGCTTCTTTTGCGCATTCTGACCTTGCCTTGCAGACTAACTGTATAAAAGCTCTTAAATTATTGAGCTTTTTATCTGTAAAGCATTAAAAACACTTAAAAATGTACACCGTATGATCCAGGTTAGTAATATTCAATGTAGAATTTTAAATACGATGAAAAATTAAAGGCGTATTTACTAAATGATATTGTTAAAACATTTATACAAAACGCGCTGTGAATTTCTGTTGGAGGTAAGTACATATGTCAATAATAATCATTGGTTTTGTTCAGTCAAAAAATATTGATTTTATTTGTTTCCCAAAATATCAACCTATGTACTAGAACAGGGGTCTCCAAACATTTTAGCCTAAAGGCCACACTGACTTCTCCACTAAGTCCCAAGGGCCAAGACCTAGCTCGTTTATTATATCAACATACTGTAGATTTGAACACGTAAAAAATTTCGTATTGGGACTAGCTGGCGAGTGAGATATTTACGGTGTAGAACGCGGGGGTGGACTCCGCTCCGTTCGCAATTTCGGTTGGTACTTACGGGCAAATGTTTTATTGCGGCGGAGATAGCTGATGCGCGTGCTGTGCGTTAAGGGTTGTTACGACTACTTACAACTGCGGGCTGGATTGCTGATCTGTATCGCTACAACATGGCTTTGGCAATTAACAAATTTTGGTGAACAAGGACCAGCCAGAGAAATAATCTGTTTTCAAAACCCAAAAAATGCAGCAAAGACGTTCGTCTGCCGGTCCAACTGCAGCGAGCGATGGCTGCGGAGGCGGAGGCCGCCAGGGAAGCGAGGGCGAAGGTAATTGCAGCCGAAGGGGAGCAGAAGGCGTCGCGGGCCCTACGAGAGGCGTCCGAGGTAATCGGGGATCATCCCGCCGCACTGCAATTGAGATATCTTCAGGTGAGAATGCACACCATTACATTACATATATGACTTATCATTCAATCGCAAGCGACGAGGCTCACAGACAAACATCAAAAAAAATAATGCATCGTTCTTAACCCTTTAGATGCCATGCGTATTCAATGCTGCCACGCTAGTGACAAACATTCTCGGTTACTTTAATAAATCATTTTTTTTAAAGTTTGATATTCGATGTAACTTCGGTGTCCATGCTTTGAAAGCAGAAAGCAATGATAAATCTAATAAATTGCGGGAATAAAAGGATTGTGATTGGCGGTGTATTTAAGTATTTAATACATGCCGGGCCTTTAAGTGGTTAAGCGGTTTTCAACCGACAAAAAAGATGTTTTAAATAATCAAGTGTTGCTATTAAACAATATTGATATAAGCATGGGGAAATTTATAGAAAATGTTAAGCGAGTTTTCACAATCGTGGGATAGCTTATTTAAATAGCATTTGAGGTATAATAACGACGTTACTAGAAGGTGCAGTCGAAGATTGACGCATTAGTTAAGTATCGCATACAAATTAATAAATACCCACACGAGTTTTACCTTCAATTCTTATTTATCTTATAAAAAAAGCTTTACAATTGACCAACAGTCAAGATAATCAAAAGTAGATACTATTATGTCTGTGGGCTGGTATAAAACGACACAGATGCGCTAGCAGTGCTAATATGACGAAGTGAGTGAAAGATTGATGAGTGCTCTCTAAATCACTCAAATCAAAGCCTTGGTATATACGTAGAATAAAAATTCGGCTCTTAGCCCGTTTACTGTTGAACTATATTATGGGAATTGCCGAGATACTGCACAAATTTGCAATTTTCAGAATCCAAAAATTAAAGTGTTGAAATGAAAATGTCAGTTCACTGTTCAACTCAAAAGATAATAGCAACTTGAGCATCTTATAATGGATAAAAGGGCGTCCATATATGACTTCACACGATTTAGACTATTTTTAACCCCCCCCCCCCATATTCACATTACTTCACATAAAATTGTATCAAAAAATCACCTGTCATCGAATCATATCAAACCCTCCCTCTATAGCGTGACGTCATTTATGGACAGCCCGGCCCCTAAGTGACTCACAACACGAGTTCAAAGAAGTGGTGTCAAAGATTTTTTCGAACAGTGTGAACTGTGTACGTAACTTTATCTTTATAATTTATAAAACTGCATGACACGGCTTAAATCGTCGACAGAATGGATTTAACCAACATGTGTATTCGATTATTTAGAACCATACTAACTATATCTTTACCATACAAACTCAGAAATAACATCAGACGCCCCAGACGCGTAATCAGCATTGAAAGTGTTGACAGAAAATATTACTCGAGGTAGACGCCATAGACTGACACGACACAGGTTATGAAAATAAATATATATATATTTTCACGACGGTTAAGTCGATTGAGGAAAATTTTATTTCCTAATTAACACATACCTAGTAACAGGTTTAAACTCAATTAATTAGGTTGAAACATTTCACCACTGTTGATATTCTCATTATCATGGGTGCGGCGAGATGCACGTTAACATGTATTTAAGTTAGATAATCGCCCTCAAGTGAAAAATTACTATTGTGGTAATGGGCAGGCCCGGAATACGCCCCGTCCCTGTTAAGTAATCGGGTAAGCTGCACCCAAAATAATCAACCCAATAAACAAATAAACACATGAATAGATGTTATTTTAATACCGCGGGTGTGACGACGCTTAGCTGTGAATTGTC
This sequence comes from Himalopsyche phryganea, assembly GCA_022494535.1. Lineage (NCBI taxonomy): Eukaryota > Metazoa > Arthropoda > Insecta > Trichoptera > Rhyacophilidae > Himalopsyche > Himalopsyche phryganea. Next base: position 1,159,717 of record JAGVSL010000110.1, on the reverse strand, counting down.
TGATAATTTATTTATTGGGCAGCTTTTTTTTTACTGCAGATTTTTTCGTTTATATTTACATGCATGTATAAAAAATGTCAACTAACTATTAAGTCAGTACCAAATTCCATAAATGGTCAGTTAATAATTACGTTAATTCTTAAATGGTCTTTTATTTTAATAACTGATCGTTTTATATAAACTACTGTCCGTTTATTTTATTAACTGACCACGTGTATACTCACCATTTATTGTATTAGTTACTGACTAGTGATGGATTCAAAACGAATTTTGTCCACACAAGACGTAGAAAAGTTATTATCTTTAATACAAGATTTGGAGACAGTAGAAAGGATTTGAATGGGTTGAAATTTTATGTGGAAACACTTAATACACCAATTAACAGTTAAATTGGAAGTAATGAAGAAAAAACACGATACAACTACCTACTTAGATAAAGACTCTGACCTTTATTCTTTTTTTTTTGAATTTATTGTTCTATTATATGTCGTTTTTTTATGTTTTGTCCAGGTTTTGTCCAAAATTATTTGCTTAATATTTCTTGTATTAAAATAAAATTCATTTCAGTCTATTCTTTTTCTGCACAATTTTGTATATGATAGAGTTGTAAACAATCTTTAACAGTGCTGAAGTAATAAGATATCAAATTTGGATTATTAAGACTCGAACGAGTCCATTCGTGTGCTCGAATGCCTGAAGATGCCGAAAGGCGAAACCCGGGTCGTTAGTGACAAAATACATGGAAGTGTACAAAATCTCAATAATCCAAATTTAATATTGAAATTCCATCAAGCACCCTCAGTCGATGTCTTAAATAAGATATCTGTTTTTTCTGTTATTTTGAAAAGCCTTGAGCTTCTAATCATATTTATTTATTTTTTGTTTTCAGACCTTGGGAACTATTGCGGCGGAAAAAAATTCAACGATTGTTTTCCCACTTCCAATCGATCTTCTCTCCTTCTTTATGAAATCATCCGATAAAACTTAGATTCATTTTCAATTCAAGTATAATTTTAACGATTCTTATAAAAACTGCCACCAAAGTGAATTATGCAATCTCCCAGAGCTATTTATCTTGTGACTAAATTTATTATACTAGAAAGTTTTCATGTCCTTTAGTTTTATGATTTATATTAATGAATACAAAAGAAAAACCCACTGCAAACTAATAATGATGTAAAAAGAAAGGAAACGTTTTCTTTATAATGTTTTGTTATATCGTCACTGTTGTGAAAGAAAACACCACATCGAAAAAATAACACGTTCCTTATTTTAAGCTCTACCGTATTAAAGAACACACTAATTTTTATAAATTATGCTTTTACTTAAAAACAGGTTTGTACAAACAAACAAAATGTAAAAGTTATGTCATTTTAAACATTTAACAAACTTCAAAGTCCAATCACTCAAAACTAGTATTTTTCAGTTGGTGTCTTCTTGCAGAACAACGACGATATATATTATATTATTTTGTATGTAGTCTTATTTTATTTTTAAAATGTTATTTAATATTCAAAATAGAAAACGATATACCTATCTATATGTTTCAAAATCGTTTTATGGGGAAAATTTGAAATTGGATTTCATGTATAGTATAAAAAAAATGACTCTGATTTATCATAAAAATATCCGCGTCAAATAAATAGAAACATCGTATGACTAAATTGTCCAATCCCGCATTATACATTTTAATATAATATTCATACTATGTTTGTTAGTTTTATTTAAATACTCGGATACAAATAAATATTTATTGAATATAAATTAGTGTCTCATTTGTATTTTTTGTTTTATTTCAGTTGACTTTAAATGAAAGGTTTTTTTAAAACATCAAGATAAATAAACAGAAGCGTGACTTATAAACATTCTCGCATTGTGGGGAGCTAAACTTAACTAAAATACTTACTTAAAATTAAACGGCAATAAAAGAATATTCTTTAAGCCGTGATTTTAACATAAGTAATTTTTACTAATTGAATTGGCGTTAACCTGTTAAAATTTGCTATACATTATTTAAGTGTAACTTTAATCTATGTAACATAATTTTTATGCTATTAAATATTTTAATAAGTACTTTACAAAAAAAAAAAACATTTTTAGAAGATCTTATAAGTTATTTTGTTAACAATAATGTCATGAATCAAAAAAAGCAATACAAAATCATAAAAATCAAAATACTACGGCTAAAATCACAGTTTCGTTAATTGGTTTGTAAATCATTTTATAGATTTCCGTTGGTAAGTATCGTTTTTTGTGACGATTGAAATTCCCTCCCAGCCATCTGATCCTAAGAACGTGGCGTATTGAGAGCGATTAGATAATCACTAGTCCTGTCCTAGCCCTATCCTTCTATCTCTACTATTTTCTAAAAAAAGAGAGGTTGAGCAACTGAGTAACATGCAGTTCTTGTAGAAAATAACTTTTGTTGAGATACCTTCATTAGGAGTCCACATGCTTCACATTGAGAGCGACCATAATTACAAAAAGTATAATTTGTGATACAGCATAAATCTCCAGTCATTAATCTCACCCTGAACGTCAAACGATTGAAACTTGGGTCCACCTACACATTCATTGCTGGAAAGTGATACCAATAAATATTTAATATATATCCACCTTAGCAATTTAATTAGCTAGTAAACTGGGACTCCGTTTTGCATACTCTGCTGTTGTTTCAGTAGGATAATAGAAGTAGAAAAAAACGATGTGTAAAAACTAGGCTAGAATTTGAGTCATTATAAATTTATGTAAATTTAACTGTTAAATTTTCATGTGACATTAACTATTAATAAAATAATATACTCGACATATAGTTTTGATTGCGATAAAAAAATTATAGCTGGTATGAAATACTCATCTGTTATTTAATACCAAGTCTAAAAGAACGAATCCAACATGTGTGAATTTCCCACCACTTTTCAATTATGTATGTCGTGCCCTCATTTTAAGCATACAAATACTGAAGAAAAGTTCCTAACTACTGAAATAATTACATTGTTCGATGGCGATTTCTAAAACTATTTCTTGATGAAATGGTAAAACTGTTACCAGCTTAATGATATAAATATTTCATTGACTATAATCGCTGCCTCAGTACAAGGTTGCATTATTGGACAGCTGTTTAAAGACAATGGCTGCCAAAGTTTCCGAATATCAATAAGGGAGTAATTAGATGTTTTTAAAAAGTATTTATTTATTTTTTATTATTTATATATCTGTAACTCAGTCCTATGTCCAAAAATATCGAAATTGAGTTATAAATGTCACACTATTTGTATTTTTAAGATCTATAGATGGGTAAATAAGACTTTGGTGTATGTGGGCTGGTTATTGAAAAAGTCAAAACCCAAAATCAGTCCTATGTCACAATGCATAACAATCCTATGTCCATTAAATCCTAAAAAAACTCTTAATTTCACCTGTAAATGAAACTCTCCAAGACCCTTATCTAGAAAACTGCAAAAAAACGAAAACAATAACAGAACAACTATACTTATTGATATAACATAAAAACCGCTTAAGAAACACATTTTTGCTCCTCCTGTAAAGTTGATAAAATGGACATAGTACTATTAGCCTCTTAGGTACAGATATATTAAAAAATAAACATTTTATCCAAAATTTTATAAGAACCGCATTCAACTTCTTCCCATATTCAAATTCAATCAATTTTTGTAATAACGTGTAGTATTGCACTAAAACAATTACACTCCTTTGATATTCATGGTAGTGTAAAAAAAGGCACTGACTTCTGTTAGCACTAAATTTGAGTAAATCTATCAATGAGAATTCAAATGTAATAGCTCTTAGTAAAATTCGAATTCATATTTCGAATAACGAAAAAGAACTGAATATATTGGAATATCGAATACTCGTTTGGAGTCCCTAATGACTATTAAGTTATTTTACATTGTATTGATTCATGAAACGACCTAATTGTGAATGTGTATTATGTAATAACTACATATTATATTTACCTAATTGGATTCAAAACAATTATGTATATCGTTTGATGTTAAAGCTATAAAATCGAACGATATAGACGTTTACATCGGAAAAGGTATAAAACGTTGTCCAATAAATTCAGTTGTTGGTAGACTACGCGTTACTTGTCGATTGATTTATGAATTATTTTTCCAATATTTAAATTCCTTGGAAGAAGTATTTTCAACTGAATGTACCACACCAGCTACTTATTCATATTGTTGGCGATTCGACTTTATGAATTGAAACAAATAAAGGCTTATGCACATAATTCATTATTTCAGGAAAACGTGCTTCAAAAAATACACCAATTTTTTCTTCACTGTAAGAACCAAGTCTTATATTATTTTGCGTCCTTTGCCCATAATAATTTTTCTGGAGACTTGATCCTTTATTAAGCATTGGCGTTGGATTTTACAATGACATGGCATACTTAACTCAGCTTTGATTTAGTTGGCGTTTGAACCTTTATTTAAGTCAACTCTTAAATTAGTATAATTAATATGACACACTCTGGTTTTTCTTTTTGTTATGTTTAAGTCTCATAAGTGTCCAGAACTGAAATCACTCAGCGGTAAAGACAATAATTCGGAGAATCGGCCGACTCTTGTTGCCAAGCCGTTCAATAGCTGCCGGGCACGTCCGCTGGACGAGTTCATTTTTGGCGGAAAGGGGTATCTTTTGTTATTTAATGTACATTAAATTATGACACTCATTCATAATCATCTAACGAGAAATATTAATAAAAATATTCAGTCTCCTTATTAATTTTGATAATGTGCTTTTTAAATTGAGTTGAAGAGAAAAATAATAACATAGTCTTCAAAAACAATTTAAGATTAATTCAATAATTCTTCATAATTTTATATTTAACTATGATCAAATTATTAATATTAATTTCAGTGAAATATTTTTTTTTATTCATTTTATATTTTCTTACAAAGAATTGAAACATGTTTGCTTTTTTACTTTATTTATTCAGAATAAATTTGTAGGTAAAACATATTTTACAAATCATGGTAACACTTACTTATTATTTATTGCAATTAATAAAAAATTACAAAGAAAAAAAATGATAATTAATTTACATGTGTGTTAAGAAGCTGACGAGACTTTATAAAATTACAACTAGGTAATAATATATAATAATAAATGTCTAATCTACAATTATTTTTTATTTCAAAAATTTACACATTTTTAATAAACATATTTTCTGATATTTACATTTATAAATATATAAAACAAGATCTACTGAAATTACGTTTTCAATATCTATTATAAAATACTTTTTAAAACTTAATCAATACAAATACAGTGTCTAGACTGAGATAAATTTTAATGAACGATACTGACACACTTGATATTTGGTAAATTTGAAACATGAAATGTGTAAACGTTTAAAAAATCTACAATCATAATTATAATTACTGAAATGATATTACCAATTTCAAAATGCAAAAACTCAGAAAGTACAGTTCTGAGATAATAAGGAAACAAGATCTTGGGTAGGCTTAACTTTCTACTGTACATTTATTTTTTTGTAGATTTTGATGAAATTCTGCGATTATCATAAAAATAAATTTGTATTTTTAATATTGGATACTTAACTTGAAATTAAAGTAAAATTGATTTTCTTAGCTTTTACAGTTTGGATCTAAAGTAACAGTAACCGCTGTCATTCTTAACCCGATGAACGCGGTGGACATGTTCATATGTAAAAAACCTTTATCTCGTATTTCCGGCCAAACTAGAAGGAAACACTTGTGGACATATGCTTTAAAAAATAGTTCAAACCTTTAGGTAGAGAAATTAGGCAACAGATCATGAAAATGTCAAATAGAACACAAGGAAATATATTTTTTTAAAAAGCTCTCGATATTCAGTATTTAGAATTTCGGCTTCGAACTGCCGATACGCAGATTAATCGACATCCTTATGTATAACACGTACTTATGCGGCTATGCGCTTGCTTGTGTGCGTAATGGCGGTGTGTACGAAGACTGGCCTCAGCCATTTAGCTTGCAAAGTCATAGATTAAATATTTTCAGCTTCTTCATTTCTTCGATTTATTTCAGCGAGAATACGACTAGTTTAGTTTACTTCTTAATATATTTGGGATAACTTTTATATATTTCACATAATTCTCCATGTTTTACTGTTGAAGTTGATCTATTTTTTTCATAGTGAACGTTTTAACAGATTAATTGACTGAAAATAATTTCGAGCAAAAACGGCCCGCGCTGTAAAGGTAAAATACCCACAGATTACCACTTACCACATTTTGAAACTGGAAGATATTGGTATTCTGAACATTTCCTCATGCTTAAATCAAAACTGCAATTTTTTTAGTTGTAACACTTTGGAACGGAGGTATCGTAATAATTAAAGCTATTCTATTGATATCAAACAGCACATTTGTCAGAGGGAGAGCTTTCAATGTTATTGACATTGTTGAATTGTACGTTTTTTTTACATATTAATTGCATTATTACATTATTAAAATAAACAATTTGAATTATAAAAAATAGCCCTGGCATAAGATTGTATATACAAAGTATTTAATACTTTTAAAAATCATATTGACGCCCTCGAGCAGTGGCTTCTAAGCTTTATTATTTATTTGTATGGTAAAAATGTTTCAACATGTCGCAAATATGTACGAACCGATAAAGAATTAGAAGGTTACAATTTTTGCTCCCCTCTTTGAATGAGTACGTGTCTTCTTGTATTGAAATAGCTACCTTAGAGTTAAATTATCAGCCTATGATAAGTTGTTGGTGCATGGTTGCTGCACATAGTTAATACAGAATCCTCGATTACCGGAATCGTTCGGCGCCTCTACTCCGTCTGTGTGGTATGACAGACGAAACGGTTTCACAGTACCTGGAAATACAAAAAGAAAACCATATTTAGGGATATATACCAATTATTGAATGCTTGGCGCGATTAAACAGTAGGACGGATGATGATGATGACAATTATTATGCAGTTCACAGTTAGCTCGGTGAGTGACGACAGAATCATTTTTCATTCGTACAGTCGCGTCAACTGTCTGTGTCCTACTTTAATCGTCATGACTTTCTTTTTATGAGTGTCCACCTCTATCGCAGCGTCTTCAGAATCCGTGTCGAATATTGGTCAAATAAAATATTACTTTAGAATTAATTATGCTTAGTCAATAATTTTGACGAAAATTACAAGCATAATGTTTCGAACATGCGAGTATTACATTTCGTAAATTTGCAGCGTCATGTATCGTTTTATATACATTCCAAAAACCACAATTCTAGTCGAGCAAATCAGTGTTTCAAGAGATGCTCTCAGCGAAAAGATAGACAAGATTTTGCACGCAACCTTCTGGTAAAAAGTATATGCTGTCACACTAGAGCTACTCTCAAAAATCAGTTAAAAACTGCCCAAATTAAAGTAAACTCATCAAGTTTAATATAGCATTACGAACATTGTGTAAATGTATTGTTTTCTTGACTAATTTACCAGGGTCCAAGGATTTTTGGATCATGGATCCCGGATTGTTAGCCCTACTTTATACTTCCATTAATAGTCGCATGGTTTCAGTTCAAAAAAATAATTCGAGTCGCACTTTGGACGTTTTTTTTTGAATTATCTGATAACAAGGAAAAAATATATATTTTTTGCACACGTACATACTGATGAAAAATTAACACACCAAAATAGTCAGCTGTGTTTTGAGAGATTTTTTGACAGAAAAACAACTCAGCCATGTGATTTGAGCCAAAATAGTGAAAGAAGAATGACACGTATTACCCTAGAAAACGTTTTTACAAATTGTAATTTATATGATAATAAATTAATCCTTGTGACAATTGTAGCGTCCAGCCTTTCATTAGGTGCGACACTGGCCGACTATATTGGTAGTTGTGAGATAATTTATGATGGTGTGCGTCAGTTTTTTATATGTGAGTGTAACCACTACATTGTTCTATCACTTTAATACTACAATACATTATACTGGAAAAAAGTGTTTGCTTTAACTTAATGATTTATTTCATAAGCGAAGGAAAATCAAATTGATTGATTTTTTATAATCTTTTAATGCAGTCGTAATCGGCAATATACAATTTTATTTTCATTACAAACATTTTGATGAAGTTTTGGTTTAATCCAACGATTATATGAAGTTTTAAATCCTCATTTTTTTATAATCAGCAAAGAGTTTAACAATTTAAGTCTGTAAAAGCCCAAATAGTGGCATGGAATATATTATGAAATACTTTATAAATACATGATTTATATTCGAACCCATCTAAATTATAGAATACAACCTACGGGATGAAATTTAACCATAAACTTTAACAACGAGGGTTGAAAGAAGACTTCGCCTTGCGAGCTTTGTGAAAAGAATGTCAGGGATTGATGGAGAACGATCAGGGATGATTCCAAATCTTACCATTAGATATTGAAGAGGATTAGTCATAGGCGTTAATTATATATAGGTATATTAATAATTCCATATTCTTATTGATTGAATTGACGTTTACTTGGTAGAACTCCATTATAATAGAGTAAGAATAAAAAAATATTTAGTTCTATAAGAATTTGATCAGTTTTTGGATTTTTTTGATAGCCATCGTCAGAACTATGTTTATACTTCACTTCGTTTAAATTTATATACTGTTTTAGAAGAGTAAAAACTCATTTATTCCAACATTATAACTTTTATTTAAAATCAAATAGTTTAGTTAGTACGTTGAATACATTAATTTTAAATAAGATATGTGATGTTGAAATAAGTGAGATGATGTAATATTGTATATCTCTTTTATAACAATGTAAATATATAGCTAAGCTATATAAAATTTAAATGTAGTTCTGGCGGTGGCATGAAGCTAAAATAGCTTTTAAAAGATTAATAAAATTCTTTTGAGTTGTACAGTATCAAAAATAGAACTATCCAGTATTTGTCGAAATTGAACTAATGCTGCCACACTATTCCTCCGGTCATAGTGTATTGCTAGAAATAAAATTTTGTCATAAAAATCATGTACACGTACTATAAAAACGTAAAATATAATGAAGCTTGCTACCAAAAACAGAACGATTAACGGCTTTGGAAAGAAAAGTGAAAATCATTCTTTCGACTAATCACAAAGTTACCATAAGTGATGTCACAATATGGCCGTTCATACAAATTTAAAACATCAAAAACTAAAAAATGCCAACAAAACGTTTTTCGTGCTTATCCCGAAACTTCAAATAGTGGATAGTTCTACTTTTGATAGCATACGACTATCTTATAAGCAAATACTTTGTTAGATTTTTACCTTGTCATATTTTTAAAACAATGTCCGATCTTAAAAACAAAATAACTGTAGGGTTAATAAATGCCTCGTAATATTGTTGACCGATTGCGCTATACATGCGTCGTTTTAATGATTGGATTTGCTTTGGATGCAAAATACATTAAACAAGAGCATTGACCACTCAGATACATATGTAACATTGATTGATTCAACGCACGTGCCGGATTAATAAATATATATTTTAAATAAAAATAATGATTATCATTCAAATGAATTGCGTGCTATCATTTTCATTTCAACCGCTATTTATTAATCATACGATGTTGCGAAATTATAATTTGTTTTAACTAGAAAACAAACGTCATATAAAAACGTAATAAAGTGCTGAGTTATAAATATAATTAAAAATGCAGTGTTTACATCAACTTAATTAAATCTTAAATTTACAGTTCTGTAACTGATTAGTTAACGCTTTTGGCGTTGGTATAATTCGGTTGTCGTGCTCACAAGTCCGATTTATTTATTTTCAATCGGTTTATAGATTTTTGTTTAAAAACATGTATACTTTTATCTTCAAATTCCGTCTTACCCTAAAATCAGAGCTAAGCGAGAGCTAATCGCTATTAGTTAAATATCAATCGTTTCTTAGTCCCTTTTTTCTATTCCTACCCTCTACGAAAATTGAGAGGTTGAGCGACAGATTACATAATTATAAACAGTTTTCGCAAAACAAATAAATTCACAATACAATTCACCTTAAGTGTGCGGTGAAAAACTGAGCAAAACGTATAAAGAAATATAATATATGTTATGTCGGCTCCGTGGTGCAGTGATCAACGCCGTTGGCTACGGTTATGGATGTCTCGGGGACAGCTTCATAAATTGATGTTTCAATCGACTAATGGATTTCTGTTAATTTTCATGAATGTTTGTGATGTCTAAAACTCCCTCCCTTCAACCGATCCTAAAAAAAATGGGACATTGCGAGAGCGATTAGCTACCCACTAGTCCTGTCCTAGCCCTCTCTTTATATCCCTACAGGCCTAAAAAAAAGAGAGGTTGGGCAACTGCATGTCTCGTAGAAAACTTCTGTTGAGATACCTCCATTAGGAGGCCACATGCTTCACGTTGGGAGCGGGCATGTGTATGTTAGGTGAATATTAGATTTTAGGAGATTCAACATAAATAATAATCTTATATATAATAGCCCAGACAGCTCTGTTGACGTTTTATTATTATCACATGTAAGCGTTCGCGGTTATATAAAATAAAATTTTATGCAATTAACACACATTTCCAACATACTAGCTACTTAAGACATTCAGAATTTCAATTTCAATACCGTCATATATGACGGGTACGGTTAGTAGTTTATAATACAATGTTATATTTTAAAATTATGTCTTCATCAGCCAATATAAAAATATTCCAAATACACAGAAATTCAATGATAAAAGTGATATCTTTAATATTGTGTAATCATTCACGTCATTAATTTGAAATTATTTTTTTTTTAATGAAATTTTTTGTGAGTAAATATGTAAACATGTAACATGTACCTATTTAACATTTAAGGTGAAAAACTATATTTCACCTAAAAGCACTATATTATTAATATTTTGATCAAAATTAAAAGACAAAAATATACGTATAAATGTAAATAAGTAATAAAATGTTATCTTTATAAAGCTACCGTCTAATTTAAAATATTAATGTTGAATTTCTTAATGGTAAAAGAATTTGTCATCATGGCATACAAACAAAGTTTTCATTACTCTGTGTAATATTTTCAGCCCTGCTTCAAATGGTAATCATTTCTTTCAGTGAATATTTATCATATTACAAACACAAACCGAATATATCGATTCGTCTGAGTTAATATGATGTCCCATATACAATGTGAATACGCTTTTGAACAATATAGGTACTGTTACTTACCATGAAATGAATAATTTCAGTAACACTATATTCACACGATAAAAATAATAGAAACTTGTATAGTTTTTAACCAAACATAATCGGATAACATGACTTTTGTTTCCCGAAATCTATCAATATTTCACCAAATTAATATTTTTGACCCGATGAACGCGCTGAACATGTTTACATGACTTTATCTTGTATTCCCGGCCAAACTAGAACGAAACACTTGAAAATGTATACTTTAAAAAAGATTTCAAACCTTTAGTAAAGAAATTAGGCAACAGATCATGAAAATATCAAATAGAACACAAGGAAATATTTTTTTGAAAAGAGCTCTTGATATACAGTCTTTCGAATTTCAGCGTTGAACTGCCGATACGCAGCATTAATCGTCAGCCTATGTATTACGCATACTTATGCGACTACGTGTTTGCTTGTATGAAGACTGCAATTTAAAAAGATTAAATATTTTTCAGCATCTTCATTTCTTCGATTTATTTAAGCGAGAATGCGACGAGTTTGGTTTACTTCATGATGTATTTGGGATAACTAATATATATTTCACAGAATTATTCATTATTTACTGCTGAAATTGATATTTTTTTAGGCATAGTGAGGGTTTTAACAGATCGATTGACTGAAAATAAATTAGTTAAATAACGGCTAGCGCTGTAAGGGTTAAGATAAGCAACTGTTGCTATAACTATAAAGAAAATTAAAAAAGTAACAGATACAATTGTATTTAACTCTGCAGACATAGAAAGATGATTCTCTCTCACGAAAAAGAACATTTAAATTGAATAATAATAGTTCATTTTGTAATACAGATATATCGTCGGTATAGTGGCAGAAGGCTTTATTGAAGTTTAAGAAAATCATTAAATTAAAGTTTCTCTATATAAATACTTTCACCATTACTAATTAAACTTAACATTTTATGAGACACATTAACCATTTACAAAATCAATTTAAGTAACTATTTTTTATAGTAATGTTAATTAGCTAGACAGCTGATTTTCGATTAATTTGTCTAATGTTGAAAATTATTTTTATTGATTGAATTGGTATTTACTTAGTGCAACTCCACTTTTCAATCTGACAATGTATAGTATATTAGTACATAATAGATGTTAAAATTTGGAATAAATTGTACAGAAAAACTTCAATTACACGGTTTTAAATTGTATTGAGATCGAAGGTGCGTTTTTTTAATGACTCTATAACTCAGTAATGAATAAAAATATCAAAGTATTTAGTTCTACAAAATTTTATTATGTCGTTGATAGCAGTTTTGGCTTAACGCCATCATCAGAGCTAATTAGTTATCAACATCAAAAAGGAATGTTATTAGCTCGAATTTTTACGACTCTAGAGATCATTACGAACAAGAAGCAGAGTGGTACTTTAATGAAATATTGTATACATAAATAAATAATATAATATTTAAAACGGTTACTTTGTTATTCCACTGGTTGTGGAACAACCAAATTATCAATCTGATCATATTAAAAATAAAGCAAATTAAGCTACCGCCGAATCCATCGAAAATGTAATTGAATGAAATCTCACTGAAAATTGGCGACGATTGCAATGAGACTTCTGCGGCGAGAGCTCCTCCGCAGATGCGGTCGGTGCAAGATGGAACAGCGGTCGGCGGTCTTCCAACATTGGACGCACAGGGAACCAGGAGCCAGTCTGCAGGACAGCTGTTCGGAGTATTGCTTGATCCGACCATCGCGGGAACCGCTAGGTTTGAATTTCCAGACAGCGTAAAACTTCTCGATCTGTTGTTGGAAGCTGGAATTTGAATCGATTCATTTAAACAATAGAATTCAACACAGTATTTTTTTCAATCATTTCCGCTACCATTTTGAAGTAAACTTCGGCCTCGTATAACATGGTCATATAGTTTCACAAACACGTCGTGTTATACAAATCCGTATTATACGAGGTTTGAAGTTCATACAAAATTAGTGTATGCGTTCCAAAAAAATATCGAAGTTTGTTAATACCCTTTATTTTTTTTAATAAACTATCAAAAAAAATATACATTCACGTATGTTTCCATGTGTTTCGTCACTAACGAACTGGGTTTGGCCTTTTGGCATCTTCAGGCATTTTAACACACGAATTAACTCTAACTGTCCTGTATTGTCATGACTGATTGTTCATAATATGCATAATGAAATATTTTAGTATAATTTAGTCATCAGTTCGAGTTCATTCGTGGTTTTAGGCTTTAAAAATTTTAACGTGTAAATCTTTTTTATATAAAGCGAGTTGTACAACAATATGTCCCAATTCATCAACCAGGCGCAAGTGTATATGGATTCTTAGTGGAGCATATTTCAACAGAAGTTTTTCTACAAGAACTACCTATTAGAGAGTAAGGATGGAAGAGTAGGGTTAGGGCAGGTCAAATGGTTTACTAATCGCTCCCGCTATACCCTGTTTTTAAGATCGGATAGATCAAATGAAAAATAAATTTATGTAACTCTCGGTACTGGGATTCGAGCCTGTGAGTACCGTAACCGAAGCCAATGACGTGAACCACTCGGCTAAAGGATCGGTTAGTAAGTAATAATTACAGTATAGAACATTAATAAATAGAAAGTTTCAGTGCATAATGAATATGGATATTTTAATGATGCCTTAAATTTTTCAGGAGATAAAACATCAAAACAAAGTTTTTTTTGTTTAAACATCAGGATATCTTCTCATATCTTTATTAACGTCATAAGTTTATCGCAGTCAAAAATTTTCCGATAAACAATGCGGAAACCCGTAGCAAATATTAAGCTTTTAATCTGAATATCCCAAGATTAATCTCGTAGATATAAATCATAAAACAAAAATCTGAAGATTCATAATGATATTTGTATTTGATTATAACTTAAAAGATTATAAACAATTGATAACAATTCTATCATAGATTATGTCTTCTTCTTTAGTCTTATTATTATAAAACATAACACATCCTGAGATTAAGTTACCTTAAGCTTAAAAATAATCCGAAATAAAGACGCCTTTTGACGGATAATTTTTCATCGATTTTAATTAACATTTTTTTGTTTGAATAGGTACGATAATACAAGAAAATTTAAAATCGTACAGCACATATAGACGATGGAAATATTTTGAGAATTTTATCTCTATTCGAACATTTATTTTGTAAAAAATGGTTGGCAGAGGGTTTTTACGAAATCAGCCAAAACGCCAGATAATATTCCAGGTGAAATTAACGGACTGTTATGTGTTAAATGATTTTACCGTTTTCAAATTTTCATTGAGAAATCTATGCATTATTTATAAAAAAATAAACAATAATATTTTATTTTTTAATTAAAAGCATGGCATTTAAAATAAGGAGCCAGGGCTTGTGGACTTAAATATTTGTCGATACTAATTAAAGGGTTTAAGAATTATTTTTTTGATCACAACAGATTTATCAAGTTAATAATTTATTAGGTGCATCTAAATACGAACGTGGTGACTACTGAATTAATGAAAAAAATAATTTTTGTTTCAAACAAAAATATTATCGTTCGGATATCTAATATCAAATATGATAAGAAATAAAGATTTTAAACTGTAAACTTATTAATAGTAAGTGCATTATTAAAGTATGTTTGTAGTGTTGGTACCAAATTTTATTTAATCTTAACAGCATATCGATTTCTTGTTGGAATGATTGCCTGGAAATATTTATAAAATAGATTAATTATTTCAAATGACAGATATTCGATCATTTGTTTGGCTTCCAATCCCGGGATCTCCGTCAATTGTTCAATTCTGTAATCCCGATATTTACTATAAATGCTAAAAAATAATTCGTAAATCAAATTAAAACTTTCTGATTGACTGCAACGTGTACCTCGGTTTTTTTATATACATAGTTTTTTTTATATAACCTATATAATTGATATAAATGTATTGTGGTCTATATCCTTCTTTGGTTTTCCGATCCCGGGATCCGGGATCCCGGTCAATTATTCGATCCGTTCGGGATTCATTATGAATGCCAAATAATAATTCATGGAAGATAATATTTCAAATTCGAATTGAAGGACATGTCTTCTTTTTGGATTCATTATGGTAAAACCTACCTTAATTATGCAATAAATAGAATAACAAACTATTTTGATCATCATATTTTTCAAAAATAAATTTCTCTGTTTTGTAAATGATCGTCTGATTCAAAATCAATAAAAAAACTATTTTAATCACCAAAAAAATATTAAATCATATATACATTCCAATTGAAGCAATAATGAACACAAATTAAATTTTAAATTTACAATTTGACACATGAAATAATACTTAATGACCAATCCCGGGATCATGGGATTGAGAAATTCTGAATACCGAAATCCCGGGATCATAAAAACGGCTAAGAATTGGATGCTCTACTAGTAACACAACCGCTGGAATAAAAATGTATCATTTTTTAAATTTATGTTAAACATGATTTTCCACAAGTTTCTACCAAATCCATCGAAAATATTTAACTATATAGATAGTATTAAAACACGACTTATTCCGGCTAGTTAATTCTTTTAATTTTACCAGAATCGGCACAGTGCATCAAGTCGTGAAATTCCTTTGTTTTTTAATGATATTTGAAGATGATTTATGAGAGAAGAAAGTGTGCTGAACTTAATAATGACGATAATTGTATGTTTTGATTAACTCTATCGACTTTTTATCTTAAACACATACCATTCAAAAAAGTCACTAGCACTTCAATTTGTACGCACACTAACTCAAATAACAAATATTATCTTAAAATACTCACACAGCCTTAAATAACTGACACATACATTTAAATCAAACGCATACAAAGAAAAGACAAACAATTTCTTTATCTACGTATAAAGAGATAATCAAACCCCGATAACATTCGCAAATTTAATACTATTTCAATTTAGATGTCTTCGTTTGAAAAGATTATCATTAGTTTGGAGCTTCTAATTTTTTTTTATTAAAATAAATATAGATCTAACATACATACTCTTGTATATGAAGTACTTAATAGTTCTCATTAATGATGAATAAAATATATAGTCAGCACATATTTATCAACATAATATGCAAAGTGAATTATAAATTGCATTATACCGCAACTTAGCCGAATTCGTAAACATTGCATATGCAAATAAACACAAATTATCAATTTATTTATACATACTAATTATACTACATAAATAAACATAGTAATTTTTGCTACTTGGATACACATTGATTAATTTTCGTTTATATTACTTTGTAATATTAAACAACTTTTCACAGGGCTTCTTAAAGGGTTTTAAATAATTACACTTTGTGTTAGATAGTATTCCCTTGGTACACTTGACCTTTGATTTTAATAGTTTACACTTAGTCACGGATTCTTTTGACAAAGTGAGTTAAGTTGTAGTAGGTTAGGTTAGGGTTGGTCTGGTTTGGTTTGTCTAATGTATTCTAATGTATGGAGCAAAGACAACATAGGCGGCCTAATATAGGATTGAAGAATAAGTGACTATTTCATTACAGCTTTGTGCAACTATTGATTTCAAAGTGTGAGTATTTATATTGAGTGAAAACTATTTTGTCTATATTTTTTAAAAAGTTTAATATATTTCTTCAATGTTAAAATATATTTTATTATGTGGGATCACTTTATTTTAAGTGAAAGAATTTGTTTTTTGTGGAATGTATTTATTATAAGTGAAAACTATTTTTATGAAAGTGAATATGAACTAAACAAAAGTACATTTAATTGTAAACCCTTCTAAAATATGAAAAGATTACTAGTATTATATCAAATCATATTTTTTAAAATAAAACACAATTTGTTTGTACCACTACCACATGTTTAGCCACTAGCATTATCAATTGATCAAAATACAATCATAACAGAGCTACTTATATAAAATTAAATGTTAAAAATTATAAGGAATATAAAACAGTTGGTTCATGTACCCCTTATAATTGTTTAACATTCAATTTTATATGATTGCCCTGTTATGATTGTATTTTTATTAGTTGATAATGCTGATGATGAGCGAAACCATTCTTGGTCGTTATAAAAATGTGCAAGTAATACAACAAATAGTGTTTTATTTTTAAAATATAATGTCTTTCCACTAAGAATTGACAGTTAACACCTTAAAAGTGAAGAAACTTTAATTGAACTATAGTTAGTTAATCACTAGCCATAAAGAGATAATTCAACGAAAATAAATATGGAAACTCGATTTAGAAGTCCCTGCGGTGTGCGATAATTTATTTTAGTTGTCAGCAAAATTATTGCAACATCTTTAGAGTAATTTCGCAACAAAATTTGTTGATTTTACAAACAGTTGCATTTAAAAATGACTTGTTTCCCAGTTCAATATGAAATAAATTACTATAAATAAATCATCTTCAAGTATAAATGATTTCATTCTTCGTTCCATCGCCAAATAATCAAGAGAGTTTTTGTGTCGATACTTTAAGATTCTGTTTTGTTACGGTACTAGAAAATTTCAATGGTGAGTGCATTTATCTTGCTTGCTTTTATCTTTATTAACTTTTAATAATAAATTTAGGACGTATACTGAGCTGCATTGAATTTACACAATTACTCTGTTTTAAACTTTATTTAAATGGTGACAAAGATTCAAATCTTTCAATTATTTCCAAATACTTTTTACTAAATAAAAATTCCTCTATTATTCGTTTCTATTTTGTTATTAGTAAAACAATTTCAATGTCCTTTTTAACACTTGATCGTCAGTTATGGATAGGAAAATTTTTGTACTTTTTTTATTCTACCTTTGAGTATTTATTTAATTAACAAATATAAGGTATTTTAATTCATTTTTATTAGAGTTATTGATCGTAAATAGGGCTTCCAATCCTAGGATTGCGTCCAATTATTCAATCCCGTAACTCCGGGATTGTCTAAATAATATCAACCCCGGGATTTCGGGATTCACTGTAAATGTTAAAAAAATAATTCAAATATCAAATTAAGACAACTTGATTAACTACAACGTGTTCCTCGGTTTCTTCATGTACGTATTTTTTATAATACTAATATAATTAAAATAAATGTATTTTCGTCTCTTTCCTTCTCAGTAGAGTTTTCTGTCATTTCGTGAAAATCGTTAATCGTTTTGCGTCGCCTAAAAAATATGGAACGTCAAAATATTCTTCTTTCTTTTAATAATTGCACTCTCAAAGTATTTGTTTACACTATTCCACTTTTATTTAAATGAAGATATTAAAGTTTTCAAGCCTTTCTAGCAAAAAGTTGACACCTATTTTTCAGAAATGCTTTGATTTGCTTTACGTCGTGACTAGATTAGGGTTTATTGTAGGTTATCGAGATTTGATGTGAGACAAAATCGTAGAACACAGTATATTCAAGAAAGTGATGCGAAAGGAATTTTCAATTTATTGAATATAACGATTCTATAAAGATTTTTAAAATGTACCTACACTTTTTCTGACTGATATTTAAAATAGAATTATACTGAATATTTTTTTTTAAATAGGGAAACAAGAAATTCTATTATGTATACATGTTTTAACAAAGAAATCTCAAAAAATCATTTAACATTTTTCGGGGATATGTTTTTATTATTTTTCATTGTGGTTAAAGTCGGTATTTGTCATCTGCCTCGATAGAACGAATGAAATTATACTTCATGACCAATCCCGGATTGAGAAATTCTGAATCCCGAAATCCCGGGATCATAAAAAGGGTTCGGGATCGGATGCCTTAGATTTTTGTAACTACCGTCCTGCTTTAACGTAACTCTTTTTAGTATATTCTGACATGGAATCATTAATGCATTCCATTAATTTTCACTGAATTTGAAAGCTCTTTGTATGTTTTTTGATGCATCAATAATGAATCGCAATTTAAAGCTTAAAAGCTCAGTTGAATATAAACCATTAGCAATTCAGCTAAATACTAATACACTTGGGCCTCGTATAACACGGTTTTGATAAAACAAGATTGATGAATTGTAACATACTTTTGTACAACACGCTTCATATAACACGGTTTCAGCATTTTTTTTTATAGAAAATGATCTTATAATGGAAATAAGTTTGAAGTTCAAGAGGGGATTACAACAGATCTTTTAAAAATACTCCAGAGTCCTCCGATAATGAAAAGTCACAACCGATGTCGAACCGAACCGAAAAAGAGTCGAACATATAGAATTGTAAGTGATAGCGATGATGAATGAATGATCTATTATATCGACTGTGGAAAGGAAAAAGGACGTAACTCACACTCAAAAAATATTGTGTATAGCCCACAAAAAATGTGGATTAAATTGTATACATTGTGATTATCGAAAAAAAAATATTTTTAAAAGACGGAAGGATACATGCTTTTGCCTTTCTACAGTCAATATGTTATATTTGTGTGTAAAAACATAGTTTATTAATACGTTTTGTGTAAGTTATACATAACATTTTTTAGTGTGGGTTACGTCCTTTTTCTTTTCCACACTCGATATGCTATTACAATTTTTTCAACACATACGTAAATGCATATTTTTCCGTTTTTTCTTTAAAAAAGGGGATATTAACAAACTTCGATATTGTTTTGTACGAACTTCAAGCCTCGTATATACGCATACGACGTATTTAGCAACTAAAAAAAATCCGTCTTGTTTTATTCATAAGCTTTTTGGATGATTTGTATTGTTATAGAAAGAAACTCAAAATATACGTGTACCCATCAAGAGACTGATTCAAAAAAAATAAATGCTTTAATATGATGGGAGTGAGTAGTTTTATCATTTCAATTAGTAGTAAAAAACTTTACATATATTTTGTTTATTTTTATTTTTAAGGTCCACCATCGAAACTTTAATCAAAGCTATTATGGATACGTGAAGATCAGAAGACTGTCTTGAAGACTGAAAAACGTTAATGGTTTTACGTTTTCTATTGCAATTCTAATAGTACAATAAAAATACATTGCTTAATTTTTATGCATTTTATGCAATGTTTTATTCGATAAAATGTGATGGCATAATTTTTTACTGATTTTTAAATATCCTAGTATGAGTTTTAATGATAAAACATTTAAAAAACTTACATTCAGATTATGTCGGTGTAAGCACTGCCAAACATATCGTCTCGTCTTTTTAAGCCCGTGAACTAACATTTTTTTTGTTTATATTCAAGCAAAGTTTTATTCAAAAGTAAAAGTAAAAAAATTTCAGTTAAATATTGGAGAACAAAGTATCATTATATATTTCGACTTATTCTCGTCTTAAAAGTTCAGCATTGTAACGAACATTATTATTCAATAAAATAATTGTCCAAGAACTTGTTAGCTGAGTTATCATAACAAAATAAGTAAGTTTTAGTGATTTATTTTATTAACCTACGGTTCCTTATTATTATTTAGACTGATATTTCATTCGATGACGCCACTGGAAGCGATCGTGATAGGGAGAAGGCCTGATGTTTTCACCGAATTCAGCGAAGCTATTCAACGGTATAATGTAATCATTTTAGTTCTCTTCTGCTTCATCACAAGCGCGATTATTATATTCATATTTCAAGTTTTTGTACTTGAATAATTGAATTAAAATTACTAAATGATTCCTAATTAAAACCTACACTATTTATATTCTTTCGTTCTTCCATAAATCAATACACATTAGAATGAGTCCTAAATTTTTGTCTTTCTTAGATAAAATAAAAATTAAAAAAAAACCAAAATACTTTAAAATTATAAATACTTTTGTATAATATTCTATGAATAAGATCAAGTGTTATTATAGTGTTAATTTTTTAGTGCAAGGCTGTGAATTTATAATATTTTATAAGTTTATTATTTAGTAACAAAATAAGCAATGAAATTAGTTTTTTAAATAAAATTAGAAAGGCAGAGCTAATTATATTCCCTGTAATTATGTTTTTATAGAGATAAATATTATTTTAAAAAATTGTCACGGTAATAGTTCCTTATCTTTAAAGATTGTTGTAGTATACTTTTGTTCGGTTGAGAGAATTTTGTAATCAATATGAAATTGTTAAATATTAAAATTCTTACCTTCATAGATAAATGCTTCTATGTGTAGTCAATAATCAGTAGGGATATCAAATATTCGTCAAAAAATTATTCGAATATCGAATATCATTAGTCTAAAATATTCGAATATTCGAATATTTGAATATATTCGAAATACTTCATACTGATTAAAACATGAAGAAATTTAATCAATTAAAATTAAGGTAAATGCAGCAGATAAAAAGAACGCAATTCAATATTTAAAAAAAAACAATGCCAAATTGTTTTGACTTTTGATAAGGCGTATAATTAAATTTATACGTAAATAAGGTTCCTTTTACTCAACCTTTGTAACTACATAAATTTAACCATGAATATATTTATTGTTTTTTTATTATATATCCGGGTAGACGTACGCTATATACTGGCTCATGAATAATAAAATATGTTGTTGAACAATTAATATTGTATACCGAATGAAATTATATGATGTCAGTGTGGTTTATTTCTGTTAGGTTAAGTACTAACGAATAGTATATAAAATATTTGAATATCCGAATATTCGATTGGAATCCCTAGTAATCAGTAAGCGCATGTGGCGATGGTGTATTAATGATGCGCCCCTCTCCACCGTTGTTAGAATGCCATTCCAAGAAAAGAAAAGATTGATAGTTACGCTGTCCGTCGAAGAAGCCCCCCTCACCTGCGGCGGAGGTGTCTGGACATGACGTGTACTGGATCCCGCAGAAGTTCCTCTCGACCCTCACGCACATGCTGTAGTCCTGATTGGAGAGCTGAAGACCACCGACATTGTCGTAGTTGAACGTGCGGATCTGACCCGAAACCCCAGTGTAATACTGCAGGCAAGCTTCTTCGGCTAAATTTTGAACAAGGTGTGAAATTATGTAAATATGAGGTAGAAAAAAAAAAGATTTTATGTATATTCAACACGTATCGTATATTTGTGTAAAATTTTCTAACTATTTGTCTTGTTCCAAATATTTTAACCAACGTCAATGTTCCGTCTAAGATGAAAGGTTGTCTGCGCGAGAAATATAAAACCAAACCAACGAATACGCGGTCATATTTGAATATTTGTCATAAAAATAAGTTTTTGTTCAGTTTTACATAGTCAAAATTATTATTAAATTTGCTATTAGATTAATAAAAAAACTAGTGTTAAATGAAAAAAATAGTAGTTAATTTTCTAATTTTGCTTGTTTAACATTTTTATACGTACCACATAGGGCATTTCTTCAAAACAGTAAATTTAAATACAATAATTTATATAAGAGTGCGCGAGTTTTCTAAAACTGCTGCGCGTGCAACTTAGAGGGAAGATTGGTTGTCATAGTTGTTAATATAAAATCTATGATGGGTGAACGATTTTTCATGAGATCAAAAACAAAGTTAAATTCTGAAGTACCTTTTTTTAGCAATAATGATTATATTTTGCATAAGATTATCATTTTTCTTGCTATTATTATCAGTGTTTACATACAATAACAAAATATCATTAAAACAAAAATTATTGAACCTGTTCTTATAGGACATTAAAAATATTTATTTAATTAACAAACTTATACTATCGGGAAGAGAAAATAAAAATAATTACATCACATCTATTTCGGTAGTCTAATAGACAGATAAATTTATTATTCTTTTTGTTGAGCATCTGCGACCTATAAATACTGTTAGTCACACTGAAGCATTCTTATAACCAAAAATTGAGTTATACTCATAAGTCTGCCCATAATAGATAGTATATGTAACTCATGATCAAAAAGTCACCACTGATTACTTATCGATTATATATTTATTTATGTGCCAATATTGTTGTGAATCTTTTAACTTACCTTTGACATCAAAGTCATATGTCATTCTCTGACGTGATTAGCTAGTTTTGTTATTTATTATAATTTTTCAGTTATAATTATTTATCTTTAGAATAAACAAACGTACCTCTGTAAATGGTGCTGCAAGGTATTTGCGACACTTTTACTTTCCAGTTCCTCTGGAATGAAGGTCCACTTGTCACAAATGTTAAAGTTACTGGATTGTTCACATTTACTCCAGCGTCGATGTACACTACACAATAAAAAAATTCAGTCTATTTTGTTGATTATTAAACATATAAAAACAATTGAAACCATTTTTAATATAGTCAACGTGATAACAATCCATTCTTTCATACCTTATTTTAATTAAATCTAATGAAATATGAAGTTTAAACCAGGTGTCTGCAAACCATTTAGCCTAAGGACCACACTAAGTCCTAACTGCCAAGACTTAACTAGCTCAACATACCAACATACTGTAGTTTTGAATTACGCGGTAATTTTGACATGTACTCCGCTCCATTCGCAATTTCGGTTGGTAAATACCCCTTAGAAACCCTTACATGAGAACTT
Organism: Himalopsyche phryganea; assembly: GCA_022494535.1. Taxonomy (NCBI): domain Eukaryota; kingdom Metazoa; phylum Arthropoda; class Insecta; order Trichoptera; family Rhyacophilidae; genus Himalopsyche; species Himalopsyche phryganea. The sequence goes on along the minus strand of JAGVSL010000110.1, from coordinate 1,136,108 downwards.
CAAATGGAAACGTTTGATTTGCAGTGTAGCAACATTTTTAAGGAAAAATATTTAAAGTCATCATTGCTGAATTTCATCTGAGAATTCCACTCACACAGGTTGATCAGTTGCATAAATTTTCTCGTGGCTTTTTTTCCGCTTTCGTCACTACTTATCTGTGTTAAAAAACAATTCTCCAAAATAAAATATAGAAAAAATATTAACAGATCCAAATTAACTGATGAACGTTTGCAGTTGCTGCGGATAATTTAAACTAGTAAACTTGATCCACAACTGAAAACAATTGTAAGTGAAAAGTTACAGCTACATACATCTCATTGATCATAATTATAATGACAAATTTCATCATGTGAATTACCTATGTATGTTACTTATTTACACTTAGTTAGTTTTTAGGATAAATTTCAAATTATTAATTACAGTTAAAATATTCATTCATTACTTTCTTCAGTTATTGTGTTACTTAATTGGTAATTAAATAAAAATATCTAATAATTATTTTGTATGATTTACTTACATTGTAAATCTTACAATATAATTAAAATAGACTATGGCAGGCCAGATGCGGGGCATGTCGTCCCACTATCGCGGGTGGTAGTTTGGAGACTCCTGCTTTAAACCATTCATAAATTAGCCACCGAGAAGTGAAGTCAGCCAAGTGATAAAATGGTTAAACTTGTTTATTATGAGTTTTACTTAAATTGTCTTCTTACGGAATAAAATACTTTTCTAGTCTGCATTTACTTGGCTCACCTCAATTTTATGATACTTTATGACATTTAGAATAGGTATCAAAACGCAACTAAAGTGTTTTTTTTCGAAAACCTGATTTTGCTTACTTCACTTCTCATTGGTTCAAATGTCAAAGTTGTTGCTTTTTGAAAGGATTGTACAAGTCAGTAAAAAAATAAATGATAACGTTTTGTTTTTGTTCAAATAAAAAATTGAGGATATAGTTTGTTTTATTCGGAAAACGTTAAACTCACTATGATTCCCTTGATTAATTCCGCAGATTGTCGGAACGGGACTCCCACCGGACACAATAAACTGATCGTTGTTACAAATATGATTTATTGTCTCTGGGCCTGTTATTTGGAATTGGTCAAAGTCCAACCTGAAAATAATGGAGAAGAAAAACTTCAAGTAAACTCTAAAATATTGCAGTTTATATAATATATATTATGTACATGGTAAATTGAATGCACATATTTGATTAACGACTTTTTATATTACCAGGTTTAAACATGATTAATAGCCACACACTGCAACCGTTTTATTTATACATCGTTTAAACAACGTTTTGTTTTACAACTCAGCACAAAATTCGCAATACACAAAACGCAAACGCAACAATCAACAATACAATGAATCACTTGTCACAAGTGTCAAGTGCCAATTCTTGGTGGAAAGGCATTAATTATATTTTAAAAATAAAACACACATTGTTTTGTGCTACTTGCGCATGTTTACAAAGATCAGGGATAAAATATAAATCATAATAAAGCTATTTATATAAAATGTAATGTTAATAATTACTAGGTATATAAAATAATAGGTTAAAATACTATGACAAGAATTTACAAATTATTTATAAATGAAATTAAATAGTCTACAATTAAAATATTAAGGAACTATTACAAATCAATAAGTTTTTTTTTCCATGTCCGCTCCCAATGTGGAGCATATGGTCTCCTAATGGAGGAATCTTGACAGAATTTTTCTACGAGAACTGCTTGTCACTCAGTTGATCAACATCTCTTTTCTTTCAAAGAGTGTAGGGATAGAAAGATGGGTCTATGACAGGACTAGTGGTTAGCTAATCGTTCTCGTTACGCCCCGTGAGGATGGGATTGGTGTGAAGGGAGGACTCAGACTACGAACAGAAATCCGTAAATCGATTGAAAGATCAATCTATGAAAACCGTCCGCACCGGGAATTGAACCCGAGACATCCGTAACCGTAGCCATCTACGCTACCAACTGCGCCATGGGCGCCGTCAATAAGTACTAATCTGAAATCGAAAATTAAGCCACATTAACAGCTTAACGACCGTGCTAGGTACATCGATCCTTACACCTGATACCACGCAAGTCAGTGCAAATTGAAATTATATCCGCTGTTCGTAAAACTTGAAACAATTTTGGAACCCTATGTCAGATTTTGTTGAAATAAAAATGCTCAAATTTCTGCACTAGTGCGGGATTGTTCGTGAATGTGTTGAAAGTCAATTATGTGAGAAAAATATAATGAGTTAAAAAATAATTTATTAATATTCATTAACCGAAATAACAAATGAGAGATTTAAAAATAAAGTGGTGAATCACTTAGGTATTTTAATAACATTTAATCTAATATATAAAAATCAATGTGTGTCCACTGCCATACCGTACATCCGATTCCGATAAAACTTTGTCAAGTTATTGCTTGCACTTGGGCGAAGGATATAGGCATGGTACAATCAGGCCCAGCCTGGCCCGAACCCGACTCTCAACGCTTTATTTTTTAACTTACAGTAGGTCTAATAATAATATATAAAAATTACTCTCACAATTCAAATATATCTAAAATCTTAAATAAAGAATCAAATTCGTACTAATAGTGACATCTCAGAAAACCTTCTAATTTATTCGTGTACGCACCAGACAGAAAACAAAATATATTGTGTGTCCAAAAGCACTTCAATAAACAGAAACACAAACACTTTCTTTCTTTGAATGGCATTGCAACGCATGCTGGGTACTCACTAGTTTTATATAAATAGATGTAAATTTGTATTATTGAGATTTTGTACACTTCCATGTATTTTGTCACTAACAGTTCGAGCCCATTCGTGTGCTCGAATGCCTGAAGATGCCGAAAGGCGAAACCCGGGTCGTTAGTGACAAAATACATGGAAGTGTACAAAATCTCAATAATCCAAATTTGATATTGAAATTCCATCAAGCACCCTCAGTCGATGTCTTAAATTATAAATAGATTTATTATGATCATTATACACATGTGGATGTGGTACAAAACAAATTGTGTTTTATTTAAAAAAAATGCAATGAAAACCAATTTAAAATGCTAATAAAAATAAACAAATTAAAATCGCTAATTACCTGTATTGGCAGACATCGGGGTGAGATTTCATGATGGTTAACTGACATGAACCGGTTCCGTCGTAGCGGGATGGATACCCGTCATTCACAAAGTAGGTTCCGTTTTCTGCAGTCGTGCTTCCGCATCCGAGAATAACTGTACAAATAATTTAATTATAACAAACAATGCTCTATTGTTGGTTTTTTAATTCAGGACCGAAATTGTTGTTTTTGTCATACTGTGCGGAAGAAAAAAACACCACCAGAAATTAAAATATAATTACATAAATTTATATTATATATTACAATATAAAATTTATAGCATTACATATCAAATCAATCACTCGATATTAACACTTTTGTTACATTTCACAAATAAGATCAGTCAGACCTGCTTTTCTTTAAAATAAAACAACGTAAACGCAACGTACAATATAATTCGATGGTATTTTGCGCAATTAATGTAACCCTCAAAATACATGAAAATGAGTTAGTGATTGGATCTCATTTTAAAGACGACAGTGCAGGTCTCGGCCAAATGATGTAAATTAGAAAAATAAATTGATCACTTTTTGGAAGGGAAACATCATTTTACATTGGTTTTAGCTTTAAAAATTCTGACCCTGCCACTTGATGTAAGCCACTATTATATCGAAACTCCCTACGTATAAACCCTCATCTGCAAATATGAGAATTTACCTTTTAAGGTGTTAACTGTCAATTCTTGGTGGAAAGACATTATATTTTAAAAATAAAACACAATTCATAAAAATACAAACATAACAGGCTTATTTATGTAAAATTGAGGTATACCTTCATTTTTACACTCAGTTTTATATAAATAAGCCTGTTGTGTTTGTATTTGTATCAGTTGATAATGGTCGTGATGAACGAAACCGGTCCTGATCATTATAAATATATGGAAGTAGTACAAATGAATTGTTTTTTATTTTTTAAAATGAGAATTTACAGTTGTGCATTTCAAAGATTCATAACGCAACTCACCATTTAATGTTTTCGAGAAAAACAGTTTTTACACTCTCCGTAACAATTTCAATTTTGAGGGTTAAATCAATTGGCCAAAACCTCGTCGATATGATGAATCGCATGACGTCATACATTGCATATATTTTTGCATATTTAACAGCGATCTGCTTAAAAATAGCGCAAATCGCACAAATAGTGAATACGATTTTGAGAAAATTCCGTGGTTATATTATTAAATATTTTTAGTGCAGTATTCAGAGACAAATAAGTGTGTAAGTATTTACTATATAATATAGTACATTCGCGCAAATTGAGGTAAGTAAAGAAATTGTTTTGCAAAATTCTAATTTGTCACCACTAACATTCGTCGGTCACCGGAGTGGAATGGTTAAGGTGTAGTCGTTGAAGACAAATTGGCTGCTGGTCAGAACCGCCAGATACACATTACAGAAAGAACTTTAGAAATTACTGTTAGTTTTAATATATATATGGTATTGAATCCAATGATACAGGTGTCTGTGAATTATTTTCATAACTTACAACCCACCTTTTCCAATAATTGTCGTATGCTTAGTATTTCTTAAAATACACAGAATTATAAAGAGCTATCTTTAAACGCTCACCAGTAGAACTAAACAAACCCACCGTACCGTTCATTTTTAATTTAAGAATAAGAGTCTTTGTTCACCTTAAAAATAAATAACCTTGCGTCTGAAGATGTTTCTTAATGAGGCGAAACTCGTCAAAGCCAGTGGAATAACAAAATTACCAATTTAAATTTTTTAATAAACGTTCTCTGTTGAAATAACAACAGATGCATATAAATTGAGTACTGAATTAGCAAGTTTTAGGTTAACTCACAAAGACAGCAAACACCGAAGCCGTTAGCGCAGGATCCATCTGGTGCTCCTCGTCTGGAGACGCAATCTTGTGATGCTAGACAAGTTCCGTTATTCCCAGATGATCCAGGACACGAATCGGCAGGAAAATTTACCACAGTCAGCAGCGACAAAACTAAAGATTAAAAAAATGTCACACTAAATCTTTATTATCTGATTTTCATATTCAAGATCCGAATAATTTTGTCTGTGAAAGAAAAAGAGCAAAAAGTGTAAAATTGGTACTTTTCAGAACAGCCTAAACAAGATTTGCGCTATTTACTAAATTACCAAACAATGAGATATTTTAATGTCAAATTTACTCACTTTTACTGTGATAACTATCAGTTATTTTGGCAAGTAATTATATATAGTAATCATTTATAAATTATTAAGAATTAACACTCCTTTGCTTTGAAACACAGATTTTTTTTACAACTATTTGGAATCCTTACTGTTTATATTGTCTTAAAACGTAGCATAAATAATACGGAAGTTTTAACACAATTACAATTGAAAACTGCTAGATGACAGCGAATAATTATTATTGTAAATAATAATTGAAATTGATATCGTATACACTTCAAAAGTAGAAATGAAAATTTAAGATATTTTAGCTATAAAACATGTTACTTACAACGGCTTTGCCTGTCTGGAAGATTCCATAATGATCTGTCATTTTTAGGCTGAGGATCTCTGGTTAAATGTCCTAATATACCATTCATAAATCCACCCTGTCGAGAATCCCACATGGCTCTAGAAGACTTTTGTGAACCCTGTCCTAAGCTGCCTAAAAATATTTTATAAAGATAATAACATAAAACGAGTTTATTAATTATTTTAAATTCTACATTATATATATCGATGTTTCAGCTAAAAGATGTTGTATGTCTAGTTTTTAGATAATCGAATTTAGAGACTTTTCGGCAAATTGACACATTTTCGGAAAATTGAATTAATTAAAAAAATTTGAATTATTGAGATTTTGTACACTTCCATGTATTTGGTTCCATGTACATGGAAGTGTACAGAATCTCAACAATTCAAATTTGATATTGAAATTCCATCAAGCACCCTCAGTCGATGTCTTAAATTACTTAAATTAATTAAAGAACATTGATAAGTTGGTCCTTGGAACATTTAATATATAAAAAAGATTTATCATTCACTCCTAGATGATACCCTAAGGTTTCTAAAACTGCTTTATTCAAAAACAAAGATGAACTGGACAAATATGGCGTAAATCAATTAAACGGAGGCATAAAAATGAAGATTTATATAGAAAAAATTGGTAAGGATGAAAAACTGTATGTATCTAGCCTCAGTTTTACGATAACAAGAGTCAAATGAAGTAAGTAGAACAATTATAAACGTATTTTTGCATTCAATGTCGAAGTGGTATGTATGTGTTTTATTTTTATGTTTGAATTTGAAATCCCGTTACCTGTTAAAACAGAATATGATATGTCCCCGAATGAAAAGAAAGCTCTCCATAAAGAGTAATATAATTTAACATATACTGAGCAATCTAAAGCCAGAGAGAAGATACATTGTCATAGAATCTAGTGACCAGTAGATTTAATAATTGATTTATGCTGTAATTTTTCTAATTAATAGTTACAAATAGCATATGCCGTTTAGCATCGTTCTACTATATTTTTTTCATAGTTTTTCTTCATTCTTCCAATTTATGGAAGGATGCCTTCAATTATGAAGCCTCCTACTTCATCGTGAAAACATTATCGCTCATGCCTTGATATGTTTAAATGGACATTCTGTTGCATTGAATTGACCAAAACATGTTCTCAATTAAACTCTTTGTGTGCTCGTGAAATATATTAAGCACTATCTTTAAATCATGTTTAAAGTAAACCATATCACAAAGGAAAGCTGAACTTATTGCAGATATCGTTTAAGTTTCCCAGATTTAAGTAATACCTATACGTAAAGTTTTTTTTACGAAATTTTAAAACCTATTTCAATGTTTCGATGTGTAAAATAACACCGTTTTCAAAAATGTCAAATTATATTTTATTTCTAACAATTTTTAAATCGTTAAATTCTCACCTTCTGATAACAGCACAGTCACTAATATTACATAATAGTTCATTATGGACATCACCATATTAGTTACTTTGTTCAAAAATATAAATTCAATGTATACTTGATAAAAAAAATGATAAAATAAAAAGAATCATTCGGTCAGTAAATTTAGTATAAAAATAAATAAACAAATTAAATGTAAGGTTAAGTCTTTTAGTTATTATGAGCGCGATGGTGACATTATGAGTTACAGTGCGTCTAAAAAGAGTTTATATAGGCTTAGAATGTGACACGCATGACAGATATCTGTCACAATAAAAGTGAAAATCAGTCTTCTGTCACACGAACCGTTTAAGTCAACACTCCCACATCAAACTGTAACATGTATATTACAATTTGTTTATTATTAATAAATTTGCTTCATTATAAAAAAAATTTCGTAGACAAAAAAACAACATTAAATCGGTAATAATATGTACATGCTTTGAAAATTATTACATGAAGCATATGTCTACATTCGAAAATATTAATATTGAACTCTTCATTTGTTACTTTTTCATAACTATAAAAAAACATTATTGTATATTCACCTTTTTTACAGTACTCATTAAATCTATTTCAGATATAAAACAGAAGAAATTATAAATACGTAATTATAATAAAAAAGTAATTATCCACTGTATAGAAATCGGTACGACATTAATTACTAGATAATTAGTTCCACAGTGAATGAGTGCATTTGTATTTGCAATGCACTCAATCTAAAAATATAATTACAAATAACGAGTGTTTTGGCCAATTGATGTAAAACTAAAAATTAAAATTGTTCAGGAGAGAATAAAAACTTTTTTTATCGAAAACATTATATGGTGAGTTGCGTTATAAATCTTTGAAATGCACTCCTGTAAATTCTCATGTTTGCAGATACGGGATAATACGCAAGGAGTGTCGATATAATAGTGGTTTATATCAAGTGGCCGGGTCAGAATTTTTAAACCTAAAACCAATGTTAAATGGTGTTTCCCTTCCAAAAAGTGGTCAATTTATTTTTCTAATTTGCATCATTTGGTCGAGACCTGCTCTGTCGTCTTTAAAATGTGATTCAATCATTAACTCATTTTCATTTATTTTGAGTGTTACATCAAATGGCCAAAACACCGTCGAATTATGATGATTGATAGACCAAGGATATGAAGAGGAGTTGGAATTCTACAAACTGAGGCTCCCTGATAACGTACCAGGAATTGATGCCTGAAAATAAAGGACCTGTCATTTATGGAAACTGCTATTCGATGGTGAAAAATCCGGTCTGTTTACCCCGCTACACTGCTGATGATTTTGCTTTCAATTGTACGCAATCAATAAAAACTGTTTTTTAATGTTATTATAAAAATTGTTCATCGTTATTTTATATTGCTTCATTTGGTATCATGTTATGAAATATTGCATTTAAAAATTAATTTATATCGATGAAAAAAAATATGTCCTAATTTGGTAATGTACTGCAAAAAACTCATCATTAATACGACATCATCTCGGAACTTTATCCGGAACGGGAAGTGAGTATAGTTTTTAGTCCGTGAAATTCCGAACAGATTACAACTACAAGTTACCTAATAATTATTATTATACCGGAATTAATTAATTTACGTTCTTCATATACACAACAGAAGCTCTTGAAGCTAGATAAATTTTGCAGCCTAAAATTAAGATCAACTTCATTCTACCATTATGACGTTGAAATTTACAATACATTTATGAGCAGAGTATTTTATGGATATTGTTTAAACTATTTCGGCTCCCAATGTGGAGCATATGGACTCCTAATGGAGGTATCTCAAAGTCTCTTTTTAGAAGAGAGTAGGGATAGTGGGCTAGAACAGAACTACTGGTTGGCTAATCGTTATTTCTACGTCCCGTTTTTAGGATCGTTATGGGTGGGAGAGCATTCTAGACATCACTAACATCCATGTCTATAAACAGAAGTCTATGAATCAATTGAAAAATCAGTTTATGAAACTGTACATAACGTAATTTGAACGCGAGACATCCGTAACCGAAGCCAACGTTGACCACTGCACCACAGACCCGACAAAGATAGATATTTAAGTTTATGTAATAAATATATGTATGGAATAAAATTCGACAATTAATCAAAGGCATTTCATCATACAACATAATAATATTATTTGGTATTGCGTTGGGAGTCACTGCGATATAGAATTTTTAATATCAATAAAAAAAAATGCGTAAATGAGTTCACATTATATTTTTTAATTATTGCTATAATAATAAACTTCCTGTGAGGAAACGGTTTTTTTTATATGGACTGTCATTTATTCTTTATAAGGACCTACTTTTAACTATGTCACTGCATTGTAAAATATTATATTTCCCCGTTACAAAGTATGAATAGCCTATTATGCTGTCCTGCAGCTGAGTAGTCTCTTGGACATGCACCCTATCCGGTTGAGGTGTCCACTGGTTCAAATGTCCGATTTGACACATTTACTTATCGATTTTCAATCAATTATACGGACGTCTGTTTTATTTACATTCCAAAACTCTCATCCCGTCCAAACGGGGCGTAGAAAAAGCGACCAGACGATTACCTATTCTTATACCTTTGCCTTTTTCGAAAAATGCAGTTAGAACGATTGAATTATAACTAGCATTTTTTTAAAACAACTTGTATAGAGACGATTCATGTGGAGACCGTACCATTATAATAACACATTTCCTTCGGAATGATGCCGTGTGTTTGTAAACACGAAACAGCAGTTTTTTCGTTATTAACGCTTCCGTACTCATGGTGTAACAAGTAGTTACTTTGGCCTTTAAACCTTTAAATTATACATGAAATAGGTCGTACAAAAAATTTAAAACTTTGCTATTATACATATAATTGAAAATTAAAATTTCATTGTGGTTTAAGTTTTCTTTGTATGATAAATCATAATTTGAAAACCTCGTCAATTTTACCATCGAAAAATCCAAAATTATAGTATAGTAATAATCCGAAATCCAAGACGTACCGTATGCAACCGTTTTGTTTCAAACGGCACCAAAGCACGTCTCGAGCTTGTTATGCTATGAAGAATTTTGATTCTTGCGTCTTTCGATAATTTCGCATAGTTAGATATGTATTTCAGGTTTTACACACAAAATATGACGTAAAATAGTTACTTAATACTGCTATATAAAACCATATTTCACTATAGAAGTTGTAATTTAGCTTTATAAATGCGTTTATATGACAAAACTCACACGGTAGCGAAATGTGACTGCATGAGATCGGAAGGGATTTTTTGGCATGAAAATGGGATAGTTAAATTCACCACGAAAAAGCTCTTTCAGATTCGTCACTTTAACAGTTGGTCAATTAACCAGTCGTTATTGAATGTGTCTAATCGCAATCCCTCGGTACATATTTGTAATGATTTACAACATAAATATTATTGACCCGTTTGTCGCATCTCTAGCTATGCGCGTATAATAGTGATAGTTAGCCAATGCCATTTAGTTGACAGCGCATGGACAATATTAAATACAAATTTGATCCCTTTTAAAATAAAAGAACCATTCAAAAAAATAAATGAACGAATTATTGTAAATACGTTACAATACAATTACACTCGAATGGAAATAAAATAATGGATTTACAGCTCAAACGTGAATATATGTACATTATTCAAACATTTTAATTTATGAGCAACATTGTGTTTGAGTATTTTTACTGAAGTGTGTGCTATGTACTCAAGCACCAAGCAAAGAAAGTTTGCCGTGTTAGGTTCAATTGATAATATAACTGCCTTCGTCTGCATGAACTTCCATCACAATTATTCATTGTACAGAAAGGAACCATTTATTGTTATTTTATATAATGCGAAAGCCATTGTTTACCGGTAATGCGTCACTACAATGTTACACTATTTTTCTCTCTTTGAAGAATCTAAATATTGTAATGGCTTTTACCGATACCAAGATTTCAGTATTCAGAATTTTTCAATCCCGGTATTGGTTATTAAGTGTAATTTGATGTGTTAAATTGTACATTTAAAATTTAATTATAAGTATATATGATTAAATATTTTTCTCGACATTGAAATGGTTTCTTTTGTTGATTTAAAATCAGACAGCCATTTACAAAAAAAGAGAAAAATATTTTTTTTCCATGTCCGCTCCCAATGTGGAGCATTTGATCTCCTAATGGAGGTATCTTATCAGAATTTTTCTACGAGAACTGCTTGTTACTCAGTTGCTCAACCTAGGGATAGAAGGATAGGGTTAGGATAGGATTAGTGTTTAGCCATTCGCTCTCGCTAAGCCACGTTGAGTTGGTATGGGTGGGAGGGAAGACTCAGACTACGAACAGAAATCCGTAAATCGATTGAAAGGTAAATCTACGAAAACTGTCCGCACCGGGAATTGAGCCCGAGATATCCGTAACCGTAGCCAGCGACGCTACCAACTACGCCACGGACGCCGACGTTATATTTACAAAATAAAAAACAATGATCAAAATAGTTCTATATTTTATTTTATTTATTGCATTATTATGGTAGGTTTTACCAAAAGGTATCCAAAAACAGGACATGTACTTCAATTTGACTATAAAATATTGTCCTCCATTTCAAATTGGTTAAGAACAGCTGTTACGAAATATGACCACAATACATTTATATTAATTAAATAAGTATTATAACAAACTATGTACATGAAAAAACCGAACAGACGATGTAGTTAATCAGGAAGTTTTGATTTAATTTAAGAATTATTATTTAGCATTTAAAGTGAATCCTGAAATCCCGGGATTACGGGATTTAATAATTAACCGGGATCCCGGGTCCCGGGATCGGAAGCCTTATCTGGTATATACTTGAAAGTTTTTATTCTTATATTTATTTCTTATACACAGAAAAACGATCATCTTCAAATGCATCTGATTTTATTTGTATCATAAAAAAAATGTACTAAAAAGTTGAATAAATATATGGCATTACAGCTAACAGCAAAGATGTCAAATATTTTTAAATTTTTAAATCACACGAGAGTAAGCGAAGTCAGTCGAGATGAACTCGGGAGAAAAGACATCATAAGTACCAAATTCCAAGATCTAAAATTTAAATTAAATAAATATAATTTGTGATATTATCCTTTCCGGGATTTGAACCCGGACCCACTTGATAACTAAGATAAAGCTTTTACCGCTATACTACAGGGGTCGGTTAGCTATATTTATATTATTTTATAATAACAATGTCATTGAACATATGCAATAAATTTTGTTTTTTCGCAGTACAGTTTTTCTAAGACAATTCGTACCAACCGACAGCCGATCCGGTCACCTCGAAATGGATTAACACTTTACCAGGGCTAATATAGTGTGTGACGGTTTTGTGGTGTCTCGTCAAGTACCAAGGATCAGCTCTAACAAAAACTATGCATCTCGACACTAAAGGTGGGCATATATTTGAGTCGTTTAAAATCAAAAACTTATACATCCACTTTGCAATATTAGTAGTGAATGAAGTTTCAGGCAAACGCGTCAGTTTAATTTTTCCGCCGTATTGTATTTCTAATTAAGAAAAGTATGCATATTTTTAAAAGCCAGTCAACAACTCATTGGAATAAAAGTAGGTGAAATAAAATTGCACATTTAATTGTAAATGCAGAGTCAACATTTAATTGTAAATGTTGACTCTGCATTTTGTTAAACGTTTAAACATTTATTTGCTATGCTCTAGTCAGGTTTTGCAAGTCATTTGTGTTTACATATTGTTTAACATGATATATGTATAAACCAGCGGCCGCAAACTTTTTGGTTCACGGATCACTAAATTCATAATTTTAAATCCAGTGGACCACTAACGGGACTTGTTTAATTAAATTTTACATTTTGAAAGAAAATTGATCATCGAAAAAACTACACCCAGCCAAAGCCCCCTATAATTACCCTATAGTAGCTTAAAATTGCTTTGACTGAGTCCATAAAATGAAAATATTAATTATAATTAAGTTATAAAATATTTGTTAATTAAACAAAAATTGTTACAATATATATTTAATTCAACTCATCCATAAGCCGCACTTTTATCACGCCGACTGAAGTATTATGTCATGTGACGGGCTTGAACGTGGTGGAAAGAGTCCGAGAAGAGTGTACAATTAGGCGAGAGTGAAACCGAACTTGTGGAATACAGCAAGCTAGACGTTTTACGAGATTCAGATGATTTGTTTCTGAATTGGTTTGCTATGGATTATAAAATTTAAATAATGTCAGATTTCTTTGCCGACCACCGAAAGTTTATTGCAGACAATTGGTAGTCCTCAGACCACCACTTTGACTACCGCTGATGTTTATTACATGTAAGTATTTTTTTTCGATTTTGACAAATGTACTGATTTTTATTTTTCATTCCTCATTTAAAATTTTAATTATAATTGTAATTAGGAATTATTCGTTAATTAGAATGATTCATTAAGCATAAAAATGAACAATTTCCGTAGAATTATATTGTAAGTAGATGCCTTTTAGTCAATCTTGAATGAGAACTTTGTTAATCTATGATATACTAAATGGAGAGCATAACAAAAAAAAATCCTAATAGTGCTATTAATATATTTACATCATGTTGTAAGTGGTTTCCAAAAGTGTCAAGTTGCAGTTGAAGCCGAGGAGTCGTGTTGTTTTTGGGAGAGTTGGAATGGTAAAAAACCGAGTATCTCATATTATTTGTATATACATAGAATAAATAAAAAATATTTTGAATATATATTGTATAAATAATAAATATGTAGGGTTTCTGTATATTTCGGATTTTGCTTTTTAGCGACTCCATAGTCCTGGTGCTAATAGTTTCTCATGTAAGAATAATTGTGTTACTTTGACTGGATATATACTTACCATACATAATGTATAAGTATCTATACTACATAGCAACAGAAGATACATGTATTACTCTGTCTGTCACAAGAACTATTCCCAAACTGTAAACAGTAGCAACTTGAAATATGCACGTGTCATTTTCAGGTCAACTGTGTTTTTTTCAACTTTGGACTATCAAAATTATTATTAATTAATGGAATATATTTTACATGTGCTACATGATCGGTTCACGGTGATATTTTCAACATTAGTTAACTTCAAAATATCGCCAAAATAACACCACCGTCTAAATGACTTAATGTTAATGCTCTTTATCCCAGGCGAAATCGTGTAATAAATACTTGCTTAATACAAACGTATTGTATATTTTCGTCGTTCTGAAAGAAGACACTAACTGAAAAATACTAGTTTTGACTAAGTGGACTTTGAATTTTTTCAAATGTTTGAAATGCTTTACGTTTTTCATTTAGTTTTTTTTGTAAAAAACAGTTTTAAATAAAAGTATAATTTATAAAATTAAGTGTTTTCTTTCATACGGTAGTGTTCAAAATAGGAAACATTTTGGTATAACTAACTCAATGTGTAATTCTTTCGATTTAGTGTTTTCTTCCACAACAACGAACATATGTTCTAAAAGTTTTGAAATAATATTAAACAAATGTGGTTATATATTTTTATTTTTACAACAACGTTACAGTGGTTAACATATATTTTTCTTGTATCACATCAATTGAAGTTTAAATAAGTTAGACATTTCACATAACAATAGTTAACACTTATTATCAGCAAATGATTTTGTATTACAATAACCAACAATCGACAATTTTATTTAGGATTTTCGTATTAGTTTATTCCTAGAGAAACCGAAGAAACTAAATTGGATCGGTTTTTAGAATTTTATGAAAAATTACATTTCAAAGTAGTATAAATTCAATGTCAAATTTGTATTCAATAATAAAACGATAAATATTAATAACAAACGCAATGGAATAATCTGTTAGTTTTAACCAATTCATTTTCAATGTCTTTTCAAGATGTTTCTTTTATTCTTCTATATTTTTTAATTTAAATTTTTGTTCTTTACGTCTATAAATTTTAATTAATTTTAATATTATCTCTCACAAATAGGGATTCCAAATATACGTTGAACACAAATATTCAAATATCAATAATATAATATATCTTATATATTTAAATCGTAAGTCGTACATGTAACGTCATGCAAGTTTATTTTATTTTCTCTCTGAGGCTATGACCGTTTTATGAGTTATTATTTTTAAATAATTGATTATTTTCGGTTATATTTACTGTAAAAATGCTTAAGAAATTTACGAAATTATTATTTTTGACATTTAAGTTTTTTTATACAACAATATGACTTGAAGATAATTTACGTTGCTATGGTATCACCACATATGTTAGATACACTGCATTGGGATACAGCTATGGGTAATTGAAATTGAATTTTGAAGTCCAGTAATCCAGTTGGGAGAAGTAAAGAGAATCTTTATATTATTCGAATATATTCAAATAATATAATGTATAAATTAAATCAATTTCTTCCATATTTCTGGCTAGACGATCAAGATATAATGCAACGCACGCACAATGACATGTTTTATTAACCCAGTGTTTTAATATATTACATTAATACTGTAGAAAAATAATAATTGAATATACAAATATTTAACTAGAACCGAATATTCGTTGGGAATCCCTACTCATAACAAATATGATTTGATTAAACCCCTCAATCATTTCACTTTCATACTTTGTTTTTAAATTAAAACTATATGTTAAGGAATGACTTTATGTTACAGACGAATTTAAAAAGTAACTTATTTCTTTGAGTATAAACATTTTCATTTATCATGTAATTTAAGAATTATAGCTGTTGAGAATGTTTTTGTTTGTACACGGATACAAATTTCAGTCAATTGTTTTTCGGAAATATGAGTCGTGCCGTTTTCATAAGACGACATATTTTTTTCAGAATATAATACTTTTTCCCATGAAAATCGTTTGAAATAGTATTTATTTTAATCATCGGTACTGGTATTCCTTAAATAGTATATATTTATTGTTCAATTGTCGGTTATAGAATACAATGCATAAATTATTCACCTGAAAAAATCATTCGTTTTAAATTGATAATAGTAAAATTTGTAATGAAATAAAATGTTCAATTTACAGTTGGTCTAGCAGATTTACGTATATCATTAATGACTTAAATGATATAATGATAACTTTTAGAAAGTTTTTAGATACACAAACATACATATCGATTGTTCAGTTCATTAGTCAAAAAACTCCAAATTTATGAGTTAAATATTTAGTCAATTTAAAAATTTTACCCTCAATCTGATTCTGTATTCTGATAACTCAAAAATTTCAACAAAAAGTTAGATAACTTTCTAAATAATTTAACAAACTGTGGATATTTCTGGGTCAGTAAAAGGACATTTCTCAATATACTTCTACTGAATATACTCGGAAACTTTCGTAGTTGTAAAACATCTGTTTATAAAATGTATTTAAATCGGGTACAAATCAATAATATTTGATTTATGGTGACCATTTGAATATTATTCTTTTCATTATCTCAATATTAGTTATAAGGAGATGTCTAAGTAATAAAATGGACGATCGATATGTTGTTCTAATCACGTATAGTTTTATTTCATTACAATTTTACGGTTGATTATATTGTGCTATTCAAATTAGGCTTTACTTTGAATCCCATATATGTTAATAAATCGTCATTTACTTTGGTATTCTATCTATAAAAGATATGTAAGATTTTGAATTGATGTATGTCTTTAAAATGACTTGATTTATTTTTACTGATTCTTAAAAATTTTCTAATTTGAAAGCGGTTGGATATCTTTTCAGATAATATTTTAGCTGCTGTTGTACTAATATTTATTCATTGAGTGCTCTTACAACATCAAGGTTTAATATATTTTAAAACATTCAACAGGTGTTACAACAACAATTAAAATTACACCTACACTGAGACAAATACAATTGATTTAATGGCAAAAAAATAATATAATGTATTTTTAGAGTAACAGAAAAATACTATCTGAAGAACGAGTATCCAATATTCAATTTATAATAAAAAAAATTCTTGTGCATAGACAAAATAATATAAATTTTTTTTGTGTCAATCATTTTTTTATGTTTTACACAGACTGTTTGTTACTCGTGATAAATCATACACATGAAAACATAATCGTGTCATTTCAAAATAAATGGAAAATCTCAAGCCTGATAAATCATACAAAAAATTGAGACAACGTAAATATTAAATATTCAGATACTAATAATCATAAAAATATAGTCCGTTATGACCTTCCATCTTGCTTACCATGTATAATTCAAGCCATGGCAAGCTAACTCAATCAATCTATTTATTCATAATATTTTGGAACACAAATGATAGTTCCTAACACTAAGGTAGTGTCGGAAAGAGCTTTCTGGGAGTTGACAAAATTGAATATCAAAATATTTTAGTAATCTGATTCTTATACCAACTGTAAATGATTTATAGAATGTTTTGTGTGACTTTTTTTTCAATCATGATCCAGGGCTCAGTCATAACGGTGACGACAGAATAATTAATTATAAACAAGTTTTTATTATATATATATTACACATATTTTCAATCAGTTTAACTGTAATTTGAAATTAAAATAATATACTACTGTATAATTAGACAACTATAATAGTTCATAATAATATTTTATTTCTAAAACATGTCTTTTCAATATCAACACTGATATAGTCAAGCAGCACTTCTTAAATCTATCTCTAAGCTGGAATGTCTTTCTTCTCATTCTTGCGTCATTGACATCTCTATATCAAAATATTTTTTTGTGTTTTACACGATCTATCCAAGCTATCAATTCATTCTATTCAAAAATAATCAAGAATAAATAAAATATTTTTTTAACATCAATACAACATCTATAATATTTTTTAATGATTACACGATTAACATGTTCACCAACAATAATATTGTGTTTAGTAAGTCAAATAAAATGAACATGGAACTGTACTAAATTGGGCCAGCATTAATAGAAAAATAAACATAAACAAACCAAACCGTGTGATATTTTTATAATTTTATAAGAAGTAATATTATAACTCTTTTTTAATCGTGAAGTAATTAATTTGGTAAGACTATTCATAAAAGCATTAAATCAAATATTTATAGGATATTTTTGTATGAAGATATATTCTAAAGGGGGAGTTTATTTGTAAATATTTGAAGCAAAAAAAATAGCCCACACGACTTTATTTGTGAATACTATTGATATAATGACACAAATATACGTTAATTTTATATATGTATCTACTGCTACATGGTTATTTTATAGTTTTTTTTTTGGTTTTTGCGTTTTATCCAATTAATGGTATATATATGGTTTAAATATAATCAATCTAATTAATACCATTTTTTCAGCAGACCTTACGACAAATACTCAGTTGACAATAATAATCAGTGCAGCCGTTTTTTTATGCTGAAAAAATGATAAAAATTAATCAAAAAATAAATAATTGTGTAATCTTCCCAAAATTAGAATAAAATTGCCAAAGAAAAGTAAGACTATTATGAATGCTGTGCCGTATAATTATTTAAATATTTTATTACACATAAGCGTAAGCACCACTACACATATAAAGCAAAATTATTGAATTTTTTTATTTGTGCTAAAAAATTAACGTAAACAAATTAAATTTAACATATTAAAATTATAAATATGGACAACTTACATTAAATAAAATGATTCAAAATTAAGATTGATAACAAAGTTATAACAACGATTGGAATAACGTAGTTATTAATTTTACATTGATAATTGATTTCCATAATATATATTTTATATATACCATCGAAATAACAATTATTTTTTTTGTATCATTTTAGAGAGATATTTTACATCAACGAAATTGTTGTCACGCTGAAACGGCTGTTTTGTTTTGCTTTTTGATTTATAATCACAATGAAAAAACAAATGTACATTATTTAAGAGCTTTATTCTGTTAAATAATTAATTATATTCAGAAAAATATTAGCACTTAAACAACAGATTTGTGCTGCTATAAGAGCAACGATTATAATATAAATGTATGTTATCAAACTTAAGTCTGCCACTTTGAATTAAGTTTATTAAATAAATATACCAATAATCATCCCCGCGACAAAATTGGCGTATAAATGTGGCTCGTCGATGTCTGCGACAGCGGCACGCGTCAGGGCGAAACATGATCCGTCAAGCGAGAAATGCAGTCGTCATTAAAATGTCGCTTAACCACTTTAAGATGTGAACTGAGCCGTCAACAATTACACAGCTACTTTCACATGTGAACTTTACGCCAACTCAGCTACGTGTGGGTATTGCGATAACGCACCCACCATTGTACGATAATAAAAATATTACCATCTTTTCGTGGCTGCCTTTTTTCTTATGAAAAAGCGAATCAGATGTTTGACTTTTACGGTAAATTTCAATAAATACAAACGAAAACAAGCCTTATAGGCGTAATTGTTCATACATTTTTGATTAACTATTATTATTTACAAGTTAAATATCAACATATTTATAAAAAAAAAATACGATACAAAAGTATACTCTTTATAATTTTGCACTCTTTTCTACAGTGTGTGTATAATACACAGAAGGTGTCAGTGTACTATTATGTATGGGTCTCCTGATCCTAGATCGTAGAGCTGGAATACAAAGTTATAAAGCGTATACTCTACAATACGTTAAGAAAGACCTGTTTGACAATGTAATGATAATAATCAATTGCAAAAAATAAATTTTAGAAGCCATTTCCCTCAATATCAATTAAGACTTGTTTAAAAACGCGTATTATTTAATATCGATGTATCAGACATTATTTACTGAATTTATATAATTAATTTTATGCTTATATCATAAATATTATATATTCATAATGTCCCCCATAAATTTAGACTATCCGTATTTTTATATATCAATTCATACAGCGCAGTCTCTGAAAGATATTTTCATAGTAAATTTACATTGTTAAAATTTTAAATTTCACCTCTCCTCGTAAATTCCAAAATAAATCCCTAACGAATTTAAAATCTATTTTCATTTATTCGTCAATCAATCTATACAACTGTTATAGTATATTACACTGCATTTAAAATGTATACATTTACAATTTACAATATTCGTTTCAATAACCCCCCAATCGGGTGTAATTTTTAAAGCTTATTCCAGGGGTCTACGACGAAAATGTTTTCAACAGTCAGTAATACATTCTCCTTTTCCGAAATGAAATCTATTTACAATTGAAATATTCCAACATAATTTAAAGTTAATATTTTAATATAGGAAAATTTACTCTATAACTAAAAAAATACTACTCAAATATTCAGCTTTTACACTACATAATTATACTATTTATTTACACTGTGTACAATTATGAAGCCGTTGAAGCATGAAGGATCACTAACCAGTTAGTATACTTGTTACGTCTGATTCTATCGCGTTTGAAAAAACTTTATTTAAACACTGCAGGTTACTAAACTAGTTTAGCGAAATGAATTTAATTTTCCGAAAATCTATAGTTATTTACAAACTAAATTTTAATATAACATTAATGATCCTGAACAGTTTTAAGCACATAGCGGAAACAAGCATAATAAACGTATTTATATTTTATTTAGGATAGTTGTATCTATATACAAATATAACTTAATGTGTATTAATCATTCGAAAACTGGTTGAGCTCAGCGATGATATTTTTTACTGAAAATCTGCCTTTACTGAGTAAAACCGGTCCTGATTGTATTATAAAATTATCAAGTTAGTAATTTTTCAACAAGCATCATTCAAGCAAATAGCGAATTAAATCGTACGAAACAAAAATATAAAGCAAATTTTAATGGAAAGCCTATAGGAAATTATTGTTAATTCATTGAAATACGTCAACTTAAAAACCGCGCTTGCAGAAATTGTCGGTAGTTTGATCTGATTTAAGTTATTAAATAGTCTTAAACTTATAATTACTTTAATATTCTATATATTTCGATGATAATTTTAACCCATTGAAAGCTCGTAACATTAGAGCCACAGAAAATTTTATTGGAAAAAAGTTAAATATAACAATACTAATTTAATTTGTAATTAAAACTGTTTAATTTACAATTACGAATTGACCATCTAAAAAAAACAGTGTATGGATTGGAAATATTCATGAACGTTTGAATGCTAAAATTTCTGACACTAATTTAGGATTATATTATATATTAGGCTCAAGTAAATTATATCTATCATACTAATTGTCTTAAAAATATGTAGATAGCTTATTTTAGTGCATTGATAATGAACTAAAAACTAAACGATAAGTATTTTCTTCTTATAAATAACAATTGATCTACAACTATTTGGTCTTAAATATTAACCTGGTTGCATTTCAATCTTATTTTCTCTTTGTGACTTGAAGTTTTACGTTTCCTTTTCGATGCATTATACAATTTCTGATGCAAATATTTGGCTTAAAAGCAATGACTGCTTTGAATTAAAACCTATTGTATAGACTTATTATCGTATATGAATATTATATTTACATATTTGATCTATTTCAACGTATATTATTATTTAAAATAACACAAATTTCCAGTATTCCTTTTGTGATATTTTTACCATCGTCTTTTTTCTATTCTTACAAACATTTTTTTTGGTATTCTCGCACGTACAGCCTTTCACAACGGTTTAAAGTACAATTTTCTATGATTACACAAACCACTTGATATTACAAAGGATTTTTAGCCATCTAATTGTTCTGAGTAATACAATTAGAGCATTAGCCAAAACCTACTTCAAAAATGAACTTTAAGTCAGTCTTCGACAAGCAAAAAACACTTTTCAAAATCTATCTGGTTAGGTTTGTTTCAAGATGACAACTATGGAAACTAACCACCTCATTACAACGTCTGCGCAAAATATTAAAAGCTTTTATTTACAAATTTACATTGAAAAACAAAAATTGTGATTTATTTTAAGTTAATAATATTTACAGTGAAGAAGTTTTATTCTTGTTCAATTTTGAAAGCTCGAACCAACATGAGTGGCTTATCGATATTTCTTGTGGGTTTGATATTTCATTAACTTTTTTTAAATGTTCGGAGTGACTCTTTTTATGGAGTATATGATTGATGTTTTATTAAATTGCATTAGCAAGTGATAAATGGAATTTTCATGGTTGATTTTATGTTCCACATGGATATGAATTGAGATGGAATAGCTTAAAAATCTCCCATGAAAAATGTGTGCGGTAGCTAGTCCGGTACTTGGGGTTGTCGTGATGGTTCCTCTATATCGGGCTCTCCCGGAGACCTTTGAGTACAAAATAAAACAATATTGCAATTTTATTTTTTCGACAGTAAACAAAATAATATTAGACACACTCAATTTACTTAAGTTTAATAATTGTCTTATGAAACCGTAAATGAAATATCTTGTTAATAATTATTTACTAACCCCGATGGTATGTTTAAGTATGTATGTCCTCTCACATTGGCATTTATAGTCTCTAGAGGACTAGACGACCCAGTTCCTCGAGAAGTAGATGCACCCTTATTTATTCCCTGAAAATTTAACACACGGTTGTTAATTTGGATACACGGTGGAAAATTTCACAAGCGTGTATTCATAATTAAGCCCTCGAGAAGTGTAGAGCTAAGGGATAAAATGACGTTTTAAATTAATTTACACGTTATTTAATTTAACTTCTTACAGACTTAAGCACTTTTTCAGTCTGTATGTACTTAGCCACACTTCACTTTTATGATACATCTTGACGTGTGGATACCAAAACGCAATTAACTTTTTTCTTTTCGAAAATTTAAGTTGGCTCACTTCACTTCTCGTTGGCCCAATTAATTGTATACGTTTATCATTGCTTATAAGTATAGGTGAGCTGAATTGCTATTTTTGTGTCACCATAATACTGTTGTAAACTTACTATATTGTAATTCAATAAGCACATAATGACGTCAACAAATGCAAAAATGGCAATTATCATTTTTTATCCAGTACACATATACTTCTTACACCATGTATATTGCGTAGAAAAATATAAATAGATTGGATACATTATTTCCCAAAATATAGTACTAAAGACGTAAAATTATTTCATTGCAAAGTACTGAAAGTAATGTTTAGAGTAGGGAAAATATTTTTTTACAAACCTTGTTATCGCTCTTGTTTGTATATGCTGGAGTGAATATATGGCTATAAGCTGGTTCACGGGAGACGTGCTTGGTTTTTGACAGAGGTGGATTTTTTGTATTCACAGAAAATGCGAATCCGCGCCTCAGTGAGGCCCTGAAAATATTCAAATCAAATTTAAAACGTTTAAATCGGGAAGAGCGTATAAAACGAAAATTTTCATATTTTCGTCAGTACTTATTGAGAATATTTCCTGCTGTGAAATCATTTCTAAGCGCATTCTTAGTAAATTTAAAAAAAATATAATGTACATTAATTTAGAATAAATTGTTAATGGATTTATTTATTCTTTCACCTTGTTGGACTGGGTGGAGGATAACTGGTTCCTCTGGTATCTGAAGAGAGAGCTCCTGCTGGTAGGCCCGTACGTAAATACATTTGCCTGCTGCGATCCCTGGGTACTCCTTGGGGAACATTTAGGCTCACTTGATGCGCAGTCCTGTAAAATGATTATAATCATTTATGTTTGTTGATTATAACAGGTGAACTGCCAGTGGTGTTATTCATCGTGAATGTAATTTTCTGAATGCATAGATCACTCTATAAAATAATTAATAAGTATACAATCCTTTAAGAACGACACAATGAAGAAAGACTATACATTTAGAATTTGCGGTCATGCCAATGGCATTCCTTCACATATACACTTTGTAAATAGAGTGGGAAGCCGTAGCGGATGGAAGTGGGTACCACGTTAAGGACCTAAGAGCATTTAAACAGTTCTCGTAGAAAAATGTATGTCGAGATAAACTAAATTAGAGGTACATATAGTCGTTTCCGTTACAAAATTTTATATATGCATATGAGTTTGCGACTTTTTGTATTAATACTGAAAAAATAGCCTTTAAATGCATGCAAAATAACACTGATGGCGAACATTGATATATATTTAATATCAATTACGTGGTTCTTATTTTCGTTTTAAGGTTTATTTATAGATTGTTTTTATGCACCCTCGAAGAATTGAGATTTTGCCGATATACAACTTTGCGATGGAAAAGGCGATATTAAGTTTATCACAAAATAATTTGTTTTACGAGAAATGCATTTTAATAATTATTTTTTTGTAGAGAGTAAGGATAGAGAGAAATTGCTTGGTAACGATAAATAGATAGATGAAAGCTCTCTCTACACTCTGTTATTAAGATGGAATAAGAGGCTGGGATTTTAAGAATCACAGATATCCAAGCTTTTGAACACCAACCCATAAATCGATTGAGGAATCTTTCCTGGGTGAACATCGCAACTAGGGCTTCCAATTAATCGCCCAAAAAGACTAACCGGTTTTCGGTTTTTTTCTGACGAAAAAACCGGCTAACCGGTTTAAACCGAAATATACGTTTTAACTATTTTATAAAAACCAGTTTTGGTACCATGATCTAATAGTGTAAGGATTGAAAAACAAGGTATTTTTCTTCATAAAATTTACAAATATGAACTAATAGTTATGTATAATACCAGAGATTCCCAAGCCCATGCCGGCGGACATGGCGCCCGCTCACCGATTTGTGTGCGATCGGCGCTCACAAATTTATCGCGGTAATTCTACAGGAATCGGTGTAGAATTAAGGTGACAGATTTATTACTTTAATTTTATTTTCTCAAGTTTATAAAATACTCATTTGATAAAAATGTTATTCGAACTCATTTGTCTGCATAAGTCGAAATGTTTATGTTGTCTGGCTACTCTGATAAACACTGGATGCAGCTTTATGATTGTTTACTGACAGGAATATCATCAAGCTCTCCTTATTAGGAGGCACTGGCCAATGAAATGCAATGCCAAAGATCACACTGACTTTGAGATTGATATAATAATGTACTTCAAGGCTGGGAGCCCCTGTATTATAATATACAAGTGAATTAAATATACACCAACACAAATACAAAATACAACGCACCATAACAAAATATTTTATCAGAGGCAAAATACAATTGGTAATAATTCAATTATTATGTTAACACATTGATATGAAATATACACATAATGCAAATGCAGACATGACAATTGCACACGGAGTAAAAAGAATACATATTTTGTATGTATTATTTTAAAGAATAATAAAAATATGCTAGAATTTTATATAGTTGGATGAATATTTAATAATGTATTACGTTTTCAATGCAGTAAATACTGTTATTTTATTAATTAGTAATCTTGATAATTTATAATCTAAATTATTTTTATTTCATTATTATGTAACTTAGAGTCTATTATTACAAAAACAAAATAAACTAATTTACTCTAAATAATAACTGACATAAAATTTACATTTTGCCTTTGCATCAAATGTCACTTTCATTCAAAACTATTTTTCATTGAATGTATAAATACCAATATGATTTTATATTAATTGAGTGGCCAACGTTGTTGGCTTCGGTTGACGTCATAAAACGATTTTTCAATCGATTGATAGATTTCTATTCGAAAATACAGTTGCCTCCTATGTCTAAAACTTCCTCCCACATATCCAATTCTTACAAGGAGATGTAACGGGAGCGATTAGCTAACCTATAATTCTATTCCTGCTCTTTTCGAAAAAGGAGAGGCTGAGCAACTGAGTAATAAAGAATTCTTGTAGATACAACTTCTGTTGAGATAAACTCCATTAAGAGTCCATATGCCCCACATTATGGTTTTATTTATATATAATTGTTACTGTATGCATATGGCTTTGGCACAATAATTGTAACGTGTGTATTATATAGAACCAACAATAAGTATTTAAACAGATAAAATAATAATTATTAATGTGTATATTATCATATTTATCATAGGTACTATGATTGTATGTTCCAAGAACAATATTTTGCAATTTTCGACGATTTTTCTTTATTGTTTAAAAACTCTAATGCACCTTGCATCTCGTGTTCCATTAAACTACGAATATTTGTGAGACATTATTATTATTGTTCCTTTTGCACTAGCCAACACTTACAAGGGATTATGTATGATTTATGACACTTATTGTCGGAAATACCAAAGAACATGCTTTACAATTGAATTTTTGTGTTTTCGTTGACTTTATGGATATAGAAACATGTGTTTGTTTATTTAAACTTTTTATTTTCCCAATAGATAATAAAACACACTATCCCGTTTGACTTAGAAATCACTATACGTTTTTTTAAACAATTTTCTCGATTTTTTTATTGGGTAACAGTTATGTTAGATGTTGATTCAACATTAAAAAACATCGAACGACGAAATATCCTTTTAAAAATATTTAAGTTGATGTAATGGGTGTCGACGTCCGTGGCGCAGTTGTTAACGTCGTTGGCTACTGTTACGGATGTCTCGGGTTTAAGCACTAGAGCTGAGAGTTCCATATATCGATTTCTGTTCGAAGGAATGGGTGTATGTGGTGTCTAAAATTCTCTCTTACCAGTACGACCCTA
Source organism: Himalopsyche phryganea (assembly GCA_022494535.1). Lineage (NCBI taxonomy): Eukaryota > Metazoa > Arthropoda > Insecta > Trichoptera > Rhyacophilidae > Himalopsyche > Himalopsyche phryganea. The sequence continues at coordinate 1,109,557 of JAGVSL010000110.1, read as the reverse complement.
AAAAAGTGGCGTACTGAGAGCGCCACTCCTGTCCTAGCCCTACCTAGAGGTTGAGCAACTGAGTAACAAGCAGTTTTCGTAGAAAACTTCTTTTGAGATACCTCCATTATAAGGTCATATGCTCCACACTGGGAAGCGGACATGGTAGAAAAAAATGCGAAATATAAGATAAGATAAGCAATATTATATTCTTCTTTATAAATATTTTTTTACAATACCAAGCTTAGGTAGTAAATTAGATCTTTCTAATAAAAATCAGAAGTAATCGAGAAAATTCATAAAAAAAAATTTGATTATAAATAAATATATTTTTTTATAATAGTACCTACAAAGGGTATTCCAAATTTTATTTGAATCTGAAAAATAAATAATAAACGTAGATGTGTCGTAAGTTCAATAAGAGCTATCGTGGAACACTAGTTTTATTCTCATCGAAAATATAATATGAGAATCCTTTCGAAATTTGGATATTAATTTGTATGTAACGTCAAATCGATTTAAAAAATGATTTTTGTTCATAATTTTACCTCATTTATATTGCAAGAACTAGACAATTAAACAATATTTATCTTTTTAAATAACTGATAACTCTACATATGAATAGATGTATTAAACCCTATTATATTTAATATGGAAAGAGAAATTTCTGGAAACCCCGGTTAACCGAGGAAAATAAACCGGGTTTCGGGTTTTTTCAAAACAGCCAATAAACCGGTTGAACGGTTTGGAAGCCCTAATCGCAACCAAAGGCCACATGGCTATTTGTTTTCACAATTTACTCACGTTGTAATGGCTGGATTGATCTGCCCTGATGTCAAATTGGGCAGGCTCTGCATGATGGACATTCCGTGTGGCGTCTGAACAGTGAGAGTGTTGGATGAGAGAGGATTCACCAGAGGATGCGGAGTGCCAGACGTCGAAGCCACATTGATCAATTGCGGGTGAGCCTCGGCATTACGAGATGTAGTAATTTGTTGCTGCGCTCGCTGCGAAGGACTGCGCGATCGTATCTAAACAAAAATACATAAGTATTTTGAATTATCATCATAATATCACGTTGCATATGAAAACTATAAAATATTATTTTAGAATGTTGTAGGTAAAGATTTTTAAAGATTTTAATCAACTACCCGACCAAATGTATTATCTTGTGAAGTTATTATACGCTTTACTTTGTTGACTATGTCGACAGAGTGTTGGTAATCTGCCGGCGGCAGGCTTAGGGGTGGAGGGACGCTCTCGTCGCTGCTGACGGAAGTGGTCCTGCGGTCGGTGGAAGTGTCAGCGCTGCCGCATCCCCTCCTCGGTCCCGCCCATTCGCTCGTCTCGTAAGAGCCGCTGAAACACAATTAGTCTACAGTGCAATATCAAATTTTTAAAACTGAATCACACCAAGTAACACGACCAAGTTATGCTTGGACAAAAATACACGCGTAAGTCTAACAGTATCAGCCATCCGGTGGTGAATAATAAAAAGTGTTAGCTTAACTCAACTATCAGATTCATTTTGATTTTCGCCCTGTAATGAATTTGCCAATATCGAAGACAGCGTTTATCGGCGTTGGCCAAAGCGGCAACCGATTCGCGGGGCTTTACAGCCTCACACATCACAATTGATGTTGTTCTTACAGTGACGATTATTTTGAATGTCTTAACTTCTGTCGGAAAATTTTTAATTACCTGTTAACTATGATATTTGTCATTTTTTTCAACATGTTGAGTCCATATGGACATATAAATATTTGCGTTTCGCCGAGTTTAACTTCATACATACAAACAGAAACGTTTCCGTCAATATTTTCAAGTATACATAGATATTGAATAAGTTCATTACTTACATCTTTATCATCTAACTTATAACTCATCGTTACCTCAAATTAATGTTGACATACGTAAAAAATGCCACGCTTTTAAAATAAGTGTTAAAAAATCATATGTAGTTTTCGTTCATTTATTATTGTTTGTTCCCAATTTTTCCATGCGAGTTTATTCTCGGGTTTTTACCCGAACTCGCATCACAGTCTAAACATACAGCTAGAAAGCCTTTGATGTATCAAGGAAGAGGTTCAAAAGAATATTTTAATGAATCAAAGCACAAGTACGAATTCAATTTTTGTATTATTTTATTTGATAAAGAAATCATTTTATCAATTTTTTATACCTGTACGACTGCTGGAGACTTGAAAGGCGGGAGGCTCTCGAGCTGGCTCGAGATATTCCTCTCCCGCGCCCTGCTCCCGCACTGGTACCACCTTCAAACCAATCATGCTCTATTAAATCTATATCTAAAAAAATAAAATATAGATTTTTAATAACGCCAGATTTGAAACGATTGTCATTGTTTTTATGAGAAAACAAAAAATACTTGATAGTGTCAAGAATAAATAAGTAAACATGAAGCTTAAAACGTGGAGTAATAAACTAGTGGTATATATTTTGATAATGGAATGTTTCTTAGGAAAATGGTGCTTCAAGAACAATTTTCGAACCTTCAGTATTGTCTGTATCCAAAGACAAGGCGGCCCCGTGGACCATTGTGGCGACTCGCCTCTTCGCCGCCCGCTCTATCGCCATTTGAATCGGATCCTGGTTTTCATCATGCTGTCATCAAAAAGTTACACTATACTGTAGAACAGTGGTTACCTAAGTGATTCTTACAGACCTCCACGGGTCCCTGTGACCGCTGATGGGGTCTGCGGCCAATTAAAAATAATTTGGGGGTGCGTGGGCAACGTCGAGGGGTCCGCGAAAGGTTTAATGTAAAAAATATTTGTGACACATTTTCATTATTATGAAAGTTGAAATAAATAGAAATAGATAAATTGGTAGCGATTTGTCAAGTGACTCTTTTGTAAACAGACCAACAAACTCAGATGACACCACACTAATACAGGAGCAATTTATTGTACTATTCACAAATGAGGAGCGTATCAATTTTATATCTTGCATAATGGATCACTGTACAGAGGTTGTTAATCACCATTTACCACTCAAGAAACAATTAATTTCATAATTTTTCTATTATGAAGTTATGTAGAGTTATTTTACTTGAAGGTGCATGTGCAGATTTTTGCTTTAAGAAGGGGTCCGTGGGCATGATAAATTTGGGACCCATTGCTGTAGAGCATTGTGAGTATGCGATATTTATTAAATTATTTTTAAACAAAACAATCCCATCAAACATATATTTATTTGAATAAAAAAATCACCCTTCTGTCTGTTTCATGATCAGAAAGAGAATCGGTATCCGTCCAGTAGTCCTCGCGTGGCTCTCTGTACAGAGTCCTGGCCAACTGCAATGTAGCTTGAGCCTCCCTGATTGCGAACTCCCATCTCTGCAATTAAAAAAAATATTTTTTTATCAATTTACAGGGTATTTTACTGTAGATCAGTGTTTTTTTTATTTATTTACCATGTCCGCTCCCAATGTGAAGCACATGGGCTGCTAATAGAGATATCTCAGCCGACGTTTTTTCTACGAGGACTGTTCGTTACTAAGTTTCTCAACTTTTATATTTCAAGTAGAAAAGGGATAGAAGGGTAGGGCTAGGACAGGCTAGTGGTTAGCTAAACGCTCTCGCTACCCCCCGTTTTTATGAATGGATTTGTGGGATGGAGTTTTTCATTGACCACATAAAAAGTACACAGTCGTTTTGATTTATTTCATGAAAAAAGTGCCATTTTACAGTGAACTGATTTCAATACAGAGTAGCTTCGATACACAGATAAACCCGCGTATTCCAAAAGGATTGACAGAGATGACTGACTGCGTCATCGTGCAGTGCAGTATGCATTTGTAGTGCATATGCAGTGATATAATCACCCGCTTATATTTAAACAGTGCCCATACAGATTTTTTAAGCACCCCCATTAAGAACACACTATTCTAGATGAAATAAACAATATACACTAATTTTTGTGATTACTTTTTAAACTTTATTTTATGATTCAATTTATATTTTTTAAATATTCATTTATACCCAAAAGAGGCGGTCGGTTTTTGTTTGAGTGAAAATAAAAAAAAACATTATACTTATTAATTACCTTCAGAGTGGGGTTTGTGTCCCGGGAAGCGGTGAGCTCATGCATGGTGAAATAGCCAGTTGCGGTTCCGGTTTCATCGACGATGATGCAAACCAGAGCAGACAATTCGGTGACACCATCCCTTGTGTGGTACTGCGGATACAGACGAATCTTGTCCACCATATACTTTTGCCTGAAAACAACATGAAAATTTCGTGTAGACTTATTTTTAAAATATCAAAATAAATCTTCGTCTTAAGCAGCTACTTTCGTGACAAATTGAAACAAAATGAGTTTTATTTACAAAACGAATAGTTCATTTAATTATTTGCGCTAATAATTTCAAAGGAAGTTTAGATTAATTCTGTCTGAAAATAATATCAATACTAAGAAAACGATTTCGCTAGCTTCTCCATTTTTTTAAATAGAATAATAAAAAAATACTCTTCAGTTAATCGAGTTTAATACTTTCATTTTATATTTATAGAATGTCCCAGTGGGACTTAAATATCTTTGTTAATTTTTCCACTCCGGAAGATCAAAATATAGATAAACTCCCAGCAAGACAACTTCGATTTATCAACAAAGAAAGGTATAATATGTCTAGAGAACACCCCGTATAGCTTTGCACTCCGGCTCCGGCATTTTTCCACTCCGGATTGAGGTTCACGGGATCCCTACACGGCTTTAGGATACACACTGATGCATACACGGGATCCATACACTACCCTGGATTCACGGAATTTGTACATACTAATACAATGACACGCTCTGTAGTTTAGAATGTATGTTTGTTTTTGGGCATTTGAATGGTTTTTCTTATTTATTGAGAATCAGCCATTAATTTTTGATTTATTGATAGATAATAGTTGAAATTGAAAAACAGTAATATATATTGTCGTCAAAAGTATCTGTTCATGTCTACGACAGCTACTAAATATAAGAAGGTGGGAGACCACATTACATGTATGTATTAATTCTGTGAGCGAAATGAAGATAGAGTTCAGTCTAAAATTGATACTTTTCAGAAGAGCCAAAACAAGGTTTGCATTTGTATGAAATTTTATGAAAAATGTGATCTTTAAAGTGAATTTTACTAATTCAGCGGCATTGATTAAACTATTCTTTTATCTTTTATATGCAAGTATGTATTGTAGTTATTTTAGAATATTTCACTCGTTTTTCAATGAACACGAAATTCTTCCCTTTTCCTTTCGCGCACAGAATTATTATGTAACTACACCTAGTCCTCTTTTTACGCAATTTTTTTGGATGGCACCGTTCCTTATTTTCAATGTTTATATTTAAATAAAAGCCTTTTTTACATAAATTTAAAGAATCAATTTTACTTTTCCATACATACTTAATTCTTTTTAACACGTCAATTCTTGGAACCATTATATCACGTAAAAAAGGATATTATAAAAGAGTATGCACATAAAAAAAACCGAGTTACAGTTCACCAGGAAGTATTTAATTTGAAATATGAATTTTTATTTAACATTTACAGAGAATCCCAAAATCTGGAATCGACTTATAGACCGCGATCGTGGGAGTGACAGCCCTACCGCGGACCAGTAAAGGTTCATGGTTCGACATTTAAGCAGCAAATGTTTATGTTTGAAAAAATCATGGAAAACATTTTTCGATCTCTTTTTTATACACCAGGTTTTATATTATATTTATAAACTGTGAAAATGTCGTCACCGTACTGTTGGTAAGTAACAAAATTGACGGAAACTAGATATGTGCACAATGAGATTCTTGGATGTCAATTCTTTGTCTGGAATAACTCAGTAGGTGCATTAATTATACCAGTTTTGAAAAAAAAACACAGCCATTAATTTTATCAGTAAGTATGTATATTGATACAGATTTCTAGGTAAGCAATTTTCCCTGTCTATTGACACTTACTTGATTAAAGTTAGATCGACATAAGATGGACTATATTTTGATATTATAATTATCTATGTAACATAAGATAACGAGGCTAAAGACTTTATCGTAGGAAATAAAATTTTCATTTTCTGTTTACTCAGAACTGTCAATATGTTACTTATCAATTTATGCCAGTACGGTGACGATGTCGTCAAATAAAGAGCATCGCGCATTGGCAGCAAAAATGAAGCACCCAGTATTAAGGTTAATGACTTCTTGACACGAGAAAATTTCAATTCTGGGTCATGAAAAAAAGTTCGCAATGGCAAAGTACGGTCATTGATTTCAAATTATCGCTGTATCAAATTTAAAATTCATGACCTTGCCATATATTTTAAATTTTTCGCAATGCCATCAGAATAGCTTTATCATCACATTATGAAATATTTCTCTTATCTAAGCATTTACTATTTCTGCTGATATATCAACTTATAATGCTTTCGGTGCATGCCATTCATAATTCTGCGTTAGTTAAATGTCAAGAATTTCTAGGTTTCCTTTTTATTAGTTAAGTAAATTTTGTATTTTTATGAAAATACATCGCGATTTATTCGCACAAAATGAAAATTCTGATATTTTCAAGAATGTCAAACATTATGTTACTGTTTGTTTTTTGAGAAATCGTCGATATGAATAATTGCTTGTTCTTCCAATGTATAGAACCAGGATGCCAATAGTGACTGAGGATGCCACTGAGAAGAGCTTTAACAATTTAAAGCAGTATTGTTCTCACGTGAACGTGAGTGAGTTCAGAGTATTATTTTTATATGTTAATATAAACTTTGTCGAAATTTACTCAATTGACTTCTTTGCCATTACTATTATTTTACCTTTTTTAAAAGTATTTGGATGGATTTTTGTGCAACTCCGACACTTTTCAGATTTACTGACACAAGCAAAAGTTTTTCTACCTGCCTTATCGCCATTGAGCTCGTTGCAATCATTATTTTGTAGTCTTTTATGATGCGTTATAAATTATATATAAAATAAATAAATAAAACATTTAAAATATGAAAACATTCACTGCGAAATTGATTAGGTACATATATTTAAAATCAAGCGAAAAAATGGTTTACTAATTGTAATAAAGATCGCAATAGATACTATGGTTTTAACATTTTTAATGCCTGGCAAAGTTTACTATGTGTACACCTGTAAGACAGCTATTTTTGGAATAAATTAAATTGCTTAAAAATATGAAATAGGCATAGAATTATGAATTCGTCGAAAAGTCACTTTACCGATCTAACCACTATCACTTTTTACTCAATATAGTTTTCTAACAAATGCTAAATTTCAAATCAAGATTCCACACATAATGCCACATTAAAGTATTTGCATGTGTACCTTATATGCAAAAAAAATGTGATAGCCGTTTGCTAAAAGTGTCAAGCTGCAATACTTATCAAGATTGAAGATTACGTCAGTAATGTCGATATTTAACCTGGAAAAAAATCTCTACTTCAATAGATGAGGGTATACAATTTTACACTACCTAAGTCAAAATAAATATTTGATGGCTTGCTATGACGATGATAAGAGCTTGCGAGCTAACTCGACGATGTCCTGACGCTACATAAAGGTTTTAGCAAGTTAACTCGCTCATGTTACTCAACAGGTTAATAAAGATCGCACAGTCTTATGCAAAGTTCTCAATGAAGTTTTAAAAAATATCTTACCTTATAATTCGATATGTCGCAGGCTGGTTTGCCTTTTTCTTCTTTGAAATAATTGCTATGAGAAGCATGTCTGTGAGCAGGAAGGCTCTCACCTCCAGCTACAAAATAAATAAAAATATATGGGTCAGCGCCTTTCCTGCTTTAGTTTTTTTTTTGTTTTTATTTATACGTGCATACAAATTTATCTTATGTGTTGTGTTCACACTATCAAAATAATTTAATTATGCATCACGCAAACAGCAAATTATATTATAATAATTATAGTTATCGAAGTTTTAAATAAATAATTATCCATTACTATTTATATTATTTACGTATATAAGAAATAAGCGAAATTCCTTATTATATTAGAAATGGGGTAAACTTTATAGTGGTATAAACGCAATCGCAATGAAATAAATAAAAAAATGGATCTTCGCCAGCAATTGGATTATAGTTGGCGAAATTTTAATAAATAAACTAGCAATAATATATTAAAATAGTATTCTAATCGCCGGCAAGCAATGATATCATAAAAGTTTTACAATAATTTATTACATAATATAACAATCAAATGATATATTCCGTCACACAAAACATATGATAAATTAATAATATGCATGTATTAATAATAATTATCCACCAGGACATTTGTAATTTTCACAAATAGCTTTTCAAAACGCGTTCCCAGGATTCTTCCAGCGAAATGAATATAGGTACTTGTAAAAATTACCGGGCTTTTCTATTTTCATCTCAATATTCCTGTGAAATTGCCTTATTTTACTTTAAGCCGATGTTTTTCCGAGTGAAATTTTATATACTTTCATCTTAGCTGAATATGGCGAATACTTTTTTGATTAAAATTTTGGAGCAAACTGTTAGAAGCTTATGACGGCTTACTAACTTGGCAGGCATTTTTCTGGATTACGGAGATGTAAAATAGATGTAGATAAGTATATCTTACGCGCACATCTCTGTGATCTTTGAACTTGATGTCTCCTTCTAAGATGAGAGCCCGACGATGAAGTGGATCGCAACCCAGAATCCGCCCTCTAAGGTCCAAGTCGTAATGACGCTTCAGCAAACGCTCAATCTCGTCATCGCGCACTTCCTGGAATATTGTATAACAATAAATGATTAAGATATCGAGGGTGCTTGGTGGATCTTCAATATAAAATTTTAATATTCCAAAATATGTAAACTTTCATATAATCGGTTTAACTAGCAAATTACTTATGTGTATTTCAGCAAAATGTTCGCGAGAACTTAAAAACTTCATTAATTCAGTTTTAACCAATGTTATTTAATGAATAATATATTTACTGAAATGAACATAAACAGTTTGCTAGTTAAGCCGACGACTTTTGTTGACTGTTGTTACTAGCGACCTAGGTCTCACTTTTACTGCAGGCAATCAAGTGCATGGGTGAACTCGAACTGAGAATTAGTAAAGATCTAAATAAAAATCTACTCCAGTTCATAGTTAATATGACACAAAAAACAATAAAATAGACCGTTAAAGTGTAAGATGAAAGCAACAATAAATTGCTACTCCATTCGTGAAAAATCCAAATACCCGTTTGGGCTAAGTACGGTAAAATTTCTTTTTTTTTTAAATTTAAAGCTGCGTTAAATTTACCTAATTATTAGTTGAAATGCAGGGGCTAGGATCACAATGGTGTCCATCTACATATTTACATGTGGTTTGTCTACAAACATATTAACCAATCAGACAGAAAAAAGAGGAAATACACATTTGATTGTATTGGCATTTACTTAAAATATCAAAGTGTTTAGTTTAATAAAATTTTATTGAGTGATTGATAGCTATTTCGGCTTAACGCCATCGTCCCAACTGTACTTAAACATATTTATTTAAACCATTATGTACATGAAACTCATGTAATTACGAATAATCAATAAGATTTCGATGCATTTATTTTAACGATTAATTAATAACACCTCGTACGCTCCTTTTCCAAAATTGTGCTTTTGGAACGTTAGATAATTTAATTTTAAATAAATATTAAGATTGTTGGATATATGAAATGATATAACATTGTCTATTTCTTCTAAATAGTATATGTATCAAAGCCAAAATAAGTTTAAGTATAGTTATGATCTTGGCTTTAAGTCGAAATAGCCCTTTACCCTATTATTTCAGGTAATATGCGTTTGTATTTCCAATTTTATATTTTCATTTGCAGATAGTAATTATAATAATATGTCCAACCATATCTTATAAACTGTTGTACGTGCGATAGCGCTTTTTATCATAAATATTATTATGGGATTAGTGAATATGGGTTTCACTCAAAACATGCGTTTTTATAGTTAGACCACTGTGATCTTAAGCCCCCCAATTAATCTCAAACTTACCACCGCGTCGTAGCACTCAATACTCTCGACAATCTTGGCGAGAATTTCGCTCTCTTCTTTGAATCGGATAGCAGTATTTACTTCATAAATGTATCTCTTCGTGTTCCTATACATCATCTTAACGGTCATTTGTTCCGGTTCATAATCGGTCAACTTGTAGATTGCGTTCAGCAATAGAGTGTACTTTGTCAATCTTTGCATCGGCTTCACAAGGATATCAGTGAGTTTTAGCCTATAAAAAAACTTACATATTAGTACTAGGGATTCAAAATATTCGCAGAAAACAAATATTAGAATATTGAAACCTTATGCTGTATCAGTAGTGACCCTCTTTCAATTAAAGTGCCCAAAATAAGAAACGTAGACGCGGGATTGCTCTAAATTATAGAGTGCAGACAAGTGAAACCATATTTTGTTGGATTGAGGAACTACGAGTAACACATCACCATATATGTCATCGGAGTGTCATAGTGGCCATTTGAAAACAACACCTTATGCAATAATTATTTTATTTCTAATTTCTTAAGAGAATTATTAAGGATATAAGTGTATGTAAGCATATGCTACTTGAATCCACCAATAGTGGTCTTTCAAGAAGCTCTGAGGCAACTCTGATGAAATGTTGTCATAAAACTTTCTGATTAGACATGGCCAACTACTAAAAGAAAAAAGTTTACTTCTGGAATTTTTAATTTTTTAGAAGGTAAACTTCTGAAACATTGACATGGTTGCTCAAAATCAGGACAATTTATTTGTAACAGTACCTTTCCAAATCTTTGTCTTATCATATTAATTGAGACATTTGATCATTATGAATACACTTTCTTTGTCATCATCAACGTTAATCGTTAATTTTGTTGAATTTTTCTGTTAAGCGGTCAACTACTGGTACGTTTACCTTAAATATTATAACTATCTAGTAGACGTCTGCACAGGCTGGGTTCGGGCGGATAAAGACAATTGAGATTTGTGCCCAGTCAAGGAATTTTCAATCCAGAAAAATACTTTGCACACGTTCAGGTCAAGAGTCATGAGTTAGCCATGTGCCAATACTACTCATAGCAAATTTTAATATCTTAAATACTTTATTTCACATTTTATTGAAAAAAAAAACACACACACAATTTGTTTGTACTAATTTCACATGTTTATAATGATCATTACCGGTTTCGGTCATAACGAGCATTATCAACTGAGTTCAATCATCATAAACATGTGATATTAGTACAAATTGTGTTTTATTTTTTTAAATATAATCCCTTTCCACCAAGAATTGACAGTTAACACCTTAAAAGTGTTCACATTTTATGTTTAATGTTGATAACGTCTATTGCTTGAAAAGTAAGCTGTCATCACAAACATTTTTCCGGAACTTGAATCTGACAAACCCGTAAAATTGTTTGAGGTAATTGAATCTAAATCTGAAACAATGCTTTCTTTATTTACGAATTACCAATAGTTTATTATTTGTTTGTACATAGTACTTAGTGAGTATATTATTTGACACTCTTGGTCAGGCGAGGTGAAGGTAAAGAAGGCCGAAGTCCACCTCTGTAGACGTCGGCAAGGGATAAGCACCTTTCGGTCAGTTAAAACACCCCAACCGTTTCTGATCAATATCGATATGATTATTATTATTATTATCATAGATTTTAGTGAACAGTATCACACTAAGGTGTGAATTATTTGCAAAAAGATTCTAATTTTAATGACAATTGAATTTAATGCATCAATTTACTAAATGAATCTACATTTGCTTTGTTAATACCAATTTCCCTATAAATTGCACAGTAAGAGGTGATTCGAGGAGTGTGCTGGTCTGCTGAAAAAATTAATTTAGAATACATTTGGGAAATGAATATATAAATATTTTACCCCCTATAAATAAAAGACAGAAAAAAATACGTTGGTATCTAAATTACTAAAATCCTTAAATTCACAGTCACATAATATGATCCGATATGTGATCAGATTTGATAAGAAAGAAAACTGATACTTTTCACATTCCTTCTGGTTCTCGCACGACTCGAAAAAAAATATTCCGGTACCTGAATTTAATGTTTGAATTTATATTCATATAATATGATCCGATATGTGATCTGTGATCTGTGCTATATTTATGATCTGATAGAATATGAAAAAAAAACTGATACCTTTCACATTCCTTCTGGCTCTCGCACCACTTGAGAAACGCGTTGTAAATTTCACAAGTGTCCATTTTTTCCTTACTATACTTTTGAATCTTCTTCTGTTCTTGAACGTATAGCTCGTAAGGATGGAAATTTTCTCGGAAGGAATAAAATCCTTTATAGAGAAACTGCGTGTTGAATCTGTAAAAGTGAAATTATAACGTATATTATGGTAGGATAATTCGATACCAGTACGTTACAAAAGTTTTCAGCCTATGTTTATACTATAGAGCACTAGTCGTCAACCTTTTTATACCTACCGCCCATCTTTTATAATAAAATTTTATTACGCAGTAATAAAGCCCAGATTGATAATGCATTGATTTCTAGAAGATTAAGGAATTGAAAGAAACATTTTTAATCTAACTTTTTATTTATGCTGTAAAAAGAGTATATTAACATATTAAAGAAATAGTCTGCATTGAATCTCTTACAAATCTAGGTAGATATGTTGAACAGGAAACAGGAAAATATGTTGTTTAATTCGGATGGGTATAACCGAGAAAGGTAGAGAAAATAACAAAAATACCCCATCCCTGTGCACCCTTACCCTCGACCGTTGGGTTAGAGTAGGGAGTTTAAAAGATGGTTTTGATGAAAACAGACAAAAAAGACTAAATTACCCACCGCCCACCATGGAAACGTTAACTCGGATCAGGTTGACGACCAGTGCTTATACGCCGTATAACTTTGCCCTTTTTACTACACTGATACGTTTTGTGTATAATACAGAGAGCATGTCAGTGTATTAATGTGTATGGATGCCGTGCATGTATCAGTATGGATCCTAGAGTCGTGTATGGATACAATTAGTAAGTTGAATATTTTAATTTTAAATAAAAGTTATGATATTCGAATAATTGAGGTCTCTTCTAAGCAGTATAATTTATAACTAAGCTAAAATAAGTTTATGCATAGTTTGATGATCAAGTAACAAATAAAATTTTGCACAACTTTTATATTTTATCCTATTACAAATAGTGAAATAAGGTTAAACGTTCAATGTAATAATTTTGGGGAAAAACAATTAGCTTCTTGATTTTTTGTAATTTCAATAAACATCAAAAAAGAGACATGTGTGGAATTATAAATTCATGTGGAATTATCATTTTCAAAAATTACCTCCGTTTTTTTTTGACAGCGTCTTCCAGCATTGGGTAAATAGTGTTTCCCCAGAATGCAATGTTTACATTTAAAATGTCTGGAATATTATAGAATATTCTTTTGTTATCGACATCGGTCAATATCCCACCTTGTTGAAGCTCGTGTGCCACCGAGTAAAAGAGCTGGAAAAAATCGTTCTGTCAATATTACATTTTGCTTTTTTTTACCATGTTTTTCAAGCTTAATATTATTTCACGCTATATATATTATTTATAAAAAATCTTGGCTCACCAATTGTTTTTTACAATAATACAAACACGTTTTTAATTGATAAAAATTGTTTCAATATGTTGCATATTTAAAGAGAAAGTCTTTAAAACAGGAGGGCGCGCCATTAGTTTCGTTGTTTACTGACTCGAAACCCAGTACAGACAGTTTAATAAATTGATTTTCCAATCCGTTTATGGATTTCTGTTTGAAGGCTTGGATGTTAATCCTAAAAAACTTTAATACGATTATCTGACAAGTCTTGTGACAGTTCTTAAGCCAATTGTATGACATACCTTGTAATTAATTATTAACACTTAATTTCATATAACTAGCCTTGTTGTATAAAATATAAATTATTAATACTGAATGCTCGCGATGAGAGAAATCATTGCCCTGATCATAGTAAAAATTCGGAATAAGTAAAAAGCAAAATGTGTTAATTACACGAAAGTGTTTTATTTACGATACTTTATTTGTCATCACAAGATTTCAGTACAATATCTTTAGTTTTAATCAGATTTTATATTAGGTGAAATAATTTTTTTATCGCAGGTGACTTTTTACACAAGATTGAATTTTTTTTTTCATGAATTGAAAATAAATTTACAAATACGCAATTAATTATTTTTTCTTTATTCAATAATTGTGATTTCATAGGTTTTGTTTCTCAAGTGACCTTATGTCGACCACGTTAGGAAAAAAAATACGAACAAAACCCCAAACAGGTAAAAGTGTCCTATTACTTTTGGAGCGAATATATTATATGATATTTTTACTAACCATCATTATTAGAATCAACAAAAGACACACTACACATTGTTTTATTAATACCTCTTAAAAATAATATTTTTGACGTTACATAACACGTGAGAGATTTTTAGTCATTGTGATAGTATTCCTTTAGATACCGAGGGTCTTCTAAAAGAAAGCATTAAGTCATAAAAACAAGTACTGAGATAATCGCACTTAAAGCATTCTTTTTTTCAAAGTACTCTCTTTCCCAAGTAAAAATGTTTTTGAATTAAAATGATTTTTTGTACATTATAAAGAATAATCTATTTCACACACAATTCATAAGTCATATCACGTTTTCCGCCAGAATAAAAAAAAATAGCAATAAGGCGTAGTACTGTTTTTTTCAACGCCATTATGACTTCACGCGTTTTACCATTACGTAGATCGTTAATTGGATACCTTTTGAAATTTAAAACAGAAATTCACCAAAAACTGACTTATGTGTTCTGTCAGTGTAACCTCGATATTTACGCACTACCGGAACTAAACACGATGAAACGTCATAATACGGAAGCGACTTACATTTCACCACAAAAGTAAAACGTGACAATCATTCTTGAAATGTTACTTTATAAAATATCTATGACTACTAAGATGAGTACATTTAAACGGGCGAGGAAAAACTTGCCATTTCCCAGCAAGAACATAATCGACAGTGTTTTGGCCAGTTGATTTAACCGTCAAAATTGAAATGATCAGGAGAGAGTAAAAACTGTTTTTATCGAAAACATTATATGGTGAGTTGCGTTACGAATCTTTGAAATGTAAATTCTCATGTGTGCAGATACGAGATTATACGTAGGGAGTGTTTTTATAATAGTGGCTTACATCAAGTGGCCGGGTCAGAATTTTTAAACCTAAAACCAATGTAAAATGATCCCTTCCAAAAAAAATTATTTGTCTAATTTGCATCATTTGGGCAAAACCTGCTCTGTCGTCTTTAAAATGAAATGCAATTATTAGCTCATTTAATATTATATTAATGGCATTGAATGGTTATTGATATTAATATTGTTGGTCATTAAATTTAATACATGATCAGTAACCAATCAAAATGGTCAGTATACACGCGGTCAGTAATGAAAATAAACGGTCAGTAATTTATGTATGATCGGATGGGTGGGAGGCAATTCAAGACATCACATGTCTACAAACAGATATCCATAAATCGATTGACTAATCAATTTACGAAACTCTCCGTACCGGGACTTGAAACTGAGACATTCTTATCCAAAGCTAACGACGTTGACGTCGAAACGACGTCGAAAATTCCTATTGAGATACCTCCATTAGGAGTCTATATGGTCAGTTTTTTAATTAAACATAGCCTAACCTGGCGATTTGGCAATTATTTACCATCTAAACATACTTATTAATTGACCATTTATTGTTTCTTACTGACCATTAATAGAATTAGTTACTGACCAAATAATTACTTGCTTAACTAAACAACTTATTCTATTCATTGCATATTATTACGTATTCTTAAATATTAAATGTGAAATGTTATAAATTAATTATTAAATGGCATTAAATTTATCTCAAGCCAATATTTAAAGTGAATGTTTGTTCTTAAAGTTCTAAGTTCTACAAGAATGGACATTTTATCGTCCGGCTTTTAATGATAAAATTATAATTATATATACTCAAAACACATACACTCTGTCAGCGCATGCGTACATAGAAAGAGAGAGTGTGTGTGTGTGGATGAGCATAAACACTCTGCCTCTACCTGGGCACCGTTCGCATTAAGTGTATTGACCAAATGCTTACAGGTGCCACTGACACATGATAATAATTTCCAGTTGTTAAGATTTACCTCGACGACGGTTCTCATATGTCCAATGAAGGACGCCTCAGTTGTGATTAATTCAAAAATCACACGCTGCCTCTTCAATTCTTTTGGTGTAAGACCTGAAAAATAAAAAAATAATTACCAACACGTAATTGTTAAACAGTAATATAATAAACTACGACACTTCCCGTACAGCATTGGCGCTTACTTGAAGTATCGAATATCAACTCGAGTGTTGTATTCTTAATGCCAATTAAGGCATTGCGAGCTGATTCACAGAGTGGCTCTCTTTGGAATCCGGGCAGAAGAGGAACTCCTTGCTTTGCCATGTCGTCCAGCTTTTTCAACAGCTTTTCCATTTTTCCTGGATCAGTCTATAAAAAAAAATACAAAATTTATAGTTGCAGAAAATTGTCTTCCAGGTCTTCCCAAACTATGTTTCGCTGAACGGGATAAGGTGTTCTGCGAAAACTTGGAATGGCTTTATTTGCTTCTGCAACTGCAACAACTCAAACATGTTTGACTTCATATTCATATTATATACCCAACAAAATGAACAAGGTGTTCCGTTAAAATTTTAGGATTTGCAAAGTGTTCCCTCGCAAGAAAATTTTTGGAAACCCTGTTCTAACCAAATCATCGTGCTTATAAAAATGTAAGTGCCAGTTCAATCAATATCATTGTATTGTGTGTATAGTTAATTGATGGTTATTCTATTAATTGCGGCCTGCGTGATTCGATCTACATTATGCTGACAGCAGTATTTCAACTAAACTTAAAGAACATTATAAGGTCGTTTAGTTATAAAAAAACAATTCGCAAACCACCTCTTAAAAGAATCGCACAATATAAATGATAATGAATTTTGACGATGGCGTTAAGCCAACATAGCTTTCAATTAACTTTGATATGTTATCCTGTAAACATCATTGTAATTTCAAGGACGGATTATCTGTATGAAATAAAGGTACGGTGACCATATTACTTTGAAGAAAATAAAATAAAATCGTATTACCCAATTTCTTTTCACTCTAATACGATTTTAAGCCAAAGAAAAAAATCACAAATTGCACTGCATTATGTGCACCCTGTAAGTCGGCTACGACACGGCCAAGTTGGCCGTTGCCTGAGAGACCGAGAGTATTGTGAACGAGCTATGCAGTTCCAGCGTGATTTAAAAATGATTATGACACCCTATGAAGAATCATATTACAAAAAAATTTAAAAAAAAATTAAATCACAGCATCTGGTAACGATTTTTTTTATTTAAAAACAATGAAACAGGAAATGGAAATTTTATTAAAGATACACTTGTAGACAAATCGCTTATAAAAATCTCCAGTGACGAGACTTACATGATGTACATAGAGTACATGGATGATTGTGATGTTTAGAATTCAATCCCACCCATCTGATCCTAGAAGCGATGTTAAGCCAGAGCGATTAGCTAGCCACTAGTTATGTCCTAGCCTTACCCTTCTATTCCTACTCTCTTCGAAAAAGAACGATTGAGCAACTGTGTAACAAGCAGTTCTCGAAGAAGAACTTCTGTTTGGATACTTCCATTAGGAATCCTTATGTTCCACATTGGGAGCGGACATATTAAAAAAATATCCTTCATTGAATATGGTTATTATTGGTGATATTAGAAAAATTATTTTCACCTTAGTTCCAAAAATCGAAGTCCATGTCTGGTTGATTTTTTGTGAAAATCCTGAAGCTTTCAAGTCATGTTTTTCTGGAGGCCAACAATCGGGCTCAGTGATGGCCCTTCCGTCCCGTCCACCAGCTCCACCGCTACGCCAGCGTCCATAACTTTCGTCTGTTGAAGTGCTGAACATTCTAGACGTCACTGCTTTTTGCTGAAAACAATATCAGAGTATAAAAGTATTTTAATGCAAAATTTTCCTCGATTTTTTTGAATTTTTCCTGAAACGGTTTGGTGTTGCAAAAACAAAAAAAAAGTGGTTGCGTTTATTTTTCAATTTAAATTTGGGATTCTCTTTGGTTTAGCAACAATGGGTGTTATAGGAGCATGTATATTATATTTTTACTACTTAGGGGCCTACAAAAAATCATTGTCAAGAAGAAGTTTATTAATGGTTGAAAACAATTTTATCCTGAAATAGTTTTTAATTAATTTAAAAAAATAGAGGACGAGTTTAATAATGCCATAAATAATATTTCACATGTATATTTTCTAATATTATACAAGTCAGTGACATCTATTTATATTACTGAAAGACTGACAAAATGTTTCTATCTGAAAAATAATGTATTTTCTCATTTAAAAAAAATACAAACAACAACTAAAAAGTGCCGTGACGATAAACAGTGTACTGTAATAATTGCATTTAAATATGTTTATTTTTAAAAGAAAATCATTGTGAAAGAAAATATTATACAAGCCAGTGACATCTATGAAAATAAAATCCTTCTTTAAACTTCTGGTTAAAATTTTTGTCAACAGATGTCACATTATGTATAGTATGATTACTACTTCTCGCGATACTCACCCCGAAAGCTTTCTGCAAAAACGTTGCTTTAGGCAGCTTTTCTGTAAATCATAAAAAAAATAATGAGTAAATTCACAGATGCTTGGAGAGGGACGCGCATTATCACGTAAATAAGTTTTATTTTGAAACGTATTTCCATTTTAAATATTTATTTACCTCGGAGCTTAACAGTTTTTCCGGCAAGAAGTGCCGCATCAGTATTGTCTAGCGGTAACGGAATTTCCGACTCTAGAAGAGTGACAGTGTAATCCGAGCCGAAATTTGTGCTAGAATCCGACATCAATGGGCCACAAATTGATCCCCACTGAGCAGCACTCCTATAAATACAATAAAATTAATCAGTATGGATGTCACTTTTAATGTGTTAACTGCTTATTCTCGGTTGAAAGGCATTATATTTCAGCAATTTAATAATAATCGCGATCAGTGAATCCAGTCCTGATCATTACAAGCCAAATCGTGTTTCTTTTACAAAAAGTATAAGTATATATTGCTAACTAAAAGCAACATTGACTTTTGAATGAAAAAGTCAATTTTGAGATATGTAGGCCAATCAATTGCTAAAAGTTTATCAAATTGTAACTTCAAAGCATCAGTGGGATAAATGGAATAACTAGAATCACATAATGGAACACAATCACTCTTACTGTCATTTCAATTTCAAATTTCTTACAATTATCCTGTATCATAAACTTCAAAAGAAACCAAATGAAACTTTAATTAACTAATTTAAAAATATGAAACAAACCTTAATGTGCAATCATCTCGAAACTGGTTTTTGTTTTTTCAGATGGCGATATAAAAATTTACTTTGAAATTTTTAGTACAAATTTTTTTTTATTAAATAAAAATTCGATATAAAACTGTGAATTGTATGAAATAAGATGTCGGTGCTACTTAATTTCTCTACGAATAATTATAAATCTTCGTAACGCTTATTGATTCTAATGTTATTTTGTTAGACCTCCATTGCAATACGGTAAAAATTTCAAAATATTCAGATCATTATTTCGGCTTGAAGCCATTATCAGAACTATAGTCCAAAACAACATCATATCGACGGTGATTTGGCCAATTGATGTAACCCGTCCACATTGAAATTGTTCAAGAAACTGTTTTTATCGAAAAAATTATATGGTGAGTTGTGTTATGAATCTTTGGAATGCAATGCTATAAATTTTCATGTTTTCAGATACGAGATTATACGTAGGGATTGCCGATATAATATTGGCTTACCTCCAGTAGCCGTGTCAGAATTTATAAATCTTTGAAATGAACTCCTGTAAACTCTCATGTGTGTAGATACGGGATTATACAAGTGTGGAGGTCAGCATTTTTAATCCTAAAACCAATGTAAAATGATGTTTCTCTTCCAGAAAGTGGTCAACTTCTTTTTTTAATTTACATCATTTAGTCGAGATCTGCTTTGTCGTCTTTAACATGAGATCCTATCATTAATTCATTTTCGTAGTTTTTGAGGTTTACATCAAGTGGCCAAAACACAGTTGATATTAATCTACAAGAATTATAAAACTAAATCCCATAATTTTCATAGAACTAAATATTAACATTTTTTTTCTTTATCATTACGTTATCAAAGTATTTTAGATCACTTGATTTATAATTTTCTCCTTTAACATGTAATTCAACTATACTCTAAAATATGCTTTGAATTCTTAGCAAAGCAAATTGTTTTTCCGGTATTTTAATTTCCCTCCAAACTATGAGTGATGTGATGTAAAGTTTTACATAGGCATGGGAATTACCTGAGAGAAGTGCCGCCGAGCGCCGGAACGTAGACGGAACTTTCCAAATGCTTCCTGGACTCAGCCGTAGTCTCGTCGAGCGAGAGAGACGTGTCAAATACACTCGGTAGAGACAGCTTAAAGAAGTCTCTGGGAGATCCCTGAAATTTATGGCAATTTCGTTTGTGATGAGAGCTTTACCAAAAGCGAATAAGTACAGTAAGACCTCGCTTAGCGCTTAGGATGCGTTACTTGACGACAAGCGCTAAATGTAACAGTGTGAAACGATATTATTTTAACACGGAAAGTAGGGAAAGGTGAACAGGCGCCCAAAAATAAACGTATTTACTATAATTTGTATATTAATTTCAATGTTGACTTGAAGCCGTTTTTCAATCGTCTCAGCACCTTGATTTCGAGCGAAACGATTTTACGTGTTATTATTTTTTTATTTTCTTTAACCCCACTCATTTTGAATAATCTAATAAAAGGATTAATTTTTAATTAACACAAAATAATGTCGATACTTACAGCACAAAATTAATAACATTTTATGCAGCACTCCAAATCGTACTGACAGCGTGTTTCACTGCTA
Organism: Himalopsyche phryganea; assembly: GCA_022494535.1. Lineage (NCBI taxonomy): Eukaryota > Metazoa > Arthropoda > Insecta > Trichoptera > Rhyacophilidae > Himalopsyche > Himalopsyche phryganea. The sequence goes on along the minus strand of JAGVSL010000110.1, from coordinate 1,088,550 downwards.
ATGAACACGATGCACGAAAAAAAAACATAGCTTTAGGGGAAAGTACAGCACTGCGACACGGTAAAAAAATACAAGTCATTCAAATGCTTGATTCGGCTTACACGTTAGCTCCGCCATGCGACACTCTCCATTTTCGGGCAGAAACGATCGCTCGTCACTTTACGAATCAATGAAATGTCGCGATTATTTGAACCCACATAAATTTTGAGCTTTTTTTAAGGCTCAACGAGGTCTTGCATTGTATTCATTTTAACCTTCATAACAAAAATTGAATTCCTTATTGTACGAATTACAATTAAGTTACGTTTATTTTGAACAATATAATTAGTTTGTACACTACTTACATTTAAATTAATAAATTGAATAAAGAAAAGAAAATCATGTATCCTGACTAATTAATGGAATATTTATAAGTGTAACCAGTACACATATTTTGTATCCGTTTTCAAAAAGCCTAGACAATCAAAACAAGATGAAAGTAAACAGAAGTATTTGTTTTTATATTAATAGCGGTGCCTTAGTATTAAAAACATTAAATTCGTCATAATAAATTCAGCATTTAAACTTACCTGGCTATAGGTGTGCCTAAGTTGATTTTTAGAACACCTGACAAAAGCAGACTTGCCTTTAGTCACCCCGATCGAGTAAGGAATATCCCCTGCAATTCAATAACACGTAGCACGTTACAATACAATATTTTGGGCCATAGCCAATATATTCTTACGTCAAAATACATCAATAACACATTTACTTCAGGTCTAATTGTTTTCAATTAAAAAAAAATACATTCCACATTAACCTTATCAGCACTCTGATCAATAATCAGTTTCTTATGACTACGCGATAGAGCCGATATTACCTAGTATAGTCTCTTATTTTTAAAATGAGCAATCCATTAAATAAATAATTTATCTTGAACGGTCAAACATTTATATCTATACTGGAAAACAGAAGACTAATAATACTTTTGATGAAATATAGGGGAGAAATAAAGGTTTAGATGTGCTACAACTGTCATTATACTAACATCTAATCTTAATTTAAAGTTTTAATATCAATCAAGTTCAATTGTGTCACAGATAACTCAGTCACACAATTATCATGTGTATATATATTTTATCGATACCTCAGTTCCAAAGTGTAACAAGTCAAAAATTTGCAGTTTTAAGTTAATCATGATGAAATTCTTAGAATACTGATATCTACTAGTTCCAAAATGAAGCAAGTGGTAAACTGCAGCTATTTAAGAATTAGAGTCTTTATTATTACGAAAATCCTGTGAAAACTCCTGACTCGAACTGACAGTCAGTTAAAGTACAGATTAAATGATTTTTATCATATCAACATAAGTTGCTTGAAGAAAGCAGAGCTGTGGCCAATCTTTTTTCTTAAACTATTTTTCGGTTTGAAAATGAGACTAGAAAAAGACTAGTTGTTTAGTAATCACACTCTCCGTATCCCATCTTAAGAATTTAATTGTGAGGCTTAGATAAAATGGACGACATTTATGTAGTTGCATATAAATTCATTGAGCAACCATTTCAGATAAATATTCATTCAGGGATTCGAGCACTCGCAATCTAGTTGTATGGAAGCGTTACCACAAAGCTACTGCCAGCTTTTTTATGTTTCGCATAACTCAAATGGCAAAGATTGCTGCAAATTTTCTCCTCCCACCGTCATTGGAATTTATCTAGCTTCAATTTTATAATGTATACTTGATAAATAAAGGGCTAATCCTCTAAAAGATTACCGAGGTCTAAACTCACATTAAAAACGTGTTTTCAATGCGAAATAGCTTTTATATTACATCTGTATTGCGATTACTAAGTGGCGCTTTTTAAGCTTATTTATTATTCAACCATAATCGAAGATATTTACATTTAGAAGACGGGAATTAAATTTTTATGTTAGCGAAATAAAAAGAGAGAAAAGGCAAAATTATCACAGGTACCCTTGTAATCCAACTACGTTTTCTTACGTTTATAAAGAAATACTATTCAGAGTACACTTGGGCCTCGTATAAAACGGTTTTGATATAACACGGTTGATGGATTGTGACATATTTTGGTATAACACACTTTATATAACACGATTTCAGCATTTTGTTTATAGAAAACTATAATATAATGGAAAGAAGTTTGAAGTTCAAGAAGGAACTACAACAGATCTTGGCCCCTTATCACGAAATACATAAAGATGTATACGCTAAAAGCAAATAATCTCTTCACTTTTAAGGTGTTAACTGTAAATTCTTGGTGGAAAGACATTATATTTAAAAAAAAAAAAAAAACACAATTTATTTTTACTACTTCAACATATTTTTTTTTAAATAAAAAATAATCTCTTATTAAAGAATTTTTAAAGCCTAAATCAAAAAATACTCCAGAGTGAAAAAGAGTCGAACATATATAATTGTAAGTGATAGCGATGATGAATGTATATTTTTGTTTTTTTTAATAAATACGTAAATGTATATATGTTTGATTGTTTATTTTAAAAAATAGAGGATATTAAAAAACTTAGATATATTTTTGGAATGCGTACCCTAATGTTGTATGAACTTCAAACCTCGTCTAACATAGATTTGTATTACAAGATGTTTTTGTGGAACCATATGACTGTGTTATATGAGGCTCAAGTTTATTTATAAAAAATACACGATTACTTATAAGCTTTTCCGAATTGTTTTTTTAATAAGTATATATACTTCAAATGAGTGTTTAATATTAAACATGAATTGTTTTTAAATCGAATGGATCCCATTTTTTTTACATTAAAAATTAATCCCTTTCATTTCACAGTCAACATCAATGTTGCTCTAAGATTCATTGCTGACAATCGAAAAGTGCATGCAACATTCTAAATGACAATTTTGTTGAAAACCCATATTGTTTCGTTATAGGTCGATATTTCATTTCCAAAGTGTACCAAGTGGATAATTTACAGTTTTGAGTAAAGTATGTGAAAATACTTAGAAAACTGTTATCTACCAGTTCCAAAATGTGACAAGTGGTTATTTAATAATGGAAGTGGTTATTATTACTCTATATTCTCACTGTAGTATCTACGAAAATCCTGCGATAACCTCTGAAAAACCTATTATTAATATTAGAAAAGAATAAAATTATATCTGTAATATAATAAATTTAACTAATCTTATAATTACATTAAAAGGTTTAAAAATTAGATATACAGTATGAGATTAAATCTGACTAAAATCGTGTTTCTTGATTATCTCAGAACTATGCTTTTTGAATTGTTATATTTTGGAACAGAGGTATTGATGTAAATTCAAAAAAAGAGTTATGATTTTATATCAATATTGGGTCTGCACTGACTCTTAGGTATTATTTTTAGAAGTTTAAGGCACTTTTTTATAGTAATCAGTTTTAACGATATTCTGTTCGTAATTGAGAGGCTATTCGAATAGTAGGTGATAAAATAAAGGGTTAGTTAGTTAATTAAACCGCAAGTGAATACAATTTGAAAATGTATGGTTTCATTCCAAGACGAACATCATTATCTATCGATTAGGTGTGTTTAAAGAACGCTCAACTAATTTGATTTCCCGTCGGATAATTGTTTTCATCTTACTAATGATTGTTCTTTTATAAAGTCATTAGAGGAGGCAATGATGGAAACGACTGAAAGGAAACAGCCCTCTCGCACATTCTCGTCCGTTCCTTTTAATTCAATCAATTTTTAGCTCGCCTACTTTTACGCACCTAATCACATTACGATATTTCCAAACTTTCATTGTCCTGGACAATGAGTAATACTCGATTATTACTGGAGGCATGGATTACAAATTGTGGTAGGCGTGCTAGATTATATTGGCTGATTAAATCAAGTAAATCACCCATAAAAAGTACACCAACTGTAAAATTTAAAAAAATGATATTTAAAGTAAATAATAATAGCTGAAATAGTAAATAGACAGAAGTGGAATTTACGGGATTCCCTGCGGTTTGTGTGATTCGCTAAACTTTGGACAGACAAGAAGCAGTATTTCGACTAGATTTAAAGATCATAATATGAAGTCATTTAATAATAAAAAAACAGATTCTCAATTTGTGAACCACCTCTTAAAATAATTACACAACATATCTTCTAACTCAAACCAGGTATGCCTGCATTTGTGTAATAACATACAGTATCCGCTGCACAACTTTGCACTTTTTACTACACTGATAACTTGTTGGTGTTAATTAGTATATATGAAGCTCGTGATCTTTGAGCAGTATGTGTATCCGCATGGATCCAGTACTCCTAAATCCTAGAGCCGGAGTGCAAAGTTATGCGGCGTATACTCTACTGAGGTTTAGTTCTTAGAAAAAGTAGAAATGAAAAGATATAAGCAAGGTAATAACCTCGTTAATGATCATAAAAACATTTATTCATCATCCTTACTTTACCATCACAACCGTTACGATCTGCTTGAGTAATTACCGGTAATCAATAAAATTACAATGCATTTACTTCAACGATTATTTAACAGTGTTTCTCTTCCTATAATAATTAAAAAACACAATTAGCACGTTAAAGATTTCGATTTTAAATAAAAGTTATGATGTCAGAATAAGTGAGACGATATAATATTGTATATCTCTTCTAAACGCGTATTTATAGCAAAGATAAATTAAGTTTAAACATGCTTCTAATGGTCGTGAAGCCGAAATAGCTATCAAGAAATTGATAGAATTCGTGTGGATCTGAATTCTTTATTATGTTTATCCTATAAAAATAAAATTTATAGTTTTTTGCTTACTTTATATATGACGCTATATTCTAAATATCAACAAGCATAATGATTTGACTTAACACGTTTTAATAAGCTTTTTATATTTTTAAGTGTTTTTTAATGTTTATAGTAAAACAATTATTATACACGGAAATTACAAAACTAGATTGTAGTTTAAAAAAATTATGGCAGGTATCTTGGATGCAATTCAAAATATTTTATTTAAGTTCTTTAACCTTGCAAACACACAGTGTCTATAATTTTTTTTTGTGTTAACATCAAAAAATACTGCTTATTTTTAAAAGAATCAATTATTCTTAAATCTACGTAAGATTTTTGCGTGTGCAAAAGTTTGAACACTAGTGTCTAAATAATTTTTATTTTGTATAATTATTCATTTTTTTTACACAAGAAATGATTATTAAATTGCCGAAAACAATTTAGGCCATACAAAAAATGCTTCCGAAGTGTTAAGCGTGATGATTGATCTTTCTAGTTAACCAAATAACTTTAAATACGCAACAACAATTCAGCTGAAACGGAAAACTCTTAAGGGCTATTAATATCACATTAAATACTAATGATTCAAACCAGGGGTCTCCAAACTTTTTAGTCTGAGGACCACACTGACTCCTCCACTAATTCGCTAGACCTAACTATAACTAGCTCATTATACCAATATACTGTAATTTTGAATTACGTAAAAATGTTCATATTGGGACTAATCGGCTAGTGAGATATCTATGGCGTAATTGCAATTACAAACGATATCAAGATTTTTCAAAATCCTTTTAACGCTGATATAAATAGAAACCTTTGCTCCAGAACCTCGGATGGAAATGATTGATTTGTAGAGTAGGGATATTTTTATAGAAAAATATTTAAAGACATCATTGCTGGAATTTTATAAGAGCTTTTCACTCACACGGTTTGATCAGTTGCATAAATTTTTCGAGGTTTTTTTCCGCTTTCGGCACTACTTATCTGTGTGAAAAATCATTATCCAAAACGAAATATGTTTACAAAAAATATTTCCAAATTAACTGAAAAGCATTTGAAGTCGCTGCTGATAATTTACAATAGTAAACTTGATCAACAACTGCAAAAATTGTCAGTGGAAAGTTATAGCTACATAAATCTCATTAATCAGAAGTATGATGGTTAATTTCATTATGTGAATTACCTATGTATATCACTTATTGTAAGTTTTTATTATAAATCCCATAATATTTACGGCTAATGTGTTGAATTGTATTATGTTATGCGGTTAATGTGTTTCTTAATTGGTCGTTAAATAAAAACATCTGATTATTATGTTGAAAGATTTACTTTACTTAATTTAAAATAAGCCATAGCGGGTCCGCTCGGTGGTGCTCGTTGGCCGTAGGTTAGAGATCCCTTATTTAAACCATCAAAACACGTGTGTAAAGCATATAGACTACTCACTTATATGATTAATGGCATTGAGTTCAGGCATAGAAGAGAAAAATCTCTTGCTTATCATTCTAGCCAAAGGAATCCCCGGAGCAGGTGGAACTGCCAGACGGCTCCCATGGGCTTCTACGCTGTCCAAGTTGTTCAAGCTGCGAGACCTAACCTGGAAACACAAATTAAGATAAGTTAATTTTTGTAATAAATCAATTTTAACGGCTATGACAAAATTTAAGTAAACAATGCCTATTGGTATGTTATCAATTATTTTCTTACATATCATTTTCGATCATTAATGACTTGTTAGTTTTAACTTTAATTCCGCTGTTTTACGCAAGACGACAATATTGTTTTTGATAGTTTAATTTTTCTTAACAAAAAAAAAACTTAAATTTGAAAACTTGTTGTAGTATATTTTTAAAATATCAACAAAACATAATACTTTCTAAACATAACAAAATAACTATATTACGTTAAGTATTTACTTTTGTATATACATTCAGCATGCTAGATAAAGAGTATATTTTAAATTTAATAGTAATATGCGTAATACATAATGATAAAAACTAATTAATATAAAACTATATACTTAACGAATTAGCTTTATTATGTACAGTTTTCGGCGAAATAATAATAATATCCTTGTTGCATACAACTGATTTTGATTCAGAATTTTATTTTGTTCATCTTAAAATTTGATTAACCGTTATCTGCTTTTCCTAAAAGGCCTCATTCATATTTTTAATTCTTTTTCATTGAAATATTAAATTACATCTGCTTTCCGCATCATAGCAAACAGATTATGAATAATTATAGTATCATGTCATTGTATTCACACTAAAATTTTAATAAATTTGAACTATATGTCTTTTAACTCTTTAACATTAAATACGTTGATTACTAATTCAATAAATAAATCATTACAAGTCATTCGTTTATTGAATGCATATTTTTGGAATTATTTACAAAATATGGTGCATAAAATGCATCAATATCGTAAAACACTAAATCTTTAAACTCAGACCGTTGGAATAAAAATGATAGTTATTTGTATTTTACAATATTACTATGCACATATCGATATTTTAAAGTTTTGATGGCAAAGCAAATGCATTTTCGTGCTTAAAATACATCATTCTTATTATATCACTGTAAAAATGGCATTATATCGTATTACTAAAGCTTCATATATCTATCGTCCAGTTCATTAGTGAGAAACTGCAAAAAATATGAAATTTGAGTCCAATAACTCAAAAATTCCAGCAAAAAATTTTTGGGTCAGTAAAAGAATATTTATAAATATTCTCGAAAAGTACATAATTGTTAAACTACTGTTTATAAAATGTATAAAACTCATGTACAAATCAATAATATTTGATTTATGGTGACCAGGACCGGTTTCGCTCATCACGAGCATTATCAACTGATGAATAATCCATCAGTTGATAATGCTAGTGATGAGGGAAACTGGTCCTGATCACCATAAATCAAATATGTGGAAGTAATACAAATTAATTGTGTTTTATTTTCTAAAATATAATGTTATTCCACCAAGAATTGACAGTTAACACCTTAAAAGGGATTATGGTGACCATTTTAATATTGCTTTTCGTTTTATTTCAATATTTGGAAATTTCTGAGTAATGAACTTCACGATCGAAATAATCAATTAACGCTTCATTAACAAATAAAAAATATTAAAAGTTGCCAATGATATCGATACCTCAGTTCCAAAGTGTAACAACTAAAAAATAATAGAGATAATAAAGAAATAAGATTTTGGACGGGTTTATTTTTCTACTGCCATCTCATTTTTGTAGATTGTAATGAAATTCATAAACATTATTTATTTAATATTAATATTATGAATTTACAGAGGTTTTCGTAAGATTTTCAGTTTGGATTTAAAGCAGTAACAACCACTCTCCTTTTAAAATACAGTGCTTGATAAAGAGCTTATTTTTACTCAATTTATGGCTATTTTGTAAGTCGACATTACCAGTGAGGCCAAAATGGGCTGGAGACCACAGACTACCTCATGTTATATTTTGGAACAGGTAGATATCGGATTTTCAAAGTGCAAATTTTTGACTTGTTACACTTTGGAACTGAGGGATCAATTTCAAAAGCTAATTTTGTGTCATTGTTGGATACTATAAACGTGATAAATGGGAACAGCAACAAAATAACAAGGCTACTTTATAGTTTTACTCTAAAAATACTAAAAATAGTTACAATATAATGTTTTGCGATAATAATAGTAGTGCTTACTTCTACATTAAATTTATGTCTATACAATTTAACTTAAAACATGCCATTTTAACATTAAGGTAAAATTTACAAAAAATAATAAAACAAATTAGCTGCGAAATTTGATTTGAAATCAGTTAAAGTAAAATATGAAGGCTTGGTGGAATGAATCTTTCACCGCAATTGTAGTATTTTTTTTTTCGATACGCCTTGGTCGTGTCAGTAAAATACAGTTACAAATATAAAATGGTGCACACTTTAAAACTGATTTTATTTATTTGACAATTAAACTATTTTTATCCTATATTGTATTGTAATTTAAGAATAATTAACATGTGAGCGAGTTGTTTTTAAATTAACTGTAACCCTTCAAGGTGGGGTAAAATAACTTTCACATTTTTTTTGCTTTACGAAGAAAATTAACATTGTAAAACTATCGATAGTAATGCAATGCATAAACCTTTTGATATAGTAAGATTTTATCGTTTTTGGTTATCTGAGAAATTCTTCTTCGGCTTTCAATCACACAAGAACTTTTCTTAGATCGATGCTTTACCACGAGAACGATTTTTGCAGATAATTTTGAAATGTAATAGGATTCTCTTGAATAATTTTAAATACTGCTTAGACGAATATCACGTATATTAACTAAAAAATATTTAACTATAAATAATAACGGTAAGCACTAAGTATTTTTATAAATATTTATCTTATTCTATTAAACAAATAATAAGAGTGTTTGATATGCAAGCTTATATTTTATATTTAATAAACATTTTATACTTAAAATACTGATAAATATCATGTAATAGGCCTGAATATACTTTAGCAATAATTCAATCACATTATCTACATAAAACCGTTCGACAACCAGTGGTCAGCGGAGTTTTGGCAGATATTACTTAAAACTATATATATGTTTATATACGTGCTATTAATAAGCTTCAGAAAATAAATCATGAAAATAATATAGATTTAATATTATTAGTGTACGTAAAGATATATTTACAAGTAAAAATATCGTATGTTTTATTGAATTAAAATATTCACTAAAAACACATGCTAGGATTGATAAATGTATTAGCATGAGATAACAAGGAAATGTTAAATATAACTACACTATAAAATTACATTTTTTTTTTTAAACAGACATTTTTCAAGTTCGTTTTACATTTATGACTATAAATTAAATTTATATAATATTATATTTTATATAAATATTAAATTTTAAAAATAAAACACAATTTGTTTGTACCACTTCCACATGTTTATAATGATCAAGACTGGTTTCACTCATCGTGAGAATTATCAACTGCGATGAGCAAAGCCGGTCCCGATCATTACAAGCATGTGGAAGTAGTACAAAAAAATTGTGTTTTATTTTTAAAATGTGACGCCGTTCTAAAAAGAATGAGAATTGACACCTTAAAAGATGATGTTTGCTACAAATAAAAAAATACGCACGATTTAAATATATTCAGTTACAAAAAAATAAAATGTAAAATTTGGGTCACAAAAAATGTCCATATCTATCAGGAGTGGAATGATAGGTCACAAAGCTCTCACAGAAGTTGCTTCACGTGCTCTACGAGAATAAGGAAAGAGGATATGAGATATGCCATGTCACGGGCATCAAGTTGAATTTTCCTTAATAACGAAATTCAAAAATTTGCCCCTTTAAATGTAAATTAGATTTTTTCCCCACCTTTTTTGACCTACTGACACTTTGTAGAGTTTCCAGATTATTTTCTGTCTAGAAAGTGTACGGTAAAATTCTTTATAACATCCCTTTCGTGCATGTATTCTAGCTAAATAATGTAGTTGAATATCATAATTATTTTAATTTAAGATATCGACTGAGGGTGCTTGATGAAATTTCACTCAATAAATATAATATTATCTTAGAATATCTCTTATGAACACTGATCGTGAGTTTTTAGTGAACAAAGGTGTTCAATTCGATCTAACTTTGACTTGCTTAGTCCCTAACTGAATTTACAGAGTGACTCGAAGGCAAAAGTATATCCCTCCTGCCAGAAGTTTACGAGCACAATCAATTTTTAAATTTATTTTCTCTTAAGGTATATTCCAAAGTATCTATACTGTAATGGGTCTTATGCACCATAGAATAAATATCTTAAATATAAGTGGAGAGATTGCATAGGGAATTCGAGATCACCTTAACAATTTTCTCAAAGGCCCAAACTGGAGACTACAATATTTTGTGAAATATGTGTATAGCAATAAAAACTAAATAAGCTGGATACGAGAGAGAATATGGAAATGTATTAAAATACTTATCGTGAGATACTTAAATTTGTTGAAGAACAAACGCAATCATTCCTAATGTAGATTCTTTAAAATAATTTTTAAGACCAGTCATATGTGCACCAAATTATTGACCAATACCGAGGAAGGTTAGGAGCTTGTTAAAGTGTGCAAAATACGCCTGGAAGTATATTAGTATATAAAGCAGTGGAGACTAGGTAACTGTGAAATAACAAGGGTGCTTCAAGTTTGATCTAGAGATCACTTACCCCAACAATATTTACAGTGAGATCGGTTGAAGCAAATTACCTGATTTCTTGTGGCTGGTGGAGACACCACCAAAAAGATTCTCATCGAAGCTACGAGAAACTCGCCTTGAGATTTTCCTGCTGGGCTCTCTAATCGGGTGTTTTCAAGAGCCTCGGCAGATAGTGCCTTGTCTCTGTTACTGCAGCCTCCCTTTGACCAGATATTGTATTTTTCTCGAAGAACACCAAAAGTTTTTGAATTTCTCCTTACCGGCTCTTTGTCTTTTGATTTCTGTTTGCAAAAATATTTGTTTTTCTCTCTGAGCGTAGTCTTAGAATCTACAGGACTTACAGATTTCGATCGAGTCTCGTGTTCTACATATAAAGCATCCGGAATAGTTTTGGAAGCATTTGATTGATAGGCTAGTTTTTTGCCTTTACTCGTAATTGATTGACTTCCTTTAAGTCCTTTCCCCTTCTGCTTGGAATCTTTATTCGATTCACGGCTTTCTTTTCCTTTAAAGAATGAGAAAGAGTATGATTTTGTAGTTGGATGAATGGGTTCACTCAAGGATTGCCGCTTTGGTTCAAAAGAATGGGCTTTCGTCAATTTATTGCACTGCTCATATGTGGGGGAGTCTCTTTTGGTTTGATGTTGCTCTTCATCTGATACAAACCATCGGCATTCTCCTGGTTTTGTAATGCTCGGCTCTTTGTAGCTCATGCTTTGCTTTCGGGACGTACCAGCTACGGGACTTGCGATACTGGATCCTGAAGATGGATCAGTTGCCGAAATGCTGTGACTGGCTTGCCTTGTAAGATTTGATGTTTCCGGACGGAGGCTACTATCGTCATCCGTCTTTTTAATGAAACTGGCCCACTTGGGCAAACGACGCTGAGCGTACTCAAATAAACCGGAAGGCGATTTCGATCTCTTTTTCTCGCCTCCAACTAAACTCTTGTCGGCGATCATTTTTGAAACGGATTTTGTAATCCAGTTTTTCGGGTTTACATCTTTTAAGCTCGCCGCAATGTCAGGTGACAATATTTGCGGTATTATACTGCTCGTTGCTGTCGTTGAAACATCGCGGAGATCATCGCTGCCTTTGTAAGTTTTAAGCTTTTCCATAGATTCTAACCCTGTACTACTTTCATTTCTTTTAATAAACTCTGAATCAGATTTATTAAAACTACCAGTCATCTGTGTCTGCCGCATCGCCAAAAGTTTTACGGAATTTGTCCTCACTATCTTATCAGTGAGGTCGGGTCCCATTTCACTTTCTATCCTTTGAAGCCTGGCGAGAGAAGGGCCATGGCGGGTGGTTCTCTTTACTACGGGAGCGGCCACTGCCGAGGCGCGGCCGATTGTAAGCTTATCGTCAGTCATATTTTTAGGTTCATGTATTTTGTCCAGTGCTTTTGAATCCGATTTAGAAAGAACACGATTCTTCGAGTCTCTGCGTAAATTATCTCCAGTCGCTAGCGTATGTCTCGAGCCCAGCGTGCCGTTGCTAGATTCTGCCGAAGTTGTAGGTAAAACTTCTTCACTTGCGGTTGCAAGTATTGTAACCATAAAGGGATCGTCGTCCGGGTCTCCTTCGTAAGAACTGGGGTGGCGCTGAAGCCTTCGTCTAAAGGATCCTAAAACTTTAGTCCAGTCTTGAGGAGGAGGCGCGAGATGTTTTCTAATTTCGTCAGGCCCAACACTGGGATCATTGGGTTTGTCTTTATCGGTCATTTTAATATTTTATATTGAGAAAGTCATCTATGATGAACGAAGCCATCGGATATTTTACTTAAAGACTTCAGATACAACTAAAAAAATTATAACTCTATTTAAACACTATAATCACAATCACGTACAGTCTTTAAAATGATATTGTCTTTCAAGGCTTTGTTTTATTTCACAAACGCAGTCATGTTCAATTTACATATATAGTTATTAATTGACAATCTTAAGATAGTTTCCTATTTTAAAATAAACATTAAAATTTCAGTCATTATTGGTATGTTAGATAATCTGGCTAAGAAATATGTCGCATATTTGAAACATCGTTAAGTTTTAGAATCACTGGACAAACTATAGTATTTAAAAATCACACTATTTCACATCAATAATAGATGGGTGGTTACTAAAATTACTACCGAAAAAAATATGAACTTGACATCGCGAATCGCGGAGCCAAACTATGGCACATACCAACGTAAGACTGAATACACTCAATTTTGATTGCAAACTGAGCAAACCGTATCACAACATTTTTTCAGTATAGTCATTTCTTTCAATTTGTTTATAAAATTCATAGATTTTCCAATACGTTATATGTTTCAGAATGATCATTTTTTCATCGTTATACGAAAAGATGCATACTAAATCACTTTTGAAAAAGATAATGTAGTCCTTTGACTTTGGCGACCAATGGACCGATTTCTATTTATGTTTCCAATTGTCCTGACAAAGAAAAAACGTGTTACAAAACATCCACATGGTTTGCTGTTTATGGTATTGGTAAATAAATATAACTGATACTTTTGGTGTATTGAAGCGCAAAAAAGTCTTCTATATAATTTGATATATTGGTTCCAAAAAATAAATCACGTTAAATAGAATGTATGGAAAACTAAAATTGATTCTTTCGATTCGTGTAAAAAAGTCTTTTATTTACACATAAACGTTTAATTTCTTTAAAATGAAATGAAAACAGGTAATAGTATTTGTTTGAAATATAATTATGTAGAGACATGCAAAATAAGAGTGTGGTTTCAACGCATCTTTAGTTCGCTCCGCCGGGGATGCTCAAGTTACGTAATCTGGCTACGATACGTCGCCAGCTACACTTATTTTGGGGAAGTGAAGAAATAAAGCTTTTTTTGGTCGAATAGAGTAGGGTTAGAAAGATAAAGCTAGAGCAAGACTAGTGGTTGGCTAATCTACTCGCTTTTTAGATATCACAAACATCAATACCCTCTAATAGAAATCAATTTATAAAACTGTCCGAACTGGGACTCTTGAAATCCGCTATCGAAGCTAACAACGTTGACCAATGCACCACGGCTCCAAAAGTACACACATGTTGACTGATATAAAACGTTGTTAAGTCCGCGAAATGTCAAACTGAGAAAAATGTGATTTTATCATATTTTGGAATATCGAATGATCGAATCTAATACACATGATGACTGTATAAAAGATCTGAAGATATTCCTTTGGCGCAACATTTAAGTAAGTGGTTTAGATATGTTATCTATATCACTCAAGGATAAATAAAAATACGATAAAAAAAGAAGTCTAAAAAAATAGTGTGACTTCTGAACGCGATTTCGTGGGTAAAGAGAAGATTCTTATTGCTTTGAAGTATACCGTCATAAGGAATTTTGCATACTCTATTCCAGTGCTCCACAACCAGTGTGCCGCGGCGCAATGAGTCCGAAAAAATAAAATCAACATCAACTTCCATACAATCTACAAAATATGAACGAAGAAATAAGCAATGTCACATAATATAATACCTTACTTATTACTAAAATCAGCAAAAACCGATAACCGACGCAGGGTATATAATAATATATATAGTTTAACTACGCTATTTTTTTTAGTCACAAGTATTATCAATGATTTTTTTTAAATTTGTAATTTTCAAGAATTAAATAAAAAGGTTTAGAACCGCTTAAATATGCTCAAAAGGATTTAATTTGTCATAGTTGAAAAAAATGCTAGCTTTTTAAATTGCAATTGTAACAGTAATTGTAAATTCTTTTGATGAAAATTAGATATTTGTTTTTGCGTTGTGCCGCGATATTTTACGCAAAGCTTACGTGTGCCGTGGACGAGAAAAGGTTGTGGAGTACTGCTCTATTCAACGCATATAAAATGTCATTTTCATCAATATGTGGACATTACGACTTTTGTTATAAATCAACACATATATACATATGGCGAAGCTCATTTATATGTCACTGTGTTATCCTGTTCATCAATATTTGTGGCGATGGTGTGATGGCTATTATTTTCATCGTTTACCAAAAAAAAACAGTGTTTCACCAGTTTAATTAAAACAATATAAGGAGGCTTATCTCTGAAACTCGTAAACGACCGCGCCCACTTTATGAACCCATTACATAAAAACGAACCAAAATTTGGCAACTTTAACGAGTTACGAGCTTCGGTCAATATTATTTAATCATAACATTTAAAAACAGACAGTTTATCATCGGTATGTTCGAGTATTTGAAAAAAAATATATATTTAATCCTGCAGATATGATTAAAAATAAACATTGTATTATAACACGCTATTTTTAAATTGAAATCGTTTTCAATGAGTAAATCGTAGGGATTACCGTATCCAATTTACTGGTTATAAAACTCCATAAAGTTTTATATATTCTCAAATAACCAGCAATAAATTAATTCTGATTGCGAATTTTGTATCTCTTTCCATTGGTTGAATGTAAAAAATAAACTGAATTTAACGGAACTCTATCAAATATATTTTGTACCTTCGTATTTTGGATATATTCGGCGGAGCTGGGAGACTCTGGCATGCCATGGGAGTAAGCAAAGCGATTGGCGGGTGACAGATAATCATGAAGGCGCTCCGTAATGGCCATATGCTCCACACACGTAGCCAATATAGTCAAAGAAGACATGTTTTGGATGTAGTTGATATATTATAGCACAAAAATTTACTTTAATAATTTTAACACTATGTTTGATAATTTTGGTATATTGTTTTCGTATATATATATATATTTTAAATTAAAAGCGCACCTGTACTCACATGTATTTAAAAATTTCTAATAAAATATTCAAAAACCAATTTTAGTGTCAGTA
This sequence comes from Himalopsyche phryganea, assembly GCA_022494535.1. Lineage (NCBI taxonomy): Eukaryota > Metazoa > Arthropoda > Insecta > Trichoptera > Rhyacophilidae > Himalopsyche > Himalopsyche phryganea. The sequence goes on along the minus strand of JAGVSL010000110.1, from coordinate 1,072,776 downwards.
TAATAAGTTGTGATTTATTAAAAAAAACTGTATTTTTTCATTAAATAAATTACATTAAAATTCTTTTTAGCTCCTCTTTCCCCACTCCTAGGAACGAAGGCTTCAGCTCAAACAAAAAAGGTTTAATAATTTATTTGCGCCTGCATATGTATCACCGTTTTTCTTTTCTTATTTTGTTCGGTATGTTGGAGGGTTTATTGCATTTTCAATTATATTGTGTATCCTTTGCAAGGCTTACCATTTGAAGCATCCTCTTCAGCAAATAAATGTAGGATTTACAATAAATACCGCCTATTATCGGATTATTGATTCAGAAATTATTTAGCCTCTGTCTTCCCATTACGCGAAGTATTTGTTTGTTTGTTTTGCGAAATACTCAGGCAGATAAATTTTACATGGATTATGCTTTGCGTCTTTTTGCTCGATTTTTTGTTAATTTAAAACCTTTTTTATAATGCTATTTTCCAATGTATTTATTTGGGTTAAGTTGAATTTTTTTAGAATGTAATTTGTGTTTTTTCATGTAGCTGATAACCAAAAACGAAACTTACAATAATTAAAAGTATAAGACGTGACCCCAAGAATAATCAATTTTATTTTGCAAACTGTATTCACTGATTTTGTTAATCATAATGAAACGGAATTACAAAAAAAAACCATTACTTATTAAACCAACCAGTTTATGAGTTTCCTTAATCATTTACAAATTTGATTTATTTATTAGTAATTCTTTTTTAAAATAGGTATTTAATATTAATTATTGTTTTTGGTACTAATAACTGTGAATGATATTGACTTAATTCATATTGATTTCTTCCAATAACGTAAACAATAAATGAAATTGTCTTAGATATCGACTGAGGGCGGTTGTTCAAATCTTTCACATTTTCATGTATTTCTTCACTAATGACCCGTACGAGTTGGTAATCGAATGCCTGAAAATACCGTCAGGTGAAACCAGGGTCGTTAGAAATGAAATACATGGTAATGCACAAAATTTTAACAATTCAAATTTTATGTATTTTTAGTCATTTAAATTAAAATCGTTTTGATAAATTTCAGGATGCATGTCAAAGCGAGGACACCCTGAAAATATTATTCATTCATTAAGTGGAGTACTTAGTCAGAACAGAAGAATACATTATGAAGACGGGTAATTATCATTATTGATTACAATTTCACTACAGGGATGAATCGCACCATAAACTATTATGGTATATCAGTAGTTAATGATAGGCATTAAAACAATTGAAGACACAAGTGGATAAAAGAGTTATGTTACAAAATCAATGTTTTGAGTAAACTAAGGTTTCTAGTTGTACCAGTGATGTGTTTAAATTCAAGTGACACAGTTTACAAACGAAGCACTAATTTGATTTTATAACTGTTAATGTTTCATTACACATACATAATATTAGTATATATTAGTGACTTAACAGCCCACAATAGCTTCATTCATGTTAGATAAAAAATAATGGAACATATGCCCTTCATCTATTGCCGAAATGACGGACTATGTACATTTATAGAATCCTGATATATTGACATCGATATTAAAGATTGGCACATAGCACCTTCATTTACGTAAAAAACAGACTATTTCATATATTGTAACATAGCTCCTTTATCCAAAGTAACCATTCAGATAATAAAATAATTACTATCTAAGTTTCGTCCATAAATACTCCTCCATATAACTACATATAATTTTAGTCGTAATAGTCATATAAATATGGGATACGCTTGCAACAGAGGCGAAAGGGTCTAATACAACGATAATAAATAACACTGAAGCAGCTAACGAGCCAGCGAGCAAGAATACTACTAACTTTTAGAGCTTGTCAGTTCTAAATTAAACTATACTATTGCTGAACGAATAATTAGTACAATATAGCCTTATGCTAAGAAGAGAACTTGAGATCAGCGATACCGGCTATTTGTGACAGAGCATGCTTGAAACTTCAATTTGTTTTCTATGAATAGATGGACCCTTGGAAATTTATTTGGCTATTTGAAGTCTCAAAATGGTTTGTGATAGTGAGGGGTCCCACAAGCATCGCTATATGGGACATTCGTACACTCGACAGCGACAAAGATTTTTCTCATATGCTATCAATTTTATTATAAACTAGTGATAATTGATAATTAATAAATGATAATTGATAAGTGATAATTGAAATACTTTTGGATTAGAGGTATGCATGGGCCGAAAATTTATAAAATTATCCAGTCCAAGCCCGACTTATTCAGGTCCAGCCCGGCCCGAGCCTCAATATTACACTTGTTACCATTAATCCGTTTATAGAAATTCATTTATACTTTTCAAACAACTTATTATTACCATATTTCCATCAAAATTCATAACACATGTAAAATAAATTATTTCAGTTACCAATATTATGGCTGACTTGACCCGAATCCTTAATCCGAAATATATTTCTGAAAATTAAATAAAGTATAAATTGTGCACAGACCAAGCCCGGACCCATGCAGACCTCTATTTGTGATACAAAATAATTTTCTGTGTGCGTACACGAATAAGTCAGAAGGTTTTTCCGAGATGTCGCTGTACGTACGTATTTGATTCTTTTATAACAACTCCTCAAAGCTTCATCGAAATCGGATGAATGAGAAAAGAGCGCATAGAAGACAAACAAACAAACATACGTTCATTTTATAGATATATATATATATATATAGATTTTGACATACTCGAAAATATACGTGTTATTTGTAATACTTCTAGTAAAAAATCGTATATAGGCATCACTGTGTCATATACACATATCTATCGTCCAGTTCATTATTCAGACATATTGAAATAGTCCATATTGACATAATGGAAAAAGCAATACTCAAGTGGTCACCATAGATCAATTTTTGTTTTGAGTTTTACATATTTTATAAACAGGTGCTTAACAAATTCCGTACTTTCCGAATATAGTCAGTAGAATGATATTTAGAAATATCCTTTTACTAATCCAGAAATATAATCATTTTGTTCGATTCTTTAGTAGGTTATCTCCTTTAGCATTTTTTGTGGCATTTTTAAGTTATCTGATACTAAATCAGATAAAGCGAAAAATTTTACATATGACTGCATATTTAATACAAATATTTTTTTTTTAGTTGTCTGACTAATGAAATGGACGATCGATATATATATATATATAAACTATAATATATTGACATGGAACTTGTGTTCTTGGATTTGACATATTTTGAATTAACAATAAAATAATAATATTTCCATTAAGTTTATGGGTTGACTACAGAATTTATTAACCAGTTTGCAAACTAAAGTTATTCGTTATCATAATGTGTATATTTAATCATTATTAACCGATTTTCTGTTAGATGAAAGATGCTGATTTATTTTATATCACGTCACGCAATATTTAATTTTGATTAAGGAAACTATAGACAAATCGTAGAATAAATTATTTTCGTTGTTTTAAGTAACATGAATTTTATATAAATTTATGATTTCATATTTCTTAAATCTGTAAAATTGTTGATAAATTTGTTGTAATTATAAATAAGATGGTAGTGTCAGGTATACAATAATTGTTACATTAACCGTTCAATTTTCAAATCCTTTTTCTTGAATTTTTGTAATTTTTTTTAGTTGTTTTACTTACACGATTTAATACCTCTGAGAGTAAAATTATACGCCAATAAAAACGTGTACTATTAACAAGATGGCAATACCGAAAAAAATGAAATTTATAACATATTATCTATTGTCAAATCAAAGGTAAATATTGATTATTAAATTTTATATATCAGTTTAATCAAAATTCTTTCTGCTGCAGAACTAAACCAAATTTGAGGTATTGTAAAATTAATTCTTTTTTTATTAAGTATATTGTTGAATTAGAAGTGTGTTGCTAAATTCTTATTGAGACGTATGTGACACAAGCACGAAAACAAAACTTTCGCGAACTTAATTCCCCCAAAGCATGAGATTACTTATGCCCACGTTTCCTAACTCGTAGAGTTACTTTCAACCCACTCGCTTGTTATATGCACTGAACATTTAGAGTGTATTACCCATGATGCTGCCTGCCACATATGATAGAAATTACATCATAATCATAATATTTTTATTATTTGACTAAATCGTTATTTGCAGGAAACAAACTTCTAATGAGTAGCGATAAACGAAGTACCTGGCGTTAGCTTGCATATGTATGCATGTACTTTTTTTTAGTTTGTTATTAAATAAGACACTAAAAAATAAATAGAAACATTAATTATATCATTTTAAGCGTGTTCGCTCTTAATGTGAAGTATTTTTACTGATTACGAAGGTTGTATCAACATAAGTTTTTTTAATAACTGTATTTCTTAGTTGCTCGACCTCTCTTTTTTTAAGAGTATTTTGAAAGAATGATTGGGTTAAAACAGGACTTATGATTAGTTTATAATTGTCTCTACGTCCCGTTTTTGGGCTCGGATGGATAGGAGAGAACTTTAGACATAACTAAAGCTTATAAATTGATGAATTAATTTAATTGAAAAATTAATTCATGAAACTGTCCGTACTGGGATTTGTACTCGTGACCACTGCAACCAAAGAAAATGACGTTGACCACTCGCCCAAAGATTGTATAGATTTCAAGAGTGTTTACATGCATATCGAGCTGAAAGTATAAAGAACTGTTTTTTACTCAGTTGCTCAAGTAGAATGTAAGAATATAACGATATGATATAAAAAATAATTTATGCAACTTTCCGCACTAGGCTTAACCTAGTGAGTACTGTAATTGATGCCAACAACGTCGACCACTTGGCCACGGACCCGGCATATTTACGGTAATAAAACAATAGTGGTTATTTTTGTCTTTGGTGCGGTATGACGAAAATATTTGAAGGTGATAAATTTACTTCAAATCAATGTTGATAATTTAAGATATACAGTTGTTTCGTTATATTTTTTCCATTTATATTGTCATTGTTTTACCATTGGAAATAAGTATCGTCTTTATGTACATCTAAAAACAATCTTAACGCTGATATAATCCGCTTTTCCGTTAAAACTTTCTTAGATAATGAATGGTTCGTTATTGTTTCGCCGGGGCGTGATATCGCCGCTTCTACAATTACTGCTACGTCACAGCTAGGGCTTCCAATCCCAAAATTCCGGGATACCAAGCAATTAGTCAATCCCGAAACCCCAGGATTTGCTATAAAATAGTAAAAAATAACTTATATTAAAATGCAAATTATTATCCTAACTATTTTCGATTCAAATATTATATTATAATAATAAATGCAAAGCGTTCTCCCTTTAGTTCATACTTCGTGCCTGCTGTAGACAATTTATTGTTTTTTTGCATTATTATATCGAAAAAACAGTTGACCACTATTCTATTTTTAGATGCTCACGTGTGAAGCTTTTTTAACTGTAGCATGCCTTTAATTACCAAAGAAAAAAACGCGCAATTAAATACGAATATTCTGCTTTTTGCATAATTATGAAGATACCTAGGTACCCACATATTTTACAAACATTCTTTATGTGTGCACGTGTTCATAATTACTTTTATGTTGTATTATTTTATATTCTGATGGTATATAAATAAAATCATCGAAAATCTACCTAGATATTATGTTCTTTTATGCGTTTTTATGAACATACCTACGTATCTTCCTATTTTGTATGAACTGCAATACTCTTTTCACTGGGTTTTATTTTAGTTTCTATGGGCATTATTTTTTCGTGGCTTCATTTACACGGTTTTTCGTGACAATTTCAAACATGAAAACCTGGTTTATTTTCAATCCAGGGATCCCGGGATGCCGGGATTAAAAAATTCAATCCCGGAATCAGAAAAGGGGTTTGGGATTGGATGCCCTAGTCACAGCTACTCTACATCTACAACCTCTAGAGATGCCGCGCTATGGTTTGTCTAAATATATCATAAATCAAAAAAATGAATATTTCATCACACGTCATGTATACGTCGATCGTTCTGTTCATTAGTCAGACAATTCAAAAATAAAATGTATTTAGAGTTATATGTAGAAAGTTGTGCTCCATCTGATTCAGTACTTGGATAACTAAAAAACGCCACCAAAAAATGCTAAGGCAGACAACTTTCAAAGAATTTAACAAAATGTAGATATTTCTTGGTCAGTAAAAGATTTTTTCTAAATATCTATCTACTGACAATACTCGGAAAGTATCTTATTGTCAAACAATTGTTTATAAAATTTGTAAAACTCTTGTAAAAAATCAATAATAATTGATGTTTAGTGACTATTTGAATATTCCTTTTCCCATTATATCAACATGGGCTACTTGAATACGTCTGCGTAATTTACTGGTCGATCGACGTACATAAAACATGAAACCGCCTTTAAAAATCTACATTTACAAAGAATAATACGTACGTATATGTATTTGGCATTGCCGCTAATAGTCGCCGATGCCACAGATTACATTGTTTTTTAGTCAAAATACAACTCGACTAAAAGAGATACGGCAAACATCACTCATTCCGAAGATTTCAAATGTTGAATTGAAAAATTAATTAATTGAACTGGTAGAACTTCATTATAATAGGGTCAAATATTAAAGTATTTAGTTCTACAAAATATTATTAAATAGTCGATAGCTATTACGGCTTTACGCCATCGTCAGAATTATAGTTAAACTTTTCTTTGCTTGGTAAATTTTTACGATGCTTAAATACGTGAGATGACATAATACTGTCTATCTCTTCTAAGCATATTATAGCATATTTATAGCTAAGCAAAAATAAGTTTGAGTATAGTTCTGAAGATGGTGTTAAGCCAAAATAGCTATCAACTACCTAATAAAATTATCCAGACCTAAATATTTTATCCTATTATGAATAATTAATATTTAATCCATCTGATCGCTGGGTTAATCTCTTATCAGTTGATAACGTTATATTGAATTTTCAGTAATTTTCAACTAGGTACTTCAATTGTAGCAAAAAACATCAAAAATCGTTCATCTGTCATGGTTGTATTATTATACAAATATTTAAAAGTGACGTGTACTAAAAGTACATATAACGTACAAATTAATTTCAATAAATTATATTTTTTATTATTTTTGGTGAAAAATATTTTCTTAGCAAAGATCTGAAAGATCTGGATGAATACAAAAAAAGACAGACATTACAGTTATTTATGAAGTCTTATAAGAGTAATGTTTAATGCAAAAGAAATATGACATAATATTAATGTATTATTTCTACTTACAAGACACAAATATTCAAAAACAAAATATGTAACAATATACTAATAAAGAATTTTTGCATAATAGTAGTACAATATTTCATATTTAGTTATATTCAAGATCAGTGTACCTCAGGGTTTCCCAAACTATGTTCCACGGAACACTGGTGTTCTGTGGAACGTTAATTGGTGTTCCACGAAAACCTGAAATGGTTTTATTTGCTGTTACGGCTGCAAAAAATGTTTAAATTCATATTAATATTACCTACCTAGCACAATAAATAAGGTGTTTCGTTAAAAATTCTGGATTTGCGAAGTGTTCTATGGTAGGAAAAGTTTGAGAAACCCTAGTGTGTCCTATGAATATTCAAGTTATGTTACATTGAGAGGATAAAAATATCAAAGTATTCAGTTCTACAACACTTTATAAGTTAGTTCATAGCTATGTCGGCTTCACGACATCGTTAGAACTATGTTTAAACTTAATTTACCTTAGCTATATATTGGCACTTGTTGCGCCTCTTTGAGAATCATTTTAAGACTAACTTTATGGTAAGATTTTAGATTTTTAACGTAGATATTGATTCTAATTTTATAAATAATGAAAAAACCACCCTGCGTGCTGTAAAAAGAAAAAATCCAATCTTCATTTTCTCATTAAAAATTTGAATCAATGCTTCAATGCAATGAATCATGCTTCTCAATGAGGCAAAACACATGTCACAACAATTAACATGACCAGCAGAATATCAAAGTTATCAATTTTAATTTTATATTAAAAATGAATTTCTTCAAAGCTTCTGCTTAATCCATTAAAAATTTGTTCTAGATACACGTATTTTGTTTAAGTACAGTTATTTATAAAACGAATTTAAAAGATACGTCGCACTCAATTTAGTACATGAGCGTCCATCATTGTCCTAACAGAAGGGTTTCAGTTGTCTAAAATACCCTACTAAAGTCTTTCATTAATGTCTGCGAGCACTGTTTACGTAAAATTTAATAGGCAAAGAACACCTGCTTGTATGTCTGCCTATCTTAAGTGAAACACTCCCAATATATTACACAAAGCAAATCACAAACAATTTGAGCTAAACAATGTAATTAGCGTAGTTAACATTAATTTATTTTTAATTTCAATCAACTTTATTATTATCGATTACTTTTTAATTTTAAATTAAAAAAAGTGTATTGTTGTAATGCTTATAAATCTACGACTTTCAGTGAAAATTTAAAAAAGAATCTGAAGATAATTTTGTCATACGGATAATAAAAGAGTATCGCAGAACTATTAAAAATCTTAAGGGCTTGTAATTTTTTTAAGACGGTGATGAATTGGTTGTATACCAAGATGAGAAAGTAGAGCGAGAAATTTTCAGGAAAATCGATTTTTTGGAGAAGAAGTACACGGTTAGCTGTAGAAGTAGGGAAGGTGGAAAGAGGCACGAAAAATTTTGGAAGGGAAGTTGCTTAAGAAAGATAGTTTTATGACCTTTCCTTCAGTTAAACAAAATCAAAATCATACGAATTGCTAAAATTCACTGCGTTCTAACACCCTTTTAAATATATTTCATATGTTTCACAAATATTAATGCTACAAACTTTTCAAAAATTGTTTGAAAATACTTATCCAATTAATAATTATTTACACTGTTAAGTTTAGAGTAGTATATTATATTTCTTAACATACCAAGCATACAACTTAAGGATGGCACTTATTTGAAACTAACAGTGAACTTAAACTACAACTTTCAGTACACATTTATTTTAAGTGTGACATTTTGTTTTCATTCCTCAATTCGTTAGAAGTGTTAATTTGTAATTCACTTTGAACTTTAAAGATGATATTTATTAAATTTTAAATCAAGGAATGTGAAAAATGTATTTGAGCTACAATTGTGTAATAATTGTTTGAATAAAGTTTGAGATGGTATGACAGGATAATGAGAAAAACCTAAATTACGAAAGTCGCATGATTGTAATAAATGGTTTTGTTTTTAAATTACATCTTTTCCTTCCGTTGATTTATGTCGAGTTTTTCCGAAAAAAAATCCGTTTCTAGCACTGTTAAAATTTTTAAAACAGAAAATTATTGTATGTTTCGTTACAACAGAAAGTTTTTAATACAGTGACTCTTGTTTCTTTATTAAATCAATCAAAGATAGATTTTCTTATTGAATAATTAATTTGGTTTAATTTCAATTATAATTGGTTCTAAAGGATATTTCGTTATTTAGTGTACAAAGGAATCATGACAAAGTAATCACTAAGTTTATAATCTATCGCAAAATGATGTTCGGACGTTTAAAATAATATTAATTGAAGAAATATATTTATCAGCTGACACTTTTTCAAAATCCTAGAAAACTAGCTTTTATCGCTTTCACAAATATTTGTAAAAAAAACATTTAGCAATTACACACATCAATAAATGTCATTGTGATATAATCTTTAGAAATTACCTTACGATTAATGTAAATCCCTGCGTTAAAATATCTCAATAAAAAGCTAGCGATATCCACTACGATAGGAACTTCTTAAAACTAATTAAAGTAACGTCAGACTTTAAAGAAATGATAAAGATATCTCAGTAAATTTGATAGTGTCCCGTTGAATGAAACACCTTCTTTTATATAGTTTCTGCCAAATTAAAGAAACAGATAATTAAATTAATCGTTAAAAAGGGTCTACAGAACAATCTGGCACGTAGAACTTTTGCACTTTTTGTTTTATCACCTTTTTATGTCCTTTCGCAAGCGTCTTTAAAACTGTGAAAAGAATTTGATTTGATGGATTTAATAAAAAAATTACGAGATGCTTTTTATTTTAATTTAAACGTGCGGTGAAACTTTACAAATCAATTTAACTGTATTTTAATCGCAACATACGTATTGTGTAATGATTCTCTTATAACCTGTTGAATAATGTATTTTTCTTTTAAGCAAAACTACGATAACATAATGTCAATTGATTTCGTTGACATATTTTTAGTTTTAAAAGCTTAGTGTTTTCTCGATTTTCACACCCTGCCTGTGGCTGTGATTAGTCTTCCCTCTAAGCTGCGCTAGTATTTGTTGGCGCAGCAGTTTTATGACACCCGCGCACTCATCTCGGTTAGGCGCGCACTTCTATACAAGAAGAAATATAAATTTATTTTATTAGCATATTCGCACCCAATAGGACATAATATATGGAGCATGTGAACTCCTAATGTAGCCATCTCAATACATATTTTTCACGTGAATTATTTGTTACCCAGTTGTTCAACATCACTTTTTTTAAGACAGTTGGGACAGTTACCTAATCGCTGTCGCTATTCTCCTTTTTTAGAATCGGAAAAAAACCATACAAAATATGATATAGTTTTGTTTACAAAAAAGTTAAAATTGTCCTGAGCATTTGTTGATTTGGCTTACACAGCCTATGGAGTTTCTTCCCAGAGAATCTCGTGTCGTAGTGGGAACATTAGCTATGAAATCCTCCGACGTAAGTTTTTATGTTAAATAGGAAAATGTGGGTGGAGAAATTGGATGATAAATTGGTGAAGCCGTGGCCAACATTTTTAAAGTTGCCAACCGTTATTTGCTTTCTTTATTCGAATGAAATTTTCGTATGGAATATTTTGCATTCATTCATTTGAAATACTTGTAGTTTCAGTTATGACTCGTACATAGTATCAATACCTCAGTTCTAAAGTGTCAACAAATCATAGTTCTGAGATAATAAGAAAACAAGGTTTTTGGTAGGTTTCTTCTGCTGTACATTTAATTTCCCCATTATCAATCCAAAACTGTTTTTACTTGTTACACTTTGGAACTGATGTATCGATATCGATGATGTTTTTGACAATTGATATAACCCTCAAAATACGAAAATGAGTCAATGACTGGATCTCATTTTAAAGAAGACAGCAGGTCTCGGCCAAATGATGTGAATTAGAAAAATAAATTGACCACTTTTTGAAAGGGAAACATCATTTTACATTGGTGTTTGGTTTCAAAATTCTGACCTTGCCAATTGATGTAAGCCAATATTATATCAACCATCCCTTCATATAATCCAGTATCTGCAAACGTGAGAATTTCAAAAGTGAATTTCAAAAATTCATAACGCAACTAACCATACAGGAGAGAATAAAAACAACACCGATGTATACTTTTCAGTTAAACGTTACAAAAACTTGGATTTTTCAATAATTTTCTACTTGGTGGACGCAATTAGTCGAATCTTTTCAATGAATTTAAAGCTACAATGAAATTGGTTTAAACGTAAATAGACAGTCTTAAAACCTTATACATCACCCACGTGGACTTCACCTTACGTAGACGTTAGGCTTTTACAATAAGCCATTATTTCTGCAAATATTATTCTGATAAAGTGAGACGGTTTTTAAATTTAAGTAAATTTTGACAGTGCTCTCTTGAAGAACAATATTTTTGTGTAGTGGTATCATTTGATAAATGGTGACAACATTTCACGAACATTTACCTACCAGCATACTGGTAAACTTGACATAAACATTACTCATATTATTATGAATTAAAACAATTAAAAAAAACATTACGTTGTTTCAAATTAGTCGTATTTTAATATTTATTATATTAATGAGTTTATTTATGCAATTCTAATATAATACGTTATTCAAATGAGTTTTGTATATAATCACTTCACAGCATTTCAATACCTTAAATTGATGATTTTTGATATTACATCATTAGAATTTCTCTTCCTCTTATCACAACTGATTTCTTCCTGTAAGTTTGCAAGTCGATATTTATACCAATATTACGAAGTTATCCAACTCTTGAACAGTTTGATATGAAGGAACTGTCATTATTAATGTATTGACGGATACTTCTTAGACATCTTTTCTTTGTTATATCATTTAAAAATAAACAGAAATAAGCATTGAATATAAAGTTCTATTAGGTTGAAAAAAAAAAATATGCTGGCGAGATGGAATAGGAATTTAAAATGTCCGCTCCCAACATGAAACATTCAAACACATTGAAATATGAAACAAATTCATAATGAAATAGTGTATCAATTAAAATTTTAACGAAGGCTGTCTGTATGTCGTATACTCAAACTGTCTGTGTGTTTTTAGAGAAAGAAGAGATATAAATATTCAGTTTAGAGAGTTCGAGTTCTTTTTTAGTTTTTAATTAAACACAATTTTACTTGTAATTTGACAAAAGCCGAAATAACCATCAACTACCTGATAAAAAAATTGTAGAACTAAATACTTTGTTATTTTATCCTATTATAATAGAGTTATACCAAGTAAATGCCAATTCAATCAATCGTTGATAATGCTTGCAGTGAACGAAACACAAAATGGTGTTAAAGGTTATGGTGAATAATGCAAGTGACGTGAACTATATGTTAAAAAAGATTATCTGGGGTGACATTTAGTTAAAAGGCCTTCTAAAAACACACAAAAATAGGCTTGAATACATTTTTACAAGCTTTCTCGAGGGGAAGGCAGATAAAAATCATTTTTTTCATCATAACAAACAGGTGTATCGTCGTTTCCATTGCAAAACTGTACATCTGCAAAATCTAAATTTTTAGAGCATAAAAACTGTTTAAGTAATAAATTTGTTTAATAAAATTAGACATAATGATACTAATTACGTGTTGTTATTTCTTCAATTCGATAAAGCTATTTTTCGAATTATTTTTACGTTCCTTTGAAAATTTTTGATAATACAGATTTACAAATTTTCAATTAAAACGACGGTTTGTTACTTTTCCAAAAACAAAATTATTATATTAAATATTTTAATTTTAAATAAAATTTTATGTTTTAAGATAAGACTCGAATGCCTGAAAATGCCGAAAGGTGAAACCCGGATAGTCAGTGACGAAATACATGGAAATGTACGAAATTTCAACAATTTAAAAGTTATGTTGTTAAAATAAAGGATATGACATAATATTGTATATCTCTTATAAAACATTATAAATACACAGCTAGGCAAAATTAAAGTTAAACATAGTTCTGACGATGGCGTGAAGCCGAAATAGCTATGAACACACTGATCAAGCTATGTGACTGAATACTTCGTTAATTTTACCTTACTATAATGGAGTTCTACACAATTAAATAAAACAATTTCCCATGGTAATCTTTGCAATAATATGTGCAAGTAAACACTTATTCAAAACATGATGTTATTGATGAATGCTATGCAACGTTGTCGTCTTGTATCAAAAGTTGTCATGAACATAATTTAAATTTTTCAATGTAAAATATTACCTGTTTGCTTTGCTGTGAAGTCTCCGAGACCGATCAGAAATTTTTTATTAGATAAGCTTTTTATAAAAAAGCTTTCCTCAAAGAAAATTCTCAACTTTCAGTGCACGTTATAAGGGGAAAACTACTCTATTTTCTATTACTTTAATCTACTTCAAGCTATCAGAACATAATCAGTATGCTCATAAAATGTTGTACTGCTTTGTATATTTAAGCCATTGAATTTTATATTGAAATATCTCAAAGAGATGAAAAGATTAATGAGCAACGTTGCATTTATGGTTAGAGTTTCAAAGCATATTAAACAAACCCATACAATGTCTTTATCTTTATACTATAGAGCAAAGGTTTACAACCAGTGGAGAATGGTTTTTTTATTGATTAGAAATCAGGCAGCCATTTGGAAAAAAAGAGAAACGAAAATTAAAAAAGCATGATTAAAACAGTTTTGTATTTTATTTTATTTGTTGCATTTTTAGAGAGCATGTCCTTCAATCCCAATTTACAATTTTGCCTTCTATTCATTCAATAAGCGGTTCTTTTTTTCAATCCATTCGAAATTGGTTAAAAACGCCTAGTACGAAGTAAGAAAAGTAGGGAGACCACAATACATACAATATGTACATGGACAAATCCAGGTATACGTTGTAGTTAATCAAGAAATTTCAATTTGATTTATGAATTAATATTTATCATCAGTTGCTAATGCTCGTGATGAGCGAAACCGGTCCTGATCATTATAAATATGTGGAAGTAGTACAAATGAATTGTGTTTTATTTTTTAAAATATAATGTCTTTCCACCAAGAATTGACAGTTTACACCTTAAAAGTAATTAATTTTTAACTCGATATTATGATAATCCCGATATTACGGGATTGAATAATTGAACGGGATCCCGGAATCGGAAGCCCTAGCAGTAAGGTCATCGTAGACAAGAATCCTTAAACCAAATGATGTTAAACACGCATCATCAAATATGACACTTATTTTTTTATAATTAAAAAAGAATATTTACCTATCATTTTATTTTACGATCATTTTATAATTTTACGATTAATTATTTTAAATATTTTTCTACCATTATAAAATAAAATCATTCTAGTGATCAGCAAGGTGGTCAAATGTTGGCGAAAGCTGGTCGGAAGCTCGATGTAAGTTAAAATTTGATGTATTGATTACTTATGTCTAAGAGGCTTGAAGGAACTCATATTTAAATTTACTGTATATTTTGATTTTTTGCTTTTCTCCGGAGAAAATGACTTCAAACAGAGGCACTTTATATAAAAATTGTAACAAAAAAATTCAATATTATTATTATTGTCACTTTACTAAAATTTATTATTAATTTTAATACAGGGAAATGGCCGTCATCATCTTAGATATTCGATATGTATTTATTTTACACTCTTATGGCAGAGAAAAACGTCGTCGAAAACGTTGTAAAAATAGTCGATTAATGAAAATGTTTGGGAAACTGTGAAATGTAAAAAAATAAAACAAATAAACATCGATATTACAATCGTCCGTCAATTAGGAGTTTATTAAATAAACCCCTAATTGAAGGTCGGTCGTAATTACGTTGGTGACAGGCATAAAAAATATGAAGGTGACATATTGGGAACTATTTTCAATTAAATTAGGTTGAATATATTCCTATATATATTTTTGGTATCGGTTTGTTTTTCATCGAAATATGAAAACCGAATTTTCAACCCATTTATACGCGATAACAAAATCTTAAAAATGTATTTTTTTTGTACATGTATGATGCACCAAAATTTCATTATAATAATGATTCATTAAAGCTATTTGCCGTCATAATCCACGAATTTTATTAGCGCTTTAAAAAAACGATGTCGGGATTTTTTTCTTTGTGAAATGTTTGCTGAGCAAGGAACCTCTTTTGGCAGAGAAAAGAAGCAAAAGAAGCAAAATTTGAGAATTTCAATAGAACCACCTTTTCACGCCTTCGCCTTACAGTTTCGTTGCTTTGCTCTCTATATAAAAATGATACTAGGTATACCGCCATTCAGGAGTCTCCATTCAAAAGGTCGCTACTTTCAAATAATCATACATTTTTTTCCCTAGTACTCTTAGTAGCGAAAGCTAAAAAGAATATTGTATCTTTTATTTGAAAACAAATATGGATTAATAATTTTTTTCATAATAAGTTAATGAAGCATTAATCTTATATACAATATATTTGTATTTTTCTTCAACAATAATGCAGATCTAAAAAAATGTACAGTTGGATGAAGGAAAGCGCCGGAGGCGGCAACTTCAGCTTTATCGTCGTCGTCGTCAAAAAAAAAGGAAAACTAAAGTAATGGCAAAGTTATTAGATTAATTCTTCTCGATATTTATGTATGCAGATTTAAAATGGACAGTAAAAACTATTTACCAAGCTTTTGTACACTTCCATGTATTTTGTCACTAACGACCCGGGTTTCGCCTTTCGGCATCTTCAGGCATTCGAGCACAGTTGAGTCAGTTCGAGTCCATTCGTGTGCTCGAATGCCTGAAGATGCCGAAAGGCGAAACCCGGGTCGTTAGTGACAAAATACATGGAAGTGTACAAAATCTCAATAATCCAAATTTGATATTGAAATTCCATCAAGCACCCTCAGTCGATGTCTTAAATTATATTTACCAAGCGTTAAAATGTACTATTTCATGGATAACATTTTTCCTGGCGACGAGTAACATGTCATAATGAGTTATGGTGGTACGCAATCAATGGTTTCAATCCAGATTGATTCACCAAGTGTCGACTCTATACACATTTTTTATAATGGTTGGTATATACAAGCAATTAATTCAGTGAAGACCTGTAATGGATCGATTCCCGACTCTTCTATTTTATAATATTTTAGTCGGAAATGTTGTTTAATAAACGATAGTACTACCTTGTTAGTAAACTTGCTTTTGTGTTTTGATATTAAAATCTAATTCATTTCACACAAAAATAATTATTAACAAAATAGTTTTCACAAGATCCACTAAATCCAAAAATATATGCTTCCTAAATATACCTATCAACATCGTGCGGTCATCAAGTTTCTTAAAAATAAGTCAAATGAATTATCGAATATCCATATCACGAATAAAAAGGCATTCTTTATATATTTACTTCTTTTTTCTCGTTGTCGTTTCATTTAACTAAAGTATCTATTCATCGGGAAACTTTTGCAGTCACGCATATCATTTAACTTTCCAATTTAATATGATGCATTCTGATTAAATATTCAGTGTTGGATTGTTTTATTCAATAATCTGTTATACCAACATTGAGTAGGTGTATGAAGTAAAAAAATATGCCTACTTAAAATTAAATATGCATTTTAATATTCTCTTTATACTAAATCACTAATGATGTATCACTTAAACTCGTCCAAACTTTGGTCCGCAATTCATAGACTCAATACCTCAGGCATTTTACTATGAAACACGTCGCTATAGAATATCAACATACACAAACGTAGGTAACTTTCCTTCCCTGCCCGCCTGCCATCATAATTCATTTGACTGAATGTTTTTGTAAAAATATACGCCCAAAATAAAACAGACCCATCCGCTGTACCATCGTGCATTACTGTGCCCAACATTTTGTGAAAGGTTGTATTATTATTTGAATACTTTACAATAATGTTCAATAGAATTTTAATTGAAATCTGTGATGAACACTGGTGATATTAAAATATGCAAAATTATTGCTTTTACGTTGATTTTTAATGCTTATTTCAATATTTCAGAAACCATGTCCCACTGACCAGCATGTGTTGATTGATTCGTCGATCTTTCTGATCTAGTATTAAGATCTTTACTATAATCATTAGATGGCCCTGGCAAGGTCAATATAAAATTTAAATTTAATATTTGCGATCTCATCTCTAGTGACATTCGAAACTCTCGTTGACTTCATCTGACTGTTATTGTGACATAATTTTTGATTTCAGGTAGGTAGTTATTGATTAGTAATTAATTTGGCCCTTAACATTTCAATTGTAGACTATTTATAGTTTAAGATATTGACTGTGGGTGCTTGATGGAATTTCAATATCAAATTTGAATTGTAGATTTTTTTTACATTTCCATGTATTTTGTCACCTACGACCCGGGTTACACCTTTCGGCATCTTCAAGCATTCAAACACAAGTGAACACGACAGTTCGAGTTAATTCACGTGTTCCAATGCCTGAAACTGCTGAAAGGTGAAACCAGTGACAAAATACATGGAAACGTACAAAATTTCAACAATTCAAAGTAGACTAATTAATTTCGTTTATGTATAATTTGGATGATTATCTGTAAATTCTTAAACCAATTGTTTGATATACCTTGTAAATATCAACACTCAATTTCACATAAATGGCTTTGTTCAGATTTATATTTTATCATTTGTTGATAAAGCTCGCTATCAGTGATACGAGATCTGATCATTACACAAATGTGAAAGAAGTAAAAAATAAATTGTGTTTGTTTTTAAAATTTATTTCATGTGTTTTTTTTAATATCTGGTGCCTTGGCTATTGCAGTTTTCTACTCGTGACTCCTGAACTCATCCTCGCACATTGTAACAATGTAAATTTAATATAAAATCATAAAACTACATTACAGTTAATATTTTTTATAGATTTGGCGCTAACTTTGTGGATATTCATTTTTAATATAAAATTAAAATCGATAACTTTGTTATTCCACTGGCTTTATCACTAACATGCCGCGTTTCGCCTCTTTAAGAAAAATCTTCAGACTAACGCTTAGTTTAGTCTTAGTAACATTTATTAACTTTAGACTGAGGTTGTTTCTTAAGGCAATCAATTTTAATTGTATACCTTACAATTTGTTCCTCACAAGTATAGAGACATTTTTTTAAATAAATCCCAAACTAGATATCATGGGATGATATCTAAGAATAATAAAATATCGACAAAATAAAATTTAAGTTTAAATTGCAATTGATAAAATAATAATATTCACTACCCAATGCATAATTTTGTTAGTACCTAATGTAAGCCATTGTAAGCTCACGGTGTATTTGGTACGATTGCGAGCGTCATCGCTTTCAGCGTTGTGAAGCTTTAGTAGGTTAGGTAGCCTTCACGTTCACATTCTTTCATGTAACACGAAAAAGTCATAAAATTAAATCCACCTAAGTGCCCTAAAAGTTCGAATCGATAAAATGTTACATAATTGTAGAGGCACAGGTAGATATGTGTCAAAAACTCGTCAAGCCCGCATAGAGCTTTTTCGGCCAGTAAAGCTTTCAATCTTATATAGTTATTAAGATTGTATTTCTGTATCAAAATGACTATCTAATAGGGCTTCCAATCCCGGGATCCCGGTCAATAAGTCGATCCGTAATCCCGGAATTGTATACATATCAATCCCGGGATTTCAGGATTCACAATAAATATTAAAAAATAACTCGTATTTCAAATTAAATACTTTCTGATTAACTACAACTCTTAACGATTTAATTTAAGACATCGACTGAGGGTGCTTGATGGAATTTCAATATCAAATTTGGATTATTGAGATTTTGTACACTTCTATGTATTTTGTCACTAACGACCCGGGTTTCGCCTTTCGGCATCTTCAGTCATTCGAGCACACGAATCAGTCAGTTCGAGTCCATACGTGCACTCGAATGCCTGAAGATGCCGAAAGGCGAAACCCGGGTCGTTAGTGACAAAATACATGGAAGTGTACAAAATCTCAATAATCCAAATCAAAAAAAAATCTTAACGATTTGTTTATGTTTATATTTTTTCATAAATATATCACTAATTAATACATATAACTATGTATTGTCATTCAATTAGAATTCATTTCAATTGACGGAATTATAGACACCAATTTATTTTTAGACACAAAATTAAAAGAAAAAACAACGCTTAATTACCAATACCATAATCGAAAAATTGTGATTCCCGAAATCCCGGGATTTTAAAAGGGCTCCGGGATTGGATGCCCTACTATCTAAATCGTTTGATATCAAACGCAGTACGTAGGTATCCCGGTAGGGTTTTAAAAGTTTTTTTTGTCTTGGACTATTTTTCTCTGTCTCTTTTTTCAGGGGCTGGCGAAACTACAATACGCGAGCCAGTGGTGGCACGTACGACAATTTTGCTGGCACATGATTTTTAGATTCGAAAAAAAAGCAGGTAAAATGAAATCAAAACGAGCATTTCCCGCATTAATTTAATAAATAAATAACATATTTTTCAAGATTCATACAATTCAGGAATTTTAGAGAGCTATCAAAATTTGTTCTATAAGAAGTTTCTCTCAATTTAGATAATTTAAAGTGACTGAAACTAGAATGAAAATTAATTCCAATCTAATTGTTGTAAACAGAAAATATTCTATCTGAGAAATGATGAATGAAATATTAATTTAATATAAAAATAAATAAAGATTTTTTGACGCACGCACGTAAAAAGGTTCGCCACCTCTGTGTATTATCGATATTTATGTATTATACCTCAATTACTTTTAATACAATTTTAAAAAATAACTTTACCGCATTAATTTCAGAGACACAAAAGCACGGAAAACATATTGATGTTCATGGTGTCATAAGCTAAAAATGCGTTCTAACGTCTATGGACAAGTAAGTGCAAATTCAGTCGAATTTGCATTTACTTGGTAGAACTCTTTTTTTGTGATTGGTGAGATATTCAGTTCTACAACATTTGATTAGTAAGTTGATAGGTATTTCTGCTTAAAGCCATTATCAGAACCATTAAAACAAACAAACCTTAATTCATCTCCCTTACTTAAACCGTTAAAGGACGCTCACGTAATTACGCACAAGCAATAAAACATTTATTTTAGCAATTAATTAATAACAAATACCATGTAAGTTTTCTTTCCAAAAACACAATTAATATGTTATATATTTTAATTCTAAATAAATGTTATGATGTTGCAATAATTGAAATAACATAATATTGTATACCTCTTCTAAAACAGTATATGACGGTGGCGTTAAGCCGAAATAGCTATCAACTAACTAATAAAATTTTATAGAACTGAATAATTTGATGGTTAATGCTTTTTAAGCTCCTATAATTAATCAATTTAATGTCGAAGAATTGAAACTTAATCAAAAAAACTTATTACATATTTGAAATGGTAGGCAACTGTGTGTTTGATACTATTTTTAAACGTTTCAATACAAAAGCTATCGACTTTTCTCCAGTTAGGAGGGGAGTATTTTGTTGAAACTAAATTGACATTTTGGTCGAAACAATGCGTCTGGTAGGGGAGAAAAGGTCACCTCAGTTTATCGCTTGTAATTTGTAACATATCTGGGCCAAATCAGGTCGCTTCTAAAGTATGTGTACCCGACTAACTTATCTACACGACTTTCTATACAACTCCAAAACCATTGTTCAACGACTATTTACTTCTAAATGAAGACCACCGACCCCACGTTCAACTGACGCCGATATATCTAGTTATACATTATTTTTACAGCATGTCTTTTTCGACCATATTCGCACCCTACACGGCGTCTCCATGATTCCCTCTCATCCGCCAATAGCTTTGCTTCCTCCCATGACATGCCAGAGTCGCTCAGCTCCATCGACTATATCCTGTGGGTAGTACCCGATGGTCTTCCAAGCCGTCGTAGTCCCGCCGGCCGGAAGAAGAGGCAATAAGGGTTGATAATCTCTGGACGCATCCACAACACGTGACTCAGCTAATTCCAACGTCTCTCCATGACCACTGATATAAGAAGGCGCTGGCTGGTACGTTCCCTAATCATCGACTTAATCACGAAGTCAGTTTGAGGAAATGCTTAGAATATCGATATCAGTTCCAAAATGTAGCAAGAGGTATTTTTTGGTTATTTAGGAATGATCGTGGTTATTATTACATCAGTAACAATAACGAACAGCCTGTTAAAACCTCTGAAAACTCCCATTATTAATATTAGAAAATAAAAAAAAATGTGTTTTTACATAATATCATAAATATTATTATAGTTTTAAATAGTCTTAGAATTTCAATAAAATCTACAAAAATTAGACGTTAACCGTATAACTTGCTCAAAATCTTGTTTCCTAATTATCTCAGAACTGTACTTTTTGAGTTGTTACACTTTTTAAGTGTATGTATATATTTATCTATTTATTCTTTTTTTAGATTTCAAGAAAATCTGGAAGTCTCGTATGCTCTATAATACCGAATAGAAATTATAGGAAAATAGATTTAAATAATAATCTGATTTAATAATGTGATTTGGATCAAAGCGGTAAATTATAATGTATAATCATTCACTTGTTAGTAAAAGTTTGTACTATAAACTATCTAACAAAGTGATTGTTTCATTATTATATAAGGTCTAATTTTAACTTGTATAATATTTAATGTTGCACTAACCGAACTGTAATCTTCATAGAGCTGATGCTATTACGAACAGTTTCGGTGGTTTTGGGGAAATTAATATCACCATTTATTAATTTTGTGGTCAGCGGGTGAACTCGTTAAACGTGCCTTCGCGACACGTCGCTCCAATTTACAATGTCACAAAATTACTCCACATTTCAATTTGATTGCTGCAAATGGCAATTGTCATTATTAATTTAATTAATTTTCTAGAAAGACAATTGTTTTATGAAATATTACTATTTATTTATTACTTCGCCCGGGATAGTGGGCGCTAATATTTAGACGATGGCGTTTTTTGGTGCAAGCTAATTTTATGTGTTGAAAATATCACTGTCTGTGAACCGTACCTCATGTGATATTCATAAAATATAGTCAATCAATTTGTATTTACCATGTTAATGGAGGTATCTCAACAGAAGTTTTCTATGAGAACTGTTTGTTAATCAGTTACTCAACCACTCTTTTTTCGAAGAGAGTAGGAATAAAAGAATAGGGCTAGAACAGGACTAGTGGTTAGCTAATCGTTCTTGCTACGCCCCGTTTTTGAAGATCGGATTGGTGGGAGGAAATTTTGAAAATCACAATCATGAAAATCCATAAATTGATTGAAAGATCAATTTATGAAACTGTTCGCACCGGAACTTGAACGTAACCAACCGTACCCAACGACGTTACCAACTATGCCACGGACCCCGATAATCAGTTTATAATAAAATTTGAAATGATGAAATTTTGTACATTTTCATGCATTTCGTGACTAACGATCCGGGTTTCGCCTTTCGGCATTTTCAGGCATTCGACCACACGTTATAGTTTATATATTATATAAAATACGACAATAAATTTAAAAGTTGAAAATAGCACAGTTGACATAGAAATGACATGTGCAAATTTCACCTTGATAACCGTTTGGGAAGAGTTTTTGTGACAGACATGCAGGCAGACATATTTATACATGCATTTTCTGCTATATAGTAGAGATGAAATAAAGACAACTTTTAAGTGCTAAGCACTTATTTAAAAAACATAATTTATCTCTAAACATAGAAATCGCCTCGAGCACTCAAATCATGAACTGACTTTTTAAATAAAATAAAATAAAAGTTGATAACTTTGTTATTCCACTGTTTGTGTTACTAAATATGACGAAATGAGCAAAACCCGTGTTGTATTAAGTAACACAGCCAGAGAATGACAAAGTTATCGACATTAATTTTATGTTTAAAATGAATTTTCACAAAGCTACTGCCGAATCCACCAAAAATATTAAAATAAATTTAAATACCAGATTTTTAGGTCTTAACGGTCAACTGTTTCTTAGAAGAAAGGTATTATATTAAAAAAAAAACACACACACACTTTTTGTGGCAATTTATTTATAATTAAAACTCTTATAGTAATCATATTTAACCAATTGTTTTGTATACATTGTTATTAGCCGTATTGTATAAATTTACCTGTTTGTATACATTTTTCATCAGTTGAAAATGCTCTCGATGAGTGAAACCGGTCCTGATCGTAATATAAAATTTTCAGTTACAAAATAAATGTTAAGGCATATCCAAGGGTAAACATTTAAATTTTTTTATTCAAAAAACTTCTTTTGTTGTCGTTACTTGGGGTTTCGTATTATATGATTCATTGTTGACCGAAAAAAAATTGTACGGAATTCTTAAGTTGCTTCCCTACTAGGGCTTTGAATTCAAAAAACGCAGAATCCCGGTTAGTTAGTCACTCCCGAGATTTCGAGATTCATTTTAAATGTTAAAAAAAAATATATGTATTAAAATTTCAAATTAAATACTTATAATTAAGCATATTTCAAATTAAATACTTCCTGATGATCTACAACGTGTACCTCGGTTTGTACATACTTTTTATAATATCTGTATAATTAATACATTTATTTATGTATTGTGGTCTCCCTTCTGTCCTTCTGTAGACAGGAATATATAATTTTGACAGCAATATATTTTGTTGTTTTTTTTGCTCTCTGTGGTCTAATGGTAAAAGCTTTGCCCTAGCGATCAGATGGGCCCTGTTTCAAGCCCCAGCAAGATCAATATCAAATTTTTCAATTTAAATTTGTGATCTTGGACATAAGTGATTTATAAAAATTCTCATAGAGTTTTTCTCGTTTGATTTTCCATTTTTTTAAATATTTGGCGCATTGGATGTCAGTCATATTTTAAAAAAAACCACTCACATGCCCAAAAAAAATATTGAATAATATAATCGTTACAATTGAAGCAATAATGAACTTAAATTTAATTTCCGATTTACAATTTAAAACATGAAATTACGCAATCCAGGTATTGAAAAGTTGTGAATCCCGGAATCACGAAGAGGGTCCAGAATGGATGCCCTAATCTCTACAGCAATTCAAGCCGTTGTAGCGTCAATAAAGGGCTTACGTTTTCCACAGTCGAGTTTATTTTTGAACTTGAATCAATTAAATGGAAAATGGTAATAGCCTCTGCCGAAAATGGCGTTATCTGTTTTCCGCGCGACTTGTAATCGCGCAACGACCTACTCAACAATAAAAAATAATTCAAATAAATAAAATTATATTATCATATAAATGCGATAAATAATAATGCTTCGAAAGGAAACAAAATGGGGGGACAATGAGCCTTTCATAACTGGTATACATAGTATCATTTAATGCGTCCATAATAGAAAACGTCAAACAGTATTTTCTTTGTGTTTCATTTTTGAGTAACTTTATAAAACAAAAACAAACTTGACAGTCAGTATTTGTTGTAACGATTGCTATTTTTGTAATTAATTTGATATGATAAAAAAATAGCGACATAATATTATCGCTATTCTGGAAGAAAACACTCAAACGAAAAAATGACATTTTGAGTTAGTTATACCAAAATGTTTCCTATTTCAAACTCTACCGTATGGAAGAACAAACATATTTTTTTTATTCTATTTTTACTTAAAAACAGTATTGTACAAACAAAATGAACACGGTATAGGATTTCAAGCATTTGACAAACCTCAAAGTCTAATTACTCAAAACTAGTATGTTTCAGTTACTGTCTTCTTCCAGAACAACGACAATATAATGTATTTATTCGAAAAATCGTATACACCTAGTCACATTTTTCGAGACTGTTTCATTTTGATGCACTTGTTTCTCCCAAAGAAAATATTCCATGGTGTGGTAAACCGTTGACATGTGTGTTGCAATTCCATCTATTCGTCATTATCAACTATTCAAATATCGAATAACAAAATTGAAACTATTCGAATATTAGATTATTTTCTGAAGTAAAAAAATACTAATAAAAATCCGATTTGAATAATTAATAACATAACATTATATAAATACACAATCCAATACCGTTCCATCGTATTACAGTATTTCAACTTTCTTCAATTACTGAAATAATGATTTTTTAGCCCCGAGTTATTCGTCAATCTCAAGTATTATGATAAGATATTGAAAGCGCCCGTGTTGGTGAAGGCAAAAATAGCCACTACCTGGGGTGTTCGTTATTTTTATTGAGATTTAGAGAAATTGTGTTGTGATCTTTAGTCGATTTTGTAAAATATTTCATAAAAAGTTATTACGAATGCTATTCGAAGAGTTGACCTAATATTCTAATATTTAATTGTTAAAAACGGCCAAATATATTCAGGTATCGAATATTCAAATATTCGAGTTGGAATTTTACACTTTATGATTTATTCTTTTAAAACAGTGTTGATATTAAAATACATGATTTTTTAAGTTAGCGCGTCCATTACTGGAGCTGGTTTAATAGAAGAAAAAAAAGGTGTAAATTTTTAATAAATCTTTCACTTCCATTTTAAAATAATGCTTGAATGTTTACTAAAGCAATCTTACATGGGTATTTTAATTTATACTACCATATGATATAAATAACTAGGTTCGAACCCCAGCGAAGAAATTTCTACGTATAAAATTTTCATCGAATATATCGTCATTGTTCTGGAGGAAGACACTTACTGAAAACTAATAGTTTTAAGTAATCGGACTTTGAAATTTTTTTAATGTTTGAAATGCTACACATTTTTCATTTAGTTTGTTGTATAACTAACTCAATATGTAATTTTTTCGGTTTAGTGTTTTCTTCTAGAACAACGACATCCATACGATATTATCTTTGTAAATGCCAATTCAATCAAATAATATGTATTTAATGTACAGAAAGGTCAAAAAATAAATGACTTTATTTAATGTGATAACTTTGTTATTCCATTGGATGTGGACCAAAAATGAGCCAACTAGAGGATAATATAAATTGTATGTTAAAAATCAATTTCCACAAAATTACCGCCGTATTTGTTGTTTATGAATTATAAAAAACCACCAGCATTCTAATACATAGCAACAAGAATTGGGATACTATTAGGTTAACATAGGTCACTTAAGGCCAGGTCCTGTCAGCACTTTTTTTAAAAGGGTTCTTGAGAGCTTACGTAGAGCTTCTAAGATATAACTTTATTTGGAATGTGAGTGCCACATCTAAAAATGGATAAATAGATAGAGCGGTGACAGCCATTCTTGATCTAACCCATAATCCGCTAATGGATTACAATTATATTTATAGTGCTAATAAATTTCTTTTGGACCTTTGCAGAAAGCGGAAAATGTCTAACCAGTATAGTTATAATCTATAACAAAAAAATAGATATATTGTTCAATCACTTTAATGGTGTGTCAGTTAGGGCTTCCAATGTAGGGATTGCTTAAATATTAATCGCGGGATTTTGGAATTCAGTCTCAAATAAATTGTAACAAAATATGTTTCAAATTAAATACATCCAAGTTACCTACAAAGCATACTTCGGTTATTTCTTATACCTACGTAATTATTACATATAAGTATTATTGTGGTCTCCCTTACTCAGATTTCGTAACTGCCGTGGACATGAATAGAAAATTTTAACAATAATACATTTTACTGTTTTTTTCAACTTTATAAAGTAATCAATTTCATACGATCTATGTATAGAATCTTCTCAAAAAGGTTTGATTCTTGATATATAAAAAATCCACTCCCATGCCCAAAAATATTAAATCCTATTTATCCTAATTGAGGCAATAATGGATACAAATTTTATTTTAAATATGAAAATACGCTTAATGACAATCCCGGGATTGAAAAATTGTTAATCTCGGAATCATACAAGGGGTCCAGGATTGCATGCTCTAGTGTCAACTGACCGACAAGAGTTGGTACAAAAAATAATATCTATATAAATAAAACATTTTTAGTGCCATGCAAATAATACATATATTAAAATTAAAACACTTATAATCAGTAATATAATCTGCATAATATAATTTGGCAATAAATAGAATGATAATATATTAACAAACTTTTGACAAAAATAATTTCTTCCTTATTCTTTAAAAACTTTTTATTCACCAAATGAATAGTCGGTAAAGATATTTCTTTTTTTTTCAAATAGATTTTTCAAGATTGTTTACCGTTGTTTAAGATCATAGTGTGTTCCGTGTGTTTTTGTGATTAGTGAAATTCACGCGTCGTTTTACGAGGAGAAGGTTGCGATCCCACACACTTTTCCCCCAAAAGCATCTTTTGTCATATTTTATTAAAGTCATTATTCATGCTGTGCTATCTCAAGAAAGAATTTCCCCAAAATAATATATTACCAATCTGGTGGCTTCAGAAAAGGCTATTCTTAAAGGGTAGGTATTTTCCTACTTAAAAACGTTTCGTTTTTAGCGCACGACTATTTTGTAAAGAATGATTTGATTTGTCGTTCTTAACGTTAAGATTACTAATCGACACATTATAACTATACAATGAAGCAGTATGTTATTCAGTTATTATACAACTGAGCATATTATTATCACTTTAACTCTATGTATATGAGTCGTTTAAAAGCAAAACCGGTACACTTTGAAATATTAGTAGTAAACGAAGTTTTTGTATTTCACGCAATTTTTTATTTTTTTTTATTTGCGAAAGATTATTTTGGCAACATATTATTTGGTCAGTAGCTAATTCCGTAAATGGTCAGTAACTAATTCGATAAATGGTAAGTAATAAATAATAAATGGTCAGTCAATAATTATATTCGGTCAGTAAGTAATTGCCAAATATATAAAGATTAAGTGAGGCTTCATTTAAAAAAAACTGGCCATTTTATATAAATATCTGACCGTTAAATTTAATAACTGACCATTTTATGTATTGGACAAGATTACCGCATTTTTATAAAAAAATAGTTGTAAAATAACATTGCAATTGTTTTTAATCAATCTCCAATCATAAAATATTTTTAATAGCATCTGGTATGGAGAACTGAATGTAAGTCAACTGCTCACCTTCTATCTACAGACATGGTAATGATTGCTTTCTCTTAGTTATGTTTTCGTGGTTGGATTCAGGGTGGGTGGGGAGAAAAGCAAAAAATAATAGTCTTCCATGCTTCCGGTTAAAAATCCATACATCAAATAAAAACTTAAAGAATGAAAGTGTTAATAAAGAAATTTTGGGGAAAGTAAACGTGCGTTTATCACTCGGCTACAGCAATCGCATTTTCTATGTTTGTAATGTGGAAATATCCCTGAGAATTTATTCATGATAATTTACAAGAAAGCTCCACGCTTCCGTAAAAATATCTGTAAATTTTTTACTGCTCTCTCACGTCATACTGTAGTAGTAATAAGTATACTGCGGTGACTAGGGATTCCAATACCGGGATCCCGGTCAATTATTCAGTCTCGTAATCTAGGGTTTTAGTGATTCACTGTAAATGCTAAAACAATATTCAATATTATTAATTAAATACTTCTTGTTCATGAACATATTTTTGTATGATAGTCAGTTCGAGTCCATTCGTGAGCTCAAATGCCTGAAGATGCCGAAAGGCGAAACCCGGGTCGTTAGTGACAAAATACATGGAAGTGTACAAAATCTCAATAATCCAAATTTGATATTGAAATTCCATCAAGCACCCTCAGTTGATATCTTTATGATATAATATAAATGTATTGTAGTCTAAACTCTTCTAATATTTCATAACAGCTGTTCAAAGCTGTAAAATCATAACAAAATCGTTTCATAGTTTATGGATTCTTGTCTCTGATGACGTTACTGCTAGGGCTTCAAATCTCGGCATCTCGTTCAATTATTCAATCCTGTAATACCGGGATTGTCTTAATATCAATCCTGGTATTTCAGGATTCACTATGATAAAAAATAATTCATATATCAAATTAAAACCTCCTGATTGACTAAAACGTGTACCTTGGTTTTTACATGTACATATTCTATGTATTGTGGTTTCCCTCCTTTCATATTTCATAACAGCCGTTTTAAATCATTTTGAAATCAAGGACAAAAGAGGACTGTTTCTTAAATGGATAGAGGACAATATTGTAAAGTCAAATTGAAGGACGTATCCTCTTTTTGAATAATATTTGGTAAAAAATATCTTAATAATGCAATAAATAAAATAAAAAAAAACTGTTTTAATCGTCATATCTAATTTTATTTTTTCTCTTTTTTTGCGAATTACTATCTCATTTCCAATGAAAAAAAATAAATCATTCTAATACCCAAATTTTTTTTAAACATTAATTACATTCCAATTGAAGCAATGATGGCCTCAAATTAAATTTTAAATGTACAATTTAAATGTACATGAAATTAGACGTAATGACCAATAACTGGATTTTGCAATTCTAAATCGTGAAATCCCGGAATCATAAAGAGCGTTCCGGATTGGATGCCCTAGTGGCGACAATATGTTGGCAGTTTTAATTTGGAAATATCTTTAGTAAAATGTTATACGTCTCTCATCACATTAAAAGCTGTACTTACGCAGCTTTATGTTGAATACGCATAGACAAAGCTTCGGGGGACTCGGGTAATGATTTAATGAAAGCGAAATGACTGTTTGTTTCTCATCACTCTGTCAGGAAGTTTATTGTTACAACTCAGCAGGAAGGTGTTTCGTATCACAGGACTTACGTTGGGTATAACACAGCTTATTTTATGGGAGTCACAGTGCCTGTGTTATTAAGACATCAAAAATGGCACACATGTTGACTATATAAATAAATAGTATTTAACTCTTTAATTAAATATATTAGATATTTTTTTTTATTTAATTTACTGTAGATTTTTTATACTAAACATCGGTTATCATTTTTCATTCTAAATTGTTTTTATAGTATTTCACTGACTTTCCTCTTCCGTGACATGTAAAAATTGACAAACTCTAGTTTTTACGTATAATTGAGGAGCTTGGGATGAAACATGCTCAAATCAAATTTGAAGAAAAAACGAGATATCACTGTAGTATGAAAGGACTGATTCAAAAGAACAGAATTACATTTTCGTCGTTGCTCCAAACCTCGTAGTTTCCACGCAATTAAATGTCAAAATATGAGTTTTTGTATCATAACTGACCAATAGCTTACTTGAATTTTTCGGCCATGACAGGTCAGTCAGCCTGCCCAAGTGAAGTATGAGGGTGCTTGATGGAATTTCAATATTAAATTTGGATTATTGAGATTTTGTACACTTCCATGTATTTTGTCACTAACGACCCGGGTTTCGCCTTTCGGCATCTTCAGGCATTCGAGCACACGAATGGACTCAGTTCGAGTCCATTCGTGTGCTCGAATGCCTGAAGATGCCGAAAGGCGAAACCCGGGTCGTTAGTGACAAAATACATGGAAGTGTACAAAATCTCAATAATCCAAATTTAGCATTTTAGTTATAAAAAACACCTTTTTACACAAAAAAAATAGTATATTAAACAATTTTCTTTTGATTTATTTTAATTTGCTACCATTTAATTCACACCTGCTGCCTTTTTAACTCAGTATTTCCCTTGTTTGAGTTTTAATGGTAAATTTAATATAAAAATGGAAATTGCTAACCTATACGTGCTTCTTAATCTAATTTAAAATGGTTTTTACCTGCCTTTAGTGAACCCTTAGTCGACGATATACTGTTTCTTGAAAAATTACATATTTTGCGGGAAACTACCTTTGAAAAAACTATTTACACTCTCAGAAACATTCAAAAACTATATTGGTTGAAAAAAATAATTTAATATCTTTTACTAAATAAAAATTAACCTTTTTTTAAAAACAATATTTTGAGTCGAAACTCTTGAATAGTTACAGAAAAATTAAAATATGACATTGAAAAGTGGACCCTTTTAAAGTTGACTTTTGCACCACTTGATATAAATAACTATTTGACAATTTGTTGACGTGAATCCAGAATGCCAAAGCTACTTAGGACAGAAGCGCTTAGACAGGGAAAGTCTTCATTAATCATCCCCCCTTCCAGCCCCACTTCGTCATACTTAACTACAGATCTACCTATCCATGTACTATGTACGTGCATGTAACACAATATGGCTGCTCTATAACAGTCAAGGAAGCGTGTGAAATTTATGAAACGGTACTTGAAGCGAGCTCAAAATTCCACCCAACTATATTCAAGTTACCTCTTTATTTAGTTTCGAGACCAAAAACATTGTATTTAAACTAAAACCTCGCTTCTTGTTGCCATTAATTTTATTGTACTAACTTTCAAAGTGACTTTGAAAACTTTTAATCAAAAAAATGTCAGACCCGTAGCCCAGTAATCAATGAAATTTTCTTATGGCTTTGCCAGCGCATTTTAACTGTCAAGGCCCAGCGGTTAAATGGAAACATTCATTCTACTATGCATCTAAAAGTTATGAGTGATTTCACCTCTCCCCAGTTACGCTTTTTCCTACCATGATAAAACGAGAAGTAGAGAGTTCGTTTGAGAGAGAGAGTCCGATTAGATAACCACCATTTTTATGTGAGATTTTGACCGATTGACGAATCAGTACAACGAAAACACTTAAAATTTTGAACCTTTATCAACAAACAGTGAATATTCGAGCTAATGTATTTTTTATAAGAAAATTATGATTTATCCATTTACACCAGTTATTGCGTTCTCATTTCAAGATACCAAAGTCACACTTGAAGATGACCAGGTCATGTTTACTGAAATACTTTTTATTATTTGACCCAGTGCAGAGGTGACGGTGACTTATACTACGCGGGTTCGGTAAAATAAACAAAAATCCGCAAGTAGGGTCGGGTCGGCCTCAGTTGAAAGGGTTATATTGCGAAATGTAATAAATGTGATTTTTCACCTCTAAGGTCGCGGGGCGAGAGAGCGTCGGGTAAGATGACGAGCTTCCGGACACCGCACAACTTTCGTCCAGTGGTACCTGACGCAGATCGGAAATGACCTGTCCCGACATTCCCGCGTGCTACACGTTTTCGGTTTGCTGACACGGAGGGAAAGATGTTTTGCAGTGTCGTTACCGATTATACCAAACGCCCTGAACTTCGAAGAAGCAAGAAAGCCATAAATAACCGTTTGATATTTTTCCCAGACCAATTCAGTTTTGTTTCAAAATAAATCAAGATAATTTATTGTAATTTATTTTATTATAATTTTGGTTTTGAATGATATTTTATCAACAGTTAAAAATATAACATTAAATTAAAACTGATAATTTTGTTATTCCATTAGTTGTGTTAAAAGCCGACACGTGTTTAGCCTCTTTGTGGAGCATCTATAGACTAACTGTATCGTAAATTTATTTATTTATAAGGTGAACAACGATTCTAATTCTTGCCTTATAGATGACAAAAATCAAGGTTGGGATGGGTTTATTTCATTCTCCTGGACTTTAGACATAAACAGTTGTAGTATTAATTACTAGTAATTACAATAACTTTATTAATTAAAAAAATAACTAGTAGAATTTTAGGTGAAAATATGAAATGAAATAAATTTGACAGTGATGAGCCACCTGTCATTTTAAAAAGTTTTTTATTAAAAACTGATATTCTTTTTATCCATTTTTAATTCCTTGGTGGAGTATTTCTACGTTATTATCTTTGTTAAAATAATGATCGTGTTCATTAAATGATTTGAAGACTCTGAAATAATATTACTTTTGAGAAATCTTATACTTTATTTAATTCTAATTTTAAAATTTCCACCTGTCTGCCCTACATAAGAAGATTGACGGTCTTTACAAGACAGGTGGCATCAACCACTAGGAGATAATGATTTTACTTGATCTTTATTATTTAATAAGACTTTTGAAATTATTAATACTGTAAAAAGCCAGCTAATTTTATAATGTTATAAATATAACTTAATTAATATTTTACATTTTTAAAAGAATTGTTAAATCACGCCGTAGAGATATGTTTATTTTATACCTATACTATATCGTCGTTGTTCTGGCCATATCCTCCACGTTGGGAGCGAACAAGGTAAAAAAAGGCGATACATTTTTGATTGATTTACGATTGATCTGCAACAACTTAACTAAAGGACCATAGTTATCATTCAAATTATACCAATATATCCAAAATCCAATTATTACTATTTATTAAATTGTTTGATTGGTTAATCATTCATGAAAACAGATATTGGTTGTATGCAAGTTTCTGCATAGGTTTATTAGCAGGTTCGTTGGAGCACGTGTAAAAAATTTCAAATTTTAAATAAGATGAAGAGGAAAGCAAGAACATGCGCGTAATTATTCAGAAGGCAGCTTTTCCGATTTTTCTTGAGATTTTAAAATTGTTTTTTTTTATTATTTAATAAGATATGAAGTTAACACGTGAAGTTTGTAGATATAAGTTAATCGCGTTTTGTAGTGTGTATCGCATACCCACAATTAAAATACCACAAGTCTAAATAACTGTTTTGAGTTAAGTACCATTTTTGTCCCGTGGTTCAGTGGTTAACGTCGTTGGCTACGGTTACGGATGTCTCGGACTCGAGCCCCGGTACGGACAATTTTATAAATTGATTTATAGGTATGGTTGTGATGTCTAAAACTCCCTCCCACTCATCCAATCCTAAAAGACGGTGCGTAGCGAGAGCGATTGACTAACCACTAGTCCTGGCCTAGCCCTATTCTTCTATCTTTAATCTCTTCGAAAAACAAACGCTAAGCAACTGAGTAATAAGCAGTTCTCGTAGAAAAATTATGTGGAGATACCTTTATTATGAAGCAATATGCTCCACATTGGGAGCGAAGATGGTATAAAGAAAACTTTGTTTGATAATTCATTCATATTAAATATACCCGTTACAAAATAAGGTTTTCTATGTGTAATATGTTATTTCAATAAAGAATAATTTGAATCCGACTAAATTGCCACAACTAAAATTGGTTGAAGATAAAATCACGATTTGTAAGATAGCCGTACTATAAAATTCTTTAAAATATTAATATAATTCAAAAAGTATTTTTACTGTGGCGCCTTACATCAGTTTTCGCCAACCGTTGGTCCGTGAGTAAACGTAGGTGGTCCGCAAAGTTATTGCAGTAACGTTATTGTAGCCTAGAAACCATAAACTTATTTACAAAAAATGACGTTTTAATTAATTTCCTATAATTTAACAACAAGTGTTTCGTAAAATAGAAATGTAACTAAATGATCATTACTTTTTTAATTTTTTAAGAAAAATGAATTTTAGTGACTAAAATATATTTTTATGTCTTCTTCAAGATCAATACAGTTTTATAAGTGGAAAGCTTACTTCTCGTCCCACCCATTTTGGCCTCACTGGTGATGTGTTTATACAAAATAGCCATTAAAAGAACATTACAAGCTCTCGGATGATTCATCATCTCGGTATCACATCGACTATATTTTGGCCAATTGATGTAACCCTCAAAAAATACGAAAATGAGTTAATGATCGGATCTCATTTTATAGATGACAAAGCAGGTCTCGGCCAAATGATGTAAATTAGAAAAATAAATTGACCACTTTTTGGAAGGGAAATATCATTTTACATTGGTTTTCAGTTTAAAAATTCAGACCCCCCCACTTGATGTAAGCCACTATTATATCGACACTTCCTACCTTTACTCTTGTATCTGCAAACATGAGAGTTTACAGGAGTACATGAGTACCCAACTTACCATATTCAATAAAAACAGTTTTTACTCTCTCCTGAACAATTTCAATTTAGAGGGTTACTTCAATTGTCCAAAACACCATCGATATTTTAGAATGACAGTATTTATTACACTTTTGGACTGAGGTATCCATATACTTTCAAGGCATTGTTTCAAATCTAGCGTCGTTTCAAATTGATTCAGTTTAAATTAATGCAAACTATGTCCACATTTTTATAACGACCAAGACCGGTCTCGCTCATCGCAAGCAATCCCATTACTGATAGATTAGTTGACAATGCTCGTGGTGTGCGAAACCACCCGATTATTTTAAAAATGTGAAAGTAGAACAAAACCAATTGTGTTTTATTTTTGAAAGATTTGTTATTGTTTTTTTTGAGTAATTAAAAAATTCTCGACTCCGTATTGCAATGGTTAACGTCGTTGGCTACGGTTACGAATGTCTAGGGTTCAAATCCCAGTGCGGATGGTTTCATACATTGATTTTTCAATCGATTTATGGATTTCTGTTCGTAGGCATGAATGTTTGTGATGTCTAAAACTACCTCCCACGGATCCGATTCTAAAAACGGAGCATAGTGAGTGCGATTAGCTAACCACTAGTCCTGTTCTAGCCCTGTTATTCTATCCCTACTCTCTTTGATAAAGAGAGTTTGAACAACTGAGTAATAAGAAGTTCTCGTAGAAAACTTCTGTTAAGATAACCCCATTATTAGGAAATATGCTGCACACTGGAAGACGACATGGTAAAAAAAATTCATTGGAGGAAGCAAAGTGATTGGCGCATTACATGGAAATATGAAAGTGCCGCGTGGTGATCATATGCTCCACATAGAGAGAGAATATGACAAAAGAAGAAGTATTGAAAAATTGGATATAAAATAAAGCCTCAAATTTTTACAGCTTCAAGTCCTGGTTTCTTCCGTAATTACATGTCAACAAAATAGTGTAGCAGTTTATAAAGCTGACCAACAGTCAAATTATCATCAGTAGATATGATCGGGAAGGTGAGTTTGCTCTGTTTTGGAAACGTCGGTATAGTTTTGAGGAATCCTCGAGAACATATTTGGTGCCGAGCAGAAATATCCAACCCCCTTGTTTAGTAAGGAGAGGAGCTTACTGCGAGTAAGTATGTACATTTCGCGAGAGGATGCTGGGGTAAGACAGAGCAAAATAAATATTAATGACAACGTAGAATTGTTATTACCTGCGTGGATTCCATCGGATTGGCATGGTGTTTATGTATCCATAATAAATCCGGTATTAGACAAGTAAGAAAACAACACTGAATAACACGTTTCAGTCGTAGGGAAAATAAGATGTCTAGTACCCATAAAGTGTATGCAATTTGATTTAATTGATTGGCACATGGTTTACTCATCATTTCGATTTCCACTATTAAAAAATTTAAAACAGTCTAATTATTGTGTATCCGTATTAATGAAATATTGTTTTTGACTATAACAATTTGACTTAACCTACTTGGCCATTGTGAGTCTTGCTTTGTTTAGCTATCTGTAACGCAGCACACACACCCACTCTCTCTCGCACTAAGCAAACGTTACCTGGTGAGATATAAAGGAGTGACTTTATTGTTTATGACAGTATTTCCCTAACTTTTCCTGCAATGCACTTTAAATTTTAACGGAACGCCTTATTTATTTCGTTCGTGATTAAATTCACAAGTTATGGTCGTTTGATTTTTCTCGTTTGCTTACGTCGCATTTCAAAAATCACAATATGTTGATAGTGTCTCTATTCATATATGATTCATGTTTATTCTCATCTATCAATTTTTTTTAGATAAAAGCATTGGGTATTGCGAATCCTTTCTTTTAACATGGTGTACATATATTTTTTAACTTAATTATTTATTTATCGAAAACGTAGACTCTTACAATGTAATATATTACAGGTTTGTCCCAGCTTACGTAAACATCGAATAAAAAATGGTAGTTTCTCTCGTTGAATCCAATTTTGGGCAAATTAAATTGCCGTAAAATGTTTAAATTATTTATTTAAGCTAACTAGTCTATTTATCCAACTGGCTTTAAAGAGTTGTCTCTATTTGTACTTTTCTTCTTTTATTCTCATTTATTATGAAAATTTCGCCAATTAATTGGAAAAAGAAATAAGCTACCGGCCATAAAAATTTCAAAATTCCTTTTAAAAATCCCTTTCGTTTTAATTCTTATGTAAAAAATATCTTTTGTATAGTTTACCCTTGTCACTTTTATCTCCGGACGACTCTCAATAACCCTAAAGGAATTCCGTAATATATCAACCTACTCTCCCCTTACCTTCCCACATCTCTCACCCTCGACCTGCTAATTTAGCGACATGTGAAATTAATATTGCACAGTGCTATAAAAAAAAAAATGCTCGCCAAGAAATCAATCAATGATACTTATGTATTTTCTGTACTGCAGCCGAGTAGTAAATGCTCTTTTTCACGTGGTGGCAGGGTCAACGGTAGGAAACTCTGAATATATCGTTTCATACACCGATTTATCAAGGCATACATATGTGCGATTTTTTATACCACCACCCATCTGATTCTGAACACATGGTGTAAATATAGCGATTAGTTTACTACCGAGTTCTTTCCTAGTCCTCTTCTGTTGAAACACATCTTAAAAAGTCAATATGGTACACAAAGTGAATGATTAATTTTATATTAAGTAAATTCTTTTCTGACATATGTGTTTCTGCAGATATTAACACATACATGCTATGATGAAATAAGACGCCTGCTTAGATTATTAGTTAACGATATCTGACGTTGCACGTGTAATTAATAAATTTGTTTATTAAAATTATTTTTAATTTCAGATTAGCATTTATTGATTTTTAAGAGGTCCTCAACACTTTAATTGTAGACTATTTAATTTCTTTTATAAATGTTAATTCTTGTCTTAGTTCATGAACCAACTGTTTTATATACTTTGTAATTGTAAATATTCAATTTTATATAAATAACCATGTGACAATTGAATTTTTATCAATTGATAACATTCGTGATGAGCGAAATCGGAAAATAATTGTGATTTATTTTTAAAATATAATGCCTTTCCACCAAGAATTGACAGTTAACACCTTCAAAGTGATTATTAAAAATAACTAAAAACTTTCGATATTCGATTTTGTGAAGATATTTTAGAAATGCAAAGAAAGTATTACTTACAAAAGGTATCTTTTACAGCTGGAAAATGTTTAAATCATGATATTCTTAGTTTATGTCTTCATAAAATTGAAAAATAAACACATAGATACTTTAGTGCCAAAGTAAAAACACATCGTGGATAGTTTTCCGGTACTTTCCCTTTGAAAGCAAAGTAAAGCACACAAATGAATATCATGAATAATTAATAAGCGTGACGGAAGCGTTAAACGTTAGTTACGAAGCTTTCCTCTTTTTTTCCCAAAACGAAGTATACCTACACTAAAAATTAAATAATATTTTTTGTACTAAAAAAAGAATTCTATACTATGACTGGGAAAGTGGCGCTAACATCGGCCAAACAAACAAGTCAATGTATGTTAAAAAGTATACGAGAAAACACTGTTTTTCTCGGCCGACTTTAAAAGGTACAAAAAATATTTTACAAATATCGTGCATTACAAGGATTGTAATTTAAATGAAAAAAGTTGATCATCACTGATCCGTGTAATAAGGCCACTATATTATTATATGTATGTTTGAACGTACATAACTTCACGAAACTACTTCACCGGTCAAATATATTATTATCACCATGAAAAATGAACCGAATTAGCCAATCTGTATTACGTATTGGGTCTAACGTCTATTGGCAGTTGATACTTTAACGCATATGTGGCCAACGCGTGACCCGCGAGTGATTAATTTATGGCCCGTATTAGTGTATACACATCAAAAAATTTTCATAATGATTGGTCAGCATTTGTGAAAGTATTTCTCAGTATTCATAATCATTCTTTGATATTCTTGTAAAGAAACGATCACAATGTTGACCTGATTTTAAATCTCAAATTGAATCCCGAACAGATATTCATCTAAAAAACTCTTTGCGAATAGCTACTATTACAACATCAATAGTTGTTGATATTGATGAACTTAATAGTACCATACAAAATCAGACATCAAATTATTTATTTTTATCACGGCTAGTTTTATTTTATTTTATTTAAAAACATAATATCGTTTAGTACTTTATAAAAAAAATGGTACATTTCGAGAGCTTGAAATTTTGTTGCTTTATACATTAAGAAAAAGGTCGTGATAACTGCCTTTTTTGACATACTTGCACAGAAATAAAATCTGCTGACATTACTTACTCAAAGCATAAATAATTATAAAAAAAGGATTTTGAAGATTATGGCCCGGCATGAAATCTCACTTCCAAAACCTGGCCCGGATGCTGAAAAGGTTGGCCACATGTGCTGTAACGTATAGCAGAATAAAACTCGGACAGAAAGCTAAGCATCAAATTTATTATTACCAAGAGACTGAAAGCTTTATCAAGCATTGAATAGGAAAATGGCATTATCGTATAAACACCATATTCATTATAAATCTATGGAGTTATCAATATTGTTATAGTACAGGACAGGAAAATGGTATTTTCATATTAAGGAAGGTGTTTTGATGAAGATTTGCAAATGGCGACAGCTTCGTATTAATATTATTTAACTTTCTACTAAAATGGTCTTCTGTGACCCATAAAAGATTTGCATTTATTACCTCGCTTATTATTGCTTAAGATTAAACCTCACTGACAAAATATTTCACGCGAATTATACGTCCGAACGATTGTTGGTTTACATCACTTTTTGGGAATTGTTATTTAATGTGTATGTTTATTTACATATTGATTAAGTTAATTATTAACTATTTCTTAAATAATAAAATATTAAAATACAAATTAATGTAGATACACACGTGATGGCATGAATAAAGTGTAAATAATGTTACGAAATTATTATAAGGTAAAATATCAAAGTATTCAGTTCTTCAAAACTTTATTAGGTAGCTGATAGCTATTTCGGCTTAACGCCATCGTCAAAACTGAGATGTCAGAATACGTGAGATGACATAACATTGTATATCTCTTCTGAATAACTACGCGTAGAAATAAATACTTTGATATTTTACTATATCATAATAGAGTTCTACGAAGTAAATGCCAATTCGATGAATATACAAAACTGTTTTTCAAAGAAAACAAATGAACACTAAATTTTCCAAATTATGAGAACACATTAATAAATAAAATGCAAAATTCTTTCTCCAAGGTTAAAAAATGAACAGTAATATTACTCTTATTTTCTTCATTGTGATATCTAAACCGATGTAAATAAATCTAAATCTGAATATAATATTTATTGTTTTAAATTAAAAATAGTATTTTAAGCTTTAATGTAATTTAATCTTAATAATTATTTTTAAATATGTGAATAAAACTGTTGATTTAATAAAGTTAATTGTATGAAATATTGACAGTCCTGGACGCAATATTTCACAACGTGTATGTGATGAAGGAAAATAATATTTGATAAACGCCTGTCCTGTTTTACCTTTTTAATCATTCCGCGCTTTAATTAAATTTCAAGGGAATAATATTATTTCATTTCAACGATTTAAATTATAATATGATAAGTGTCTTAATACAATAGCTATAATGGAAACGAGAGAATTAAATTCAACGAACATTTATTTTACTATTATATTAAGAAACGGATACAAACCTAATTCAAATATTGTTCAACGGATTATCACATGCATACAAATTGTGAACCTCATTGAAAAATGTATATACAGTGAAATTCCAATTCTACATTTTCCAAAGACCCGGTAAAAAGATGATAAATGAGGGAAAGCTTCAAATAATAAAAATGAGAAAATGTTAATTTTTTAAGACTTTTTTTCTTTTAAAATTTTTTTTTTTTTTTAACAATTCCTTAATATTAAGTTTCCTCTTTGAAGCTTGACCCTTCAATTTTAACAAATACCAATAAAACTAGCTTACTTACTCATCCAACAACAGATTTACCTATATCTTTTAAATATAAAAATGATTTTATCTCCTGAATTTTTTTCGACATAATTATTTTCGGTTTCTCGTCATTCCTAGGTTTGCTTCGTTGTAGGTTTTTTCATGGGAGGCAATTTAGTTGCTAGTTAGAAAAATTTGCGATACCAGATGCGAGGCAAGACTGAACGTCGACTGACCTGTGCGTACTCAGCGACGCGACTGATGACTGTATATACTCAGATGCAAGTAGTCATAAGACGAAAAATTATAACCATGAATCATAAAAAATTCTACGAAGTAATTTAAGATATCGACTGAGGCTGCTTGAAGGAATTTCAATATCAAATTTGAATTGTTGAGATTGTCAGTTCGATTTCATTCTTGTGCTGGAATGCCTGAAGATGCCGAAATGCGAAACCCGGTTCGTTAGTGATGAAATTCATGTGAATGTACAAAATCTCAACTGTTCAAATTCTACGAAGCCTGCACGCTTACAGTCTCTGTTTTATACGAACTGGTTGGAGGAGGTGGAACTTGCTTATGAGCGAAATGAGTAATATTCAACAAAAACGGTCAATTGGGATAATATTTGTGACGATAAATCGAGAAAATCTATAAATCGGTGAACGATTAACATGTGTTTGGCGGGAACTGTAGATCGGGGTTCCATTGTAATCCATTTATCAATTCTGGGACAAAAGGCATTATATTTTTTAAATAAAACACATTTTTTTTTGTACTACTTCCACATTTTCATAATGATCAAGACGGGTTTTGCTGTATCAAATTATTTCATTTTAGATAACTGCTTTAATGTTAGCATTACAGAGTTGTAAGTAAACTTTTATTCTTATGCATGTATGTAATTTTTCATGAGAACTGAAACATAGTGTGAAACCTTGTGTTTGTAGATTTATAGTATATTATTCATGCAGAGATGTATTTTAGTCTTCCCGCATTGTTGGATAAGCTATGTATTATTCAATACGGATACAATTTTAACTGACGATTAGCATTTTATAAATATTTATCAAATCGTGTCGTCTTATTCCATATTATTTTAATTAATCAAGTCGAAAGACATCGCCGTTCAAAATAAAATAGTGCACGCGTAATGATAAACAGCAAATAAAACTTATTTTTGAATAGACAACAATACATAGTGTAAATAATTTCAAAAAAATACAATTTATTCCGTAGACATATATTGCAGTGGTTAAAATTTTCTCTTATATGTCACGGATACAGCTATAGATCTAGTTAGAATTAATTTAACTTCCATGATTATATAGTAAATATTGACGGTATTTCGGCCATTTTATGTAACCCTCAATTGTTCAGAAGAGAGTACAAATTGTTTTGCAATTGTGAGTTGCGTTACGAATCTTTGAAATGCACTCCTGTAAATTCTCATGTATGCAGATACGGGACTATACGTAAGGAATGTCGATATAATAGTGGCTTACATCAAGTGGGGGGTAATCTTACCAAACATAATTTATAACAAAAACCAAATAACGTAGTCAAAGAAATAAATTTATATCGATTATTTATAGTTTCCACTGAATGAAGACAATTTTAAGTATGTGATCCAAAATTATAATAAAATATACTTTTATGTGGGAATTACATTACTTTTAAAAATTTTCGACGAGGCGCTTTCAGACAATTATTTTTTACTCAGGACGCCTAACGAAGTTGTCCTCTAACCTCGTAATGGTCCTAAACTTTACGCACATTGGAACCCATCGCTAAAAATGACCTTTTTTGAAAAACGGTTTACCCATATCATCTGGTAATAAATAATACTTACCGAATGTGAAAGAAAATCCTGTATTAAAAATCTGCAGCTGAAAGGTATTTTGTCTACCCCGGGCGTGATTCACGTTTTAATACAATTTGTTTTTATTATTCAACTTTTTTTATATGAAGAAGATCCATAATGATAAATGATAAGATTTTTCATCGAAACCATGTGTCAAACTCGACTTGCGGCTGAGTTGACTTGAAGACACTCTAGTCCAACGGTCGAGGTACATAGGGATGGGGTGTTTTTGTCTTTTTATCTACCTTTATCGCTTATACGTATTCGAATAAAAAAAAATATTTGTCCTGTTGTGACCTAACGGTCGACTTTCAACTTGTTTGTTTGTAAACAAAGCACCTACTTAGATTTGTGAGAGTGAACGTCACTCGTGAAACTGAATTTTTAAAATGATAATAATAAAGTTTTTTTCAAATTCACACTATCTTTAAGATGTCAATACGCTATTTCTACAGTATAAATAAAAAGTTGGATTTAAAAGCTTTTTTTTCAAATTTTTCAACTTCTCGAAATTATTGCATGTAATCCAATGTAAAGCACTGGATTACATTACGAAATTTTATCATAAAAAATATGCAAAAATGGGCGGTAGGTATGAAAAGGTTGACGACCACTGTTTTAGATGATAACTTGATAAATTAATGTATTTACAACAGGCGCCGCTTATTGCGATCACATTTGTCAAATGAACATTGATTCTAATAAGCGGTGATTCTAATATGAGTGGAGCATAGAACTCATAACGCAGATTATCTCAACAAAAGACATTCTACAAGAACTGTATGTTTTTGCCACTCAATCTATCTTTTTCGGAGAGAGTAAAGATAAAACGATGGAGTTAGGACAGATCTCGTGGTTGAGTAGCCGCTTTTGCTACGTCCGGTATTTATCATTTGATAGGTGGAAAGGAATTTAGAATCACATACATTCATGTATTTAAATATAAATTAATAAATTATTGAAGAATTAATTTATGATACTGTCCGTACT
The DNA here is from genome assembly GCA_022494535.1 of Himalopsyche phryganea. Taxonomy (NCBI): domain Eukaryota; kingdom Metazoa; phylum Arthropoda; class Insecta; order Trichoptera; family Rhyacophilidae; genus Himalopsyche; species Himalopsyche phryganea. The sequence continues at coordinate 1,029,090 of JAGVSL010000110.1, read as the reverse complement.
GGGATTCAATTTAGTAGACGCCACAACCGAAGACAAGGATGTTGACCGCTGGACTATAGGCTTTGAAACTCAACTACTATACTTTATTTAAAAATAGCTTGAGAAACATTACGTTGGCTTCTTAAACTGTGGAATATTGCGTATCAACTCATTATATTCAACGAAATCTGTATAGGAATATGCACGAGGTGTATCTGTAAATGGATTGGAAACGGTGGATAATGGTGATGGAAAGTTTATCGTCCGGGCATGAATCCATTTATACCTATTTCGGTCCAAAAAAGGAAACTAATGATCAATTCCTCAGAAACACTCTACGTTATGTTAGATACACTTTATGAATAATTTACTTCAATAGATGGATGTCGGTTACATATTTATGCAGAGCCACTTTTTCCGAAGCTTTATTTCTAGGAAAACTTCACAGTGAATTGTGGTCTACAGGAAAAGTATCATTGTAAATAAAATTTACGTGAGCCCAGAATGCTCTCTGCTTTAGTAACGCTCACTTCACAATAACACATTTATACAAAAAAAAAGTTTGATACGAAAATATTTTTAATATACCATCGACAGCATAGTAATAAAGTAAAAATTGCCAATTATAAATTTTACAATACGAAAAGAAAAAAACTGAATTTTCAGTGAAAAATATACGTTGATTTAGGTCAGAGTTTCCTCAACTTTTACCGAGATAGAACACTCCGAAAATTCGGAAATTTTAAAGGGAAACTTTGTTTATTTGTACGGTAGGCTAAATAGATAATCAGTAATAAAAAATAAGTGAGGAAAAAACAGGAATTGTTTAATTAGTGATAAACAAAATTAAGAGGATTAAGTTCTTATGACTTCTATTTTAAAAATGAAACACAATATTTTTTGAACCACTTCGCATTTTTATAATGACCAGGGCAGACATCGATCATTGCGAGCATTATCAACTGATGAATCGATGATTTGGGGTTCTTAAATTGCAAAACTAATTTGATACCAGGCACAATATTTGAAAGTTGAATTCTTATATCTTATTCGCTTAGCTTCACATAAATATTTCAGAGTTAACGAAAGTAAAACATTAATAGCTTGTTTCGACATAATTATTGAACTATTCTTGTGATTAATTCATCTAGAAACGTTAATGATTACCCTTTGTATTTTTATTTAAAATCAGTCACTGATTCGCCTGTCAATATGAAACCAAACATGTTTGAATTTGTTGAAGCACATAAAACCAGTCGAAGCTTTTACGGAACACCGAACACCAGTGTTCCTTGGAACATAGTTTGGGAAACCTTGATTTAAATTTTTGGTCAGCAATCAATCAAAACTGTCAGTAAGTATTATAAAATAAACCGTAAATAATTTATATACAATAGTCAGTTATTCAATTAAACGGTCAGTTTTTAAATTAAACCTAACCTAACCTGAACATTTAGCAATTATATACTGACTATTTATTATATCTTACTCTTCATTTATGAAATTAGTTACTGACCAAATAATTAGCTGCTTTTTTTATTTATAATTGATTTTATTACTGGACGTTTATTAATCCAATCTACGAAAGTTCCGCAATATGCAAAACTAATATCAATTAAGTAAAACAATAACACAGTTCCATCAAAACTGTACGTTTGTAAATTGGTTTTATTGGGTATCGAATTATTATTACATTTAACACACCGACCGAATAATTAGTAACCAAAATATCTCAAAAATGGTGGGCGAACTTTACCGGGAAACCGTGTGCCATTATCATTATCTGCCAGTCAGTTTGTATAATGTATCGAAAGTTGTATAAAGTCACGCAATCATTACATTAGAAACGCGCAAACAGCAGTTGCCGCAATATAATCGTATTATCATTTGTACTAGCTGTGCGGTAGACATTCTGTCGAGCTATGCATCTCTTCGGCATCATCATGCCTCACGAGCACACATTGCGGTCATGGGGCTGCTCACTTCCTCATCCGTGCCTGACTTCTGTAAGCGCATGTCCTCACTAGGGCATCTAATTGCGGACCCTTTTTACGATCCCTGGATTTATCATTAAATGTTATTTCATGTGTTAAATTGCACATTCAACATTTTATTATTTTACATTATTGCTTCAATAGTAATGTGTACATGATGGAATATTTTTTTTGGGCATTGGAATGGTTTTTTTTGTTGATTTAAAATCAGACAGTCATTTATATAAAAAAAAATCTAAATATCAAAATTATTTTATTTTATTTATTGCATTATTATGGTAGGTTTTATCAAATGGTATCCAAGACGTGCACATATCCTTCAATTTGACTTTAATATATTGTCTTCCATTTTAAATTGGTTAAGAACGGGTGTTACGAAATATGAGAAGGAGAGAGACTACAATACACTTATATAAATTTTATAGGTATTATAAAAAAACTATGTAAATAAATACATAAACAAATCGAGGGACACGTTGTAATTAATCAAGAAGTTTGAATTTGATATATGAATTATTTTCTAGCATTCACAGTGAACCCCGAAATCCCGGGATTGAATAATTGACCGGGATCTAGGGATTGGAAACCCTAGTCCTTACATCATTTGAATCGTTAAATGGTATCATTGCGAACGTGACGTGAGGAACGTACATATTCAAATGTCACTCTAGCAACTTGGCCCAAATTGAATGCTATAATTTAAAAATAAAGCACAATTATTTTTGTAGTTTTTATGATGATCACGACCGGTTTCAGTCATCGCGAGCATTATAAATTGATAAAATATAAATCTTAAAACATAAATTCATATATCTTTTCTCCTCGAGTTTATCTCGAATGTAGTAGTTATTGATGAGTAAGAGGTCTTTAACATACACTTGTTGTTTTGAGAGGCTAACACGATGATTCGTTTATATGTAACAAATTTAAAAAAAAATAAAGTTATATAAGAATGAATAGAAGCGCTTGAAAATAAATATAACACATTTTTGTACTACTTCCATATTTTTATAATGATCAGGACCGGTTTAGCTCATCACGAGCATTATCAACTGATAACAATGAAAACATAACAGGTATATTTATATTAAATTGAATGTTAACAAATACAAGGTTTATAAAAAAATGATTCATTTAATTGCAGATTACTTAATAAAATTTATTATAGGCTATTTAATTTCGTTTATATATAATGTGTTTGATTAATTGTAAATTCTTGTCATAGTTTGTTTGAACCAACTGTTTTATATACCTTATATTTGTTAACATCCAATTTTATGTAAATAGCCCTGTTTTTATGTTTGCAGTTGATAATGATCGTGATGAGTGAAACCGGTCCTGATAATTATAAACATGTGGAAGTAGTACAAAGAAATTGCGTTTTATTTTTAAATCTTATACCTTACCACCATGAATTGACAGTTAACGTCTTAAAAGTGATCATTTCAATTGTAATACTTAAATGAATCAAAAAGTTCATTGTAAATAAGTATGTAAAATAAATTTGAGTTTATGAAGTGTAGTAAACATTGTGTCCAATATTAAAAAATAAAATTGGTGAAATTCAGCCCTCAATTTATGGTCGTATATATAATACCTAATAAAGTTTTATTACAATGACAATAAACATCAAATCGCGATTTGTTGTTATTACTAAAATTCGCAATAAAGGTGCAGGATATTTCCAATAGCGCGCAAATCTTCCAGTAGAAAATAAAATTAAAAAAAAAAACAATATCGAGTATTATTTCTTCTATTCGGAATGATTATTACCCCGTTCAGTAATTTTTTAGTATAAAAAATATTTCTTATAGTTTTGAAAAACAGAATAAACAGTTTTTTTTATCTTAGTATTCTTTTAGACGGGTATGGATGGGACGAGGCCTAGCTAAATACTAGTTTTTTCGTAACCCCATCTTGACAAAATCTCTAGGGAAATTGGTGTTATAAGTAAAGTTAACCCCTAAAATGTTGTAAAAAAAAAGCTGAAAATAAGAGCGACTGCTTTCTTATTGGTACTAGTTAAAGTTTTCTATTTTCATAGCGAGTGAAAAATAAAAAGGATAATTGACTTACAATCAGTCTGTCATGCTGAAAATGCTCACATAAAAGTTTACATACTATATTTAAAAAAAAGCATTAATCTTGTACTAGGGCTTAAAGAACATTTTTAGATTTGTATTTATAACCCATTTTCAGCATATATTAATTTCAATAATATATATACATAACATATATTAATCTCAATAATCCAAATTTAATATATTAATATTAAAAAGTCTTCATATATTATTTTAGGAATAGGCACGCCACTGATTCAGCTACGCCATGGTGAAAAGCCGATGAGTTTGATGAATGGTCTACAAGCAGGTGTCGTCGACTACGTGATTGTCTAACTGACACAATACTTGTTTTTGAAATTAAAATCAAACTTTCATTTCGATGTCGCAATCATTAAACAACCTATTTTCAATGCTATCCACATAACTAAAATGGATGATACCAAATATATCGATTGTCCGTTTGTTTATCTAAATTAAAAGTTATTTTCAAATATTCTTATTTTTTTGTATGCCTATAGTCTTAACGCTTTTTAAAATTATTTGATAAATTAATATAATATACCTCTATGCCTTAACAGAAATCCATAATACGTTTGAAAAATCAATTTATGAAACTGTTAAGATTTGAACCCGTAAACATCGCAACTCGCAACTGAATGCTAATGAATATAGCACTTACAAATTTCCATGTTTACATATTTATTTATCATTATATTAATATTAAACTATTAACTGATTTATACGTCACATTGGCAGTTATTATTTTAATGCCTTTGTCTTAAAAATAAGTATTTTTTTATTTTAATGTAAAAAGTCTCCGTCTTGCAAATTCGTTTATTTTTATTTTGTTTAATACCGAAATCGTTGGCTACGCTAAGAATGTATTGCTTTCAATTCCCGGTGCGGACACTTTCATAAATTAATTTATGGATTTCTGTTTGTAGTCTGAGTGTTTGTGATGTCTAAAACACCCTCCCACCCTATCGATCCTCAAAAACGGGGCGTAGCGAGAGCGATCAGCTAACCACTACTCCTGTCGTAGTCCTATCCTTCTATCTCTACTCTATTAAAAAAAGAGAGAGGTTGAGCACCTGAGTAACAAGCAGTTCTCATAGAAAAAATATGTTGAGATAATTCCATTACGAGGTAATATGTTCAACGTTGAGAGTGGAAAAACAAAATACCGAAATAAGTTTTTAGGTATGTACAAAAGTTAGAGACATTTATAATGAAAAATAATTTAATATCGCTCATCTTGAGAAATGATTATTTATAAACCGACATGATATAATGTTTTAATAAAATAAGACGTGACTCAAAGTTTTCGATCCATGTCAGACCTGAGTGAGCAGCCGTTGGGGAATAAAGTATAAGTGGGGTGGCCATCGATAGGAAACGAATCCTCCCTAGAGGATTCGAAGACGGATCACTTCACCAGACGTACTCCACCAATGTACAGTGTCCCACTACCGACCTATATTCCGTAACACACAGAAATATCACCTACCTGTGCAAAATAAACAATTGGGAGAATATATAAATGATTATTGAAAAATATGTAACAAAGAAAAACATTATAAAAAAGAATAACTAGAATTATTAACATGTTGAGACAAACAGAGATGTTCAATTGATACTATTCATTAATAGTTCTCGACGTTCATTTAATTACGTGGTGAGATTTCATACGTGCACTTAAATACCTAAAGCCCCCATACATTGATATTCAAAACTGAACTAATGAAACTGTTTCAGTTGGGCCTAAACAGATGCGTAGACATTCACGATGCAGTCGTGTCAGTTCTGAATGATATATCGCAAGGAGTCACCGTGCATATAATATGTTTGAAAGTCACAATGCTATGGATGATTGAACCTTTGTCAGTCCTTTTCTAAATGAACTCCGTAAATTATTATTTTTTTTGGTGATTGTATCGTCAAAACTTTGTTCAAAAGAAAATCATAACTTTCGTGACGCTTTCTTTTATGATAATAGTCTTTTAATTTTATGTATCACAATAGTTCTAGTTTTTTGAATAACTCAGTAAATCCCACTAAAGAGTCTTTGGACTACGACGCCATTTTATTATACACCATAGTTGTACATTTGTACCACGTTTGCTGCTCGAGCACTGACTGTAAGGATTGACGACACACAATCCGGTTAGTCTATCTGGTGAGGCGGATCTAATTGAATCTCTTCAGTCGCTCCGACAGCCGTATGCGCATTTACCTGGAGGCCAAAATACCCACACATGATACGGATTTCTATCGGTCAGGTGATGCTGATCATATATGGGACCCTTTAACGCTACTGACAAAAAATGGTAGTGTACAAAATTTGCACAATACTAAAGCAACCTTAAGCTACAAGCAATGGCTTCAAAAAAATTCATAATTTGTGAGTAGTCCTAAGAGTTCCAGTCTTTACCAACAAATTGTTTGGCTGTTGTACGTAGATTTACTCTCAACTCCGTTTTTCGTCAAATGTATTATATATATTTGAAAAGATTTCTTGTGATTTTATTCTGATTCTGTAGCATTATCATTATATAATTCATCGAAAGCCGCCATATATAAAAGTTAACTAATAATTAAAGAATTGCACGAAATTTGATGAGTAGCAGGGTAAATTTATTAGAATCGTAATTTATCGCAAAAACACATTTTCAATTATTGATAAATAACAATCATTGATTACGACTAGCCTTCATAATTATACTCTTGCAATGTAAGTAAACAACTTTATTCTTTTTAACATTCAACATATTACATTGAATAACATTTCACATTTAACAATATGCTATAATTCATCGTAATTAATAAAAAAAATATGTGATAATCTTAAGAAACGAAAATCTTGTATAATAACAGATATACATTGTATATGTAATGGACCACTCGCCTGCAAGAATTCCCAATGACAGGTCTTGTACAGCATGGCTTGTAACTGTAGAGGGCTTTGACGATACACATTTGTTTTCACAATTACCATCAAACAACATCAGTCGATAATGTAAATTTAATTTCAACCTTTCAAATTTGTAACGCAAGTCATGTTATGGTCAGGTACATTTGGGGTGTTTTGACAATCTCGTTGCTGAACGATAATCTTGTCTTGATATATTATACTAATATTTTCCATTTCCCAAACTAACGGTATATCAATATGGTACTGTTTGAGAAATCGATTGAAATTTTGTCAAAACTTCTGTGAAAATTGTTTGCAATAAACTTTGTAGCAATTGATTATTTATAATGAATACTGATTTCATTTCTTAAGCCATAAATCAGCTGTTTTACACAGAAACTAAGATATAAAATACTTTTAGAAGCATTTTCTACATTTGAATAAGGTTATTGAAATTTTCAATATGAAATTTCAATATACAATTTAGAATTTCACAATTCCCTTCACATTAATAACATTATAGCACATTTTACTGGCTTTCATTTATTTTAATAACTTTTTTCTTAAAAATAAATACTTGTCTTTTCATAATTCATTCATTTTATACCCCCACCGTCAACTATAATGCATTAGAAGAAATAGAAAGAAGGAATTACTGTAATCAATTTCATATTTAGACAAACATATATATATCCAGCAAAAGGGCACTTGTGCAAAAATTATTTATTTGAGAAAAACCCATTTTAAGTGTTTTATATTAAAAAAAATAGTTTTGAAGTTACTTCTTAGTATTGTGTGTATTAGTGAAATGAAAATTAAAGTGTCGCAGGTGAAACAGATGAAAACACAATTTTAATGTTTTTATAATTCGTCAATTTTGGATTTTTTTGTTGTTTTAAGTCATATTTATGTAAAAATTTCGCATAATTTTAAATTAGTTCTTTTACCTTCAAAAGTGTATTAGTTCAAGATGTCGACTGAAGGTGCTTAATGGAATTTTAATATTAAATTTGAATTTTTCAAACTTTCTAAATTTCCATGTATTCCGTCACTAATGAACCGGGTTTCGCCTTTTGGCATCTGAAGATGCTGAAAGGCGAAACCCATGTCGTGAGTGCCAAAATACATGGAAATGTATAAAGTTTCAACAATTCAAATTTAAATTTGAATTATTGAGATTTTGTACACTTCCATGTATTTTGTCACTAACGACCCGGGTTTCGCCTTTCGGCATCTTCAGGCATCAAATTAATTCAAATTTAGTTAAGTCTATTACTTTATAATTTAATTTAATATACTTCAATTGATATATAGGTTTCAACTCATATTATTTAAGTTAAAAAAATATTCTCGTACCTAATATTCTATTCATACACGGAATACAGAAGTGACTTTTTTTTCTTTTTTCATTTGTGATTTCATAGGTTTTGTTTCCATGTTTTAGTTTAGTTTACCTACCATGTATAAGAAAAAATGACTATAAGTGCATTCATGGCTCTAAGCCGTCAAAATGTCACCAGTGCCCTATTGTTTTTTTGGCGAAGGTATCATAACTAGATAGCTCTCCGTTAATTTTATTATTGACAGATTGCATTTTCTACAAATATTAATAAACCCGGTGGGGTGAAGGGCCCAATTGAAATAATAAATTACAGTCAGTCTGAATTATTATTTGTATCGTTTTGAAAAGGTAGATTTTTGAAAATGAATGAACGGGATGAGTAAAGTAATAGCCGAAACCTTTCATCTTATATAAATGCGGAGCGTTTTACAAAACCTACCCCGTACCCACCCTCTGAGTGGGCCACACCACCCGGTAGTGATACGCGGGCGTGCCAGATAAATAAAATTGCAAACGCCTAATTTTCTTATTCGCAATGCCGATTGTTCCAATATTGATATAACGTTGGTCAAATTAGTTCTCCTCGTCATTCATACTTCACTGATTAACGGCTTAATTCGTAGTTATTGACAGAATATCAAAGTAAGAACAATTAGGTAGCACACCGATTCCTTTACAACATTACGCATTTCATCGATCAAAGAAAAAATATCTTATGCAATAAAAATTGATCGTAGTTTTACATTCAGTCACCAATTGAATTGGCACTAAGCGTACAGTTCTACAAGAATTTTATCAACTTTGGCTTGGGTATATGTACTTTTTTGAAAGAACTGGAAAGCATTACGTTGTCTCATTTATTCCAGCACCATGCCTTTTGTTTGGAGTTGAAATATTTAACGTACTGATATACATTGTATTATTAATTATTTTATTCCATCATCTTTACTTGAACCACTACAAGAAGATCACATAATTTCGCACGATCAATAAATTTTCAAGGCAACAATTAATTAAAAATACCATGTATGTTCCTTTTACTAAAAAAATGTAAAACACTACAATTGGTACGATAAATATTTTAATTTTAAATAAAAGTTACGATGTTGCAATAAGTAAGATTATAATATTTTGTAAGTTTTCCTAAACATTATACAAAGCTAAACTAAATTAGGTTTAAACATCGTTCTGAGGATGGCGAGAAGCTATGAAAATAACTTTCAAAAAACTAGAACTTTATGTTTTATTATTTTTACCCTGTATATTTCTTATTTAGTAAGATTTACAAGTAACTAATATCCCATTATAAGTTGACCGAAGAATGCAGAATTGGCTTCAATATATTGATCAGGATTAGTGAAGTTGATGGATTGGCACATTCAGTAGAGCTGTAAAGTCTGGAGAATTCTTATTGAAGTAGCAATAATTCACCCTGGGTTGTTAATCATAGGAAGGAAATTTTGGACAATTTCATGAAAATACTTCTAAATAATTATTGATGCTTACAACTGTAAAAATAAATTATAACTAATCACAAAAAGCCAGCCCCATACCAGAGTGGTCAAGGCTGTTAGCTTTGATAGCGAAGTACGCGGACTCGAGCCCCAGTATGGACAGTTTCAATATATGAAGGATATTTAGAAATATCAAATTTGAATTGTTGAAATTCTGTACATGTCCATGTATTTCATCACTAACGACCCGGGTTATGCCTTTCGAATACGCGAATGAACTCGAACTGACGGGAATACACGGAAATGTATAAAATTTCAACCATTTTAATTTGATATTGAAATTCCACCAATCACCCTCAGTCGATATCTTAAACTATAATAATATAGAATTTGTTACAGACATAGAAATATAAGCATTTTATTCAATTTTTTAGAAGGTTAACTAGTAAAGGTAGTATTCTTTTGGTAGTATTTCTGAATCAGATAGAGAGAAAAAATTTACATAAAACTGCGTATTTGACAAAAATTTCATTTTTTCGAGTTGTATGAACTGAATAATTGACATGGCAGTGTATAAAATGATTGCGCGACTATTGTTGCTTTTTTTACTCTTTTAATGTTTTTAATAACGAATTTCTTTTGGACCAAAGTACGTCATTGTAAGTTGAAGAGAGAAGAATCAAAATGCAAAGGCATTTATTATCGGCTGAGTGTTTTTTTTCGTTTACACTTACACAAATATGTGTACACGAGAATGCTTTCTTTATAAAAATATGTGCCGCGAAGACGTTTCAACTTTTAAAAAGGCGTCAGATAAAGTGATAGAGATCAATCGTTGTCAAAGTAAATATATCTGAATTGAACAAACATTCTTAATCTCAGTTTTATTGTGAGTAAGTAACAGAATATGACGGCATGGAACCCGTTAAATTTTTCACAATAATTTTTTGTTCAAACATTGCATTTTTTGTTTAATTTATTCAGATACTCAAAGATGTCCGCCATGGATCCAAGTTAGGCAATCAAAATATTAACTCTAGCATGTTTTTATTAATTACTTTTAATGTTAACTAAAATTATTATTTTTTTGAGTTGTCTGACTCGTTAACTGGACAATCGATTTACTGATTTTTAATCAGAAATTAATATGTAATATATTGACAGAAATAGATAACTTAATGTAAGAATATTCTTCAATGGATTATCTCATTTGAAGATGTAACGAAGGCTTACTTAAAAAACTACGTTGTTACGCTTTGAATAAATGTTTTAAGGTGTTAATTACTGTCAATTACAATTGCAAATACAAATTGCTTTGTACCACTCTTTCGTTTTATAACGCTTATCACGATCATTAACAGTATATACAATAAATGACATTAAAAATATCCCCGTTAAGATTTATATTTTATCAGTTGATAATGCTCACGATGAGCGTAACAGCCCCTGATCATTATAAAAATGCGGAGGTATAGCGAAACTACCTGCTTTTTATTTGAAAAAATATAATACGACGGAAAACGTGTGTTTTTGAGAATAAAGGCTTATCAATTTTTCCTTCGTGTCATCGAATCGAAAACATTCAACCAAACACTTTTTATAGATCACAACAATACTACATCAGATGAAGTGATGAAGATTCTTCCAAGATACGAAGCATGATTTATATATACTTTTTAAACACGTTCACTGCCAACATCACACGGACTTTTAAGGAAGTATCTTTAAAGAAGTTATTTAATGAGAACCGGCTGTAGATCAGTCACTCAACTTTTTTCCTCGGAGATGGTGTGGTAAAAAGGATGATTTAATATAATAACATGGACTCCTATTGGAAATATCTCAACAGAAGTTTTTCAACAAGAACCTCTTGCTACTCAGTTACTCAACCTTTCCTTTTTGAAGAGAGTAGGGATAAAAGAATAGGGCTTGGACAAGGCTGGTGATTAGCTAATCGGTCTCACTATGCCCCGTTTTTAGGATCGGATATGACGGAGGGAATTTTAGACATCACGAACATTCACTCCTAATAACAATAAATCGATTGAAAGAGCAATTTATGAAACTGTCCGCACCGAGACTTGAAAACGAGACATTCGTAACCGTAGCCAACGACGCTAACCACTACTCCACGGAGCCGACAAAAACGCTCTAAAATTTTACATATGCAGTACTCAAAATCAAACTAAAGTAATATTTTAAAAATAAAACATTATTTGTTTTTACTACCTCCACATGATTACAATGATGAGGACCGTATTAAACCATCGCGAGCATTACCAATTAATAAAATATAAATCGTAACAACACAATTTGTATAAAATTGAGTGATAATAATTAAAAGGTATATAAAACAATTGGTTCAAGACTTATGACAAAAATTAATTTAGTTAATAAAAGTTAAGGACCTCTTACAAATCAATAAATACTAATCTGAGATCAAAAATGAAGCTACATTAAAAATATTGACAATAGTTCTAACTTTTTACTTTTCATGATGATTTTTTAAGTAATTTAATGTATGGACGATGCGTGAAGCTCCAATAAAAAAATCTTTAGACAATGTTGATTATTTTGTGCGACGAAAACTTTTATTTTGTTGATACGTTGGTGATCAGTTTGAAAGCTCCGTATATTATTATGTGACATAAATACCGCCACATGATACAAAAAAAACTTGTCAAAGAAGTGCAAAAAAGTATGAAAAAGACACGTAAAGGAATCTGCAATCACTATAAATACATACACCTTACCTTACAGCATACCAAGTGATCGAGTATGTGATATCAAACTATTTAAAAACACTTCCTCAAGAACGATAAATAAACAGAAACACTGCATATTATACTCATATATATAAATAGCCGAAATAAAGTTTCTCACGGGACTGTCAAAAATGTAAAAATATATTAAATGTGATGTGAAATAAAAAATATTATTTACAAAATAAAAACTTGCCACATAATTGTTATTAGGGCATCCAATCCCGAACATTTTTTATGTTCCCAGGATTGGTTATTACATGTAATTTCATTCAATGTCCATTATTGCTTTAATTGGAATGTATAAATGATTAAAAAAAATTTGGGTGTAAGAAATGTTTTTTTTGTTGATTTAAAATCATACAGTCATTTACAAGAAAAAGAGAAAACGTAACGATCAAAATAATTTTATTTTATTTATTACATTATTATGATAGGTTTTATCAAATGGTATCCAAAAAGAGTACATCACCTTCAATTTGACTTAAAATATTGTATTTTAAAAAATAAAACACAATTCATTTGTACTACTTCCACATATTTATAATGATCAGGACCGGTTTCGCTCATCACACAAGTAGTACAAATGAATTGTGTTTTATTTTTTAAAATAAAACACAATTCATTTGTACTACTTTCCACCAAGTCTTTCCACCAAGAATTGACAGTTTACACCTTAAAAGTGATTAAAATATTGTCTTCCATTCATTTAAGAAGCGGTACTAATGTGTTCAAAACTGTATACATGAACAAACCGAGGTACACGTTGTAGTTTGAATTCAATATATAAATTATTTTTGCAGGTAATCCCGAAATCCCGGGATTGGGTAATTGACCTGGATCCCGGAATAGGAAGCTCTAGTTGATATAATGTAAATCGATCTGAGAGTTCCTTTGTACGTCAATGATGGATAGACAAATAAATGTGTATACATATTTGAACTGATACAACAAAGGAATGAATTCGTTTTAAACGAATAAAATTGTTTGTTGATTTCATCTATAAGAAAATAATTTAATTTTCAAATCGAAAATGTCGTAATTTGAATAATTCCGGTATCAATCATTGATTGATTAAACATGAACCATTTTATTACAATAGATACGAGTAAAGTAGTGTTTTCGGAAGACGTGCTATGATTGGAGAAAATCGCTTGATGGTGAAATAACGAAGTTTGATTGTTCAAATTTTGTATATTTCTATTTATTTCGTGACTAACGACGCGGGTTCCACTTTTCGACATCTTTAAATAATCGAGTAGGCGAATTAACTCAAACTAACAGTAAATAGTCATATATAAGACGAAATAAAAAAATTATAGTAATTAGTATAAAATTTGAACAATTCAAATTTGATATTTAAATCCCACCAAGAACGCACCGTTGATACCTTAGATTAAATAACGCTTGGGATGTGAGCTCAAACTGGTCTCAAAAATACACGTAAATGGTGGAAAAACTTAAATCCGTTTTCAATGTGCTCATTTTTTCTTCGTGATTATTAAGTTTTGACCAGTGTTAAGGTGTCAAGTGTCGATTCTTGGCGAAAAGGCATTGTATTTTAAAAATAAAACACGATGTGTTTGTTATACTTCCACGTGTGCTCGTGATGATCGAAACATTTGTAAGTAGTACAAACAAATTTTGTTTTATTTTTAAAATTAAGTTTCGACTAAATGCGAATTTTTCAGTTGTAAATTTTGACATTATCGAATTGCGTTAAATTGGTTAAAACGATTGCTGATGATGCTTGAAAAATATTGCCGACGACGTTATGAAAACTGCAGTCACTTGTTAGTGTGCCTTGCCAACGCTCGCAAAATTGTAATCGAATATAAACAACACGAGAAGAATCGACGTGCTTTACTCGCACTTTTTTCTATCTTACATTCTCAAAGAAAGTCGCTATGCTTCTATACAGTCAATCTGAATCTTTTTGAAATTGATATACCACGTAAAAGATTTTTCGTATATGCTTTTACATCTGTCATTGCAGTTGCTCATTCCGTTTCAACAAAAAATAAATTTATGTATTATGTATTAATTTATATATATATCTAGAGATGATTAAGCTTTGTCTTTTTATTCTAAATCCCAATTGAATGGCGTTATAAGTATGTTACAATATCTATCAAAAATTCAAGGTGACTAAGCTTAAACTGACATAAAAACATTTAATAATTTACCAATTGAATCTAAATCGACTACCGTACATTAGAAGCATATTGTAATAAAGTTAGTCAGTCTGATCTATTATGTATCTGTCTCAGGGAAGCGCTTCAGTTCCGAGACTAAACGGACAACAGAAATGACAGCCTGAAATATCATAAACATTTATTTTTTCCATTAGAAAATAGCTATTTGGTAGATTAAAAAATATATGTACAACAATAATTAAAAGCTAACATTTAGTGTACAAAAAGAAATGAATTTTCTTTTTTTCAGTGTATGGCTGTAACGTTTTGAAAATTCATTACTATGCATTAGTTGAGTTACTAACTGTAACAAGTTGTTTCACATTGGCACGTGACACGTGTCAAAGCTAGTTACAAAGATACTATGTATAGGGCTTCCAATTGCGGGATCCCGGTCAATTAATCATAACCGTAATACCGGGATTGTCTAAATATCAATCTTGGGATTTCGGGATTCACTGTAAATATTAAAAAAATAGTTTAAATATCAAATAAATTAATACTTCTTGATTCACTACAACTTGTACCTAGATTTGTCTACATATTTAATACATATGTGTATTGAAGTTCCTCCCTCTTATTTGAGGTAACTACCATAGACAGGAACAGATAATTCAGCCAACAGTATATTTTGTGTTGTTTTTTGCAATATTTTATTAAGAAATCAATTTCATTAATAAATAAAATCTTTTCAATAAACAAAAAAAAACCACCAAAAACAATATATTGAATCGTGTATTCATTCCAACTGAAGCAATAATATAATTTATTCACACATAGTTTACGTATTATAATTTATTTGTAAATATAAAAATTATATTACACGGTATGCCAGATGACGCCAATGAACCATGGACACAGTAATGTATAATATTTATTACGCTTAATGACAAATCCCGGGATCATAAAAAGGGTCCGGGATTGGACTCCCTAACTACGTATCATATTGCACAAAATTACAATTTAAAAAATAGCGTTGATTTCGCTTGCATTGAGCACTGAGTATTTGTTAAAAAATCACTAGCTGAGTAAAACCGGTGCAGTTAATTAAATAAAAAATTGTAGAATTTTTACCTAACAAAACAAAAACACGAATTTAAAAATAAAGTTCAATTTCAATAGATGGGTATAAATTGTTTCAGCAGTATTATTAAAATATTACACTCGAAAACAATACTAGAGACAATAATTAAACTGTCAATAATTGATTATTAATCACATTGCTTTAACAAAATTGATGATTTATTTTTATTTAATATTCTCTCATACCTTGCAATAGTTGTGTCTTCTATAATAATTGATACACCTGATACGATATTATTTATGGATCATTGAAACTTAACGTAAATATTTTATTAAGTTTCCCAAACTTTTGTACGCACGTTGAATTTTCAATGAATCCATTTTACAAGTCAACACCTGTTATATTTAACGGTAATTTTGTATATGGACATTTGGAATTCTTGACTGGATGACGATTCTTATGTGACAAACCACGAGGAACATCTTTATTATTGCATGTAGTCGTATTCTAGTTGCACTCTATTGCATTAAGCAAAATAACGATAATCACGTAAAAAAATATCAATTTTATCTTTGCCGTGATTTATCTTGAACATTTCATCTTGTCAATTTAAAGATAAATAAAAAATAACGAATATTTACTTTAAAATGGACTTGATTTAATTTTTATCTAGATATTGGAAGTAAACGATTAAATAAAAAAGAAACTTCAATGTTTTTTAGAAAATTGTAAACGTTTTTAACTGTTCATATGGCGTATAGTTAAAACCAGCTTTAAGCATTTCTCAGATTATTTCACTAATAAATTATTTGACAATATGCAGATTCACTTTATCGACAGTACTCATTTTTATGTTTGCGTGTATTTTTTTTTGTCTCCAAATAATAAAATTGATATGGGCACTTAACAGGTTAGAAAATAAGTTTGTGCGTAAGCAAACTTAACGGCTTACATTAATTTAAAATAAAACATCACTTTGAACATTCAACTCCAACTTAAAGTTAAAGTTTGCCGTAATTCTAACCTGCCGCCGCAACTAAACTCACCTCCAACTTATTTCAATCACGCAATTTGTTTAAAGTTTTAGTGTTGCGATAGTGGGTCTCAACTTCCCATATTCGTTCAATTTCACATGTGAATTGAATTTTCAAATGTCACATAATTGTGCCTTTTGATGAATTATAAATTGAGTAACTACAAAAGTGAATACTTACGCCTGTTGTTAATTCAATCAAAACAGCGATCAAAATCCTATTTCTAATAATTATGGCACAAAAATATATTTTTTTATTAAAATTATAATCTGTTTTAATTTAACTATCTTTCTGTATCGTATTTTTATTTTACGTGTAACACCGTAAAATAATCATCCGTGGCATAGACATTATTTTTATTCATATATGACAATGCCTTGAAACACTTTGTGAACTCATCAATATAATGTAAAATCAAATCATTTATACAAAATTCAAATTCAATATAACATTATACATTTTGTTTTTAATTCACAGGTTCTACACTTGAATTGTTTCTATATGTACCTTATGTGTAAAAAAATTGTGGTAGCCCTGTTATTTACAAACTAGGGTTTCTAATCTCATTTAACAAGTCAATCCGGTAATTCCGTTATAATTTATAATTAAGATTTAATTTGATTTAATTTAACTTTTATTTAAAAAAATCGCTACTTGTCAATAGATGACACTATACAATTTTACACTAAAAAGTGAAAACAAATATTTAATGGCTTGCTATTATGATGATAAGAGCATGCGAGGTAGCTCTTCGAAAGCCTGACGGTACATACAAGCCTTGGAGAGCTAACTAGCTTATGGCACTCTAAAGGTTAATATTATGATCTTCATAATAGGATAAAATAACAAATATTTAGTTTTATAATTTTTTTTATCAGGTAGTTGATAGCTATTTCGGCTTTATGTCATCGTCAGAACTATAGTGCTAGTTCTGAGTGAATAGAACTAGTTTTAGAACGATGACAATAGAACGATGGCGTAAAGCAAAATAGCTATCAACTACCTGATAGAAAAAACAATTTGTAGAACCAAATACTTTGTTATTTTATCCTATTATAATGGAGTTCTACCAAGTAAATGCAAATTCAATCAATTGATTATGATATTTCTTTGTAAAACGCATTTGGATAGACTCATCCGCATTTATCATTTTATATATGCGTTGAAAGATATTAATTTATTTAAAAAATAAACATTAATCAGTGAGAGCTTATTACGAAACGTAGAAATTATAAACTGAATATGTTTAACCAGTTATACATGTATGCATCTGGTGATTTCCATAATTTATCATATTATACCAAGTGTTGTATTTATATTATTCAATATTTATTAAATGATTTGAATATTATTTTGTTATACAATAGTTACGTTGGTCAGGTGTTAATTAATTTGAAATCTGCTGTTGTAAATCCAATCAGTGACGTATTGTTAATTCAGTTTATTATAATGAGCACAATTATTCAAAATCCATCACATTAAAATACTGCTGAATATTGATGACAGCAAATATGTTCGTACACATTTGAATATATCGCTTGAAAAACAGCAATGAGATTTCCAGATAAATAATCTCGACTAATACCGGTACTGCCACGGTATCATGGTGTATGGCTACAAACAGCTGCCCATTTGTGAAGACAGCACCCCGCAATCACACGCCAACAATTGTGTAAGTCTTTTTTGTGACTTCTTAATTTTTATTGCTAATCAAAATCAGACTGGTAACTGAACGTGGCGATTACTTTCAGATGACAGTAGACTGAATCGTGCACAGAAAACCTGATCAAACGACGGAAATAGTCTGTTGTACCAACACACGCGTGTTGGTGTATTTTTAAATTTAATATAATATATACACTAATAAAATGGTTTGCGCGCAGTAATGAGTTATGATGAAATTGTCGAAGTTTAGGTCAGTAGTAATAATTTAACGTAACACTGATTAAAATCAACGAATTCAAACATCTTCAAACTGCCAATTGTTTTGATTTTTACATATATGATCACAGCTGGTAGGCATAATAATTAAAATCTCTAGAATATAGCAAACAATACATGTAGAAATCTGTACCTTTGTTTGTTTGTTTGTCCTTTGGTCACAACAAACTCCTCCCGAACAGTGTACAGTAGCGACGTGTAATTTTCAGATGTTATTCTAGCTGCCATTTTTATTTCCACTGTGCTATTTTCAACTTTCATCTTTCAACTTTTATCCTTAAACATAAAACCCTTTATTTCTGACGTTTCAATCCAGAATAAAAAAATCAACAAAAGCCGAGAAAGATTGCTTAGCAACCGCTCTATACCGAATATTCCATGAGTGTCATCGTCATAGCATCATGTTACTTAGCAACAAGAAATAAAAATATAAGTATAATCGTCGGAAATAATAATTATTGTTCATGCCTGAATAGTAAAATTTGTAAAAAATCAAAAGTTTGAGCTGATAATTATCCATCATTTAAAATTATAAAACTTAAAACAGTGAAATCCTCATTTCGTGTCTTTAGTGCACAAATAATTGGGTTTATGATTTTTTTTTATTTAAAGCAATTTTTTCCTGTATTGATTGGATTGAATTATAACGGGAAATTATCCATTATTTGATAATTAAAACAATTAGAACGGTCAAAATTTCACAAAAAAAAACACAAAAGCATACCTGACGTTACATTTACATAATATATAAATGTATACATATATTACGAAATACCCCTTACGATTTTAATATAAATGATGATTGGATATTTATTTGAATCCGATAATAACAAAACAACGTTGCTGTATAAGCATCGTTTGCATATAAAATATAATACACCAATACACAATGCTATTATCAATGTAAAACAATATTTCAGCTTCCAATGTAAAATAAAGCTGAAAGGTTATACGATCTTCGACACTGTAAATCAACCTATTCCCATAGAAAGGCTTTGCCTGCAAATAATACAGCTTGATATAATATTGGCATAGTGTAGTGGCTGCAGTGGGTGAGTCTTAGTATTGAAATTCACTCATGCCCTCTGTGTATTTACTATAAATAAGAATGGGGAGATAAAAATCAATATTGCCAAGGTGCTGCATTCTTGACTAGGGCTTCCAATCCCGAAATATCGGTCAATTAGTCAACCCCGTAATCTCGGGATTTTGGGAATCACTGCAAATGTTAATATGAAAAACATTTATTTTATAAAATTGTGGAACATCGCAATGTATTTGCAAAGCTTGAAGAGTCCTGTTTTTGGTCGATTGGCCAGACAAATCCCGATCCACATCAATATATACGAATTTACCAAGCTAATTTACTGCCAAACCACAAATATAAAATTTTTTCCACAAAAAAAAAAAAAAACAACTGTCTATTGCGGGATATATTAGTATAGAGCGGTTGATATGCGAGACGTGAAAAATATAGCGTTTTCAGTTTAAGATTAATAGTTGAAAATAGCATAGTTGAGTTAGAAATGACATGCCAATTTCATGTCGCTACTGAGCATCGTTTGGAGGGGGGGAGTTCTTGTGACCAACATATTTACAGAATGACAGTTTCTACGTGTATTTTCTGCCAATCTTACTTTAGTGGAGATAATCTTACTAAGCATAAGAGGGGAGCACTTAAACATATGTTTTCCGTACACCACGCCAAAAAACACTTATATGAACGACAAGATAGCAGTAATAAGAAAAATGAAATATAAAACTCTTTTGATCATATATCGACTGTGGAAAGTCAAAAAGACGTAACCCACACAAAACGTGTATTAAATTGTATACATTGAGATGAAAAAACGGATGGATACCGCCCTTTTGCATTTCTGCATTCGAATTATATAAATTCACATATTCATTGCAACTGAAGCAATAATTAAATTTTAAAAATACAATTTAAAACTTGAAATTACATTTAATGATTTATGAATCGCCAAATTCCCGGATTATAAAATGGGTCCGGGATTGGATGCCCTATTTATTTTCGACCATATTAAAAAAAAAACATTGTTTCAGTCTGATATTATTTCTACGAGCTAATTTTGCTGTAGCAAAAAAGTTTATAAACTCCCGTGTTGTTTATGTACATTCATTTATCTTTGCTTCATAAATAGTTAAACATTTACATAGTTTTGGTTATAAGACAATTCATCAAATTCTAACACATCACTAATCATTCGATGTATTATTTAAATTTCACATTGCAAACCATGCAGGGAATACTAAGTCAATACTAGTTCTTTGTTTTGTTTAATCTTTGATTTAAGTATTATTATTTTTTTATTATCCATTAAAAAGCATGACATCTGATGCGTAGCAGTTAATTGCAGACATTGAAATATTTGGATCGACTCCCGATTTGTACCGTCAAATTATTCAAGTTTGCTTTGAAACAGTCCTTAATTTTCTTTTCGTTTGATTAAAGTCGCATTCGAAATCTATAATGACTATTTATTGAAATTATAATAACAAGCACCGGTTAATTAACAATTTAAGATGTTGACTGAGCGTAACTGATGAAATTTCAATATCAAATTTGAATTGTTCAAACTGTATACATTTCATGTATTTCGTCACTTACGACCCGGATTTCGCTTCTTGAACATAAACTGACAATTAGTTAATAGTTTATATGAGTCGCTAAGTCGCTAAAAACGCTCCCGAAGGTTTTTAGAGTTTTGAGTAAATCACGAAAAACTTTTACGGGCAGTATGATAGTTTTAAGTATAATTCAAGCTATTTTGTGTCTACCGGTGTATAAGGAAGAGCAAAATATTTGAGGACACTGTCGTTTTTTTGTAGCGTGTCAACCGTGTAAAACGAGGATCGAACCGTGTAAAAAACGACACTTCCGAGTTTGGAAAAATTTTGAATTTTGAATAAGGGACGAATAGGATAAACTTTTAAACTTGCAACTAAAAAGTTGATACATAGATTTATCGATAGAGCATAATATACGTACATTAAAAACTTTTTTATTGAAAAATCGCCAGGAGAGTGTTTAGCGAAAAATTATTATTACCAAGTCTAAGAACTGCATTGTTATCTGGTTCTTTTATTCGCCTGCAATCGCAGGATTCTATTGAGTTTGAAACAGTTTATTCGATTATTTTCCCAATTAAGGTGAAAACTCATTATCAAATCAGTATTAAAATTGACTCAAATATCAATGTAGTTCAAATATTTAGTGGTATTAATGTATCTTATATATAAAAGACATAAACTATTTACTGTCAGTTTGAGTTAATCCGTGTACTCGAATGCCTGAAGATACAGAATTGCGAAACCCGCATCGATTGTGACAAAATACATGAAAATGTAAAAAAAATGAAAAATTCTAATTTTAAATTGAAAATCATTAATTCACAGAAAAATTTAACAGAAAATAAATGACGTAGAACTAGTTTATACGTCATTGTATACAATGAATAGATAATTTGGAATACGATTGAAATATTTTGTCCGGAGTCATAATAAAGTGTTGTTACCAAACCTGGAAGAAGAAAAATCTGTGACGAGATGCAAAGAAGGAAAGCGTAAAAATATTAAAGAAATTAAAAAAAACCTTGTTTCTCGTTCTTACTTGTATATCGAGGGTATACTGACGGAATGCATTAAATCAGTTTTTGATCATTTTCATTTTTAAATGTCAAAGTGTATGCAATTTAACGCTCTACGTGCTGCTAAAACGCATCGACACTCCCTACGTATAATCCCGCATCTGCAAACATCAAATTTTACAGGAGAACGACTCAAAGATTTAAACCGCAGTTGCCAAGTAACTACTAAATCTATCTTCATCAAAATTGAGACAGTGCTACTATTTTAAATCTTGTTTCTTATTTTACATAATGTTTTAACCAAAAAGTTATTGAGATATTACAAATATGACATTGGACTTCGAATTTTACGTAAAGATCTTTCGTATAACTGGCTAGTCACGTGTTTATACTTTACGAAAAAACGGTTAAGTAGGTACTTTTGCCAATGTTGTTCGATACCTACCTATTGAACTGAGTGCGTAGATAACGTAAATTAAAAAGACGTATAATCACGTATGTGGCTCTTACGTGATTATACGTAGGGAGTGTCGGCATGAAGTCATAGCTTTGCATAGGATAGCATAACGGCATTGAAAAAAAAACCGTATTAAGTCTTATTTTTATTCTGGCATTCTCACGAGTTGTATGCCAAAACGATTATTCTTTAAGATGTACAAAAAATTGTTTTACAAAAAACCAATTGTACTTTGGACGGAAGTATTTTGAAAAAAAATAATGCTTTAAATGCGATTATCTCAGAACTTGTTTTAATGACTTAGCGGTTTCTGTTAGTATACCTTTGATATCAAAATGTAAAGCAATCAAAGATTTTATGTATGAGTTTTCGGTATTTTATTTTTAGAAAATCGTGTATGCAATTATATTATAAGTCTATGTTATATTGATTTGTATCATATTAAAGTGTTGAACAATAGTAACATTGAACATGCGGCAGCCCCAGTGGTACAAGAACCGATAAATATATGCATGAAGTAAGAACACCATTTTGGGCACTGAGTAATAACACGTAAGCACCCTGGTAACTTATTTATGAGACGGCGCTCGCTCGCCCTAGCAAAAGTCTGTAAGTATTTTTAGATTCGGGAATTCAATATCGATGAGTTAATCTTCGTAGCAGGCAATTTCATCATAAATGAACGTGAAAAAACTTATAACTCTGCCGTTAAGTGGATTATATTAATTCCACAAATATGTTTCATTATAATTATTTCATGTATAAACAAATGAAGTGGCGAGGCTAGGTACAATCCGTTTAAAAGCCAAAAGTTTGGTTTCTTCTCTATAACTTTGGAATGGTGTAAGCCGCTTTTCAGATTAACTTAGCTCTCGATATATACAATAATATAATAATTGTATCGTAATGTTTAGTTTACTTCTTCAAAAAGCGTATGGCTTGTGTTTTAGAACAGTGCTCTGCAACCTTTTTCGCCCGCGGCATACCTAAGCACCGTGATAGAATTTCTCGACACACCTCAAGAACAAATATGTAATTTTCATAAACAGAATTTACATTTGTTTTTTTTTGTTTTTTATTTCATAAATTAAAAAAGCTAGCATTTTCTTTAAATTACAACAAATTAAACCCTATACACCCAGTTGAGTGGTTCTTAACCTTTTGAGGTGATATATATATATGTATTAATATATATACATATATAAATACGTCACCTGAGCTTATCGGTTTTTGCTGATTTCAGTTATATTATGTGGTATTCCTTATTTCTTCGTTAATGTTTTGTAGATTGTATGTAATTGAATGCTATTTTTTTCTTCTCTTTTTAGACGCATTGCGGGAAGGCACACTTAGCATCGTCTCGTGGCACACCGGTTGCAGAGCACTGTCTTAGACAATGATGTGGGCATTGGATGATAAAATAAGGGTTTTTTCAACTAACACAGTATTACCATTGCTAAATATACACGTCAGCTTATTTATAATGCTTTCTGTAATCTCGATCGAAGTTTATAGACTTATCGGCTTGTATAACAAATACAAACGAGATCTTACAAATTCGGAGATTACTTCTATCAGTGGAGTTAATGTTGCTGGGATTATATAAACCAATTAATGCAATATAAATCAAGACAAAGTTTTACAAACTTAGCTACCTAGGCCTCGGGTGCCCAATTCACTATTAACCAGACGGCTGCCAATAGCGTCTTAAGACGCGCAACTTTCCGTGAACGGAACGCCGCTCATATAAAAATGACGTCTTTGGACGTTCCGCCTTAAAAGGGATTTTACTAACGTAAATCAGTTATTTAAAACATACAAATATGTTGACCAGACAACAAAATCTATTTCAATTATCGTCACAAACTCAGAATGGAAAAAGAATTCATTTTTACCACTTGAAACGTAAATTGAAAAGAGCTTTGTCACCGGAATAAAAAAAACGCTGACAAACCTAATGATTTTTTTTTCCATGTCCACTCCCAATGTGGAGCATATGGTCTCCTAATGGAGGTATCTTGACAGAATTTTTTCTACGAGAACTGCTTGTCACTCAGTTGCTCAACCTCTCTTTTCTTTTTCGAAGAGAGTAGGGATAGAAGGATAGGGCTATGACAGGACTAGTGATTAGCTAATCACTCTCGTTACGCCCCGTGAGGATGGGATTGATGGAAGGGAGGACTCAGACTACGAACAGAAATCTATAAATCGTTTGAAAGATCAATCTATGAAGACCGTCCGCACCGGGAATTGAACCCGAGACATCCGTAACCGTAGCCAGCGACGAAACCAACTGCGCCACGGACGCAGAAAACCTAATGATTGTGTCACAAAAATTTTAATTTTGTTATAATGGATAAATGGCAGCACAATCGGCGCTTCTTCTTATTTGTTTAGTAAATTTTTATTTAATACCTTTTCATAAACGATATATTTAGAACGTTTTATTTTTCCAATAAAATTCGTGGCGTGCAAGGTACCGCCATACATACACCTACCGGCAGTTAAAAGGTGAACTGACGTTTGCTGATGATGAAGATCTCTACTTAATAATAAATTTCAAAATAAAATAGATCTCCAAAATCATGGAAAGGGGTTGTCTAAAATGGAGAGAATTCAAAGATCGTCTTTTTGAAGTGCATGTTGAATTAAGTCAATTTATTCACACCCTGAATATGACCCCTGTAACCGTTTTGAAAGGTCAGGTGATTATCACCAACGATAATACGATGTCATCACAATAAAATATATTAACCGTGAAAGCCAAAGAACTTACATACGTTAGTAAATATACTAGGTGTAATATAAAACAGGTTATCTTTTTATTATTTTGTTGCAGGTGCTGAATTGTACTGCAAATACTATTTCAAATGTAGTTTAGTGGTTTGATGTAATATAATTAAATATGACTTTTATTTCGTTATGTATATCTACCGCGATCACATTGTACAATGTGTTAAGCTAAACATTCTACAGATTTATAAATACATTGATATCGAGTAGTTACCTCAAAATAATGCTGACCATCAAAGTAAGAGGAGGCGGCGAGCAAACTTGCACCTCAAGCTGAATTATCCGATTAACGGAGTAAGCACATACAAGTTGTTGCAACTTCACTCCAATGCTGCCCATTATCCCTTTACTTCCCTCCAACTTATACGTATTAATAATTAATACTTATCATTGAACGTGTAAATGTTCACCGTGCCTTAATCATACACCAAATGAAGATCAACAACTACAAAATTAAATCTGATAACTTTGGTATTCCACTAGTTGTTTCGTATTCAACTAATTAAAACAGGTGAAATAACAAAGCTTATAATTTTAATTTTAATTAAAAATGAATTGCCATCGACATATGGATCCATCTATAGGTATGTTTTCAGCTCGCACCCACTGTACCTCGTGTGAAGAATCTCTTGAAGCTAACTAAAAGTAGACTCGTTAGCGGACTTCCTTTTAGTCGCAAACTTGCCCCGATTTTCGATTGTTTTGTGAATGTCACTCTTCCTAGCAACAATCGTGTCCAGAATTGGTGGTGCTAGTCCGAGACGTTTTGCTATGTCAACTCGTTTTTCTACTGGATTTTTTTCGATCTCTTGAATTATTTTTAGCTTCTCAGCTAGAGTTGTAAAATGGAAAATTTGCAATACGAGATGCGATGCAAGACTGAATTCCAACCAACCTGTGCAACACAGATGCAATCATAAGATGAAGCAATTTGACCATGAATTATAAACAATTCTACTAAACTTGCACGCTTGCAGTCTCTCTTTTTTTACGAACCGGTTGGATGGGGTAGAACGTGCTTGTGAGCGAAATGAGAAATATTCAACAAAAACGGTCAATCGGGATAATATTGGTGACGGGACCATAATATTTAGAAATTAGATCGAGGAAAGGTTAATGCGGGATTATCTAACATTGTTACTATGGACGTTTGGTGGGATTATAAAAAATGAACCAATAGATTTATGCGAGTACGGTAGATCGGGATTCCATTCTATGTAAATGGAAACTGTGACTCAATTTATCGATGAAATTGAGTCGTTTCGATTTAGCGTTTCCGCTCAATCAAGGATTTATAAATCAATGAATGTTGATTCTCTAATTTCCTCCCACTTCTAGTGTACTAATGAAACTGTAGAGGAGTCCGCGATGCGGGCTACTAGTTTCCTGCTACTTTAGTTGCTTGTCTTAGTACAGACTAATTTATCTTTATTTACCTTTCTCGTACTAGCAATGTCTTGCCAAAAGTTGTAGTTAATTTGCAAAGTTTACTGGATTAGTTTGGACTTAAATACCGAAGCAATGATAGGTAACTATAACTTTGCAACTAATGGCATTCTAACATTATTGAGAATATACAATTTGTTTGTTTTATAATTCAAAATTATTTTTCGTAATTTTTTTACGGAGATATAAACTCTTTTACGTATAACTTTCAATTAATTACGTCGCACGTGTTTCGCTCCTTTACGAAGCTCTTTCAAACTATTTTTTCAAAAATAGTTTAACTTAGAAATAAATTGCCTTGCGATTTAGTTACTCTGGAGATACTTCTTAAAGATGTGAAATACGTGTCACATTCAGTAACACAGAGAGTGGAAAAGAAGTTATTAATTTTAATTTTATATTAAAAATAGTTTTTTACAAAGTTACTGTCTAATCTTTTGAAAATACACAATAAGGTATAAAATACGCAACATAAACATGAAATGACTTTGTGGAAACTAGGCTTTATTTTTATTTTTTTAATTTCTTGAAATCTTTTTTCATCCCACACACAAAAAAATGTGTATATCCCACACAACACCTATATTGAACTGACCTTGAACTTTACATTGTTATTTTCGGAAAAAAAAACATTTTGTCATTTACTCAAGTATTGTCATTAATTGAGCAACATTTGAATTAAAAAAAAATACCTAATTAGTATTCACTTGATACAATAGACAACAACAAATTCATCAATGTTGAGGACCAAGTTATTCGGAGGTTTCTTTTGACATACATTAATAGATGGCAAGGACGTGTGTAAGTAAGGGCGTGTAAAGTTTTATCGAAAGCGCGGGAGGTCGAGCACTCTGCCCGTTCGTTAGAAGGCTCCGCCGCTCGCCGGAGGGGCTGGAGGCAATACGCATTCAGTGTGAACTGGGAAACACTTTGCACTCCTTAAAAGGACCACTCCATTTGCTTTATTCACACATAAAAGGAAATAAAACTTCTGACTTTGACACTAGTTGACGTCTTTGTTAGACGGAACTCACCAATCTGTGGCTCTCTCGTAAAAATATAATGAAACATTTATTTTTAGTTCATATCACACACATTAAAATGGTCAGGGTAGTTTTTGCTAACGTGATATATATACATATTTGTGTTGTCCGGTATCAAAAGTGGTCAAACCTCTTTTTATAGAAAATTAAATAAATAGAAAAAAACGTTTTATAAATAAATAGAAAAAAACGTTTTATAAATAAATACAAGTTTTAAGAGAAGTTTTACTTTTGTATTCTTCAACATCTTAAGTAGAGAAATTATTATTTACATGTAAAATTTGTTAATATTAAGTACTTATTGTATTACAAATGATTTAATTTTGGACTTGTCCACTTCTAGTATGAAATTGAGGATTTTACCACTTTCGAAAAAAAAGTTTTTACTCGCCCACTACATACAGGTCGTCAGCCATTATTGTTGATTACTATGAAGTATGTGGAGGTCATGTGACACTGTCAGTGAATGTGATTGGTAGATTCGGATTCAGCTAGAACTGATATGAAAAAATATTAAAACTGCGTTTTTCATTAATTAATGTTGCAACTGTTCAAGTTTGTTAAATTATTTCTCAAAATAGTATACCAGAGTTTCATACCGCCTACCATCGGCGTGCGGTGGATTTATCACTATCTCTATCGCACAACCTAATATGAGTATGAGCAAGAAGGATACAAGAACATGCGCCGCATGCCCTCGCATCTCGCTTGTACCTTCACTTTTCATATGATTTAGCGAGAAAGAGATAAAGCTACCGCACGCGCCTTCTACCTACTCAGTCCAAAATAAGCTAAATATAGATTTGACCAATTATGATACCAGACAACACATTTGCAACCATCACACACATGTTTACCATTTCGGGGTAAAGACCGTTTTGGTTTTTTTTTTTCAATGACGGATAATTTTACGGTCGATCTTTTGAGTTGAAGAACATACATTCTATGCAAAAATGCTGACGAAATTAACGATTTGAATGTATATTTTTTATTTATTGTACATATATTTTTATATATTCCACGTTTAGAATAGAAAAAATCACCATGAAAATGATTTCGATTCTGGATAGGTTTCATTCAAAATTTAGTCACTTTTAATATAAAATTAAAGTTGATAATTTTATTATTCCATTGGCTGTGTTACTAAATATGACATGTGTTTTGCTTCATTAAGAAGCATTGTTAAACTAACTATATCGCAAGGTTATTTATTTCTAAGATAAACGATGATTCAAAATATCAACTTAAAAACAAAAGGTGAAGTGAAATTATTTCTTTCTACTGAATGTGAGTAGGGGAAGGGGTAAAACACGAAGATGAAAGTACTTTAACACTACTAATTTCGAACTTTTACTTTATATTAAAATGATTTTTCACAAAGTTGCCGCCGAATCCATCGAAAATATTAGTTACTTTTGACGCAACCTTTAGAAAACTACTATTTATAATATTTTTTTCATAAATACGTTTGCCTATTAAACAGATGACAAACATCCATTACCGTGTTTGCAATATTTAAACATCTATTATATTTCAGTTGAATAACACTAGGAATTATTTAATACCTTCCTGCGTTGCATACAATAAATTCAATTCTTTTAATGGAAATCGACAACGTTCCATCAGCTAAATGGCATTTTAAGCAGCTTTTCATTAATCCATGCACTCACCCCACTCCCTCGCGGCTATTTTTTCCATAATGTATGGCATTGTTCCAGTTGTTTCTTTTTTTTGCTAATAGCTCAGAATCGTAAATAATAATTAATAGCAAAAAAATTCAACAGTAGATGACTTACCATTGATAAAAATTAATGTACATCGATCTAGCCGGAAGTAGGCTTAAGAGTGGGTCGATTTTTTATACCCCATCAGAATTCAGATGACATTTTCGAGGCTTTTCTATTTGAGGGTGTATGGATACTACCAATGTCTTTGTCCAACTAACTTTCTCTTAGACATGCTCACGTTGAATAGTATGAACACTCGAAGAGAAATATACCTGGTGACTTATTTCTTTCAACTTCTTGAGAATGTCAAGCTTTATGTTCTTGATCATTTTGTGAGGCATCGTGTACATGAATATTGTTTGTTATTTGAAAGTATAGAATCAGCTTGCTAATGAGGTGAGACACCCTGTTTTTTTTGTTAAGTTTAAGTTTTATTTGTGTCCATAACTGAAATCGCCCAGCGGTAACGACAATAATTCGGAGAATCGGCCGACTCTTGTTGCCAAAGGCGCCCGTTCAATAGCCGGCGGGCACGTCCGCTGAACGAGTTCATTTTTTACGGAAAGGGGTAGCTCCGACGATTCAGGGAGTATTTTTAATTGTATGTGTGGACAGTCGATTACCAGCTGTCGAGCTGGACTAGCCGCCGGCTGTGGCGTTTGTTTGAGAACCCAGCCCTTCCAGGACGTTCGATAACCAGCCATTCACCTCTCTTCGATCCGGGTCTTCTCAGAGGATTCTACTGGGAAGAGTTTTAACAATTTACATCATTATTGCTTTGGATGTATGTTAATCGCTCTCGTTACGTTTTTAAAATTGGATGCGTGAGAGGGAATTTTAAACATCCATCCCTACGATCAGAAATCAATTAAATAAGCTGTCATTACTGGAATTCGATATCGTGACCGCTGAAAGCGAAGTCAAGGACGTTAACCAATCAAACATGGGTCCAGTATATGCCTTTCATAAGTATTTGTTTTAAATAAAAAAGCTTTGACTGTTCAAGCTTGATTGGCTGCAGATTAATAACTTTAGTCAGTATCAAGGATGTAGAAAGAATTTGCTTTGCAACAACCGTTAAAAGTAAATTACAAACCGTAAGTTAAGCACCACGATCAATAGGATTCTAGGTCAATTAATTACATTAATGCTAATGGTGCACTTAATTATACAATAAAAAGACTTCATTTTGTAGCTGAAGAGAGAGAAGTACACACAAGAATCTGCCACTGCCTGTTATTACAAAACAAGTTATGGTAAAGGAAAAGGTCACGTGTAGCGGGGCTTAAAAATGTCGCTGAAGGAGCAGCGACTTGTCGGCCGTTTCCGGTCCTTTGTGCCCTCTTTGGGGTCACCCCAATAAAACGCATGCCTACTTCCCCGCAAAATAAATAATTCTCACCGCGAACTCACAGGCCGTTATTGACAAAAAACGTTTCACAAATGTAATGCGCCTACGTTAAAAATATTGTACGTCTAAGACATGCAAGGTGTTTTTAATAACGAGTATGCGGGTATAGTTATGTAGGAATCAGAACATAAAACGAATTATCTTCAGTAGCATAAGCTGGCCAGGCTGAAGTTATTCAAGGATACACTAATAAATACTACAATTTGCTACTGTGCGGGACTAATCAATACGGATGGCAACACAGGTGTGATGTCAATACTGACAGGAAGTTTAGACACGTCTTATCTCCTGACTGATTTCAATTTTGAGGGTTAAATCAATTGGTCAAAACACCGTCGATATTATCTCTGTTAGAGGTTTGAGTAGGCTGTCTGCTTTTTTGCATGACTACGATCATAATGTAAAATTGCATAACTACTAACTTCTCATTTGATTGTTCATATATTTATATGTTTAATAATAATGCACAATGAATACTTTACACGACATCGTTCTTTACAAGTTTTTAATTTCAGTTTTAGATACAAAATTTTATAGCTTTCCTTCCTTTTAAGCTTTAAACTCACATAAAGAAATGAAATGCCGAAGATTTAAACAAATGTTTTCATTTAATTGCATACAAAATTTATGACGTTTTTACGCTCGCCTGAGACGTGGCAGTTTTTAATGTAAAATAGTTATTACTATAGAGAAAGGTATAATTATGCTGTACTCATGACTGTGTTGATCGACAAACAATGTACAATGATTAATAACTCACGATGATTAAAAACATGCACATATTTAGGGCCCTATCTTTAAGTCATAAAAATAATTGTATCCATGGGGAATAATTAAATTCATTGTTTACTCAATTTTATTCTAAATTAATAAAAAAGTCGTTTAACAAAACGAGTGATGAATTCAAATAATATCCGTACCGGTGATTAATTGCGTTATGAAAGTATGGTTGATGAAAAATAGTCTGTGAAGCCGATTTCATTAGAATGACTCGCTAAAACATTTATACCATCTACTGCCAATTCTTGCTAGAACACAATTATGAATTCCAACCGAATATTCGAACATATTCGACTCTTTTATGATATACGGATATTATTCGTTTATAGTACAAACTACTCGGTTCACAAAAATAAAAAAAATCGTCATTACATTATATCTTGACGTAATATATTTAAACAGCATAATATTCACTCAAGACACGTACTGAGGGCTAGTATATGTTAACAATTACTACGTCTCACTGGGAAAAAGAAATATTAATAAATATGTATACAATACATGATGAAATTTTTACATTACTACTATTCAAATATTAAAATACTATAAAGTTTCAATATTTGATTTCCGAATATTCAATTTTCAACGAATATTTTCAAGCCCTAAATACTATGGTTTAATGACAAAAATATAAATCATACACATTCCATAATTTTTATTAACAAAATATGACCGACTTTTACTCACGGCTAGTGAGCGTTTTCGACTGATCTATCCATGTTTTAAACTCTATTTAGACTTGATAAATTTTCCAAAAATCAAATACAAAAACTACATTTTTTTTACTGAAATAGTGAAAAAATGTTACAAAAATAATCAAAAGGTGTTCTATATTTTAAGAAAGATAAGTTTCAATTTACGATTTTCTACTAAAGAAACTTTACTGAAAAATTATTAAAATTACATATCGACGAAGTGTTGGCCTATGTATGTAACCATCAAAATTTAAATTGTACTGGAGAGAGTAAAAACTGTTTTTATCTAAAAAAAAAATACATATGGTGAGTTGCGTTATGAATCTTTGAAATGCATTTCTGTAAACTCTCATGTTTGCAGATACGGGATTATATGTAGGATTGTTAATAGTGGCTTTTTTCAGATTTTTAAACCTAAAACAAATATAAAATGTTGTTTAACTTCCAAAAAGTGGTCAATTTTTTTTTATTTACATCAAATGGTCGAGACCTGCTCTGTCGTTTTTAAAATGGGATCCAAACATTAACTTATTTTCGTATTTTTTGAGGGCTATATCAATTGTCCAAATCACCGTGGAATTATGACCTGTCTAATGGTTTATAATAAAAAGGTAAAACCCTCTTCGATTCTTCTATATACCACAACCGAAACCAACGACACTGACAACTCGACTGTAAGTCTTATTATTACTGATAATTCAACAATATTGTCAATTTTATAACTAACATTTCGTGTCAGGAAGTTGAAAAACGATCGTACTCATTCATTAGTACGAAGTTTGCAGACAACCATTCCTTCAGAAAGCTATTACTTTGAATGCAAAGATGTAATAGCAGATTTGATTAACCTACAACCCACCAACCCGGCCCACGCTCCTCCCCAACCAAAAGTGAATTTTATGGGTGCGCCGTTGCCTGCCATATCTTGGGCTTTTATGATACCGCTTGTTCAAGCGCGGCTCGCAAACCGCATTATATAATTTCAAACATACAGAAAAAAATTGGCGTTTACTTTGTAGAACTTCATTTATTTTCTGTTTTGCTTGATAGCTATTTCGGCTTCATGCTATCCACTCACTGAGGCTTAAACATATATTTTAATATGTATAACAAAGTAAGATTATTAACATATCGATACCCACAAGCGTAGTCAAAAATTAGCAGTATGAGTTAAGTATGACGAAATACTTAGAATACCGATATCTACCAGTTTCATCATGTTACATGTGGTAATCTGTGTTTTTTTTAAGAATGACAATGATTATTATTACTTTTGATCCTAACTATAACAACAACGAAAATACCGTGAAACCCTATGTAAATTCATATTATTAGTATAAGAAAAAAAACAAGTTTATAATATTATAAACTTTGAAATATTTTTTTAATAATAGTAGAATTTCACTTTTAAGGTGTTAACTGTCAATTCTTGGTGGAAAGACATTATATTTTAAAAAATAAAACACAATTCATTTGTACTACTTCCACATATGTATAATGATCAGGACCGGATGCTCGTGATGAGCGAAACCGGTCCTGATCATTATAAATATGTGGAAGTAGTACTAATGAATTGTGTTTTATTTTTTAAAATAGTAGAATTTCGTTAAAATCTACAAAAATCAGATGTGCAATAGAAGATTAAACCTGCCCAAAATCTTGTTTCTTAGTTTTTCTTATTATTAATACAATTAAAAAAATATAACTACGTTTATAATATTATAAATATTGATATGTTTTGTAGATGATCCATAATTTTTTTTAAATCTACAAAAAATGTAAGATTAAACCTGCCCCCAACCTTGTTTCCTTCGTATCTCAGAACTATCATTTTTGAGTCGTCACACTTTGGGACTGATTATTTCTCAATTATTATTTTAAAATATCTCTTCTATTAGAAGTGTATTTGTAAAGAGTTCTATTCTAATCGCTTTTGTTTTGTCTACTCTTTCAGCAGAGCCAATTTCAATTGACATAACTATAAGGGAAATGTACCAGTAGTTGACCTTTTTTCAATAAAAGTGCTCAAAATAAAAAACGTAGACATGGGATTACTTTAAATTGTAGACTTCAGAATAGTGAAATCATCTTTTATCGGATTGAAGAAATAACACATCAACATATATGTCAATGGAGTTAATAGCCACCATTTGAAAACAACAACTTATGCAGTAAGTATTTTAATTTAATTTCTTCAGAGAATTGTTAAGGATATCAATAAATGTAAACATATGCTACTTGATTACATGGTCAACTACTGAAAAAAGTGGTCAATTACTGAAACATTAACATGGTTGTTAAAAATTGATCACAATTTTTTCAGACCCTTCCTTAATTTTTGTCTTATCATATTAATTGAATAGAGATAAACAAAAGGGAACCAACTAATATTTTTAGTTATTTTGAGTTATGAGTGGGAACTAGTCCAAAATATTCCAAATGTCGTTTTGCTTAAGAGATCCAAGCTTAATTCTTTCTAGTTTCCGTTTTATTTACATTTTTTTTGTTATGCATAACATATGAACCACAATATTTTTGACAGAACCATGTACAGAAAAGGCATATACCATATAAATAAAATACCGAAATACGAAATGGGTGAAGTGTCTTAATTATTAAGACATTTGACCCATTACGAATACATTTGCTTCGTCATAATTCGTCTAATGCTAAACATTAATCGTTATTTTTGTTGATTTATTCTCTTAAGCGGTCAACTACTGGTACGTTTACCTTAGTACGTTTAATTTTATATGAGTGGACATAAATTTCCACAAAGAAACCTCTATGCCGCCTGAGCAACGGGCATTTGGAAATGTGTATCATTATTGAATTATTGTTTTGGTTGATAATTTAGCATCAACGATGATTGCTTGCAAACTTCTGGAATATCTAGTAAAAGCAAACGGCAAGTTGACACGAACGGCACTTGTTCCTTTTGCCTTAGATTGTAACTTGCCATATTATCGTTTGCACTGCGATACCTCGTATGTGCTATTAACGATGAATTTTACAGAAAATCGAAATAGCAAAACGAAAATGCTTCTTAAAAAGGTGAAACGCGTCACGTTAGTGATAAACCGAGTTAAATAACTAAGTTAACGATGTCAATTTTATATTAATAAATAAATGCATTAATTCCTGAACAATTTTAAAGTGAAAGTAATTTATTTTTCAACCAAACAGAATTCCTGTGAAAGAGAGTGAAACCTGTCCTATTCAGTTGTAGAAAGAATACAAAATAAAATGTGTTTTATTTTTATCAATATATTTATATAATGAATTTCCGCCAAGAATTGACAGTTAACACTTTAAAAGTGACACCAGTTTGATAATATGTTCGTGTAATATTGTAATGTTTGAGACACACATGCCTTTAGAAACAAATTCACCTAATAAAAATTATTTAAATATGCCTTGTTGAGAACATTATAACACAATATGTTGTTATATAATAATATCCTCAACAATAACATTACTATAAAATTATTATAATCGTAGAATAAATCTACTGAAGTTAGCAAGTCCATAGCGATTGGCAATATTAAAAGCTTTAAATATAAACAATTTCTTTTATTTTATAATCATTCTATTGTAATGAACGAAGCTTTTTTTTATTTCTTTTATGAATGAAATTCAATTCAGCTTGTAAAAAATAAATATCACGAAGAATTACTGATTAGTAACATTTTTTAAAAATTGCTTATCATTCACTAATGAAGCGGTGGAATGTTTTGGATAATAATATAAAAAGGCTTTCTCTGTACGTCTAGACTTTTTCTCAAATTTATTTTGATGTAAAAATCGCATCGCGTTCATAGGAGGTTTTTCAACTTATAAAAAGATAAACTGCTGACTCTACTTTTCCCGTAGACTATAATCTATCAGTAGCATTCTTTTATAGAACGATAAAAGGTCGAAATAGACGAAAACGACTCCCAAGCATTCAAAAAGAAAACACTTTATTAAAAATCCATTTAAATTAATTGATACACCTGGTTTTTTTGTTAAGTTTATGTTTTAGTGTCCAGAACTGAAATCACCCAGCGGTAACGACAATAATTCGGAGAATCGGTCAACTCTTGTTGCCAAGCCGTTCAATAGCCGCCGGGCACGTCCGCTGAACGAGTCCATTTTTGACGGAAAGGGGTAGCTCCGACAATGCAGGGAGTTTTTTTAATTTTATGTGTACACAGTTGATTACGATCTGTCTAGCCGGGCGAGTTGCGGCCTTTTAAGTAAAAATATAATTTATAAAATACGTTTTTTTTTTCATACGGAAGAATTAAAAATAATTTTCATTTTGGTTTAACTAATTCAATATGTAATTTCTTCGATTTAGTGTTTTCTTCCTGAACAACGACGACATTCTATAAGTAATTTCACTAAATATGCAATGACAAATAACCTACTAAGCCTCACAAAAGTAAATGATTTTTTTTATCTTTAAATGCCATGCAGAATCATATATGTTAAATAGTTTAAATCAATGTCCAATTTTATTTTACTTATATTTATTGAAATAAGCGACTAAAAGCATGCATGCTTTTCGTAGATGAAAATAGAATACAATGGAAAAAATAAATTGCTACTAATATTGCAAAGTGGATAAATCGGTTTTTGCTTTTAAGCGCCACAAATGTCCATACATAATTGGCGAGCAGAACTAATACGATTGAAATATAAATCTGTAATTTTATTGGCAGTATTGGTTGATGTGTGAGTACGAATTGTATATACTGGTATGTGTGTGTAGTGTAAAATATGAAGGAGGAGTGAGAGATCGTCTTGAAGTGCGATGTTGAATTATGTATTCGAGTAATCGTAATTATTGGACTACTATTGATACTACACAGTAGGGCATCCAATCCCGGACCTTTTTTACGATCCCGGGATTTCGGGATTTCGGGATTCAGAATCTCTCAATCCCGGGATCCCGGGACGGTCATTAAGTTTAATTTAATGTGTTAAATTGTACTTTTAAAATTTAATTTGTGTCTATTATTATTTCAATTGGAATTTATATATGATTAAAGATTTTTTTGGGTATTGGAATGATTTTTTTGTTGATTTAAAATCATACAGTCATTTACAAAAAAAGAGAAAAATATTTGAAAAAAGACATAATGATCAAAATAATTTTATTTTATTTATTGCATTATTATGGTAGGTTTTACCATATTTATCCAAAAAGAGGACATGTCCTTCATTTTGAGATATTGCCCATCATTCATTTAAGAAGCGGTCTTAATTTGTTCTCCATTAAAAATTATTTAAAAACGACTGTTAGAAAATATGAAAAGGAAGGAGACTACAATAAATTCATTTTAATCATATTGATTTTTTAAAAAAACTATGTATGTACATGAAAAAACTTAAGTACACGTTGTAGTTAATCAGGAAGTTTTGATTTGATAGATGATTTTTTAGCATTTACAGTGAATCCCAAATTCCCGGGATTGACTGAATCTCGATTACGGGATTGAATAATTGAGCGAGATACCGGGATTGGTAGCCCTACTACACAGGTATATCGTTAAGGTGATAAATACACTGATTGCTTTAATGCATAGTTTAAAATATCTAAAACATCTTTCGACTTAACGTATTTATTGAGTAAATTCGATATGTTTATGAGAGTATATAATACAGGCGATGTTTCATTTTGCAATTTTTACGTGGATGTGTTTGCGTGTTTAAAAGCAGTACGCCGTCAAAACGTCGATCGTGAATAAATCAAAGCACCGCCATTTTGCATCCTGGAAATTGCATATTTTCGATGACATCAAGCGTCAATGGCAGACCCAAGTAATCACTCCTTTTTGCCGTTTGCCTGTCATTATTTTTTTTCCAAACTCTACATAGCCCCACGTAAATGTAAACTCTTAATGGAAAATGTTAATAACAAATTTTTCAACGACAGATAGTGATAAACTACTCGGAGGACTTTGATAAACAGATGATTAAAAGGAGACTGGTTGTTTTTTAATATCGATGAAAAATTTTACGTTCCGTATTATCGATTCAAATCAGTTTGACTTCGTCCGTTAGGTCGACAAACATTATGGAAGTGTACATTTCCTCAAAACCCTGTCGTGTTCAAAATTTACCTTAAGGGAACAGCTAAATCCATCGAAAATATTGATCCATATTATTTAGTTGATTGATTGGCATTCTGATACTGGTATTTGAACGAATTCTGAATACGATATTTAAAGCTCTGAATATATTTTCATTAGCTTTATTGTCGTATTTGTCATCATTGGTTTTCTTTTTAATAGATTATTAATTCCAAGTAAGACGAAGAATTGAGTGATGAAAAAACAGAGTTCTAAAATAATTAGGAAAAAAGATTTTGGCAGGTTCAATCTTTTAATATATTATACATCGAATTTTTGTAGATTTCAATTTAATTCTAGGATTATCTACAAAATATATTTATGATATATTTAACATTATTTTTTTTATATTAATTATGGGATTTTTTATAGATTTTAATAGGATTTTCGTTGTTGGTACAGTTTGGATCTAAAATTATAAAAACCACACGTTAGAATACCGATATCTACCAGTTCCAAAATGTAAAAATTCAAAAATTTGCAGTTTTCAATTAAGTATGAAGAAATGATAAGAATACAAATATCTACAAGTTTCAAAGTTTAACAAGTGGCAGTCTGTGGTAATTTAAAAATGACAATGGTCATTATTATTTTTAATCCAAATCCGATAATCCTGTGAAAACCTCTGAAAACTGAAATGATCTTTATAATATTTTAGGTCATCCTAGAATTTCATTAAAGTCTACAATTATTATACATCTAATTGGAACAATTATTAGATGTATAATAGAAAAATAAAACAACCCAAAATGTTTTCTCGTGACAATCTCAGAAGTACGCTTTGTGAGTTGTTACAATTTGTAACTGAGATATCGATAATTGTATTCATTGTCATTGATGATTGAAAAATAAACAAACTCAATTTACAAAGATATTCGTTTATAAATTATATCACTAGGTTCATTCATAATGAATATTCTAATTACCACTGATGCACCTTTCAGCAGTTGAGAGTTTAGTGCTTTATTTTGATAGAATTTTCTATAAAGAGTGACGTGGTAATTAAAGAATAATCAAATACGTAGTAATTTGTGCTTTGCCATAAACATCCGACGTGCAGAACACTAACAAAGACGTTGATGTACTAGCATATAATAAAATTGAAACAAAGGCCAGCTAATCGACCTTTTTGATGTAATTAAGTTTCTACCTGTATACTTTCTAACAACACACCTATATTGTAGCATGCAGCATCCATGCGGATATTTTCTATTAATGACCAAAAAACTATTATGAATCTACATTTTCTTTAATCATTAGCGCCATTTTTTAAAGAACAATAACAACAGCAAACAGCAACAAAGAATTTACAAACATTATACAAAATTACGAATGTTTCTTGTTGTTAAGCTTTTTATAAGTGAACTATTTTTTTATTAAATTAGGTTTTTTGTATATTCAATTATTTTTAGCACATTCACACCCCGGTAAATATAATCAAAATACGCGCAGCGGCCGGGCCGTATAGAAATGAGTACATCATGAACGCATGGCTTGTAAGAAATTAGTGTTAAGACAATAAAATTATAACAAGACATTTAAAGAGTTATAAGTGATCAATGTTGACTATATCGAAGGAAGCGGAATACGCGTTCCCCGTAACTCTACATAAAACTCCGCGACGCGGATTCTGCGTTCCCCGGTGCTAACGAGTTATTATAACTACATACAAAAATATCATTTTTTTATAGATCAATCTAGAAAAAATATTACTTATGATTTCAAGTAGTGAATATTTTTTTGGAATTTTATATTTAAAAATATAAACAACATAATTCATTATCGCTTTCAAATAATAATTATGTAGAAGCTTTTACTTCCAAATTCAGCCTTTAATCTTTATTGCGTTCATCTCTATTGACTTTGATTCCAGGAAATAAGTAGAACCGAAAAGAACCGTTGCCGTCAATATAATATGGCTACAGATTTGTTTACAAATAATAAACTCTTTACAAAATTTCTTCGTTCATTTGAAATAAATAACAACGGTAATAGAACTTTTAAAAACCACTGATAGATAAGTTTAGTATTCATATATGAAGAAATAATAATAATCCAATAAAAAATATTAAAATGGCAATAGATAATAAATGACACAATACGTCGGTCGTACTACTCAAAGGGTTAATAGTAGTAAAATCGCTTCTTTACACAAAAAGAGTTTATTATAAAAAAAAATGACGGTGTTTCATTCTTTATGAAACAACACACGTTTAAAAAACATTTTTTAATAATATACACGTGTATCGACAGTATGTAGATTTATCTGAATTAAAAAATGTTTTATATTCGTACTCTGTTCCACATTTTTAATCATCTCTACCATTCATTAGGCGATTGTTCGACAAAATCATTCTTTTGCATATCTCTTCACCAATATAGCTATTTGAAAAAGGTAATTCCATTGATCAGTATGAATTGTGTTATAGATCTGGACAATACTACAATCAATTTGGTTCGCTCATACTGAAAAGCAATTCATGTGATTAAAAAGCGATGAAGGTCTGCAATAAAATGGTCAGAAACCTATCAACAAATATTACCCAGCACTTATTACACACAAATAATTAAATTGTTCATTTTTAATGTGTTAACTGTTAATTCTTCGTGGAAAGACTTGTTTCAATTCATTCGTACTACTTCCACATGTTTATAATAAATCAGGACCGATGTTTCTCGTTACGAGCATTATCGGTTGATAATGCTCGCGATGAGCGAAATCGTTCCTGATCATTATAAACATGTTGAAGTAGTACAAATTAATTGTATTTTAATTTTTTTTTAATTAAATTGTTATTGGTTTTAATTGTTGAAATTTTGTACATTTCCATGTATTTCGTCACTAACGGCCCGGGTTTCGCTTTTCGGCATCTTCAGGCATTCGAGCACATGAATTAACTCGAACTGGCAGACACTAAATAGTTTATATCTTTATTTATTAGATAAAATACGACAAAATATTATCACCAAGTGTAGGAACTACATTAATATCTGAATTACTCCCAACACCGACCCGACAACAACGACCCTTAATCCTAGTTGGGAAAATAAACTCACAAACTCAGAAGACTTAAACATTGCAGGTGGCCAAGAACCAAATAATGAAGAGACTAACATGGAAAAGAAAACCGTGTAAATAATATAAAATGCCCATATAAAAATATAAAATTCTCGAACTCAAAAATAACTTGAATCTGTTTTTTATTTGTATATAAAAATTGTTTTATAAGATACGACTGCACTAAGCTGTAAACGGTTTGTAACATGTCAATAAAAACAATATTATACAGAAATTCATTTATTAAATTCAGTAAACATACATTAAAACCTGTGACGGGATAAAATCGAAACATACATGAGCAAAATAAATTCATCAAAACAAAAACTAGTCATGCATGAATCATGAAAAACTGCAACTTAAAAATCGCCAAACGGAAAAAATGGCGATTCCAATATTTACAAAGAGCCAAAGTGTTTTTAAACACATACGTATAATATATTTAAAAAATAAAGTGAAAACAGCTTGTCGGTTCGTTTCCTTAGACTGTTGACAAGACAAATAAATTAAACTAGACAGAAATGGATAGTATAGTCGTGTAATACAATGTAATTGAAAATTGTTATGCAAAATGAAACGTTCTAACAAGTCTTCACGGCCGTAGATTGTCAGCTTAGCGTAAGTCATCAAAGCTTTAAATGCAACTGCGATGGTTCGATTGTATTTTCATCACGATTCTCATAACAACGCTTTACCGATTGGTCAAACAGTTGGAAGAGAAATATTAAATATGCAACATAGTTAGTTCTCAATGATATCTTTACAATGTTTATATCACTATATAATCATTATTCATCTAACATAAGTACCTAGTAAAACATTAATTTAATTGTATGTGGGGGCAAAACAGTTTACTTTTTAAAATTGTTTATTTATATATTTACGTAGATCGTGACTGTATTCATGAATGTATTCATGTGAATGTATTCATGATGTATTCATGTATTCATGTGAATGTATTCGTGAATGTATTCATGATTATTGAATCAACACTTGACAATTTACGGTGTTAAAAATGAAATTTGTATCAATCTTTATAAATATTAAACCAAATTCCATGCCCTTATTATTTTCAAAGCTCGAAAATTATTATGTCTGCGACTCACAGTCAGAAACAAGTGCTAACAAATATTCAACGCATGCATTCTTACGGTGCTGTTTTACCTCAATAAAGCGCAGGGTAACCATATACTATGTTTTGAAAACAGATGTACATATGGTACGGTGGTTTGACGTTGTCAGGAACTTGGACGGACCAGCCCCTAATTACGTCCACAAAAAAAGGTACGAGTCTTGTCTGCCTCTCCTACCAACCGGATGGATTCTGTCACCCTGTCAGGTCGCTGATGACGATCCATAAGATGTACTCGGGGGAGCTATTGGACGCTGGGATGTCCTGGGAGGAAACAATAATATAGGCGGAGAGACAAAGAATCTTTGAGGAATCGTGCTGTGGGCATATACTCCGAGAATGAAGCGAATATGGTAAAAAAAAATATTTTACGAGAGCATTTTTATGCTTTCTTTGTCTTTCGATTTTAGTAACATTGTCACAATACCACAAATCATGTATTGAATTGTCCTTTCTTGTATATAATTGACCCGATAAATATTTTTTTAATTCGATTTGACTGTTTTGAACAATCCAATACATACAAATTTATATCTCGTAAAAAGCAAAAGTTTCAAATGACTGATTGAATAATTTACATCAAGTATCCCAATGTAATTTTATTAAAATCTTATTTATGCATAAATATAACGTATTTTGATTACGAGGTTATAACCTTAAAAAAACATCTCTTTTAGAGATTGCGATAACATTTCTTTTGTACATTGAGCAGCAATTTTCCGCTGTGTGTAAATATCTAAGAGTTTTCGCTGATATTCTACGACGTAGAGGATAAAATCGTATGCGTAGATGTCGTGGAAGCATGCCGCCCTGGGATGTAAATGTTAAGGAAAATGTA
This sequence comes from Himalopsyche phryganea, assembly GCA_022494535.1. NCBI lineage: Eukaryota > Metazoa > Arthropoda > Insecta > Trichoptera > Rhyacophilidae > Himalopsyche > Himalopsyche phryganea. The sequence goes on along the minus strand of JAGVSL010000110.1, from coordinate 985,281 downwards.
CCTTTAGACTTTGACAGATTGCTCTACCCTCTCCCTTATACTCCTCCTGACCTTTTAAATTTACTTAAATAAAACAGTGTTTCACATGCGACAAAATCAATACAAAACTTTCTTTTTTTATATTTGTAATTTCAATATGTTGACTGCAGGTGGTTGGTGGAATTTAAATATCAAATTTGAATCGTTAAAATACATTTCTGAACGTTTTATCACTAACGACACTGGTTTTGCTCTTCGAGTACATGGATGAACTCAAACTGAAGTCAAACATTAATTGCTAGCGGGACGCCCGTCATAGATTACTGTATTGAAATTGAAATGCTGAATGTCTAACGTAGCTAGTATTGTTGTGTGATATGTGCGTTTAATCGAAATTCTTAAAGAACTTTTATGAAATAGCTGTATATGTTCCCTACAAATACATTGTCGTAAATTGGAATACATCTTTAAATGGAATCATTTATACAATTTAAGACATTGACTGAGGGGTCAATTCGAGTCCATTCGTGCGCTCGAATACCTGAAGAAGCCGAAAGGTGAAACCCGGGTCGTTAGTGACAATAATTCAAATTTGGAATCATTTAGTTGAATAAACATTTGCAACGTTAACCATCGACTGATTGTTATTTTTGTTTGTTTAACTCGGAATTTGCGTCACGTCCGAGCTGTGTGTATTGTTGGGTGTGTGTGTGCATTGCATAACATACATACATGTGATATGTGATAACAATAAAACGCCTACAGACTGGTCTGGGCTATTATAATATATATATATATATATGATCCAGAACAGCAATCTTCTTATAAATAATTTATATTGTTAATCAAAGTAAAATAGTGCAGTGTGATATGTTGTATTATTAATACATAGTTTATATAAAGACATTATGGCTTTTTAGTACTTAAACACATCAATAACTAGTGTAGTTATTTTACCAAAAATGTGCAGTAATCTATATCAAATTTGTTGATTGGCTTTCTGATATTTACAGAATTAAAATCCAGTCTCCAAATCATTTGGTATAAAGTCTGTAATACTATTTTGTTTTTGTTAAGCTACGAATTGTGAATTTGCTCTGGATAAAAATGTGACGTAATCTGTAGTATACATATTCGTCAGTTGAACATAATCCATCAAAACAAAAAAATGCTTTCACATATTCAGGTTACTTGCGTTGAAACATACCGATATAATATTGCAATATGTACAAACAAACGCAATACAATTTTGAGTGTTTAGATAAATAATAATAATGTTGTGAAATTTTGATTTTTTCACCTTAACAAAGTATGCAAATAAGCACATACTATTAATATACTTTATTTAATTATTTAATATTTAAATGCATACCTATTTTCAGTTGTTATTAATTTCAAGTACTAATACGGCTTGAATATAAAAATGTACAGATATATTTTTATCTAAATTGTCATATTGATCTGTTTAATGTTACTCATTAGATATACTCAAAAAATAATTCAAATACGTATATGCGGGGAGACCGCAGCTATTTCAATGTAAATAACAACCATATCTTGAGAACCAAATTACAAAATAATTTTATTCTCCCGCTTACAGTGGAATACGAAATGCACTCGATATTAGATTTTATTTAAAACTAGTGGGAAAGCCCGCCATAAATGACGGTATTGAAATCGAAATACTAAATGTCTAAAGTAACCGTTCTTTAGTTTCCATACTGACGGACGGATTGTTGTTTGTTTGTCGTGGAATTTGTATCACGTCGGTACTGAGTGTATCGTTTATATAGACCACGGACGCTTAGTTTGTGGGAAAATTTCATACCTACATGTTTATATGATACTAATAAAACGTGTATATTTACGCATATAAACCGATTTGGACTATGATATATAAGATGTTCCCAGTTCAATGTTTTGTTTAAACATTGAGATAAAAATCTTTTCAAAACATGCATTACCTTTTACTGTCAAATATAAACTTTTCACACTATGTCTCAAGTTTTTTTTATATCAGTATTTTTATTTTTCACTGTAAGCTTAAAAGCTTGATATAATTATTACGTATCTCAAAGATAGGCTACAAACTAATATATATACAACACGAAATACCCCGTACGATTTTTGATTTTTACTCATGATCATGGGACATCACTTCGTACAGTTATTTATATTTTTTTACTATTCGTAGAAAAAATGGAAACTACACTTGGAGATCACTATGAGATGACTGGAAGTCGATTAAAACGAAAACCATCAGCAGCAGCATATGTAATATACGTATTCCAGTACACATTCCCTGAAGTTTTCACATATGACATCTATGATGTCGTCATAACAACTCAAACTAAGTTTGTCACTGTTCCTTACTGTACTGTGATACAGATTTAGAAATCACTTAGACATCTCACATGTACAGAAGATCCCGAGAGGTATACACTCATAAATATTATGCTCTTAGCTTACAATATCTGACATTTGTGATGTTATCATAACAATGCAAATAACTGTGGAGTCATCTTGTGTTCGGCTATTTTTATAGCAACTCGAAATAAACAATTAAAATAAATCGTTATTTTCGGAAGCATTTATGGATTCATAATATTGATTTCGACTCAAAAGATACAGCTAAATATCATTTAAAAAGACTTAATACAGTCAATACCTTACAGAGTAAATAAGAAAAAGCTTGTGTTATATTACATGTTACATATTACCAAGAAATACCCTTTACAATATATGATTATTTCATCTAAAAACGGAATAATGATAAATAACGGAGTAGAAATTTATAATGTAATGTGTCATGAAAGTAATTATTCAATTAAATTAGAATTTACCATCCGAAAAATAATCGCAAGAAAATACACTAATGGTTCAAAAAACGCGTTCATTTTTTACATTTTCTTTGGCCATCGAAATTGTAAAAATAGAAACGAAACGAAGTCAAACAGGTGAAAGAGCGTATCACAATCTATTTTGGTGAAGGGGCAAGACTATCCATACTGTGATGTTTCAGTGAAGTGCACTTTAAAGCACTCAACTAATAGGAAATAAAAAATGGTATTAAATTAGCGAAGAATGCCACTCTATTAATCGAGTCAGTAGAAACATCTTTTGTCAATACACATATTTTAAAAGAACAATTTTAATTTATTTGTAAAACAATAATTTGATTAAAGTCTTGGATTCTTTCATGGTTATATTCAATTTAAAAACTACATACTATTTGCGTTTAGTATGAGTAAAATGAAAAGTAGATAAATTATTTAAATAAAACTGCATTTAATAATAAACATATACAAAATTCACGAAGAAAAACACATTTTTAGAAGTCATTTGATTTATTATACAATATTTTAATAACTGACCTGACGAATTAATGGCATTTTTATCAATAGTTTCAATTATAATAAAAAAAATTATTAAGTATCTAAGTTTTACTTGTTGGCATCCTCAAACCTATTAGAATATCGACCTAAGTTATAGAAAAAAACCCAATATTATTGCCAATTTTACGATGCATTTTCTTACTATGCAAAAATCTTTCAGCATAGCTTTTGGTAGTAGAGTAATGAAGTAAAAGGTAGTAAAATATGTTTTGATATTGTTTTTCTTATCTATGCTTTATATATATATATATCTGACTTTAAATACTTTTAACCTAACTGTAATGCTAACAATAATTTCCCAACACTATGGAACTAAGTAAAATTCCATTTGTTATACCTTGACAGAGGTCTAATTGAACAGTACATATAGAAAAGGTAATAAATTAAAGTTTATTCAAATTTAATTATTGTAGACAACTTAAATAATCTAAAATAAATATCTCAATAACAAAATCAAATCATTCTTTGTATGATGCATTCACATAAAACGCATCAAAAAACATATTCAAGGCTAAGTCGGATATGGTTTTAAGCTAAAATAAACCGTAATTTTTTAATGCATTAAAAAAATCAGCACGCCTTTATTATCCTTGTGCCCCCATTTTTGGTATGGAGTGATTTATAATCGCATTAACACGAACCTACGACTCGTAGCACGGTAAAGCCTCGAAGAGTCGTAGCGTCGTAGCTTATGGCTACGGCGAGCTCAGACTCGCACTCTCCCTCAAGCCTATGCAAAAATTAACATTACTAAAGGCTTGTAAGGAAATTCACCGTCGTGAATAATTTTGTACGATTCATTGTATCGCATTATTTCTGTGAGATCTTTTGACGGAATTGATATTTATCGTATTTATAGAAAGGCAAATTTTCTCTCTCTTTGACTATCGTCTAAAACTTTTTTTCAGATTATAAATTATGATACAAATGAAACAGAAAAATCGATCACTCTGTTTTAATTAGAATTTAATTTGTATATATTTTAAAATTATTCCACAATTTTATTAAATTGCCACTACCGTTCATTCAAAATATTTTAAACTGACACTTGGGATGATCGTTTCTTTTAAATTATTGAAATTAATACAGAAAAACAGAGTGTTTTTTTTTATGAATTTCATACTAGTCCACCAAATATTTTTTTAAGTACCATAAAAAATCGTTAATTGATGTGAGGATCTGTATGAAGTCACATTATAAAATTTCTTTGACTTTAGATTAGGTTAGGTTATTTAACTAATATTAATTACATGACAGGAAATATATATATTTCAAAGTTTACTTCTTAATTTCATATTTTTTAAATCCATATCCGAACCTTAACAGAAGTATGTAAAAGAATCCCGTCATAATATATTATACGTTTTTTTACGAAAACCAATCATGGTCGTCTCTATTAACAGTTGTCGCCAACTTTTCTATAAAAATGCTTCAAATATTGTTCATCAAGTCAACAGAAAATTATTTTTTAAGAATATTTTGTAATTTTAAATGATACCAACATTTTTATAATGTAATACTTTTAAAATAAGCCCTGAATTAAATACAAACGCTTAAAATATAATGCTTTTCCACCAAGAATTGACAGTTAACACCTTGAAAGTGATATTTTTGATTTATTCGGAGGTAACTTTGTGAAAATTCACTGTGCATAAAAACTTTGAATTAAATTCACGCGCAATCATCTATTGAAAGTTATTTTTTTGTTATGAGTACACATATATATATAATATCGCTTAACTCAAAATTATTGCATAAATCTGACTCAGCGTATATTGCAAAAATGATGATATGCATAAAAAAACGTGACAATGGATTAGAGAACAAAAATTTTGGCGAATATTTAACTAAATACTTACGAATGAAATTAGTAGATTTTGGAGCAACCCTAATTTTTCAGAGTTTGGCAAATAATCGATACCGAGAAAATGGGTCATTGAGAATGTCGACTATTTGAGGGGTGGCCAAAACGTGTGTGTCAAAATCTCGACCTGAACCAATTATAATTGCTCAGTTATGTCGATCGTTCCAAACGATATGACAAATGGTTACTTCATAATTTGTTGACAGTTGATTTATGAATTTTTCATTTTACGAATTACAAAACATGTATTTATTAAGTGAGTGAAAACAATGTTTTGTGTTTTTCCGGAATTTATTTCAACATTTGTCGCGTGATCCAGATGACACTTGGTAGCCGGAGGCGACCTGCACGTCTTGTTCTGAAGCGGGACTAACCGTTTTTACGACTGAAGCAAATGGGCATTTTTGTGATCTCTCAGCGACAGGCTGTTCGTTTTTGTGGCTTTTTCTACACATGCTAATAAGAACTTACTTCGGGGTGTGCGAACCACACCACCAACATAAATAATGAATTTTTAAATCAAGCTTGAAACGTTGGCATCCATGATAAATAGGTTTTGATTTTAAATCTAAACGCTTTCATTATTACGAACCTTTACTAACGTGATTAAATTCTCAGACATTGAGTGACGTTCAAGAAAAACATAATTTTGAAGAGGTGTTTTATTGCTGAAATTGAGAAATGTTTTTTATAAACCAGTTTCAACTGGAACAAATTACATGTCACTAAATATCTTGCCAGAAGACCTCGAATACAGCAATATAATATTAAATTTGGATTATTGAGATTTTGTACACTTCCATGTATTTTGTCACTAACGACCCGGGTTTCGCCTTTTGGCATCTTCAGGCATTCGAGCACACGAATGGACTTGAACTGACAGACAGTAAACAGTGTCTAACGTTTATATAGAAGATACAAATACGACAAATATTATTTACGTGGTAAAATATTATACGTCTGAGAGCCACACTGATACCTGAGTTAACATTTCGAGAATCACCTTAATCCTTATTTTGTAATTATAATATTACTTTTAAGGTGTAAACTGTCAATTCTTGGTGGAAAGTAAGGCTTCCAATCCCGTGATCCCAGTCAATTTTTCAATCACGTAATCCCGGGATTTATATTCAGATAATTTTTCACGTACATATTTTTTTATAATACCTATCAAATTTATATAAATTCATTGTAGTCTCCCTCCTTCTCATATTTCGTAACAACCGTTCATTACCAATTTGAAATGGAGGACAATATTTTTTGTCAAATTGAAAGACATGTCCTCTTTTTAGACATCATTTGGTAAAACTTTTTAAAAATAAAAACAATTGGTTTGTACTACTTTCACGTGTTTATAATGATCGGGACCGGTTTCGCCCATCGCGAACATTTTCATTTGATAAATCTCGCAATAAGTGTAGCCGGTTTTGATCATTTAATATAATTTAGGAATCGGTACAAAAAAATATAGTGTCTCTCGAACTAAGAATTGACAGTTCACAACTTAAAAGTGATATAGTGACAGTTGAAATTCACTGGAGCTTATATGTTTATTTCGTACTGCTCCAAATGTGCAATGTATTACAATAAATATTTTCAAAGTTAAATAAGAACTCGATGGGATTTAAGCGAAATAGCCAAAAGCGTTGCTTGCAATCAGGGTAAAATAGACAACTATTGGGAATATTTTTTCTCCGAGTTCATCATTAATTTAATTATGGGAGCATCTCTCAATTTCACTATTTTTTCGAGCGCCATGTTGCCACAAACTAATTTCTCCGAGAAATAATATATCAGTTATCTGCTGTCGTTTCGGAAATTTCAGTAATTATTTAGCCCCACCACCCGCCCGTAGAGACACTAAATTTACTTACTTCTTACTTATTACATATAAATTCACTCAGACACACTGAGGATCATGTTTACTAAAATACACAAACTCCGCCGAATATAATTTAAATTCTTACTGTAAAGTATTTAAGTCAGAGAGAAAATAGACGCCTTCTAAAATTTAAGTATTCAATGTTGTTAATAGTTCATGATTGCAATGCCAATCAACAAATTCAATGAAACAAAATATAAGAGCGAATGATAAATTGAAATAATACTTTACGACTGTTGTCTTTCTATTAAAAAAGTCTTTTAAACCTTAATCTTCAGAATGTTCTAATAACTGACAATTAAAGATGATATAAATAACTAATTATACCCGTATACATACTTATTTAAACTATTTACTTATGTATTGTGTTGGCAGTTGGAAGGTATTTAAACCGACTTCTTTTATATATGACGTGTATCAAAAAAATATGATAATTGCATTTCTCAATATTCTTTTGTAATAACATTTTTAACTTTTTCTTGTTCTTCCTCAACCATATCCGCTCCTTATATAGAGCATATAGATACCACTTGACACCTCTATGATTCCTTGTCACCCACCAGTCGCTTTGCTTCCTCCCATGACATGCCAGACTCCCTCAGCTCCACCGAGTACATCCTATGGATAAAACCCGATGATCTCCAATGACGCCGTAATCTCACCGGTCGGAAGAAGTGGCAAGTAAAAGTGAAGCTCTCCGGATCCAGCCAGTTCCAACGTCTCTCCATGACCGCCTATGTGACAGGACATCACCTGGTCCGTTGGCTAATCTCCGAATTCCAAGTTTTAGATTCAGCGATAGTTTATCTTTTCAATCGTTTTATATAATATTTTGTATTTTTAAAATAACATTACTCAAAATGTTTATTGTACATCGATTTTGCTGTATCCGCAGTGCAGAGGTCGACGTCGGACAGTTTCATAAATTAATTTTTCAATGGATTTATGTATTTCTGTTCAAAAGCATGTGATTTCTAAAATTCCTTCCCACCCACCCGATCCTTAAAACGTGGCGTAGCGAGAGCCATGTCTGGACATTTCTAAAGGATGAGATCAGCATCCTGAATCATAAAACTATCTAGTAACTGGCCAAGCTGGGAGAGTTTGGAGAGAATATAAGTTGCCTACGGAACACACCGTGTAAGAAGGAGTGTGAAGGCGTAACGGGTGGTGCTGTGTGCACTATTGAATACACTAAAGAATTTAAAAAAAAATATGTAACCACAATAAACGCTCAATATTCTGATACAATGTTTTATTTAAATATAAAACGTGACAAAGAGGTTGTCTTCGCAGACTTTAATAATTCTCGGTTAACTAATCACATTTTCTATATAAGTGTGTTTCCGATTTCAGCACACTATGTAATGAGTTTACTATATCAATTTTCCAAATATAAATCTTTGCATGCGATGCAACATAATAATTTAATTTATAGCCGAGCTCGCTGTATTGTTAAAATACATAAGAGTGCGGCGAAGAAGCTGTAAACGAGCAACTTTTTACGGCAAGTTGCTGCCAACCATACGCTGAAGGTACTGTTGTCGCAAAATTTCCGCATTTCCCATACTTGTCGACAGTTTTACTGGATATTATTTTTAATATCGAGCACGATCGATATTACGGAAATATTGACATGATAAATCTATTACTTTCTCGGTATGCTTGATATGTACGTCTCTGTTCAAGATCTGTCAAATAGTACTGGTCCGTCGACAGACGTCCGACATATTCTCGATGTCACGTTTTGTTGTTATTATTATATTTTATTACATTTTCAATCATTTGACGATGAATGTATGCTATATGAACATAAAACGTGTGTGAGTAGTTTATTGTAGTGACCAGTTAGCACAAAATGTAATCTTCCGTTATATCGTAAAACTGATATTTAAAATTATTTTATGAGACATAAAACATAATATTAGCTCTTAGCAGTTTTATAATGTAAATAACCTACAAAAAATCATGTGTAATTATCCATAATTCATCTTAAAATGTACCTAATTTCGAATATTTCAGACGCGAATTTCGGGAAATAAAAGCGTAAATGCCGTTACTAAATATACTCGTATAAATAGTGGGCAAACGTGAATTAAGGGCACGTTCAAAAAGAATAACGGCCATTGTTGTTTCAGCTCACTTTAAGTATCCGCACAAAATCATCCACATATACTATTGCCGGAAACGTTGGCGCATCATCTGTTCAGAAATCTTGCCGGCCATATGCAATTTTTGTTGCTCGTTCACAACCGTCTTTATGATTGTTGTATTTGCGAGGAGGTTATTAAAGCATGGTTTATGTTATATGTCGCTGCCTTTAAAGTTTACGTTCAGCTTTCGTAAATTAATTTCATGATAGTTATATTCAGCCTCGCGCACCGTGTATAAGTATTTATTTATTGTAAACTAGTTTTCAGCTTTCCTGTACAGCGATAAAACACATAATAATATATTAACGTTAGTTTTTTTTGTCGTCGATACTTGCAGAAATACTGATTCTAATATTCAATTAACTTTTTTCTTAATTGGGTGGAGAAAAAGCGAATTAAAACAAACCAGTCACATATGCCTTGACATAATATTATACTGATACCTCAGTTCCAAAGTGTAACAATTCAAAAATGTTTCAGATAAGTATAAGTAAATGCTTGTAGTACCGATATTTCCTTTTCCAAAAAGTAACAAGTAGTAATTTTTATTTATTGAAAAATAACATTGCTTATTATCATCTTAGATCCAAACTGAAACCACTTCTGAAAACTCTAATTATTAATATTATAAAAAAATACATACAATATGTATAAATATTTTTTTTGGATAATCCCAGAATTTCATGAAAATCTACATTAATTAGTTGTACAGTACAAGATTAAGCCAGCCAACCATCTTTCCTAATTATCTCGAAACTGTGTTTTTTGAGTTGTTACACTTTGGAATTGAGATATCGATATATATAATTTTTGAAAAATACTATATATGCCAATTTATAAGATTCATATTCATAAGATTCAATTTATAAGATCCAGAGACTCATAGTCTAGTTTTAAATCCGGTAGGTTCAAATCAGAATTCAATTTTAAATGGCATTTTTAATAAATACTGATTGATCGGTTAGTATTTTTTTAAAAAACGCTGGTTATGTTGAAAATAATATAAATAAAGTTAAATATTGTTTAAATATTTACCTGTATTTAAAAATTTAAGAACAAGTACGAGGTTTTTCGATATTTATTCGGCTGTACTACATTTGTGTTAAAAAAACACATTTGTTTTCGTCGCGAGAGGTTACTTCTTGGTTGTTATAAATAGGGTGAAACCGTGACCTAGGCGCCCTAAAGGCTTAACTACTAGAACACTGCTGAGGCTACATAACATCAAACAATAAATATAAATTTCCGATAAGCTATATTATAACTCTAGGGCCTAGTTCTTAACGTAATTCACTTTACTAAAAACCACATGCAATAATATATAACATGTGACCATGAAGCCATTAATACTGAAAACACTGTTTTGACAATAAAAAGCTATTAAATTTTATAATACTCGTTATGAATAACAAAAAGTTAAATACAGTAAAATTTAAGGATTCTCCAGTTTTGATATTATATTGATAGCAGAATTTGTAACCAAAAATTGTAAATGCTTGGCAAAATGCCGATATATCTGTTTTATCTAAAATACGCTAAATTTTCTGATAGTCTTGTATTCAATGCACGCGTGGATTACCCCACATAAAAATGCTGGCAGTCAGTACATTGTAATCTATGACTCCATTATAATAGGATAAAATATAAAAATATTTAGTTCTACAAAATTTTATTAGGTAGTTGTTATTAGGTAGATAGAGCTAAGCCAAAATAGCTATCAACTACCTAATGAAATTTTGGAGGACTATATACTATAATGGAGTACATCTTTATTTTTCAAATATTCATCTACCTAATGAACTTTCGCAATAGAAAGCTGCTCTAACGCATCATCGCCATCAGCGAGTTGTTTTTTTGATTCTTAAACTTGTCTACCCTAAGTAACTGATTTTACGATAGTACCTAGTTTATGGTCAACATAATAAATTATCTAAATAAAACGACATTTACTCGCTTTTATTATTTATCGATATCTCAGTTCCAAAGTTAGAAGTCAAAAAATTGCAGTTTTGAATTAAGTATTAGGACTTTTTAACAATGTCCTACCAATTCCAAAGTTTTAACAAGTGGTATATGTGGTTATTTTAGAATGACAGCGGTTAATATTACTTTATATTTAAACTGTAGCAACTACAAAAATCCTATGATAACCTCTGAACACCTAAATTACGTTTATAATATCATACATTTTAATAATCGTTAAATTTCGTTAAAATGGAAATTCGAACGGAAGTGTCGATATGTATCGATAGGTTAGACCATAACAAAGAGAAGCCTTCAATCAGAAGTGGCCTGAAAATGACTGATTACATCAATAAAACATGAATTGGCAAGAGAATCTGAATAATATTCAATTTTCAGTTCATACAAACGATTATCGTAAAAAGTGCTAATAATAAAATGTAAAATTTGAAAGTATAAAAATAAATTTAAAGAACAAATTGTGATTGCATTTAGACGTTGCCATGCGTTCACTGTAATGAGTTGACAGTATGTACCTAAGTGGCAAAATTTCAATGTAACAGCTCTGCCGGTTGTAAAACCAACAAGGCAATTTCATTTCAAATAGATTACATTTTGTCAAAAACGGCTCAATATAAACAATGATCCCCGACCACTTTTTCGCATAGATACAAAGCCCCCCTGCCCTGCTTTGCCATGCCCTGGTGGCAGCAGATGTTCAAGCTATTTAAAAATTCTCCACTGGATTACCAAAAAATCCATTTTTATACCTTCGGAGACATCATGATGGATTGTATTTTAATGTAGCATGCACTTACAAAAAACTCATTTAAACATACAAATGCTTGAATGTATATCAAAAGTATACTTAAAAAATGCATTAAATCATAAAAATAAATTCTTAGTTAATCGTATTTGAAGAAGCAAGTTCTCAGTTAACCGAACGGAGCCGACATAAATTAGCTGTTAAAATATATATTAAATAACAATTATCGAAGTTCTTGCAATTTTTGACATAAATGTAAATAAAAACTGATAGATTCTATTAATAACAAAACTTAGCTTGATAATTCAGTAAAATAATCAATCAAAACTCAACCCCTTTTCGCAGTAAGTAAAAAAAGATGAAGGAAAAAAAAGCTCAATCAGAAATTTTCTTTGCCAACCGCTTTAATTTAATTTTGACATTAGAGAGGTAAACTGACTGCGACACTTCAATTCAATTAAATTTGTTAAATTGAGCAATACGTATTATTGTCATCATATACTGAATATAATACAAAATATCATATATTTATATATTGAAATTGTTACGAAATATATTTGTGGCGTTATGGCATAAGTTGATATGTTAGTTTTACCATAGCTTACAAGAAAAGAAATACGAACCTTGGTAAGTTATCTAAAATATAATTGATAATTAACTTATTCAATGGACCTTATTCGTGGATAATGACTAGCATACCGAATTTAGCGACCACATGCTGCCAAATATTATATTGTTAGAATAAACCCAATATAACAAAAACATCATATCAACTTTTGCCAAAATACTACCGATATGCTTGGATAATATATCTAACGTCACACATGTGAGATTTTGAACGCTTTAAGTTTTTGTTTTGAATTTTAAATTATAGCTTATTTTCTGCATTAACTTTTGATTATTGCAAATTTCAATCCAATATTTTTTTCTTAAATCATATTTGATTGTTTGTGACATTGAAAATATTTATTTTGGTTTCTACAACGTAAATTTAAAATATGAACAATTTTCCAATCTACCTTTTTAAATGACGAACAAATAAATTTAATTGAATCATGGAAGGAGAAACCGTTCTAAATTGTATATACATATATAAATAACTACACCGAATACGATTATTTGTGGCATTTAAGAAATATTTTGATTGTTTTAAATACAACTGATAGTTGAGAGAAGGATTTTGAATTTGTTTATTTTTGCAGTTTGCTTATCGATGTTACATTAAATTATTACCTTATAATAACTCAATTTTGAATATTTAACACAATCAGTGGAGATTAATTTATACCTACCGTGAATGCTATTTTTGCACTTGAAATTTTTATGATTTTTGTTTTTCAATTTAAACAAGAACGATCGATTCAATTCTTTTCTAAAAAAAATAATTTCTCGAAAAACTCTCAACTTTAGGAAAGCGTTCATTATATCAATACCTTAATTCCAAAGTGCGACAAGTCAAAAATTTGCAGTTTTGAGTTATGTATGAGGAAATGCTTCAAATACCGATATATTCCAGTTTCAAAATGTATCAAGTGTTAATTTGTGGTTATTAAAGAATGACAATGGTTTTTACTACTTTAGATCCACATTGTAACAACTAAGAAAATCCTATAAAAAATTCTGAAAACTTATATAATTAATAACAGAAAAAAATTCAATTATGTTAATGATATTGTAAATTTAAATGTTTTTTTCTAATAATCCTGGAACTACATTAAAAGCTGTAAAAATAAGATGTAAAGTATAAGATTAAGCCTGGCCAAAATTTTGTTTACTAATTATCTCAGAGCTACGCTTTTTCAGTTGTTGCACTTTGCAGCTTAGGCATCGATGTGAATTATTTCTACCTTCTATGGTAATTTTCTTGATAGAAATGCACATCACTAACGCACAATAAAAAATAAACATTTGTAGACGTCGGATTGAATAATACTAGTAACGCTATGTCAAAACCGTTGTCTTGACACATAACTCTGTCACAAAACTTTTATTTTTACATTCAAATAAACTTTTACAATCCATCATCTAACCTTTCACGGGAACACAAAAATAAACCGGACAACAGTAAAAGTGCTTTTTTTAAGCAGTAATTTATTATATATTCTAATCTTGAAAATATATCGAAAGTAGAGCGGACATGGCTTAAAAGTATTGGATGTGATTAATTATTGCTCCCCACCCTCGCTTTGTTTTTTACGAATCATAGTTGCTTACGAACCATTTCGGCCTACAGGTTTTCCGTAATAAAGACCAATTTAGAATTTAAATATTACGATTTCATTCTTGCTAGCCGTTCCTTAATACGTATACTACATGAACAAACCGAGGTACACGTTGTAGTTATTCATAATGTTTTAATTTGACACATAAATTATTTTTTAGCATTTACAGTGAATCCCGAAATCCCGGGATTACGGGATTAAATAATTGACTGGAATCCCAGAATTGGTAGCACTAATTGATGCTTACAACAGAATTTTCTTAGAAAATCCACCCACCGTTGCCTGTATTTTCATATTTCGATAAATAATAATATATGATTTATGAGTTCCTGGCTTAACAACAATAGGAGTTTTATAAAGTGTTTCAAACAATGGGCTGAATCATTCGACGAGATATGTGTTTACTCAACTGTGATATCAGGTTGCGTTTAAAGCTTGTTTGTTAAGACTTCACTAATCACTCGCACAATAAGTATTAAATGGCTAACAACAGCTATATGTGTATTGTAATCAATGAAAGGTACTGCAATACGACGGATTCTTACGAAATATACTAAATTTAAGCTCTTTGAACACATCTGTCTCACGCATTAAAGCAGACGCATTTAGCACAAACTTATCAGAGAAAAGTCAATTTATATAATACTAGAATTAATTATAATATAATATCTATCATACAATGCAAATCTTTGGTAAAGCCCCCAACACTTCAACGTGGTATTATCATATTTATTGTTTAAATCATCATAATGTGCAAAATTCAACCGAAATCAACGCTGAAACTCATATGCCAGTTACGTAATACATCGATGGCCTAGTTCCATAGTGATACAACTACAAATTGGAAGTTTCCGAAGAAGCCGATCAAAGTTTTGGCTCATCTAAACTAACTCGTAAAAAGTGATAGCTTATTGTTTCTACTACTTTTTATAGTTTATAATTTTAGGATTAAAGGTTGTTTCTTTATGGAACGCCACGATTCACAAAAATATATGTGCAGAATACAGTATTTCGATATTTATGTATATAAAACTGAGTTATTATTTAATTATGCTGCTTTTCATTTGCAAATATCTGCCTTTTGAGAGAAAACCTGTACATTTTACAAGCTGTACTTTTGTGGGGCTGTAGAAGAGCGGTGTTCGAATATAATGGCTAACGTTTTGACTTATCGTCCTATGGAACTGGAGCATCGATATGATAAACTTTATAATTCGATCATCCTATTCATTACTCAAATATATCTAAATAACCCACATTGAAAATAATATTCAAATGATCACTATAAATCAAATATTATTGATTTGTACCCGTGTTTTATACATTATATGTTACACAATTAGGTACTTTCATATAATCAGTAGAATCAGTAGAAAGATATTTAAAAATATCGTTTTACTGACCCAGAGATATCAAAGTTTTGTTTAATTCATCTCAAGGTTATTATTAATTAGCATTATTTTGGTAACATTTTCGATTTATCTACTAAATACTGAATCAGATAGAGCGAAAAATTTTACATATTTAACTGATTTAAATGATTAAAAAATTGAACTCGCAGGAATACTGGAAACATGAGCTACTTGCGGCATAACTGATAATAATAGGTATTTAAATATCGTACTCAATGGCATTTGTTTTATCAAATTGAGCATGGCACAATTACTAAATCTATCAAAATTCAATGAAAAAAGAGCTAAATGAGTAAATAAATCCATTTTCAATGTTTCAAAGTTTTTAATGAATGTACAAAATCAGAATAAAAAGCTACATAGTTTTAAAGATATATCTAATAAATATGCTTTGCTAGGAATGTAAAGTATGACATATAAATTATGGTTAGGTCTATACTATTGTACAAGAAAACACATATAATTTTTTTTTATATAATTTAATGAAAACGAACTAATCATTATTTAACAAATTGCCATTAATAATGGCTATGAGGCGTCTCTTATAGATAGTCTTGTATCAAAAAAACAACGTAAATTAGCAGAAAAGATGCTATATTTCGGGAACTTGTCTAAAGACATAGACCAACCTAGAATCTGGCATAGAATTAGTTATTTAGGTTGCACACGCTTTAAAATTAAAAAAACAACTCGCTGATAAAATTCTCTAGGAAAATTACTTATTAACAATAAAGGTAGAGTCCACTTTAAGAACAAATCTGGTATTTATAAATTACAATGCAGTGATTGCCAACATTTCTATGTGGGTAAAACCACACGTACATTAGATATAAGGGTATCAGAACATTTAGCTGCCTTTAGATTAAAAAAATAAACTTCGACATTCGCAAATTACTTACTAATGGAGAACCATACGTTTAATGCGGATGATGGGGTTAAACTGTTGCATAAAAACATGGGGGATCATAAATTATTTTATCGAGAAATTTTGGAAATCAATAGAGCCCAGTTAAATTCCTTGCCAATTTTGAATGAGCAGCTGAACCTTCCTAATTCTCCGTTATTATATCCTTCACGTTGAAACACCTAACAGATGTCACTAAATGTGGAATGATTGTATATATTTACCCTCTCGTCGAATTGCATCCCGTCGAAACCCACAATGCTATTATAATTGTAAAATCACTGGTAATTCTAAAAGAAGTTGGAAAGCGGCAATTCGCCACTCTGCTAATGTGTTGTTTACAAAATAAGGATTAAGGCAATTCTCGAAATGTTAACTCAGGTTTCAGTGTGGCTCTCAGACGTATAATATCTTACCTCGTAAATAATATTTGTCGTATTTGTATCTTCGATATAAACGTTAGACACTGTTTACTGTCTGTCAGTTCGAGTCCATTCGTGAGCTTGAATGCCTGAAGATGCCGAAAGGCGAAACCCGGGTCGTTAGTGACAAAATACATGGAAGTGTACAAAATCTCAATAATCCAAATTTAAATTAAATATAATTTTGTTTTATTTCTTAAATATAATGCCTTTCCACCAAGAACTGGCAGTTATCACCTTAAAAGAAAACTTTAGCTTAATTGTTTATTGTCTCGGGAGCGCGACATATTTCTAAAAAGAAAAAAAAATTAAGTATGTTATTTTTCAATACAAAAATAAATATACATATGATACATTTGCAATGGTGGTAGAAACTAGGCTCAGATACGCGAATTTAAGACCGGAAGTCCGTCGTGTGTCGGACGCTTAACCGGAAAGAGAAGTGGCGTCGAGGAAACCAGCTCGCGATTTATTTTCAAAATGTTTTTATTTTGCCAGAAAGCCTACAAATACGAAATAGCATATTTAAACGCATTACACAGGCATTCATAAACCTTGGCCCCTATTTTTTATATAACAATAAAAATATACTTTCTCAACACTTAAGCTCTCAGGCACTCTATTTTTACATTTTGGCTACATTAACTATTCGCGTTTCAATATATATTTATCTTAGACTTAATAGAGTGTGTTTTTCGAACCCAACATTTACAGCACACACAATTTCAAAAAATGGTTAAAAAAGTCTGCATGTTGTATTAAAATTGCACATTCAATTTTTATATATTACATCGTTTTAAAAACTTAATACAGTTTAAACACACGTAAATTAATTGATTTTAAATCAATTTAACCGCTATATAAAAATAATATATTCAAAAATGGATACTTTATTTAAAGAGCCACACTAGTCAAGTTTTTACCGTTCTCGTATCCC
Source organism: Himalopsyche phryganea (assembly GCA_022494535.1). NCBI lineage: Eukaryota > Metazoa > Arthropoda > Insecta > Trichoptera > Rhyacophilidae > Himalopsyche > Himalopsyche phryganea. The sequence goes on along the minus strand of JAGVSL010000110.1, from coordinate 967,383 downwards.
TGTAAAACATTAAAAGATTAATACTATTTATTTATTTTCTCTTTATAACGAAATTAATGCATTCATTTTAATACATTATTTTAATGACTATATTGATTAGATAATTAGATAGAATACGTCATGAGGGTGCTTATCATTTCAGCATGTTTCATTAAAAAATCAATCAAATTTATACAAACAATATTTAGCCACTATTAATTTAATTATATTCTTTATTTATATTAATTATAATATATTTAATAAATTCATATGTAAACTAAAAATAACTCTTTTGGTTCAGTATTTTAATAAGAATTTTCAGACTTTGTCACAGGAATTTCGTAGTTTTTTACATCTTGGGATTGGTAGATATCGGTACTCTAAACATTTGTTACTCTTTGAAACTGACTTATCAATTAAATTTTTCCCTCAATTTAACTGGAACTACTTACTACAGAATTTCAAAAAAAAAAACATATGTTAAATTCTACAAGAAGCGTCTTAGGATTACTTAAAGCTTTTAGGCGTTTCATTTAATATATATAACCTATTGATTCTATGAGCTATTAGAACTATTCTGCCGAAATGGGTTCCGGCAGTCCTAAATAAGTTTAGCGCATCTGCATGTAAGCTGAATGGCTTCGCGCAAGACGGCGGGAGTTACCCTTTTCAATCTTGATAAAAAAGGAAAGTTTTAATGAGCTGTGAAAATATCGCTTAGAGGGACGGAAAACTTTTAAGGGTAGGTAGGTGGCCATGCACAAATACACTTCAAACTTACACAGGGATTGCTTATTCTTTGAATGAGTTCTTTCAATCTTGTTCACGATTCAAAGAAACATACAAACGACTGTACTAAAACGTATATTAACTTCAAAATAACATTTTTCACTTAACAATCAAGGCTTTCGGGAATCGCGATACCATTTATACTAACATAATACTTCTTTTGATATGATATCCTACAAGATTAAGCAAATTATACTGCTGCAAATTTCAACGCTTCGCATTATTATTATATGTTTGAATATATCATATTATTAATGGGAAATCATTGTGTTATTCGGGAATTATTAAAATTATATATTCGTGAAGAAAATTAACGCAGCTTTTCATAAACCTTTCTTGTCTATAGCGGTATATTATAAATCTGAATACCATAAACTGCCAAGAAGAAATCTCTGAAGTAATATATAAATTAATGACGTTTGATTAACATAATAAACTCGACGAATGCTCTTGATTTTACACAAACATAGACAAGAGGTAACAGAAGATTAGCTAGTTATGTACAAGAAAACGCATCGTAATATTTCGACGTAATATGTCGACGGTTTTTCAGAAGAGTTAGGCAGTCAAGCTTCTATGACGTTCTATCGCCCGCCTCGGTGCACGGTATGACGCGTTCTGTATGTATCTCTGGTTACATTAAGTGTTGTTAGCTCTTTCGTGTTGTCAATCGTATCTATTCGTTTCCACACAATTTAATTGCTAAAGAGATATATAGATAAAAATGATAGTCGTTATTGCGCTATGAAGAGTGGCCGTGAAAGAGCGGCTGCATAAAGATAACAGATGGAGGTGGGGCAACCAACTCAAAGTCAATGTTATCAGTTGCTTTCGCGGCTTATATTCAAAAAACTATTTTTTTACCCAGACACAGAAAATTAAACGTTATAAAAACTATAGACACCATAAAAATATCTATAGAAATGCTAATACTCCATGGCTTTCCACGAAACCTAGTTTTTTTATATGGAAATTATTGACCTTACATTTATTATCACCGTTACTTTCACCTATTCTGATTGTTGCCTTAATCATTAATTACAATCTTTGAATAACAGTTTCGAATCGTCCAGGTGATCACATCGCGTGGTCTTCCGAAAATAATATGTTATTAATATAATTTCGTGAATAAGGTGAGTATTTAAATAATTATTATATAATCAACATAAACTTGCACAAGAAACGGTAAACTATTCCAAGAATTATTAAATGAACATAAAACACAACTCAGAAATTAAGTATGATATTAATAATGAAATTAAAATAAAGATATGTTATTACTTCATAGTACTATCATTATGTCATCTTTATTAACTGCCTATTATAAATAAGTTATGATATGACTTTTCAAATTGGCCATTTGTCACACGATATCATGTCTCTCATATAGTATGCAGAGCTTACATTCCTGGGTTGTTTTTTTTCGTTCCCGTAATCAGAAAGTAACATTATTTATTTATGGGAACGGAAGTATAGAAAATCAATTTACAACATTTTCAATGATTAAAAAAGTGTTTTTTTTTCATTATTTTTTGCTATCCGTCATGTACTGTCTTCATTATATATTATTTTTCAAATACACTTGGGCCTCGTATGGCACGGTTTTGATATAACACGGTTCATAAATTGTGACATATTTTTGTACAACACTCTTTATATAACACGGTTTCAGCATTTTTTAATAAAAAAATGATCCTATAATGAAAAGGAGCTTTATGTTAAAGAGGGAATTACAACAGATCTTGACCCCTTATCAGGAAATACGTAAAGTTTTATACGCTAAAAGCAAACATTCGCTTATTACAGAATTTTTAAAGCATAAACCCAAAAACACTCTAGAGTGCTCCGATAATGAAAACTCACAACTGATCTCTAGCCGAACCTAAAAAGAGTCGAACATATGGAATTGTAAATCATATCGATGATGAATGAATGATCTATTATATCATCGTTGTTCTGGAAGAAAACACTAACCGAAAAATACTGTTTTGAGTAATTGAACTATTGGAGTTTATCAGATGTTTGAAATGCTATAGCTTTTTCATGTTGTTTGTTTGTACAAAACTGTTTTTAAGTGAAAGTATAATTTATAAAAATAAGGACGTTATTTCATACGCTAAAGTTTGAAATGAGGAATATTTTGGTATGATTAACTCAATATGTCATTTTTCGATTTAGTGTTTTCTTCCTGAATAGCGACGATTTGTCATTAAAATTTTTTTCAATACGTACGTAAAAGCATATTTTTTTGTTTGCTTATTAAAAAAATAAAGGATATTAACAAATTTGGATAGTTTTTTAAAACGCATACGGTAATTTTGTATGTACTTCAAACCTCGTATAACGCTGATTTGTATAAAACGGTCATATGACCGTGTTATACAAGACCCAAGTGTATAATGCAAATTGAGGTCACCTATAATCACATGTATGGTTTTTTTTTCAGTTTGCTATATACAGATAAACAAAATAGTGGAATCTAAGACTTTTGAATTGATGTGGAAGTAATTTAGAATTTTCATAATTTAAAACATATACTATTTTCAAAACTGCTTGCCCAGCTTTTTCAAAAAAGAATATTATTTTAATTCCACGTTGAATTATTTTGCCGCGATGAGCGTGTTAACGAGTTCAAAATCAATACGAATCAAGTTTTACCACATTAAAGGGTTAATAACATTCACTTTAACGTAGGCTTTCATACCATAAGGTTTGAAGATTTCAGGGGGGAAATTCACCATTTTGCAATCAGTCAGTAGTTTACTTGTAAACAAAAGTAATCAATGAAAACTTACTGAAACAATTTTTTGGAAAAATAATTGGTAAAAAGATACACTAGATATAATTAGTGTTTTTTGATAATATCGTCGCTGTTTTAGAAAAAAACACTAAATCGAAAAAATTACATATTTAGCTAGTTATACCAAAATTTGTCGTATTGAAGAACACACTTATTTTTATAAATTACTAGCGAGTACCCGACATGCGTTGCAATGCCACTCAAAGCAAGGAAGTGTTTGCGTTTTAATTCTGTTTATTGAAGTGCTTTTGGACACTCAATATTTTATGTTTATTCCGTCTTGTGAGTACACAAAGAGAAGAAAATTCCGACAGACTGGCAAATCTGTCGGAATCATTGTGATACATGGGAACAGTACATCTACCCCTTTAAATTTTTCATTTAAAACCGGCAATTGGAATTTAACATTTAACACCACTTTATATGCCACACACTAACTGGTCTATCACTGTTTGTACCTATTTGATTCTTTTTTCATTATTTTTAGATTTTTTTCAGTTTTGTACTAACAAACTAAATGAAAAAGATAAAGCATTTAAAACATTTGAAAAGTTTCAAAGTAAAATTACTCAAAACTATTATTTTTCAGTTAGTGTGTTTTTCCAGAATAACGACGATATTTTCTACTGTGAAAACTACTGTGTGTGTATACCTACAAATTTTTGTCTTTTGACAAAATAGGAATCAGTATGTACCAAGAAATTCGAGAAATATTTTTTTTATTCATTTTTGTATTCACATCGTCAAATACTGGAGTCTAAAGGTATTTTCATGCAATTTTAGTCCCAGAATTTCTGAGATTACACGGTTTCAAACACGGAATTTAAAAAAAATAAGACAGCTGAATTGCAATCCCTACTTTTGTGTAATACACACGATCGACAGCAAGAAAAGAAAGATATTATATTATATTTTGAAAGGAAGAAAATTCACTATTGTATTTTTCTTTTGAAGTATATCACGTGTCAATCATTTAAAATAACAAAACATTTCTTTGATACCATTATATTTATGAAATTTTCACTTCTTATATTCAACTATTACATCCTCACTTGATTGTTCGTTTGATTTTATTCCGAACTGGCAAAAAATATCTTTTTTATTAAAAAATATTGCATAGAGAATGTTTTTTGAGAGGTTTGTTTTTTAAACTGGCATAACTTTCTACAGTGACCGCCAATTTGACAGCTGATTTGTGTTCAGTTTTGTTTCCCATTTTACCATGAACAGACCGCTTGACCATCGTGTGCATCGCAATTGCGGTGAATTGGGCGAAACAAGAATTGCATCTGATCCTGACTTTTACCGAAAAATTTTGCTCACCGATGATGCTCATTTCTGATTGAATGGCTTCGTCAATAAAAAAATTGCCCGATTTGGAGCGAAACACCGTTACATCCACAAAAATTAACAGTTTGGTGTGGTGGAATCATTGGTCCATATTTTTTGCCAAGACGATGCCGGCTAGAACGTTACTGTCAATGGAGAGCGCTATAGATCTATGGTTGCGAATTATTTTGTTCCAAAATAGAATGGTCATAATATAAACGAGCTTTGGTTTCAAGAAAACTGTGCAACATGCCATACAGCGCACGGCACAATCAATCCGCTAAAGGAAACTTCCAATATGCGCATAATTTCGCGGAATGGACCTGTGAATTGGCCACCGAGATCATGTGATTTAACACCTTTGGACTTCTTTCTTCGGGGATATGTGAAGTCGCAAGTCTACGTCGATAAACTATCAACGTTTAATGACCTTGAAGCCAATATTCGCCGCGTTATCGCCGATATACGGCCGCAGCTGCTTCAGGAAGTGCTTTAAATTTGGACTTCGAGATTGCGCTTTCTTCGAGTCAGTCGTGGCGCCCACATGCCGGAAATATTTTTTAAAATCTCATGTTTTTTAATAAACTTTTCCTTAAATACAATATAAGGAGCATGAACCACGATTATTAAATGTTTTATTTCATTTTAAAGTTTTATACCTCTAAAAAACACCCTATATTACATCTTCAGTGAAATGTTCTTATGATTGTTCTAATGAAAAGACCAGTACATTTGCAACGGTATGTATGATTGTGGTCAGAACCTCAAGGCCTAATGACATTTACACCGATTGTTATTTTGATTAATGTTTACATATTGTTCAAACTCGGAAATTAGCGGAAATACTGATCGGTTATAAGGCCGTTTAGGATATTTTCAAATGTCTGATCAACTATACCATCTTTATGTTCCCGGGATTGTTTATAAAGCGTAATTATGTATTTTAAATTTTATATTTAAAATCGAATTTGTGTCCATTTTTGCTTCAATTGGAATGTAATGAATATATATATGATTGAGAAGAATTTCGGTCATTGGAATACTTTTTTATTTACTGGGATTTGCAAAAAAAGAGCATTATTTAAGTACGTATTTTTTACCAGATGGTATCCAAAAAGAATACATGTCCTTCAATTCGACTTAACAATATTGTCCTCCATCCATTTAAAAAGCGTTCCTACTTTGTTTTTTATTTCAAAATGGTTAAAAACGGCTGTTACGAAATATAAGAAGAATGAATCTCACAATAAATTTACATTAATTATATAGGTATTTAAAAAAAGACTGCCCATGAAAAAACCGAGGTACACACTGTAGTCAATCAGGAAGTATTTAATTTGAAATAAGAATAATTTTAATTTGATTGTTCAGATTTTTTACATTTCCATGTATTTCGTCACTAACGTCCCGGGTTTCGCCTTTCGGCAAATTTGATATTAAAATTCCATCAAGCACACTTAGTCAATATTTTAAATTATGTGAATATTTAAGACATCGACTGAGGGTGCTTAATGGAATTTCAATATCAAATTTGGATTATTGAGATGTTGTACACTTCCATGTATTTTGTCACTAACGACCCGGGTTTCGCCTTTCAGAAATCAATCATTCGGAAATCAATACAGCCCAGTTAAATTCCTTGCCAATTCTGAATGAGCAGCTGAACCTTCCTAATTCTCCGCTATTATATCCTATTCGTTGAAACACCTAACAGATGTCACTAAACGTGGAATGATTGTATATATTTACCCTTTCATCGAATTGCATCCCGTCGAAACCCACAATGCTATTATAATTGTAAAATCACTGGTAATTCCATAAGAAGTTGGAAAGCGACAATTCGCCACTCTGTAAATGTGGTGTTTACAAAATAAGGATTAAGGCGATTCAGTGTATCAGGTATCAGTGTGGCTCTCAGACGTATAATGTCTTACCTCGTAAATAATATTTGTCATATTTGTATCTTCTATATAAACGTTAGACACTGTTTACTGTCTGTCAGTTCGAGTCCATTCGTGTGCTCGAATGCCTGAAGATGCCGAAAGGCGAAACCCGGGTCGTTAGTGACAAAATACATGGAAGTGTACAAAATCTCAATAATCCAAATGTATGTGAATATTGTTTAGCTTATACAATGTATCCCGAAATCCCGGGATTAATATTTAGATAAATCCTAGATTACGGTATTAAATAACCTGTATTGGCAAGAATACGTAACAACTATTACGGGATTCCAATCAAATATTCGAATATATAGTCGTTTATTGCTGTTTTTAGATTAATGATATAAAAAATGGGCTAGGGCAGGATTGAGTATAGTGTGGGTAGGAGGTCAATTTTAGACGTTAGATACATCCAATGTGATAAAATAAAGCTACAGTTTTATGCCATCGATGTCAAGTAACATTGAAATTAATTAATATGCTACAATAAATCATAATAATAACATTGTAATAAACGTTGCAGTCTTGCGATATTCAGTTGTATTAATAGTGCAAACACAACGTCAAAGAAGCTTAGTCGAACCCATTTCCATTATATTGTGTAACAAGTAACAATGAACTTCAATACGAGCAGATGAATATTTCACATCATTTTCCAATTATATTCAAGTCTGAATTCACCGATAAAATATACTGTAATAATTTCGTCACTCTACTTAAATTATTATCTTTTCTACATTAAAAGACAATTCATTTTTTTGTAATGTCATAATTCATTAAAGAAACAAATGCTTTTTTTTCTTCATACATAATACATTGTCAAACTTTATTGAGGTGTTCAAAACCAAAAACCAATAAGTCCACTTTGCAATATTATTAAGTAAACGAAGTGTTTGTGTTTCACGCAAAATTTGTTAAAAGAATTATATGTTTGTGTTTTGGTGGAAAGTGAGCATGGTACGTATTTGTAATGAATAAAGAATGAGTATGAATCTACCCAGGGCGAAGCCGGGTAATCAATACGAAGGTAAAAGTTTGAATCGTTGAACTAGAAATTTCAACAATTCAAATTTGATTTCGATATTTAATCAAACACCCTCATTTGATATCTTTCATTAAAAAAAACAGTGTTTTTTAAAAATTCTTATCTAATTTAAATAAATTACATTGCCGGTGTGCATAGAAAAAATAATTCGTTGCGGATAAACATAATTTTTTCATTAAAATAGAAACAAATAATCAACCTATAATACCTGTTTTTTTTTCAGCTCATTCATTATTCAGAATATTCTTTACGACTACGTCATGTCGTAAATAAAAGTAGAAAAAAAATCTGAAATCATAAAGCAAAAAATATCCCAATCAATAGGTACTCCTGTCTAAAACTCTGACAGAAATGAATTTGTAAGCTAATTCTTCTCGTTTGTCTTCCTTCCAACCACTCAATTTAATATAAATTGAGGTTTTTTAAAAGCCATCTGGCACGCGAACTTTCATAATAGCTCAAGTTTAGTTACGCCACTTTAAATTGGTTTCCATTCGTTTATTTAAAAGGCGTATTGAGCAGTCAAAATATTTTTATTTGACTTGAAATATCATTTTTCATTCTTTCACTCTATTCCATAATATTTCAATCAATTTATTCTTTTATTATTTAATTCGTGATTTATTCTCATTTTACACGTTGATATTGATGGGTTTAGTTAGAGATAAATAGGTACAGGGGTTAAAAAATAATATTCAGTATATTTTCAGTCACCACTATGCATATACGATTCTGTGTCATTAGACACAACTTTGAAATTAAAAATTATTAGGTAAACACTCGTACTGGATTAACAGGGACTGTCCCGTTTAAAAGGTATTTTCCAGGCCAATTCGACATTTTGTCCCTGTTACTTGGAAGAAATAAAATGTGCCGAATATAAACGAATTCAAAAAGTGTAGTTTGTCATCAATAGTCGGTGTTCGTTTTTGACGTGTTGTTACTAAATTAATTAATTTATTACTATATAATTGCTACTGTCACTTAGTCTTTTTGAATCATAATATCTTAACTGAATATATAATACTCTCTTTCTAAAATCGCATTCATAGCGTTCGCTTTTTTCCGGTAACTCTCAAAATTGAGGAAACAAGACTAAGGAAAGTTTACTTGTGATAAAATTTTATAGAATTTTTTTGACAGAAATAATGTAGAAAAGTTAAATATGTAATTATATGCTTAGGGTGACTTTCTTGTCAGTCACTCCACGACGCGTATTTCGTAATATCGTAGAAATCCATTCATTCTAATGAAATCTTAAACACAAATATATATATCATAAATGGTTCTGTAATGTATTTTTAAAATTTCCCGATCTGCTATTATGTTTAATGAATATTTACACATTATTTAAAGTCATTAAAATTTTTGCTCAGTTAACGGACTTTTAATGTAACCGTATTTATTGATTTGTAAGAGGTCCTTACATTCTAATTGTAGCCTATTTAATTTCGTTAACATATAATTTGTTTGATGATCTGCAAATTCTTGTCTTAGTTCCGGTTTAAACTTGTCCTGATCATTATAAACATGTGAAATAGTACAAACAAATTGTGTTTTATTTTGAAAATATAATGCCTCCCCACAAAGAATTGTCAATTAACACCTTAAAAGTGATATATAAATATTATATATATCAAACCGTGCAAAAATTTGGATTCATCTCTTTTATCGTTGGAAGGAATACTCAATGATTGAGGATATTGACAAGAATAAAAAAAGACATATTACACTTTATTAATATAAATTAATCAATTATAACAGTGTAATTGTGTAGTATGTCCGATATAACACTTATATTACAAGTTATTGAACAATATACAGTATGCATTTATCGTTATTGTATATATGGCAAATATGAACAATGTAAATAGTCCGGTTTTCATACGTAAAAAGGCTTGCTTTTATTGGATCAGTAACTATTATTTTTAATTTTGAATCAGTAATTAGTCTAAATGGTCAGTAAAAAATATCAATAAATGGTGAGTATACGTATAAAACGGTCAATTTTTTTGATTAAACTTAATCTAATCTTTATTTATTTGTCAATTATACTTGTCTAATAAGTTTCTGACTATTTATGGAATTAGTTACTCAATAAATAATTAGTTGCCCCTTAAAACCCGATCGATCAGGATTCCACTATTGGAGCAATATTTTATTTTTAATTTAATTAATATATATTTTATATTTTTTTAATTATAATAAAATATCAATGCACATAAACTAAAAGGTTATGTTTAAAATAAAGACAGTTGATTATTTGTTTTTGTATCTGTTGTGCGTAATTAAATTTAGAAACATTTCGCCAAACCAGCAATCTCTGACGTTTCCACGTTTCCATAGGCAATTTTTAAAATATACACGCAAACTTTTTTAATAACAAAGGCAAGTAAGAAAGTCAGAATTCAGGTCAGCCATAAAAATGTCTACGGAATTTTCTCGCTGCGGGGCAAACGTGCAATGGCTTTGCTAAAAATATTCACCTGAATCGAAGAAACAGAAAGAAATTGCACCCAACAGCTAACAACAAAGCATCATTTCCATACTCGAAACAATCTCACGAAAACTACCAAAAATATTGTGCTATAACAAATCAAATACAGCTTAAAACAAAAGCGTTTGTTTCAGTTGAAAATATTTAATAATACTGCTGTTTATCGATAAAAAAACTAGTGCATGTTTTCTTTTAATGATTTACTAATCACTTTTAAGGTTTTAACTATCAATTCTTGTTGGAAAGGCATTGTATTTTAAAAGTAAAACACAATTTGTTTGTACTACTTCCACATGTTTATAATGGGAAATATTATAGTATGTAATATTATATAAATCTGCTATTATGCTTAAAGAATATTTAACTCAGTTCGAGTCCATTCGTGTGCTCGAATGCCTGAAGATGCCGAAAGGCGAAACCCGGGTCGTTAGTGACAAAATACATGGAAGTGTACAAAATCTCAATAATCCAAATTGAATATTTAAGCATTAAATCAAATCATTAAAAATAATTTTGCTCAGTTAATGGTCTGTTAATGTACCATTTTTTTGATTTTAGATTAGTATTTATTGTTTTGTAAAAAGTCCCTAACATTTTAATAGTAGACTATTAATTTCCTATATATATAATTTGTTCGATGATCTATAAATTCTTATCTTATTTCATGAACCAACTGTTTTGAATACCTTGTAATTGTAAACATTTAATTGTATATAAATAATCGTGTTTTGATTGTATTTTTATCAGTTGATAATGCTCGTGATGAGCTAAACTGGTCTTGATAATTATATACATATAGAAGTAGTACAAATTAATTGAGTTTTATTTTTAAAATATAATGATTTACTGTTAATTTTTTTTGTAAAGTATCGCCAACTTTGTTTGAATTTTCATTCGTTGGCACTTGTGTTTATTATGTAATATTCAGTTCTTTTTGTTGAATTATTTTAATACATAAGGTTTTCCCGAAAAATATCACAATCAAATAGAAAATTGTGTCGCTAATGAATTAACAATATCGTTAGATTAAAATCATCCGAAAAGGGCTACGGTAAAAAAACAATAACACGTAAACATGAAGCTTCACAAAATCAGCAGCGTAATTCCATTGCGGTTGTTTTACCATACATTTCGTTTAATCAAATTAATTAAAATCATAATTGATATTACGTGGATGACATAAATTTCAATTATCAATTCAAATGTGACTTTCAGTTCTCTAAAACGACAAAATAAAAGATGTACCAGAAATGAATGTCGTTTTTTAATAAAACAAAGAAAAGTATTTATAAAAATTATTTTTATTTGAAATATCCTAGTCTCCATCTTCGATTTTGTCCATAGTTGCGGGGACGCGCATGGTCATTTGTTTTCTTCGCTAAAAGTGAATTATTTTTCATTTATCTGGTGACTTATTCAGATATTTTTTTTACTTTGGTGTACCCGATTTCACAGCTAAGGACTCGAATCCTCGAATGGACACATCCATGCATTGGTTTTTCAATCCATTTATCGTCACCGCACTGGCAGAAATTCGTATGTAACAAAATGGGGTTCATGGAGATCAAGTCTTTATCTGGAATAACTTCTTACGTATATTAGTTAAACCAGTTTGGAAAAACATAGCAATTTATTTTATCAGTATGTATATTAATGTAGATTTATAGGCAAGCAACTGTCCATGTCTATTGATTCCTAACTTGATCAGAAGTGATATATTGGCAAAAATCCATCTATATTTTGATATTGTAATTATAAATGTAACATAAAATATTGAAACTAATGGCTTTATCCTACGAGGTAAAATTTTCAATATCTGTTTACACTGAACTGTCCATATTTTACTTACCAACTTCTGCCAGTACGGTGGCATTATGCTCAAATTCATACAAATCCATGATATTTTCATTCCAATCCATCTTCTACCCAATTCAGAAGACGTGACAGAAATAACAGAGTTTTCTACTAGTAATTTCCTAACACCACGCTTATATTCTTACTCTAAATATATGAAAAGGGTGTTTGAGCGATGACTTAACATCAATTCTCTTTAATTTCACTCAAATACTACATTAGAAGTGGCGTCATTCAGTTCCCTAGATATGTTAACAAAAATTAAATTAAAGCTGATAATTTATTGATTGAATTGGTATTTACTTGGTAGAACTACATTATAATAGGATAAAATAACAAAGAATTCAGTTCTACAAATTTTTTATCAGGTAGTTGATACCTATTTCGGCTTTACACCATCGTCCCATCGTCATAATTCTGACGATGGCTTAAAGCCGAAATAGTTATCCACTACCTGATAAAATTTTTTAGAACTAAATACTTTGTTACTTTATCCTATTAAAGCTGATAACTTAGTTATTCCATTGGCAATGTTACTAAGCGTGACACATGTTTCGCCTCTTTAAGAAGCATCTTCAGAGTAACCATACCACAAGGTTTTTTATTTCTAAAGTAAACAATGATTCTAATTCTTTTTTAAAAAAATGAAAGGTAGTATGAAGTTTTTATACAATAATTTAAGTCAGTTTACACAAAGTCAGTGCAGACAACAATGAATGTCACGGTTGAATAACTATTTACTGACTCTAGAATTTTTAATTAATTTAACAGTCATTTAACAAAAAGGTATTGCACATTTACATATCAAATAATCAACGAAATTTTCACTATCAAGCGTTGTATTCATTAAAAATCGAAAGATAGACAAGAACAACAATTTTATTTTAAAAAACATATTTTATCCTCCCGCTTCAATAAGTGACTAAATAACCAATAACTACTATTCGTATATACTTATTAATAGATGATTCATATAATCGACCAAGAAGCAGGTTATTATTTTTCTTTTAATACTAAATTACCATATGAAACAGAATTAACCTTATTTACGGACATTAAATCAATTTCAGAAAAAAACTGCACATTGAAAATTCTCCTCGACAGGTAATTTCATTTACCACTTATTTCACTGTAGTTTTGTTTTCCATTTGGAAATTGCTCAACATATATTTTAAAATTATGATTATCACATGTCACGTCACGATGGAGAAAATCTTTGCTTTTCAATTTTGTTGATTCACGTTCAAAACATACAGCTTATCCGTTGTTTTCGGAATGAATAAATAAGTTCTGAAGAGAAATCAGTGGCGTAAGATATATTTTACAATACAATATATATATGCCAGGTCTATGGTTGAGTGGTCACGGGATCAAACCACAAGGCGGACAGTTTCATAAAGTTATTTATAAATTTCTGTTTGAGGGCATCCGATACTAATAACAGGTCATAGCGAGAGCGATTAGTGAACGAGGTCCTGTTCTATTCATATCCTTCTATCGCTACTCTATTCGAGAAAGAGAGGTTAACAATGTAGTAAGAAGTAACAAATTGTCTTCTTAGAAAATATCTGTTGATATAAGCACCATTAGGAGTCCATATTCTCCACATTTGGTATGAACATGGTAAAAAATTTATATGAATCGATACGCTAGAACCTCTACAGAAAATTATTAATATATTTCACTATATTTTTAAAACTACATTCGCTCCCTATTAGAAGCATATGTCTCCCGTCAGTTTTCTTGCTTCCTCCCAGGTCATCCAGCTCCCCGTAGTTCCGCCAAGTACGTCCTGTTCAAATGATCGTCAGCAGTCTTTTAAGACGAAGAAATCCATCTGGTTGGTAGGAAAAACGGGCAGAATTCAGGTTACACCGGGCAATCCACAGCACATGACACTAAGACAGGTCCATCGTCGCTTTTTTTATATTTTGGACGTCATTTTACTAATATGTTATGAACAATCAATGATGTGAACAAAAAATATTAAATTCATATAAAATAATGGTTAAAAATTATAATGCAATATTATCGAATGACACTAGAAAACATTTTGTTTGCTATGTAAAAAAATGCTTTGTAATTTTCCATGGTTTTTATTGTGTATTGAAAGTGTGTAGCTGCGCTACTGATTTATTGAAAGTTTTATTCTATTGGATTCAAAAATAGATATAATTCGATAAACGCGATTTTGAAAACGTTTCGTTCAGTAGGTAAATTGGCAGAAATAAGTGACGGCTATAATGTACTACCCGTCCGATACATCACGCAACCCAATCGATTTTTTATCGCTTTTATTTCTAAATCACTTACATCGGATTTGTTATGAGACTGCTTCAAATTCAGCGATACAATAATAAATTATTGGTTGATGGCCAAGGCAACATGTTTGAACATTTGTTTAATCGTGATTAAATTGATTGGACATGATCAAAGTCATCAATGTACAATTATTTATCAAGAAAATGAAATTCCATTGTACGTAAATATGTAAAATTAGAAACACAATAAAAAAATTCTACAACATAATGAATATTTTCAGACCAAAATGTCATTTAATGCATATGCTATCACCACAACATCATATCACTATTGTCTTTTTATTCTATATTTTTTTAAGTATGTACGTTTGAACCTAAAGTATTTTGTTGTTTATTACGCTTTATTGTTTTGTTACCAATGCCGTTTTCGATTTTCCCTATAAAAATTCTAGTGCATAGGTTTTTCAATCCGCATCCAATGACAAGGATGTTAAATCGATCGTCCAGTTCATTACTCAGACATCTCCAAATAATCAAAATTGAGATAATGGGAAAAGCAATATTCAACTGGCCACCATAAATCAAATATAATTGATTTGCAGCCTTGATGATTTGAAATTTCAATTATTGAGGTTTTGTACACTTGACTTTATCACTAGCGACCCGGGTCAATTCGAGTCCATTCGTGCGCTCGAGTGCCTGAAGATGCCGAAAGGCGAAACCCGGGTCGTAAGTGACAAAATAAATGGAAGTGTACAAAATTCAATAATTCAAATTTGAATTTCATCAAGCACCCTCAGTCGATGTCTTAAATTAAATATAATTGATACGTACCTGAGTTGTATAATACGTACTCTTCGATGTACTTGTCAGTAGAAGAATATTTATAAATATCCTTTTACTGACAAGTACATCAAAACAAACATAACAAAACTAATGTTAAATGTATTTATAACATACATGATATTTTGGAATCGTTATTATTAATTCATAAAATGCTAGTAGCTTGAAATTGTGTGCTGTCTCGTTTTCACGATTTCAATATATAAATTTTACCAGAACGTTCAGTTAATTATTTCTTCTATCGTTTGAAATTTTTTGAAATGACATTCGACAGTCGCTGAAATATTATTTTTACATGTTGTATGATTTTTAAATGTTTAGTTTTCACCAATTATTTCTGCATTCATTTTTTAACTCTATATTTAACATGTCTGTATTTACACATGTTTGTATTTACACATGTTTGCGGGTTTTATGTCTTTACAAACTGAGCTCTGAATTAACTTTCAAATATATTTTCATTATTGTTTGTTTTTATAAAACACGTACATTAAGTACTTTAATACGTTTGAAAAATATGAATAATTTTGTAATTCACATCAAAAGAAAATACGTCTTTAAATAATTACCGCACATAACACTTTTAAAGTCGACGCTGTTATAGCTTAATTAGTAATTTCAAATTTAGTATGGCATTCATAATTAAGTTTAAGTTTATTTTTCTTCTTACGAATATAGAGAAAATGTTTTTTTTTAGTATGATACTGTGATATCTTGACTATTTTACTGTAAATAATGTAATTTAGATTGTCAAAATACTTTTAAATTATTTTTCCACTTCTGAGGGTTTTCGTATTTTTATGATTCACCGTTGCATTTATGTGTGGTATTGTTCTACATAGAAACGTACTAATGTCTTAAGATGAAATTTAATTAGGGCAAATAGATTTATTGTTATAATTGATATATAAATATAGATAAAACAAGGTGGACAAAATTTTCATCCAATTCGGGTAACTTTGGCCCACAATACAAATAATCACAGTAATTATTATAAATTCACTGATTTTAAAGTTTCGGCAACTTTTCTTTATGCTTTCATATATTCAGTGCATAATTGAGATGGAAAAAATATACAGCATTTGGTTTACAGATTAGTAATACAAATAATCCAATTTGTTTCAAGAAAAGTTTGTAAATTGTGTTTTATCATTCTATGCTGACAGCTCACAAATTCAACAAAAGAACAAAATATGTTGCACGTTAATTCATATTTATACCACCAGGGGCTTCTCAATAGCTTTGCTTAACTAAAAAATATTCATATGTCATTAGTAATATCATGATATTATAACAACACCTTTTTCTATGTAATGGGCCAATCTTAGACCGATGGGAAAACTTACCTAAATTGATGGTACGACGAATTCATAAACAAATGAATTGATTGAAAAATAATTATTTGTTTTCAAATTAAGTTTATACTGTAATTGTTATGCAGTTTATTAAAATTTACGGTTTCAAAGTGAACTGGATTCCAGGAAATATTTTTCGTTTAGCGCTCTTAATTATACAGCGCTACTTTTTCAGTTTATTACATTGAATGTTGATTTTAAAAGGTAAATAACTCAATAAAGACCAAAACAAATATCTTTTTAATTAAATACCTGAATCTGTTCGGCACACAATAAAAGGTGCTTTGGTACGCCAACCTCAAGAATCATGAGAAGCAATGCGGAAGCGAAATTGCATCAAATAAGGTTGTTTTATTTTAACGCAGGGCTTCTAACGTGTCTGGTATGGAGAACTTCAAACACTAAAGCAAATGATATGCCAAATATTAATTTATAAATTTCCCCACGCAAAGTCCTTCCAACGGAATTTCTGTAAGTCACTTCAATTAATCAACTGCGAATCGATTTGCAAAGTGCGCATCACTGTTCAAACAAAGCGATTCACTATTCTATCTATTCCGTTTTCATAATCATAAGCTGTAGATTTTTTGCTACGTTTTAAAATCCCTTAAAACCGCTCACTGCAATCAAAACCACAATTTACTTGATTAATATTTTCCAGGGTGGATCTGTACAACGACTTTTAGCTTACAACATTTACATTTTAAAAAGTTTGAAAACTAATGCACATTTAATAAATTCAATTAAAACTCTTTTTTTGGATCAATTTGCGCAAATTTATTTCGTACATCAGTTCTCAGATCTATATTTGAATGAACCGTAATATTTGATATATAAAATTAATAACTTTGTTATTCCCGTGATTGCGGGTATTAGTAATTGTGACGCGTGTTTTGTCTCTTTGTCAAGCATCTTGAAATTAAGTCTATCGCCGTGTTATTTATTTAAAACTTATACATTGATTCTAATTCTTAAGTTATAAATTACAAAAAAGAAGGACGTGATTATTTCTGCCTTTAAAAAGTTACTAACGAATACGTCGAAATTATTGTAATATTCTTCACTATACCATTGAATGTATTTTATTATTTTAACTGTATCATTTAAGTTTTGTTGATATTCAGAAATGGTCGTCGTATACACGATTACATCTCAAATTCGACATATTTATTGCGCGGTTACTCTGCAAATTAAAAAAAAACACAATTTTCAAGGGAAATATGGTATGGATAACTTTATTGATTGTGGCCTAATTAATTGAATTTGGCTTAGTCAGATATCAAATACATGAAACTTCCAGACTGTCATAAATATTGCATTAAATCAGAACTAAACGCAGGATAGCGATATATTCAGTTGCCGAATAGTTATCGATAATGTTTGTAAAAATAAAAACGAAGAGTTAGTGCAGGATATTGTATGTCCAGTTTTTGTTGAAATTGATTTAACATACACAAAACGTTAGCCTGCATCCTGCATCATATCTTTATGCTGTGAAAATATTGTAACTCCAAATAAGGTATATAAGCATCGTTTATATGATGTTTACTTATTTTTTCAGTCATATCAAATCAAACGTTTGTGTAACTTGTTATTAGATTTTATTGAATTCAGTTGTCTACGGAAAATGCATGCTTTAAATGTTGACACACTGCGATTAAGCTAGTTAGTATTGTGTTTGGTTGACGTGTTGAAGCGTTTTGTCAAAACGTCAAATGTTACAAAAGTTTAGATTAATTACTAGAAAGACGCCATAAAATAATTAGAATGAAGATTACGTATATTAACAAATTTACCTTCTTCTCAAAGCTGCCGACGTCATTACAAAACTTAAACGTTTATAGCCACGTTATTAATGAGCTCAAACAATAGTTAATATCACGGTAAAGAAAGCTTCTTGGTTTCACAAAATCAACACATTAGCGTAGATACTTCAGTACACAAAAAATATTAGCTTGAACAGGCAGGAAGTTTTTTTAAAGATTTAAAAGTAATACGTAATCACACCAATTACTAAAAATGAAAACCAAAATTCTTATCCACACGTATTACTTATATTCGTTCTGTATTTCATTATCTTAATAACCAACTAGTCAATCTGGAAACTGCTGCATTTGAAATTTGATTCATATATAAGAACAGCGAGCGGTTTCATTTGTATGAGTCGTAGAGGTATCCCAGTCAGGGTTGAGAGACTTCCCTATTTGAGCATGACTGTCCCGAGTTCAACAGACAAATCCCGCATTGTCAAAATTTGTATATGTACAAAAATGTACGTATGCAGTAAGAGGTTCGCTTATTTTTTATAGACAGCCGAGTGTTCGTGTAACATCGTGTGTCGTGGCAAGTTTTTCGTCCACTGGTACTGCACTGCACGAACTCAAAAAAAAAACAATAGATGAGAAAGAATATTTAGTCTAATGATTGCAGCCTGCAGAAAGGAGAGAAGTATATTATTATTAAAAACCGTATAAGTTGAATTAATGATAAATCAAAGTGTTGGGTACAATTGCAACAAATTCAGAATTTTTTATCGAGCGAAGATGGCAAACATATTTGTAAACAAGGTAAAAGCTCTGAAAAATACTTTTAATAAAATTGTTATGATTGTATATTTTTTTGCATTTAAATCAAAATGTAATTCCTGTAATTGTATTTATCAATATTTTTAATTGACTTCGATTCCTGTGGACTATTATGTGACTATTTTTTTATATTTTCTCTAGTGTGCACTTATTTACATATATTATAATTTAATTAAAATAGTGTATTATTCCACTTCTTTTTTTTATCACTCGAAATAGTGAATGTCCCGATCTGTGATTTTGGAAATCTGGCAACCCCGATCCAAGTATATACGCCTTTAAGTTACTCTACCTACCATATGTAATTTCATAATAAACGCAAACTGTTTTGAAGTCGTATTGTTGCTGGTGTTTGGCACAGTAAGCCGAAAAATAATATTAAAATATCATACCGAAATCATTTTCGCTGTCGAAAGTTTCTCCACTCAAAACATAGAGCGGAATAATTTTTGAAACTTGAAAATGGTCAAAAACTCAGAGATGTTATCAAAAAAACGTGCGTGATGATGTTAGATAGTTCTGACGATGGCGTAAAGCCGAGATAGCTATCAACTACCTGTTAAAAAATTTGTAGAACTAAATACTTTGTTATTTTATCCTATTAACGTGAGTGACGTTACATAACACGAAATAATTCTTACAATTTTAATAACTATGACACGACATTATTTTATAATACAAATACTTTATGAACAATCTTTTTTTTACTATTAATTTATATGTATCACCGTAGTGTAGTGTCAGACAAACTATTGTAAATATTGTGAACAATAGCACGTTATTAAACAAAAAAGTTCTGAAATAGCGTAAAAATATTGGAAAGTTTCAAAACTGTTGAACAATAAATGTACACGAGTCTAGTTTGAACATTGAAAAACCAAAAGTTTTTGTTTTGTAACAGACAAAGTTAGTTTTTGACATACGTGTTTTTCAAAGCTTATTTTAAATTTTTCAATAGAAGCTTAAAATCTAGTTCGCCAAAAAGCCCTGTCGTTGTAGATTATTAAGTAGTATCGTATTAAAAAAAACCACCTTTTTCATTGTACAGATAAGTTTTTAAGTAAATGATTATATCTATGGTGTTTTGGCCAATTGATGTTTCTCTCAAAATGTAAATTGTTCAGGAGAAAGTAAAAACTGTTACTATCGAAAACATTATATGGTGAATTGCGTTATGACTCTTTGAAATGCACTCCCGAAAATTCTCATGTTTAAATATATGGGATTATACGTAGGTAGTGTCAATATAATAGTGGCTTACATCCTGTGGCCGGATCAGAATTTTTAAACCTATAACCAATGTAAAATGATGGTTTTCTTCCAAGAAGTGGTCAATTTATTTTTCTAATTTACATTATTTGGCCGAGACCTGCTTTGTCGTCCCACCGTCGATTGTAGTGTTTTTTGATTCATAAAATAGTTATTGTTCCAGGAGGTTGAAATATCTCGCTGTAGAGTCGAGGCAAGATTAAATAGTGCCACTTATAGGCCACGGTATTCTAAAGTTGTATGTACGATAGTATTGTTGTTCCAGGTATAAAGGGCTAAAGGAGTATTTAAACACAGCGTGTAAATTTATACCTAATAAAAGTTAATTACAACAAGTTTGTTGAGTTAGTTCCGCCCGTTTTGGGTTTATCGTCGCGAATGGCTAAAAACCACACCAATTAGGCTTAATTTATGCCATTCATAATACGATAATTATTATTTTGGTTGGAAACATTATTTTAGGATTTTCGTCGCGTGATTGCCAGGTCAGAGGTCGGCTTAAATCATCGGAAACGCCATGCGTTAAAACAAAAACACTAATACAACAGAATGGTTCCCAAACAATGTGATTTATTTTTAAATAATATTATTTATTACATTAAAATCGTTATTTACACACTTATCGATATAAATTAATCTATTATATAATTCAATCCATAGGATGAAAATGACAAAATCATTTTCTTCAACCCCATAGAAAATAATATAATTAGAGTGAGCAATGTATGTTTTATCTTAATAATTTGAAAAATATCAAATTTTTATTTAAACGATTCTACTGACATGTGATGTCAAATCATTGTGACTTATTATTTTAAATAAGTGCGTAACGTTGTACTATTGCATTGATTATATTTCTATTTCCCTACAACTTATTCACTTTCATTCATTTTAAATTATTTAAAGAAACAACATTTTCGTTAGTTAAAATTGAAGTAAAAGTGTCCGGATAAAATTAGGAGCGCATGATTTTTTTAATGCCACTAATGCAACACTGCGTATTAAGACATTCGCTTTAAATAATTAGAAGTGACAGTCTGTCGAGAAATGATTATTTTGAGACGTGGAAACGAAGTGAAAAGTTGACGGACGTCCGCCTCCAATGAATGGCATTTCGAAAGAAAAGATTCTCGGCTACACTAACTGCCAGTCGAGATGGGCGCACGCAAGCGAACAATTTGGGAAGCGGAGTTTTCATTGCGTGTTTTAAAAACAGTCCAATATAATATCTTGAGTGACCTTTTTAGTTGTACCCTTCGCCCCCTACCGTCAAGTATATTTTACTCGTGTTTCCCACATTTTTCCCTTTCGTAACAATTTTTTTTTTGCGACACGAACAATCTGTGCCCGCGTAATGATTTTTAATAATCAAACTAATGCTTCATATTCCTTGTCAATATTTTCTTAGCTAACAAAAATCAGAAGAATATATTTTTTAATCCACAATTTAATAGAAAAAGTGTACAAGCATTCGCGGTTTAGACATTAATTTGTTTTAAAAGTTGTGCGAGCTCGACTGCCGTTTTTTAATTTGAGAAATTCATCTAGCAACACTTGAATACTTGACATTTCTAACATTCCATGATACAATTTCGCGCAGATTGTCTGGTGAATGAATGCCAAAATTGCAACCCTATGTACAATCGTGTCTTACTAACGATTGATGGATACAATATTGAGAATGTCGACAGTTTAAAATATTTCAAAGTGTACATCACAGGACATGGCACATAAAAGTACAATAACAGTTTAAAAAGTGATTACACAAAAGCACGATATGCAAAACTCCACGATAAATGTACGTAAACTGAAACGTACTAAAACTAAGTGGCGACTATTTAAGCCGTTTGCGCTGTGATAGTCATGTGTATACGATAAAATTGATCAGAATACAGTTGCGGTAAATTATGTAAGTAGGATGGTATAATTTCGTAAAAAATGGGATGATAATAAAACGGAGTTAACAGCCTCTTGTGAATACATATGGTTTTAGTCCGGAAATGTATCTTGTTCAAACTCAATGGATTTAAGTGCATTAGAATGCTGCTAAATACCATCTAAATGATGCATTTGGCGTAGTTAGGTGTTGCAATGCTCTGGAAAGATAATACAAGTCAGAATATTCTTGGAAACGTGTCATACGACGTTTCGAGTATCAGAAATTGCAGAAGACGATAAAATTATATAAATTCACATGGCGGTAAGTAAGTCTTGAACATGAATGTCTTTAGACAAAATAGTATTACCATGATAATATTTCTTTGTTCCATAAATTTTCAAATTTGAAAACATACGGATAAAAGAACTCCACATAAATTGACAATAACATAGTATGTTTTCAGACTTCTGCTGTTGCCTATGTGGGGAGGTAATCCAGCATTTCAGACTGTATTATTATAAGTAAGCAGCCTTTACTACTGCGACATTAATATGACCCATCAAAATTCAGATGGATTTGTTCCCAAAACAGACGCAATTGTACCAAGTAATATGTTTTCTATTTTTGTAAAAGAGAATATTTAAAAAGAAAACACAAAAAATCAAACAATAGATTTCAAAGTCGTTTAACACTGCAAAAATGCATCATATTATTTTCTAAAACAATCAACGTACGGTCAATCTGGATAACTTTGACCCAGTTCTGGAAGTTTTTTGTATTTTTATGATTCGCCATTGCATTTATGTGTGGTATTGTTCTACATAGAAATTTATTAATGTCTTAAGATGAATTTAATTAAGATAATTAGATTTATTGTGATAATTGATATACAAATATAGATAAAACTAGGTGCGCGATAGTTGGCATTCGAATTAGGTAACTTTGGTCAACGATACAAATAATCACTTTAATTACTATAAAATTTGGATTATTGAGATTTTGTACACTTCCATGTATTTTGTCACTAACGACCCGGGTTTCGCCTTTCGGCATCTTCAGGCATTCGAGCACACGAATTCGTGTGCTCGAATGCCGAAAGGCGAAACCCGGGTCGTTAGTGACAAAATACATGGAAGTGTACAAAATCTCAATAATCCAAATTTGATATTGAAATTCCATCAAGCACCCTCAGTCGATGTCTTAAATTATGTAATTACTATAAATTCAATGATTTGAAAGTCTTGGCAAATTTTCTTTATGCTTTCATATTATTTTCTGTACATAATTGAGATAAGAAAGAATATACAGCATTTGGTTTAAAGATTATTAATACAAATTTAAAATATAACTAATCCATTTTTTTTTAAGTTTTTAAATTGTGATTTATCATTCCAAACTGACATATTCAAATTTGCAAATTCAACAATAAAACCAATTTTAAATTTGAGTTATTGAGATTTTGTACACTTCCATGTAAAATACATTTCCATGTATTTTACATGGAAGTGTACTAAATCGCAATAACTCAAATTTGATATTAAAGTTCCATCAAGCATCCTCAGTCGATGTCTTAAATTAAAACCAATTTTGTTGCACTTTGATATAAAAAATATTCATATGGTATTAGTATTATCATGGTATTATAACAGCATAGTGTCAAACCTTTTACCATGTATTGGGCTAATATTAGACCGATGGGCAAACTTACCCAAATTGATGGTACTACGATAAGTTCATTTATAAATATCTGGCATATTAAATATTTTTTACTTAAATTAAAAGTTTTCAAGCCATATCGATTGGAGAGACCTTTTCGTTACCATAATCTTACGCATATTTTTGTTTGGGTCTTTGATAATATATCTTTGAGTTGTTGGTATGAAGTTCACGAAATTTTGATCTGATGTTAAAAATACAGATACCTCTCGAAGTAAGCCAACATTCAACTGAATCGAAGAAATATCTGATCGTTCCAAAATAATAACTCCGAACATCAATAAGACAAATAAATAATTGCTTAGATGGACCCAGCTTAGCGATATGGCTTCGGGCACTGTCTGTTACACTGGCATCTTTAACAAAGCTCAAATAATCTTTCGATGGCAGACAGCAACATTCATTTTACTATAAAATATCAAAACTTGAGACATATAAGATTTTACTATGTCAATTCGACTTTTTTTTCTAGAAACTACATTTGAGAATATGATTTAACTGCATTGTAAGATGGATGCTACCTTACACCGAAGTATGGCGAAGATTGTACACTACGAGTTGTAAATTATTATAAAATATAACCGATTATTATATTGAAAAAATGTAAAAGTATAATTATTTTTGTACAAATTCCACATAGTTCACACGCTTGAAGATAAATTTACTTGACGCCATAAAATAATAATTTGTTATTTTTGTAATCGATGTATATGTATATCGATGATGTTTTGGCCAATTGATGTAAGCCTCTAAAAATACGAAAATGAATTAATGATTGGATCTGTTGGATCTCATTATAAAAACGGTAGATCAGGTCTCAGCCAAATGATGCAAATTAGAAAAATGAATTTACCACTTGTTGAAAGAGATACTTTGTTTTTAGGTTTAAAAATTCTGGCCCGCCGACTTGACTTAAGCCACTATTATGTCGAAACTTTCTACGTATAATCCCGTATAATATTTTCGATAAAACCGTTTTTACTCCCTCCTGAATAATTTCAATTTTGAGGGTTACATCAATTAGCCAAAACATCGTCGATACAATAAATGATATATACAAACTTTTAAATCTATTTGCGATAATTTCAATTTGTTTTATATTTTTTCTGTTAAATATTTGCTTGTCAGTCAAAGAAATTGATAAGAAACTCTCTTTGCCACACCGCAACGTTTATTAAAAATTCAATTGACATATATGACTACTTAATACCACAAACCACAAACAACATCACCAGCTTTTTGCATTTTAATACCAATTTCCATGTCTTAACAATAAATTGCTTTTTGAGAGACGTCAAGTGCATTATGTGAATCATTTTTCAATAAATTTTCAAACACACATTCGTTTGTACTTTACTATTCCATTTTCTTTCCACTTATTATAATATATTATGTATCAACGATTTTCCGATCAATATGTTGCAAGGTTCAATGTAATTTTATGTATAAAACGGCCTACAATATTTTATTTGAATAACGATAAAAATATGTTAAGGTGTCAACTGCCATTTCTTGTTGGAAAGCCATTATATTTTAACAATAAAACACAATTTGTTTTTTACTACTCACAAGTCCTGACCATTATAAAATTGTGGAAGTAGTGCAAAAGAAATTTTGTTTTATTTGAAAAAAATTAATATTATAAAACTGTTTTTACTCAGTGCTTCAAAGTGCTTCAAAAATGAAATATTTAATCTTACTCAAGTGACATCTTTATCTGGTTATTCAATCGTTTAACCTCTTGTTTTCGGAGTGATTTATGATAAAAAAATGAGGATTGTATAGGACTAGTAGTTAACCAATCCCTCTCGCTAGAAGGGTGGTGAAAGATAAATAATTCATCGCATAGGCTTCGACAACGAATACATAAAAAAATCATGTTTTATTGGTACTGGGATGATAACATACATTAAAGCAACGACGTTAAGAACCCATCTGCATTCTCGATAATATTTTTAAATAGTAAATAACAACGTGGTGCAGTGGTCAATGTCATTGGCTACGGCTACGGATGTCTCGGGAACAAATCGCGGTACGAACAGCTTTATAAATTGATTTTTCAATCGATTTATGGATATCTGTTCGTATGCATTGTTGTTTGTGATGTCTAGAATTCCCTTCCACGCATTCGATCCTTAAAACAGGGCGTAGTGAGAGCGATTTGATAACCACTAGTCTTGACCTAGCCCTATCCTTATACCCTTACTTTCTTCGAAAAAGATAAGTTGAGCAACCGAGTAAAAACTTCTATTGAGATACCTCCATTAAGAGTACATATGCTCTATGCTCTTTGCATATTTCGTCTACATTGGGAGCGGACATGGCTAACAAACAACAACATATCAAGAATTTACACGAACCTCTGTTAAAATGCATTTTTTTTTACAATCCGTTCAAGTCTTTTTTAGATGATATTCAAAAGCTATATGCATTTATTTTACTTCATACTCAAACACTACCTCACGGCTACGACTGACAATAGGTAAATTCGTCTGTTCCGTTAATCATCGTTTAAGTTCTTCCAGTATACAGTGTGCAAACTATAGTTATAAACATTATAAGCTCACAAAAATGACACCCCAACAATAGTTTGACGATATTTGAAAAAAGTGGGGGGCTGCTTTTCGAGATATCACCCTCCAGTCTAGATACACGTTTTATGATATACTCGACAGGCACAAAATTCTATTGAATCATCCACGCTTCCACACGTCTGCTTCCCTCTGATAACTTACTGATAACACATCCTTTTTTATCGACACAATGAAAAATCAATTCCTTCGAGGAGGGTTCGCGATATTGCTATCGTTCTGTTTTTATTATAAATTTCTTAATCTATATAGGTATTGTGTTTATCAGTCAACATTATTTATCAATGGTAAACGGTTAATTTAAGTTTGTGTACCCGGGCAATAAGAATTTAATTACAACATTTTGGTGTAAAATAATACGTTTTTAAAATAAAACACAATTGCACTATTAAGGTGTTAACTGTCAATTCTTGGTGGAAAGACAATATATTTTAAAAAATAAGACACAATTCGTTTGTACTACTTCCACATGTTTATCAGAACCATTTTTGGTAACCATGAGCATTATCAACTGATAAAATACAAATCATATCAGAATAATCAGAAATATCTCTATTTCTTGACATTACTGAGTTCACTTGATAACGCAATGTTAGATTCACAGCATTGATAATTTATTAAAATCAATTTGTTTGATGCCCTTTTAAATAAGCAGGTGCTACGATCTACGATCCACTATATACAACGCCTGTTAAAACATTTATTGGAAAGTTTTGTATTTTAATAGAATCAGCATAAATTTTATGGCTGAGATATTGCAGTATCAAGCGGTAAACTTTCTATGCGCGGTGCGGCTTGCTGTAAAATATAAAAGCTTTCAAAGGAAATGCAACAACCCTTTTTAAAATACACACGCCAAGAGTTGTTCTTCCACACTGATATGTATGTGTTTTCTTTGAACATATGTTTAACCCATAAAGCACCAATTTATCTTGATAGTTCTTTTGCCAATTTTTATAGCATTATACGTATTATATCGCGATATGCATATCTTTTTTATTAACAGTATACTACCATAATATTAAAGGCCATAAGTTTTATCGGTGGATTAAATTGTGACCGGGTCGCAGGCTGTTATGCAGAGAGATTACGCTTCGCGGTTCGAGTGCTAGACGAGTTCCCACTAGGTATTCCGAACCGAATATTTGAATTTTCAATAAACGAATATATTAGGTCAATTTTCAAGTATTTGGAAAACTTTATAACTCAAAACAATTTTTAATGAAATATTTTTCAAAATCGACAAAATATCACATCACAATATGTCAAAATTTAAAAAACAATAACGAATACCCCAGGTAGTGTTTTTTTGCCTTCGCCTACTCAGCCGCTTTCAATATCTTATCATAAAACTTGATGTTTACCTTTTTAACGTGTCATAATTTCAGTAATTGAAAAAAAAAATTTAAAAAATGAAGTAATCCGACGCAGCTGCAAATTTTAAATATTGTAATACAATGGAACGGGATTAAAGTGTGTATTAATATTGTCTTTATCTGGGATTTGACAGAAATGTGTAAAGATTTCGTCGTAAATCATTATAAAATGTCGGTATCTCATGCTTAAGAAAATATCATATGTATTTCGGTGATTTAAAGTATAAGCTCACTTTCTTCCAAATTTAAATTTACTTTGAATTTTTTAGTTTAAATATATCTTTATGTTTTAATTATTCAAATCCAATTTTTATATTATTTTCATACTTCAGAAACTATTCGAATATATTCTAAGATTTACTATTCCGAATAGTTGATAATCGAATCCCTTGTCCTCACATACCGGAAGGTAACAACTTTTTTTGCCAATCGCTTCTTGTGTTTAGATTCAAATGTGTTCTTTTAATTTGTATTTGCAATTCTTCGTATATTTTTTATCAACCCCAGTATCTTTATGGCAATCGGTTTTTTGGCAGTACAATTACAGATGACGGATACGGTTACACAAATTAATAACCAATACAAATTTAAAAACACTTGAATCTAAACAAAAGAAAAGATTGGCAAAACAAGCGGTACCTTCCGGTCAGTAGGGACTCGTCCAGCACTCGAACCACGAAACGCACCCTCTCGGCATAGTAGACAGAAAACGAAACACAAAAATGTA
This sequence comes from Himalopsyche phryganea, assembly GCA_022494535.1. Taxonomy (NCBI): domain Eukaryota; kingdom Metazoa; phylum Arthropoda; class Insecta; order Trichoptera; family Rhyacophilidae; genus Himalopsyche; species Himalopsyche phryganea. The sequence goes on along the minus strand of JAGVSL010000110.1, from coordinate 938,545 downwards.
TTGATAATACCAAACCAATTGAAAGATTTAACTTCAGTGAATAGAACCTTTGGGTATGAATATTTGTAATATTTTCCCATCTGTTTTTTATCCGATAAAAGTGAAGTGGTTATTTTAACTTTTAAATTCGCTCAATATCAACTCTAGGAGAAAAGACAGCCACTTCTTTGTTCTAAAATCTAATTGGGGAAAAAAGCATTTGTTAGCAAATATTAAAACACTTAATAAGCTAGGCGTCTTAAAATATAGCAGTGCTTTTAAAATGAAATTCTTGGTTGTTTGTTTTGAATAAAACATGGGTTTTGTTGTAAAAGCGTGTCACTTAATTTTGGTTTGAATCGATAATTGTTTTACTTGCGCCCGCTGGATTATTCAAATAACGTCTCTCCGCTATTTCTGTTGCGGATAAAAGATCGCAAAAATAAAGTGGCCAAATTAAATGAAATCGTGTTGCAGATTTACACAAAACCGCGAACGTTTCACATTTCTTTACAAATGGCATAAGGTTTTTATTGTAATATAAAAATATAATATTACGAATAGACTGAAGGAAAAGAGACAAGACAACTTCGCATTATTTCAAGCCGCGTATCCAAATATATATGAATATTGTTTTCAGGCAATGAAAGACTTTTTTAACTATGCCAAGAAAAACTGTAACTATTATCTAATTCTGTATTTCATTACTATCTAAACATCTCAAGTACCAAATCCATTAACAAAAAATTGTGAACTATCTCTATAACTATAATTAAAGTATAATTTAAGACATCGACTGAGGGTGCTTGATGGAATTTCAATATTAAATTTGGATTATTGAGATTTTGTACACTTCCATGTATTTTGTCACTAACTGCGTTCGAGTCCATTCGTGTGCTCGAATGCCTGAAGATGCCGAAAGGCGAAACCCGGGTCGTTAGTGACAAAATACATGGAAGTGTACAAAATCTCAATAATCCAAATTTGATATCTCTATAACTGTTATCCTTTTAATTAGTCTCATTGTCACCAACAGTATTACATCATGTCTTAAATTGAGATACATTTCTTTGACCCTATGAGTTTTACGAATTGTTTTAAACTATCAATCTAACATGTACTGTAGTTTAACATTAATCTGTTTATGATGAATTAGTTTCCTGACGAACTTGCATTTAATTAAATTCAAAATACGTTACAATGATTATTTCATTCCTTGCAATTCTATTGGATGTGAGTGCTTCAGTTGAGCTATCTATTAACGTACAAATAATGCAGAGTGAACTTTACTATTACATCACGTCATGCGTTAATAAATTGGAATAGAACCACAAATGATGATAACCTTTAAAAATACATAATAAATTCAAGCAATATATCGTTGTTTTCATTGCAATTTTAATACCCGCAAATTTCAATTTTTCAGGGGACCATAAAAACAGGCATGAAAATAAGTTTATCGAATAAAAACAAAATTAAAAACAGGTAATTAACATTAAATACATATACCTACTTAACTATAATTTTAATCAGTTGGGTTATTTTACATGCACTCAAAGGCGATACAAAAGTTGGAAACGGATATGCAGATATACCATTTTGCAATGGAAACAACATATATTATGTTGTCATGATTTCGTGTTATTATATTTAATCCTGTCTATTGAATAATCACTTTATTCTCATTAAATTTGTGATTATAATGTCGATTGTTTCTTAAAAAAACATTTTGCTTAATTACAATTCAACTTATTTTAATTGCTTACTCAAAATATTTTATTACTTGAAAATATTTTAACATTCCTAGAAGTAAAACTCTCTAAATATTGAAATTACTTTTTAATTACTATTTAGTGAATACTATTTACATGTTCAATTATTATGAAAATTAGTCGTCTAGCACTACATTTTCAAATATATGTGTAGATGGGGATCAAACGTACTCAAATCCAGTTCTGAGAAAAAACGGGATATTGCTAGTATTAAAGAATAAATTCGAAAGAAGAGAATTGCATTTTCAACGTCGCTCAAATCCTCGTAGTTTCCATGCAATTTAATGTCAAAATATGAGTTTTTGTATCATAATTGACCAAACCTTAAATCAGTCGATAGCGTGCTTGCATTTATGAGACATGGCAGTTCAGTCAGCTGTCTACCCGCCTAGCAGTCTACCCAAGTGAAGTATTGAGATGTTAATGTGTGGTTTTTTTCATATTGCTAAAAGTACGGCATATTTAAAACCTTTTTCAATGTCAAATGAATGAATAAGAAGAAAGATATCAAAATAATTTGAATTATTGAGATTTTGTACACTTGCATGTATTTTTTCACTAACGACCCGAGTTTCGCCTTTCGGGATCTTCAAGCATTCGAACGCACGAATGAACTCTGAAACCCGGATCGTTAGAGACAAAATACATGGAAGTGTACAAAATCTTAATAATTCAAATTTGACATTGAAATTCCATCAAGCACCCTCAGTTGATGTCTTTTATTATATCAAACTAAGAATAGAAGAAGGAAATTAAGGAAGAGGATAAGTTATTATTAAGTTAAGGAAGAAGTGGATTCAGTCATTTGCAGCATTCAAAAAAGTGCATTCAGTCATGGTAGCAGATACCTATATTGTTAGTCCTACTGAAGCGATAAATTACCAAAAATGTGGATGTATTACTGGTTCCATTGATATTCATGAAGACTGCGATTTTAATCGGTACAGATTGAAAGCGGGTAGTCAAAAATTTACAGTTTTGATGCTACTATTAAAGAAATAACCCATGATGGCTGATTTCTGAAAAACAAGTTTTAAGGAATTTATAACAGCAAGTCATCAAGGTAAATTGAAGGTATAGAGTTGAAAAACAGCATATGGGCTCCATATTAGAGTCATACGTTGAAAGAATCAAAAACTCTGTTTGAGATTCATAAATGAATTCTATTTTACTAATTATAAGCTATCTAGTTTGAAATGATATATCCAGAAGGCTTTTTTCAAAAAATGATAGAGTGTTATAATATCTGTTTGGTGGAAAATTACAATCGCAAGTAAAAATAGAATTATTTCATTATTATCAATAAACGCGTGATTCATATATAAGTAAAGTATAAATCACGCGTTTACGTTTTGAATACTGAGGTTTTATTTACTCTTTATAAATTATAATAATTCATAAGAAATATACAGCGATCGAGAAATAATAATCAGATGTAACCGAGCGAGCTTTATTAGACAGTGGCAGATATTTAGAATACACGTAACACTTAGTTTTAGCGTAAGCACGAGAATTTCATTTCATTGGCTTACTGTTTTAATTAAAATGCCTTTACATTTAAGCAAATATAAATTGATGTTTTCCCGTAAGTTATGATACGCAATGCTTTACATACAATATAATTGAGGAGCTTGTTATAAAAAAATTATAATAAATTTATGTGTCTTTTAGACTAATTGATACCTGAAATAAATGTGATGTAATTATTACGTTCTCGTCCCAATAAAATAAGTTTCTCATTAAATAAATATTTAAATCGTCCTATAAAGTATATAAAATATATGACGTTCAACAATTATTAAACCTTACTATTTATTGTATTAATTTGTTATGATAGATTTGACAAAAATTTCACATAGTGTAACATGATGCCACAAGATCTCTGATTAAAGAATAATGTAGTCATTTTTCTGATCAGTGTTATATGCCATGGGTGGTCAGTAGTAGGGCATCAAATCACGGGATCCCTGTCAATTTTTCATACATCAAAAATAATTCATACATCAAATTAAAACTTCCTGATTATACAGTAAATAACCAATCCTGGGATTGAGAAATTCTGAATCCAGAATATAGCTTTGTTTCTGATATTCTGAAAAATATTCATTTTCGACTTATACTCATAAGAGAGTGTGTGTGTGTTTGTTACTTTACAGATACATCAAGATAAATATATTGTAAATACTTGTACTGTGTTAATGTATGGAAATTTTAAACGTTGGGTTTTGAAAGACATGATTTATGAAAATAAATTACACACTGCCAAAATTATTTCATTCTTGCAATTTATTTTATTTAATACTAGAGAGTCTGTGGATATTAAGAGGGGAAAGTTTTGTTTTATGGTGGTCATATAAATTTAAAGTATTTGAGGTATTATCACTCACTAATAAATATTGGTTTTCAGTCGGTGCTATGGGTTTTGACGTTTAGAGAGAGATGTTAAAAACTACTCTGAATATTAATGCTAAGGGTGGCGGGGGCCATTATAAAGTTTGGCTTAAAAGCTTTGCACGCTAGTGTGTCTTCCGTAGCGGAAAGTGATGACACTAAATTATGCTTGATAGGCGAGATTTAAAGGTATTCTGAATAATAAGCCGAGAAAAGTACTCAAAAACGTTACCCGGTAAATATTTCTGCACACAATTTGTCAACGGTGTTAAAAGATTTACGCTATTTACTTTGCATATTTTACCTTTAATTTAATAACACAGCAAGACTGCTTGCGCTTTACTTGTGGTACTTTTTAAATAATGGAACTATTACGATTATAAAAGTTAAAAAAACAGATTAGATCAAATTAGATGGGTTAAAGCTAGGGCTTCCAATACCGGGATCCCGGTCAATTATTCAATCCCGTATTCGGGATTCATTTTAAATGCTAAAAAATAATGCATGTGTCAAATTAAATCTTCTTAACAACGTATACTACGATTTGTCCACGTACGTATTTTTTATAATACTAATATAATTAATATATTTAAACGTATGTGGTCTCTCGTGTTTTGTAACAGCCGTTCTTGCCGAATTTGAAATGGAGGACAAATTAGAACCTCTTCTTAAATGGATGGATGACAATATTTTAAAGTGCTGTAGATAAAATAAAATATAAAACCAATTTGATCATTATGTTTTTTCAATTTTTTTCTTTTTTTGTAAATGATTTTCTGATTCAAAATCAATACAAAAACCATTCCGATTCCAATACAATTCAGCACATGAAATTACAGTTAATGACAGTTTCTTTTATACGGTGGCTTAAAGTTTAAAAAATATTTGGAGCCGTGGCTAGCATTAACTGCGATGCTAAATATTCTCTTAAAAATTACTTAACCATGTCTCATTCATTTATATCTACTGTTGTTTTAGGCATTGTCGTATTATATAAAAAATAAAATTAAAATCTATCAGTCCCGTAGTCGAGAATTACGCTATCAATGATTGAGAATATGACTCAGATATCTCCGAATGTCAGACAGACTACAACTAAACACATCGCTGTTTAAAAAAACTCCCTAGTAAATATTTTAATAAACAAATAATATACAATTTACAATAATGATTCTACAATATTTATATAAGTTCCGATCGGCGAGGAGGGGGAATTATGATTATTACTTATTTTGTTGTATTAAATATTATACAGACTGTGGGTATTATTGTCGTCAAATATTATGCGAAAGGTATAGTTATTTTTTTTTCCTTCATTATTAACTGATTATTTTAATAACATAATTATTCTAATTATATTTTGTATTTCATTACGAAAATATAAGACTTGCTCTTTTCTTCTTTACAGTATCAAATTACAGTCATAAAAACTATATTTCACTGAATTTTTATAAAAAATAGTTAGTTGCAATATTTGAGGCAATATGGTTTGATTGACTTTTGTGGCGTCTTGTTGCTATAAGATTGTGTTGAGATGAGATACACAGGATTTAACATTACATTTTGTAGATAGTATGGGAGATATTAATCCTTGAGAAATTCTGAAATCTAGAAAGATTTTTTGGTAAAATTCTTACAATCGGGAGACGATAACGATGGAAGAAGATAAAGAAAGTGTCTCACATTGATTACATACGCCTCTACTTCAATTTTCTTTCGTAAAATATTGTATAATATACAAATATTGCTTGACATAGCTTATCATAAGAATAGAAAGTATTTTTCGCAAATCAATTCAAGTCAACAGTGAGAAAACGGCATTTTCCATATTCAATAAATACCGAGCATGTTTTGATCAATCGATGTGACCCTCAAAATTGAAATTGTTCAGGAGAGAGTCAAAACTGTTTTAATCGAAAGCATTATACGGTGAGTAGCGTTATGAATCTTTGAAATGCACTCCTGTAAATTCTCATGTTCGTAGATACGGTACTATACATAGGGAATGTCGATATAATAGTGGCTTACGTCAAATCAATTTTAATCCTAAAACCAATGTAAAATGAAGTTTACCAAAAGTAGTTAATTTATTTTTCTAATTGACATCACTTGACCGAGATCTGCTCTGTCGTATTTGAAATGAGATCCAATCATCAAATCATTTTCATATTTTTTGTGAGTGACAATATTTTTTTTCGATTACTTATTGTATAATATTTTATATACCGGTAATTAACTTTATCACACAAAAAATTCAATATTAATTACTTTTATAACTTTTCCTACATGTTTTCTAAGCTTTCATTTTTATACAATGAATAAAAAAAGTGTGTTTGAAATCATAACATTCACCAAAAAATTTGACAAAAAATGTTCCTTTGTTTATTATTAAACAGGATGGGCATCACTAAAAATGAACTTAAGCAAAACGACTTAGAGAAATACAAATAGTTTGTATTGTTAATAATAAATCATCAATAAAGTAAATTTAAAATAGTTCTATATGGATTTAACGTACTTTTATAAAGCGAATACACTTAATAAAATAGACAAGCAATAAATCTTTGAGTACAATGATTCTCCTTTCATTTTTGGTAAATTTCCAATTTCTTTGTGGATGAATTGTTGGCAATTGTTAGGCATGAATGAAGCCGACTACGCGACTGAAAGAGAGAGAGATAGGGAGCCAAATTCAAGTCTAGTAAAAATACCTATATTGAGGTCCAAACGCTAAACCACTAATGCTCAAAGTTTCTGATAGATGAATCTATCAAAAAATATATAAAAAATTGCCAGAGATACATTATATAACAGAATTTAGACTTTTGCAGATTTAAAAAATTAATACACAGGCTTTGTCTGCGCCATTGTGTCATTTCAAAACATTTTAACGCGTTACGTTAAACACGTTAACAATGACTGTAGAAATATCAGATACTCTTGCCAAATTAAGACAGAAAGAAAAATGCTGTCGATGATTTTTGATTGAATTGAAATTAGTTACATTGTTATTATTGTGAAGCATATTTATAATGTTATCACTGTTCTTGTTTGGTTGTATCAAGATAAAATGAAATGCAAAAATTTGAATGTTAATTAAATTTTCTTTGCATTTCATGTAACACAAAAGTGTTGAAACCGCTGGGAGAGATTAGAAAATTGTGATAAAGTCACCTTGCCGAGACAACAGAAATGTAAGCTTCGATTAAGATTTAACGATGTCCTCAAACTCTTTATCGATCTGCGCCCCTCCACCAGCCTATCCAGCTTACCTGAAATACCGTCTCTGTCAACTTTATCTTTATGACCTATCAATATTATTCTTTCATACAACAGATCCTGACCACAGGTTTGTAGAATAACAAAAAGATTGATATCGTCGTCTATAGTAATCATATTTCACAATATTACATTACAGTGCATTTTAATGAGATGATAGACGAGGCGTGGTTACATCAAAATACGAATAGAAAACAGATAAAATGTTCAGTGGAAAGTAGCAGTACATTCAGGTTCAAATTTATGTAATAATAAACAGGGATAACTGTGAGATATGAAGTCTAGACTGAATTCATCACCAAATCATATTTTTTATTGTGATAAACCAAAAATGATGACTTCACGTGAAGATAATCCTGAAATTTTGAAAATCACCACAACTCGTCACACCGATGGCCAACTTTGGCGGTAAAGGCCCTGCGAACACTTCCTACAGAACTTATTTCGTTTTTTATTAACGTGAAGATTACAATATGTACAATTGTCGAACACTGACACTAAGAAGCTTTCGGCATATATCGGAACATACGCGGCTATTTTCTATAAAAACTAAATCAATTTAATATTTTTGAATGTTAAAAAAGATATCTTTATAAAAAAACGATCTACCATACCTATTTAATTTTTTTATTTCAAATAAATTAAAACTTTCAAAACATTTCAGAATATTGATCGTCCAATCCATTAGTCAAACAACCAAAAAAATTGCAGTTGCATGTAAAAGTGTGATGATTTGAGTATCTGATTCAGATAAATGTTGATATTCTTATGACAGTAAAAGGATATTTCTAAACACCTGTTTATAAAAAGTATAATACTCGGGTACCCATCAATAATATTTGATTTATGGTGACTATTTGCCCATTGCTTTTCACAATATCTCAATATTTGGAGATATCTGAGTAACGAACTGGACGATTAATATGAAAAATAAAAAAGAATATTTATTCTAACTGTTCAGACAATGTTGGTTGCAACGAGGGTTAATTATAATGTATTTTAATTAAAAACTTTGAAGCTTCAAGTGGAAAGCGAGTCAATTTTAACATAAAGAAGCTTTTCAATTACAAATTATCATTTTTTTCAGCGTAATATATTGCATAGCAACCAAGTCTTGGGTAACAGTATATTATGAGCATTAAAATAATTTGAAAAAAACCCAACTCTGCTCTGTAACGGGATATGGACTGTAAATCAAGATATTGAAATAATTAAGGACCGCATGATCTTCGAACACATTAATTGTTTAGTGTTTTAAATACTCGTTATATATTTTTTATAAAAGAAATTTATACTTTTTTAGAGTGGCTCATTTACACAAAATGAAACTGAACATTAGATTTTAATAGTGGGAGTAATACAATATTTTTTTAGGAGCGTGTAGTATTTTCTGGTGGTTTCTCATTCAGTATTAAATAAACTCTGCTAAGATTTGTCCCCGTTGATAATTTTTTTTTCATTTGTGTTGTATTCATTAATCTTTATTTACTTACACATCCCTGAGTTCTTTTTGTGTTTGCAAAGAATTAATTTTGTTTTAATGGCGTTTAATGCTAAATAAATCTTTTACGCTCAGTACAAAAGCAATGTAAAAAGAGCAAAACACTTGTTAAATAAATTTAACTTAATCATTTCAAAATGTTGAAACTGAAAAAAAACATATAATTCTTTTTTATATAGTCAACAACAGCCGTTTTGCTAAATCTCTTCACACCATTTTTCAGCGTTTCGTATTAACGTGATTGTTTATTTATTATTTCAACATTTTAAACTATTGTTTCTTATAAATAAAAATATAATTCCACCCTAAATAGAACTAATATTTTTCGATCAAAAAAACCAAGTTTCTTGCTAATTTTTACGAACGTTAAAATTGTGATAGTGATTGGTGTGTTAGTTACTGGTGGCCATCACCCACCCCATGTCGTTGTGCACATCGATTGTGGAAAGGACATTATATGTACATATAATATATTTACTATAAGTATAAAGGCAAAAAGTCGTATGCAGTCTTTTTAACATTTTTTTTGATAATCACAATGTATCCAATTTAATACACGGTTTGAGTGGGATATAAACGATTTTTTTTGTGTGAGGGCTTTTCCATTTTCACAGTCAAAATGATGATCTTTATGAATATTAAAGTTATAGTACTAAGCTATTATATGATATAATGTTTATCTTCATCTATAAACCAAAAATATGTCAATCCAGAAACAAAAAATTAACATTGAGTTTTTTTTTAAATTATAATTTAAGACATCGACTGAGTGTGCTTGATGGAATTTCAATATCAAATTTGGGTTATTGAGGTTTTGTACACTTACATGAATTTTGTCACTAACGACCCGGGTTTCGCCTGTGGGCATCTTCAGGCATTCGAGCACACGAATGGACTCGAACTGACAGACAGTAAACAGTGTCTAACGTTTATATAGAAGATACAAATTCGACAAATATTATTTACGAGGTAAGATATTATACATGGAAGTGTACAAAATCTCAATAACCCAATTTTTTTTAAATTAATTGAAAGAATATATTACATAATTTAAAAGTCTCATAAACAGTGTAAATAAATTGATGTTTTTCTTCTTGAAGGCTGTACAAGTGCTCTAGCAGCGCTGTTTAGATTCTCTAAAGAAAATTTGAATATATCGATCGTTCAATAGACGAAGAATTTGTATGCAGTGGCAGGGGTGTCTGCTGCGCTGTCAGACCTCATTTTGCTTGAAAATATTTCATCAAACAATTCACTAATAACCAAGGAGTGATGAGTATCGCATAGAAAATCCTCATTAAAAACTACTTCAAAGTCAATGCAGAGTAAAACTATTCGTTCTTATATTATTGCAATTTTTAATAAATCACTGAATTTTTAAAAAAAAGCTTATAATTGTTTGATAAACTATCGTAATAAAGATGTGATCGGATGAAAGCACTTCTTAATCTCCCTTCTACTAACAGTAAAAAAGCGATTGGCTAGTGAATGTTACTTTATTCCTATCTTATATTTATAATATTTATTGTATATTTAGATACAACCCCATTTTAAAAAAATAATTAAATAAATGTACCCATTCGGGACCTCCAACCCTTGAATGAGTTTTTCAAAAGAGGGGTGGCGTTACTCCAAGACTAGGGCTTCGAATGCCGGTCAATTAGTCGCCGGGATTGACTAAATATCGATCCTGACATTTTGGGATTCACTGCAAATGCTTAAAAATAATTCAAATTTCAAATTAAATGCTTCCTGATAAAGTGTACATCGGTTTATTTATGTAAATATTTTTTCTTATAACACCTACATAATTAATATATATATAATTTATTGTAGCTTTCTTTCTTTCTCATATTTCGTAGCATCAGTGAACAGGAACGACAATCTTTTCAATCAATAAATAAAGTCTTATTATCAATAAACAAAAAATAAATTCTCATGGTTAAAAAAAGTGGGAATTAACTATTTGGTCAGTATCTAATTCAATTAACGGTCTGTAAATATTAAGGGAAGGTTAGATTAGGTAAACTAAGTACAAAAGATAAAATAATAAATTAGGTTTAATTTAATAACTGACCATTTTATGTAAATTACTGACCGTTTATTTTATTAACTGACCCCATGTATACTGACCATTTATCGAATTAATTACTGACCCAATAAATACAGGCAAAAAATCACATATTCCTGCCAGTTGAAGCAATAATGGGCACAGATTTAATTTTCAATATACAATTTGAAACATGGAATTACGCTTTATGACCAATCCCGGGATCATAAAAAGGGTCCGGGACTGGATGCTCTCCACGAGACTACGGTGGGCGACAGTATTTACTGCCTACTAGTATTTTGTACACATTAAATTTATAGCACATATAAATTGTGACATATATAATCTCTTGCCCCTGTGGCAATCGGTACAGCTGATACCGCTCATAAAGAAACGGCCCTCAAGTAAAATTCTAAGTCACAGTTTTCATATGAGAGAAGTGCTTTTCGAAATAAAGCGCTCAGTTTATTCGGCATATGCACCATAAATTTTGAGGCGGATTTCCTTCAACCAAGAGTAATCATTTTTCAATGAGATCCCTGTAAAAATAAACATACTCACTTTGCTTTTATTTCATGCATCATTTATTTGCTATAAAATATGTACAGCATCTTAGAAGCGAGGCATTTAGAGCACGGGTTTATAACGGGCCCTGGTTTTTTCCCCTCTCGTGGAGACCTTTTCAGACAAATTTGCCGCTTATATATTGTTACCGATATTTTGGGGATTCGTATAAATATTTCATACCTATAAATACTTTCAAATGATAAATTTTTCTCTTGAATTTATCTCAAAGTGAGCACTGCCATCATTTTTTTATGTTGACTAGTTAAAATCAGAAGACAATGCTACGTTTTTTTAAATAATATACTAGCTCCTCTGTACTACTTTTGTCAAAATTACATCGTAACGTTATAATTAAAGGTTTCACTGATAGCCAATTTCGCTTAAAATAATAAATTAAGACTATCTTAACGTTTTTCTTTAATCCGTACGAAGCGATCCTAAAAAATCTTTCATGACAACGTGAAATTTTCATTTAAACTAATTAAAATATATTTTTTAGTATTCAACATGTCTGTGGTATTATAAGTTTATTCATTTTTACAGCTTCGACAGACTACAGTTACTTCATGGCTAAGGAAGTGTTTACTAATGTATTCAAAAATAATCTCAGCTTACATTGAAAATGCTACAAACAATCAAATATGCATTAAACATTAAACTCGCTGAGTATTTTTTCTGTCATAATTGTATTGAATAAAAAGGTGCCTCTAGTACAGGGGTTCTTAACCTTATTGCGGTAGCGGGCGCACGTCGTGTATCTAAAAAAACAAGATTTAATTATTTATTATCTATTATACCTATTATATGTTAGCTAAATTGTTATAAATAGGTTAATTATACGTTTTTTTTACATGTATGCGCATGTGAGGACATTTACAAAACCCATACATTTTAATTTACAAAATTAAGAGAGATGAAATACAATGAAGAGTAAAAAAATTTATTCAAAAATAACATCGCAAAATAAGTGCGAGTTTTCACGTTACATTTTACTTACCAATTTCTCAGAGATAGGAGTGTAAGATTATAATCACAATTGTATAAAATCATCAAGGTTTGTATTGGTAAATCGAGATTAGGTTTTTGATTTTATTTTGTTCAAGTTGAAAAATAAGGATTCACACAAATATTTGAAACCGTAACAGGATTTAATTTTGGAAACTCCTTTTTTCAAATAAGGGTACTTTTTATAGTCAGATAAATTCCACAAGTTTCTATTCGGACCGTAAGATTTTAATATGAATCATTTTGAAAATCCAAAATTCGCCATGGATTTAGCAATTTCAGTAATGTACATGTGTGTACTAAAAGGATTAACAAAAATTGTAGCCACTGAATTAATAATAGTAAATTGTTGGAATGTAATTTCAAACTGCTCTAAAAGGTTCATAAAAATCGTAATAAATAATCTTAGATCAAAACTATTTTCACCAATCATTTGGGAGGTTGTACGCCCGCGAGCACAGAGCTAAGAACCCTTGATTTAGTTGAACGATAGAGCAGAAATTATCATTTAATAAGAAGAAAATGGTCGACAGATCAGAGAACATCAAAAAACATACTTGACGATTCAAAATGTGTATATCAAACGAAATACTCTGAGATAATGATAGCTGAGGGTGACTTAAAAAAAACTTTTAGATAATTGCAAAACAGCAAATAATAAGTATTTCCAGGTAATTTTGTTTTTTTTTAATTTTTTGAGGCTAGACAGATAACTTAAGATTAAAATAGGAATAATTTTTTCACTTTCAAAAATTTACAATTACTTAGGCTTTATGAACTTTTAACTTGAAAAGAAACATAATTGACATTAAAACTTACTACCACATATAATTCGTTCGTTCGTTCATTTATATTTATTTTTAATTATTTAATGTTTCTAATTCATAAAATTCTGAACTGATATTCGATACCTCGCCATTATCTAATAAAATATATACTAATGTCGGATCCGTGGTTTAGTGTTCAACTTCGTTGGCTTTGGTTACGAGCGTCCCGGGTTTGAATTGTGGTTCGGACAGTTTCATAGATTGGTTTTTCAATCGATATATTGATTTCGTGTTCGAAGGCAGTTTGAGATTTGAAAGTTCCATCCGCTCCTAATCCGAAAGCGATTAGCTAACCACTAGTCCTGTAATAGCCCTATTCTTCTATCCTTACACTCATCAAAAAAGAAGAGGTTGACCAACTGAGTAAAAAGCACATAAACTTTGTAACTTAGTTATTCTGCTGTCTTTTTCACTAATGTCATTGAGGCATTTCGCCTCTTTAAGAAGCAAGTTCAGACTAACAATTTCGATTTTATATTAAAAATGAATTTTCACAAAATTACTTCCGAATCCAAAAAAGTTTTTGAGTTGTGAGCAGTTCTCGTAGAAAAACTTGTGTGTTGAGATACCTCCATTAGGAGGCCATGTGGTCTACATTAGGAGCGGACATAGTAAAAAAAGGATAAATGAATAAATAGTGATAATTTTAAATAGGAAACACAAAAAACACTAATTATGTATATTGATGTTCAAAGTATGCTGCAGATTTGTCGGTTTGGCCTCCTCATCCATTGAATTCCCGCGTAGAGAAAATCAATTTAAAAAATTAAATTTGCTACCGGAATACCAACTTTAGGAGGGTATTCTGTTTTCTCTAACATTATGACACACTATAAATTGTTACATTCAATGGCATAATCAAATTAATAGTTTCTTTGAAATGTCAAAGTACTGCACCTCAATCCGCCACGTTGGACACGTCATGACGCTGTGTTTTTTTTTATTAGAGCATAAAAACAGAACGTCGGTATATTTTTGATCGCATATATTATATACTTTACATGTATTGGACAAATTGACGTACCACATATTAATGTGTAAGTAGGTAGATATAGATATGTGAGGAATATATGTGAAGGTGGCGCCATAGATATTATGTGCTTACGAACACAATGACATGTACCCTCTTGGTGGATCCAATTACGACGCGTAAACGTTATTAGCCACACATACACCGACGTCCAGATCTGTGGATTCACCCAATAAAATGTCAAATAATCACGTCAAAATTAAACATTTTTTCTAGTTGCATTTTTCAATGTTGACCTCATAATTGAGTCGCAGGGTCGCTTAACACGCTACCAGAGGTTTTTAGAGTTTTGAGTAAATCACAAAAAACTATTATTTGCAGTATGAAGGTTTTAAATATAATTTAAGCTATTTTGTGTCTTCCAGTGTATAAGTAAAAGTAAAATATTCTTTCAACCAGTCGTTTTTTTTCAAAGCACGTTGACCGTGTAAAACGAGGAAAAACGTCAGTTTTTGCAACTGGAAAAATGGATAGATCTATCGATAAAGCACATTTCTAAATTAAAAACTTATTTTATTGAAAAATCGAAAGGAGCGTGTTTCGCGACTCAACGACTCAATTCATATTTCATTTACATTGTGAATATATTTTGCGTTTTTAAAAACTTCGTGTTACGACATCTTACAGTCATAGTTTTTAAACGAATTGTACTAATGTGTGAAGCCGTTCTCTGAAATTTTGAAATTTAAAATATATTTAATTAGTTAATACTATAAAATAAAACTTGAACCCGTTTTTTTAACTATTGTAAACCTGCATTTCTTTAATATAAAATAAAAGTTCATAGCTTCTTTAGTCTACTAGTTGTATCTATAAATGTGACTCGTCTTTCGCTTCTTAAAGAAGCATCTTCAGACTTACTATTTATGGTTATTTATTTCTAAGGTAAACAATGGTTCTAATGCTGAACTTAAAAATTAAGTGTGACCCACTCATTACAAAATTAAGTACATTATTAACTTAGTGTTTGGAGGCGAAAGTCCCAAGGGAAATAAATTTGACAGTGGTGAGCCATTTGTTCTGTTGAAAATGTTATTTACTAATAATCGATTACTGTTATTGATTTTAATAATTTATGAAAACTCTAAACTATTCACTTTAATTCGTTTTTTATTTACTCGATGGAACATTTCCACATTATTATTTTTGGTAAAATGATAATCAATTAAATGGTCTGCAAACTGTTACTGTTACTTTTAAGGTGTTAACTGTCAATTCTTGGTGGAAAGACATTATATTTTAAAAAATAAAACACAATTTGTTTGTACTACTTCCACATATTTATAATGATCAGGACCGGTTTCGCTCATCACGAGCATTGATAATGCTCGTGATGAGCGAAACCGGTCCTGATCATTATAAATATGTTACTGTTAATTAAATACTGCAAATTATCAATGTTAAGATATATAAATGTTTTTTAATTCAAATATTAAAGCTTCTACGTATCTGCCCAATACGACAAGCTTGACAGGCTTCACAAAAGAGGTGGTATATGCCACACTGAGACAATTTTTTTACTTGATATTGTGTTTTCTAAATAAATTCATTGATAATTAAAACATCGCCTACAAAATTATTATAACTGATAACGATGGAGCTAAAATTAATAATTTATTGAATAATTTAAGCGTTAGTATCAATTCTTATTATATAATTGAAGAAATTTGTCTAAATATGTTCAACCCTTTGGGTCCTGGTCTAGTCAAAATCGTATGAAATGAGGCCGATAGATCGGCCCCGTAGGACTAAAAAGGTTTAGACAATTTCTTACACCTCACTGATATGTAAATACGGTCATTTTTATTAACATGACTACAAAAAATCTCAATATAAGATGTTTTAACGGACACAATTTTGAAATCAATCGGCTGACTAAATAAAGTATAGACCATACACTTCCTGATGTATTAAAACAGTCCAAGGAATGAAGGATGGCGAAATAAAACTAACTATTGCGTACTACGAACTAGTTTAATTATTGTAAACTAACTATTATTTATATCATCATCACGTTCTTCCAAATAATTAATTACATTTGTTGTATTAATAAGACGTCTAAACGAAGGTATCGGGTGGACAATTTTTACTCGGCAGAATACAAAATATCTTCTTTTTTCAATATAGAATATCTGCTTTATTGTAGGTCATACGTACGGCTTTGAAAACATGTCCCATACTCTCTGTCGCAACATTTCTGGTGAATACGATCTGCTATTACATTTCGCCGTTGTATGTTCAGGTGAAATTTCGATTGACGATTTTTTGTGTCGCAGTGTAATACAATATTATGTATGATTATTTATCGCAAAGCGTTTCACTCTAAAGAGTATTAATAAATATGCAAATTCAATTTCGCAATAATTTCTATTGAATTACTTCATCGTTTATTAAATTTGTCAAAGCGGAATCTCCTTAAGAGCTTTTCGATAATGATGATGAAGTTGTATTTTGGTTTTATCGTATTTATTTAAGCGACGACTTATTTATTGTCTTACGTATGGTGTTGCATAATGCGTAATAGTCTTTTATGAAAAATTATTATAATTTTCGAAATAGTTAGTTTTAAAATTATTTATTTTTAGGAATTTATTTTGCTAATTTGTGTTGTTATAATCGGATGTCCGATTTAAATTTTGATCGATTCTTTGATATGCTTTATTTAATGTTTCATTTCATGCTGCGAATTTGTCTTAAAAATTAAACATTTTAATTATATTTGATATTCGAATATTCGGCTCGCAATCTTGAAAAGGGATTTTCACCTCCAAACACTAGTAATTGAATAGTAATTAGGAGTGTTATGGTAATTAGTAATTAGTCTATGACTGTTTATGTCTTACTCCATTCCCTACGTTCAGTAGAATGAAATAAAACCACCCTTAAAATCATTGTTTACCTTTGAAATAAATAACCTTGCGATATGGTAAGTCTGAAGATACTTGCTTCTTAAACAGGTGAAACGCTTCACGTTAGTGATAAAGTCAGGGGAATAAAAAAATTACCAATTTTTATTTTATTTTCATAAAAAAGAAGTTTTTCTATGTGTAATCTTATTGACATCATTTTTTCACCCACTCATCCTACTTATAAACAATACTTGAATTTGTCTGTCGTCATACATATATGCTATATCAACATATTAAATTGAATGATTTTAATCACTGCCAAAGTTGTCTATTTTCGCCAGGGTTATTATTGACTGAATCTTAAAACTATTATTATGATTATAATATATCAGCAAACCCCACTGCTAAGAAATTCAAAATATAATGTAATAATAAAATGATCTCTAATTCCGACAAATTAAAATCAAGTGAATAGATATTCCATTGTTAAATTTCAATGGAAACAATAATTTTGATAATACAACAAAAGTCTTATTGTTTTGTTAAATCCACAGATGAGGGAAAAACAAACAAAACGTGACCATTTATAAAAGAACCAAAGAAATAATTATATTTACGAAAAAGATTATTATCATTTTTTAGTATGTAACGCCGAGGTTAAACGTTTGTCGATTGATAAGTAGTTAAAAAACGTATCTTTGAAATGAAGAAGATGGTTTTTTTAATACGATAACCACTTCATAATGAACTATCTACAACGACAGGGCTTTTTGGCAAACTATATTTTAAGCTTCCATTCAAGCTTTTATTGCAGACATCACAAGGATAGTAAAATGCGTCAATAAATCAATATCTAGCTTTACTTTTTTTTGAATGGACACTGACTGAAGTTTTATGGATTTTTGCAAACAGAAATAAATATACGCAAGCTTTCAGATGACGTCTCGAGCCTAGAATCACTAAGTGGAAACGCGAATATAATAGTTACCCTTATTTCACAAAATAAATCGAACCCCATGACCACTTTAATTCTTGAAGAAGCTTTTTAGCGCTGTAGAGGGTGCTATAAACCTATATTATTTTATTTTTTGGTGTCTAATTTTCATCGTAAAAAACGTAATAATGAAATGTGCAAAATATGTATGGAATACACCTTATTCCCTTTTTGCAACGTCTTAGAAAACGAACCAACTATTTTTTCACATCGACTTTATTGGTTTTACACGATTATAATATTTTTTTATGAAATACAGTTTTTTCTATATTATATATTTAAAAGCTCTTTGTGAATATTGGAATCGTCATCTTTGATATTTTATGAATTTTAAGATGTAGCTGTTCATGACTCATGTGTGACTTGTTATTATTTTGACACATTTATGTTGCTCTTCTATATTCTCCTTTGGTCCTAATTTTTTATTATCTAATGTGTAATTCAAGCCGTCAATCATTTTTGTTTATTATTTATCACCTATGTATCATGTGAAACTATTTTTATATTTAAATAAAAAATAAATTCGAATTATTTTTGAGTTCTAGAATTTAATGTTTTGGGTATATTTTAAATAATGCAACCCATCTACAATTTTTATAAGTGCTCCTAATGTTTTTTATATGGTTTCTTTGCACTGTAGTTTCAGGAACGTATCCCTCGTGAAAAAAGAGTATCAGCTGTATGATAAAATGTATAAGCACATTTTTGAATACATATACAATATTTACGGTTTTTTTTATAATCGTAAAATTTAAATATAAAAAAATATAAATTGGTTTTCATCACGGCATTGTGAACTTAATAGTTCTGACAGAAAGACAATTGACATATTTCGTCTAGTCTTATGAAGTTTAATTATACGTGTTTGACATCGACAATCATCGTTTTACTGCGCTTTGTAGTGGGGGCGTAGACGCGCTACGCTACATCAGTCCAGCACACCACATCGTATCAGTGGACGACCATAATAGCGATGAAAAATCGCACTACGACAGTTCTACGAAACTCACCAACACTGACCGACACAAATACGTCACATCGTATATCATCTATATCACATTATTATCGACAGCACCCAGAGAAATTACCTTTTATCACAGAGGTGCTTAAAACAAAAAAAAGCGTTGAAACTTTTAAATGTGACATTTGAATTGTACTTAGGTTTTAGTTATTCTTCTATTCAAAAATTTTATCACAGTATTTATTACGCTTTTATTAAAATTAAAAACTTTTAGATGAATTCTTTACGAAGATTTTACTTACGAAATTTAAAAAAAAATACAAATAATTTGTACTCACATTTTGATTGATTGGTTGAATTGACATTTAATCCGTGGAGTCCGTGGTGCAGAGCTTAACGTCATAGGCTACAGTTTAATCAATTTATTTTTAATGAATTTATGGATTTCTACTCGTTCTGGGTGTCCAAAATACCCCCCCTCACCCATCTGATTCTCAAAACGCGACGTAACGAGACCTATCCTTCTATCCACACTCTCTTCGAAAAATGAGAAGTTGAGCAACTGAGTGACAAGCTGTTCTCGTGGAAAAAACTTCTATTGAGATACTTCCATTTGGAGGCCATATGCTCCACAATAGGAGCAGACATGGTTAAAAAAATATGTATTTAGTTATTCCACTGGCTGTGTTACTAAGTTGTCAATTTTTCATAAAGTTAAAAATATATCAGTTCGTCGATAGTTATTTCCATTTCAGTTATCGTTAGAACTAGACATTATTATTTGTTTTTTAATATAAAATATAAAAGTGTCTACCCTTGATTCTTTGATTTTACATTTTTTTTTTATAATGAGTATAAAATAATGCTTGCTTAGTTATGTAATAAGCCAAATACGTTTCAGGAAATAATTATGTTTTCAATACATTATCGTCGTAAAAAAACAATAATTATTTAGTATTTTAATTCAATTCACAACAAAAAAAATAAACAAAGATTTTTAATGGCGAATAATGTTTACATAAGTTTTTCCGTTCCGGAACCAAAATTTTCCCTGAGGAAATATTGACGGGAGAAAAATGTTTTTTGCTCTAACGAGATATCGTTTATTTTTATAAAAAATTGAGTAATTATTTTTTCACTTACTAATTGAGCTGTTTAATTTTTTATATATGAAAAAAAAATGTTATTTTTCTTTAAATTTTTATCAGTTATAAATTGCTGTGTATTTTAATTCATTTAGACATATAATGTATTTATTAAACACAAAATATACGTGTTTATTATTTACTGATCTTTGTATTCTACGAACCCATATATATATATATATAAGGGTAGCTAAGCATTATTCGTTTTATCGTGAATTTCCAATAACAGTGATCGGAACAGTTAATCGTATTGAAAGTCAGAGGTCGAATCTCTATCTATTAATCACGAGTTTTATTTCACGCAATATTTTGCATCAAAAAGTTTCATGTTTCATAAATAATCACATATATTTTCTGTGTCTAATTAGTGCAAGCTTTATATATTCTGATAACGTCACGGCATAAGCCATTAAATTATAGTAGAACCTACTTGTGGACAGTCGTCCTCACCTCTCCCTAGAATATTGTTTCGTCAGTATTTATGTATGTCTGAGACACAGTGAACAGATGTTCGTATTATTTTATTAATAATTGAAGATTTCGCTGAAATGCTGGGACCGCGTCCTTGTGAAAACAGTATTTTTGCCATATTTTAACTTCTGCAGCATCGTACTGTCGGGTGGCGAATGTTTGCATATTGCATGTGTATTTCATCAATTCGGCCAAATACTTGATCAGATGACGTCATACATCTCATAACATTATGCGGTATTTCAGTGTAATTTTTTAAATTTTGTGTGATAAATGTTGGTATAAAATCAACGTTGGGCTATTTTAAAAAATATAAAACACAATTCATTTGTATTACTTCCACATATTTATAAAGATTAGGACCGGTTTCGCTCATCACGAGCATTATCAACTGATACAAATATAAACACAACAGGCTTATCACTTTTAAGGTGTTAACTGTCAATTCTTGGTTGAAAGACATTATATTTTAAAAATTAAAACAAAATTCATTTGTACTACTTTCACATATTTATAATGATCAGGACCGGTTTCGCTCATCACGAGCATTATCAACTGATCTGATCAGTTGATAATGCTTGTGATGAGCGAAACCGATCCTGATCATTATAAATATGTGGAAGTGGTACAAATGAATTGTGTTTCATTTTTTAAAATACAACAGGCTTATTTATATAAAATTGAGTGTAAAAATGAAGATATATAAAACCGAACCATCAGTTTTTAGTAAAAAAAAATCGTATTTATTTTTAAAATATAATGGCTTTCCATCAAGAATTGACAGTTAGCGCATAAAAAGAGATACAATTAACATTAATAATGATTTTAATCATTAAATCACTAAATATTTTTCGTATTCTCGTTATGTTAATTTACTACATTCATAATTTGGCTGACATCGTCAGTGTCATGAAACCATTTCTACCGATTGAATTACCACTTAAAAATTCAAAACTAATGTGTGTGGGTCAAGTTTGTGCGTTAAAAATTGATTCTTTATTGTCAATGGAGGTTTTTTTTTTATAAATTTTATATAATCTTCAGAATATACAATGCACCCCAATCACGAATGTTTGCGCAGTAAATTGGGGCTAAAGGACGCGGCCAGACCCCACTAAGAAAGAAATGTATTTCGTGGCTGATAAGAGGGGAGAGATACAACCTTTTTTATAATTCAATATATTATATGTACAGGGTCGGAAAGAAATAGAGAAGACTCATCAGTCCTCGCGGAAGTGACGTGCGTAAATTCATAATAAAACTATACGGAAAACTATTCTTGTTTCAGGCCGCACTCAAGATGTGTGAATTTTTTATATGAAAGCTTTTCGTTTTATCCGAATCAACCAACCAAAGTATCAGGATTTTTTTTATCTTTCTATAAACGACAACTGCCATCTCCTATGCTCTAGTTTTAACGTACTGTGCTTCCAATCTACAGGGTTCTATTCACTTTATAGATTGAGTTGAAATATACTTGGTAAAACTCCATTATAATGCAATAAAACATCAAATTATTCAGATCTTTTTTTTTACTTTGTCGGCTCCCAATTTTCAGTATATATCCTCCTAATGGAGGTATCTCAATACAGAAGTTTTCGATGAGAACGGCTTGTTACTAAGTTGCGCAATCTCTCTTTTTTTAGAAGAGAGCAGATGGACGGGACTAGGAAAGGGTTAGCGGTTAGCTAATCGCTCTCGCTGCGCTGCATTTTAAGGATCGGATGGATGAGAGGGAATTTTAAAACTCCATGCCTACGAACACAAATCGATTTAAAAAACAATTTATTAAATTGTCCGTACTGGAACTTGAACTCGAGACATCCGTAACCGATGATAATGACGTTGACCCGTATTCAGAACTACAACGACGTGAAGCCGAAATCGCGAAAATATTCTTTTGTTGAAAGTTTTCTTATACACATTCTTTGACACTTTTTTCGTATCTAAATTAAGAATAAGAGTTTAATTAACATATTGCTGACCAATCAAACAAGAGAATGGCAACAAACTTTCTTCAAACAATTTCTGTTAAAATCATCCCGTAGCCATTATAATGTGTCGTATTATTTTAACTGAAATTATGTTTTTATTCAGATGAACAAAGATATTCAATAATATATTAATATCTTGATTAACATTCAATTTATAATTCTAATGAGATATTATATATTTGTCACTCACTCTCAAAAAATCTTTTCAATAGGAAAATGCGGCGGTAATTTTTTTTCTCTTAAACGCAACTGTCAAACCTATTCAATGTAAATCTAACTGGCTATGTTGGAAAACGTAATAATAGAACTACTAATATTCTTCTTCATTTCTGGTCGCCTAACTAATGTTATACTAATTTTTAACATACGAAATTCTTATGAATACATCAGAAAGAACGAAAACTCTTAATTGCTTATCCCTTACTTACCTTTATAATATCATTTATAAGGGTAACAATAGAATTATGAGGTTATAAGAGGACTAGTTGTAAACCAATAAGTGACATTTATGTTGTCTGGTATCAAAAGTGATTAAATACTTTTTTACATAAAATGTGATAAATAGAAAAAACGGTAAAAGTTTTAAGAGAAGTTTTATTGATGTATTCTTCAACATTTTAAGTAAAAAAACTATTGTTTACACATAAAATGAATAAATATAAAGTACTTTTTTTATTATAAATGATTTGGTTTTGGATTTGACCACTTTTGAAACCGAAATCGTGAGGATTTATTTACCTTTGATACACTGTTTTTACTCGCCTACTACAAGTCGTTAGTCATTACTGTTGATTACTATGAATTAATCTTAGGTCACGTGATACTGTTGGTGTATGTGATTTGACTATATTTGATATGAAAAAAATATTTAATTTGCGTTTTCCGTTGAATCATGTTAGATTTGTTCAAGTTTGTTAAATTATTTCTGTAGATGGTATACCAGAACTTCACACTGCATACTCAGTTTAAAAAAGTTTAAATATCGATTTGATCAATTATGATACCACAAAACTCATTTAAACAAATAAATTCTATTCCAAGATTTATAAATTGTTGTCTGTAAACTATTTATGTTTCATTAATAATTCATTTATAGCCAAACCGGACCAATTGTGGAGTGTTCAACACCATGACTTCAACTCACTCGATCTTAAAAATAGGGCGTAGCAAGAGTGATTAGCTAACCACTAGCGCTACAAGTATGGGATTAAGACTTAGATTATGTGAAAAAGAGAGTTGAACGAGTAACAAGCAGTTCTCATCAAACAAATTCTGTTTGAGATTAACGCTAATAATAACGCACATACATGGTAACCCTTTATAAGAATCTTTGTATTATTGCCATCTACTTGTAACTGTCACCTGTCATCTTTTCTATAATTATGATGTACAAAGAGAGCGGACAAGGTTTTAAAAATCCTAAAAATGGCGAAGTGAATTACGGGGTAATTTTTTGACAGCCCTCACACGCTGACCAAGTGCCGTAAAGGGAACGCTGCCACGATAAAATTTCCTCCCTTACTCATTTTCGTCAATACACCCACCACCACCCTAGACCTGGCTGCATTACTAGACCGCCATACAAAAGCGATTATTTTAGCAGTAACTTGTAATTAGTGGTTTATAGACGCACTGCACATAATAATGTATTTACTTTACAAAGCAAATCGCAAAAATATGTTCCATTGATATTTTGGCATTACGTCAATTTACTTAAACTTATACTACTAATATAGACTTGATACAATATCTTATTTCATTTATGTTTTTGAAGACTGCCTGAAATGATATCCTTTTATTCCAAATTATCTATAAAAATTTGAAACTTTTTGTTTTAAATAAATCACAATTTGTTTGTACTACTTCCCCACATTTATAGTGATCAAGGCTGGTTTCGCTCATCCCGAGCATTATCAACTGCTTAAAACGGCTTGGTTCAAACCAATTCTTGTATGACGATTTCTAAGCGGTACAAACAAATTATGTTTTATTTTAAATATACAATGCCTTTCCACCAAGAATTGACAGTTAACTCCTTAAAAGTGATGAAACATTTATTTAAAGCGTAAAAATCTAGTGTTTTAAGTGAGCCTTCTTTAAATCTTCGAATGAGATAATCCGTTGAAGAATGTCCTAACATTAAGTTATCTATTTCTTGCAATATATTACGTATTAATTTCTGATTAAAATTCTGTATATACATATAAACTTTTGCCTTTTGTCTCATCCATATAACTCAAAAACGCTACAACAGAAAACCTTCTAAAGATTTTAAAAAAATGTTGATATTTCTGGGACAGTAAAAGTACCTAATTGCTGAACACCTATTTACTAAAATGTATTAAAAAAGGCTGCAAATCAATTATATTTGATCTATGATGACCATTTGAATATTTTTTTTCCCATTATATCAATATTTGCTATTTGGAGATATATGAGAAATGAAATGAAAGTTTGATATAGCAATGATTCGTCTCTTTACAAATTAATTAGCCTTAATTGCTTAATGTTAAATTGTCTTCGGTGTGCACTCAACACAATATATTAGCATTGTTTGAGAGATCGTTAGTATCTAGTCTTCTAATGCCATATTTCTTTCATCCTTCAATATCTGACATTGTATGCCAGCCTAACTTTTCGCTAATATTCAAACGGCGATCTCGACCAGCAGCCCCTTAAATGTCTCACCCTCACAAAAAAATTACCCTCCCCCGGTGTGACCTATCAAAGCCTACAGAAGGAGGCATTGCGTAGGGGAGAAAGCGAGGGGTAGGGGCTGATACACTTTTTTTCGCTTGATACAGCCGCGATAAAGTAGCGGGAATTTTCACCTTCTCGCACTCGTCAACTGGTTAACGAAAACTCTTCCACTATTTAGACAAAATACTTATTTTACGTACATATAGGACGTAATCCGCTTGTTATTATTTTGTTCTAATTCATTTAACATATATTAAGAATCACCTTCTCTTTTCCGGAATCAATATCACGCGTTATGAGATACGCTAATCCAGTTTAATTTAAGACATCAACTGAGGGTGCTTGATGGAATTTTAAGATCAAATTTGAATTATTGAGATTTTTTATATTGTCAGTCCGTTTGGTCATTTCAGCTCGGCCAGTTCGAGTCCATTCGTGTACTCGAATGCATGAAGATGCCGAATGGTGAAACCCGGGTCGTCAGTGACAAAATACATGGAAATACACAAAATCTCAATAATTCGAAAAACGCCAATCCAGTGTTTGAATCATTTTCGGAAATATGTACTCAACATGAAGGGGCTTTAAATATCTTCAAAATAGATCATCTACATATACAATTCATAATCTGAGAAATAACAAATTAACTCGTTATGAATTATACAAAGCCAAATCCAATAAATATCCGTATGATTTGATATTCGCTGAGAGTAAATGAGTTGATTACAGTTCTCAGAGATATAGAAATGTTCAAGGTTTTTGAATTGGCGTCAAGGTAATTAAATACATGAAACATTGATCATCTTGAATGTTTAAAGGTCTACAATTTCAATAATATTATAATAATGGCAACAAATTCTGTACTTTAATTTGTAAAAAATTGATTATTAATAATTGAGAAACAGTTTGGGTTATTTCTCTTTGTTTATTTTTTCTATTTTGCAATCATTTCTGACTTATCTTGTAGAAAGATTTCAATTGAAAGGCTTTCAATTCAACAAATTTTTTATTTTTGTTTTATTTTAAAGCTAAAAATCTACCAAATTCTTCTACTTTTGTATACAACTTGATAATTTTTTTGAATAAATTGATAAAAACTTTCCGTTAAAGATTTGAATACCAGTTTGTCGACCGCCGATAACCCTCGTAACGATTGAGTACTTATCTAAATATCATATATTGTATAGCGTTATAGCTTTTACAAAAGTATAATAAATAGCTCAAAATAAATAGATATAAAAAAAAATTTAATAAACAACAGCAATAAAACACAAAACATGATTTTGTTATAATTATTTCTATTGTCTTATAAGTTCTCTTTATCGAAATAGTTACAAAGTTTTATTTTGATCCGCTTTAAACACAGAAATATAAAATTTACCGGTTACTTTTAAAGTTGTTTTAATCGAAAAATGTTATTTCACAATGTCTGATTCCCGTTGGATATTGTAACTCTCCCCCTGTCTATAGTTCGTAGAGGCACGCGATGTCTACAGTTTTACGAGTCTACGACTTCACAGCGAGACTTCGGTCGCTCCACTGCGATTTGAATATTTCGTACACAAATTCATGAATTGGTGCATACAAGTACAAACACAAGACAAAATTTCCGGGATTCTGGCCCATTACAACACAAAGCACATACACGTAAATAGTGTTAAGGAATAGTTAAATCTGTTTTTGGCTTTCCCGTATTCTTAAAATTTCTGCAATTATGAAAGCAAGTATCAAAACGTGATAATTACAGACCTAAAACACCGTTTCCAAAACTGTACCAGGATAATTGAACAATTTTTGATAAAATATGTGTTAAGTTGATCGCACATCCCAAAAAGAAAAGTGTGGTTAATCAAAAAAAGTAAATCTTACAGGAGACCGAAAACAAAATTCAAAAAACTTAAAATCTTCGAACAAAGTTTCCCGTAGAGAAGAAAAACTATTGGCTCCTTGCGGTGAATTAGTGAACTAACCATTATACGGTTTTCATGGGGTGTAGATTATCATGTTTACTATATTTTTCCGATATAAATCGTAAATCAAAATTTTTTGTTTTACTACACTTTTCTTCGAGATGTGCGATATCAGTAACGAATTGATAGATTTTCTAGTGGTAAAATAGTATTTTTGATTGATTATTTTAACGAGATGTATATCTTCAATTTGCTTTCTTTTATAATGCAAAGTAATAAGGCATTGTAAATAATTATACTGATGCCAATTCACATATTTGTATGAAAGGAACATAAAACATTTTTAATTTAATTAGATCGATTCGCCTTATACTTAATTAACTTGAATTCTTTAATACAAGTATATTTAATTTGAATTATTGAGATTTTGTACACGTCCATGTATTTTGTCACTAGCGACCCGGGTTTCGCCTTTCGGCATCTTCAGGCATTCGAACGCACGAATGGACTCGAACTGACGAACTGACATTACAAAATCTCAATAATTCAAATATGATATTGAAATTCCATCAAGCACCCTCAGTCGATGTCTAAAATTATATTAGTATTTTTAAAGAATATTTAGATCTGTTTTCTTAGGATAGTGTACTGTCAAATAGTATCGATGGCTAATCCTGCATTACACTACCATTAGGAATATTTTTAAACAGATTTTAACTTGTAATTGTCGTTTACTTTGTCATTTCAGTTATTATTTATAAAAATTATCCTTATCATTTTTGATGAATCGTTTGTTTTTCCAAATGATAGAAGCAGTCTCCCAATAAGAGCTTTAACAATATTCAACGATACTGTTTCAAGAAGCTTTTGCTATAGATCAGGTGGGTGGGAGGGAATTTCAGACATCACAAGCATTTATCTTTGAGAACAGAAATTCATAAATCACTTAAAAAATGAAATTATAAAACTGTCTGCTCCGGGACTTAAGCCCGAAACCGTGGCCAACTGCGTTAACCACTGCACCACGAAGTCGACACGATTAGATTTTAACATTTGAAATCTCGCTAAGTAGCTTTTCATTTTCATAAGAAAAAGTGGCACTACTTCTATTGTCATTGACAACTATTGATTCAAATACAGATATAACCGAAGCGAAACCTGTATTCCGGTTTTTATAAATGGGCTATTTTTATATAAATAGCCCTGTCATGATTTTATTTTAATCAGTTGATAATGCTCATGTACATGTGGAAGAAGTACAGATTGTGTTTTATTTAAAAAAAACTCAAAAATGTGTTACAAGCGGCAATCGCATATGATTTCAAATTATATTAACAGTTGACGATAAAGTTTTGTAATTCAAAATGTGCATACTTGTGATCTTTGTACCATAAAACAACTATGTAAATGAACCGCTGAAACGGTTGACTTTAATGTGAGAGAGTCGTGCTAGAATCCGGATGCAGTTGTCGAGAAACAGTTTAAATTCAATGTTTTCTGGTAATAAATCTACCCCACACTTCTTTCATAAAAGGTTGTTATTTTTATTATCACCGTATTACATAACGGGTACAGAAAAAAATTATATTTGTCCTATTTTATTTTGTATATAATCGTTATAAACTGTCTGTTTGATTTAGTTTCAGCCCACTCATGTGCTCGAATACCTGAAGGTGCTTAAAGGCGAAACCCGGGTCGTTAGTGACAAAATACATGGAAATATACAAAATCTCAATAAATCAAATTTGACTAATTATAAGTTAAACATTGGAAATTGGTAAGCAAGTCAACCGAATAAGCTCCGACTAATTTGATACCTTGAGACACCTCCATTAGGGGACTGTCTGCTCCACACTTGGAGCGGACATGGTAAGAAAAAATCTAATCGTATTTTGGAAGGAGCAGACAACACTGTTTTTTGGAGTCATTAAAAATGAAGACAAACTAACTTGCATCCTCTGATTTTAGCAACTTTACTATTCGTCCACGATCGATTGACTTTAAAAACCATTTGTTTTGTGAAAACAACATACGTTAAAGTAAACATATGTGTCGTGTTATTTAGTGGGTAACCACAGCTGCAGAGCGAAACAATCGATTTTAGTACAAGAAGTTTGTGTGCAAATATAAATGTATATATCAATAGTGGCGGTAGGGTATAAGATCGCTATCGGAGCGGTTCGGTCGATTGTGAAGTAGATACCTCCCTACAGAGAGAGAGAGAGAGAGAGAGATATGTAGTTTGCGATTTATGATACAACTAGAAATTACCGTTAGGTGGCAGTGCCACGTGGCAAAGTTCTTGAATGTGACTTATTTCAGCAATATAAATTATTTTGAAAAAAAACACTTTGAGTTAGAAACTAAAATTTAATATGATAACAGATTGTAATGTTGTACATTACAAATTGTTTATATAAATATGTAATAGTTTGGATTAAGTATACCAACTAAAATTTAATAATTGAAAGTCCACGCAATGGCAATTTTGTGTTAATTGCGGCGGCGCGACCAATCAAGTCGTGCCGTGGTGGACAAGAAAGAACCAATAAGGTCGTTTCAAATTAAAGAAAATTTAGCCAGAATAGGAGCGACGAAATTTAAGGATACTTCAGGTCTGGCGTTCAACCGCAAAGGTGGTCCCTCCAAGGACTACCCAACCGAGCAGCGCACTGATGGAAGTCACCCGATCCTGATGGAGCAACAACATCTCTATCAGTATCATATTTTTTTGTTATTCTTATTGTATTAACTTAAGCTATGGTCATTCCATATGTTGTGCATATTGCATCATTTAAATGTAAAATCTTATTTTTGTTAAACACGAGGTTACTCTAACTTTTTGTATTAATTTGTGATAATTCATTGTTATATATTAAAATTTAATTTGTCACAATTCTTAGCATTTTATTTATTAAAAATTAATTTTCGTCTGAAAGTCTGTTTTCAGACTGGCGCCCATTCATTTATATATATTTATAGTTTTTCTAAATACCCGTGTTCTTATAACCTTTTTTTATTTAGGGCAATTTTTGTCATGTTAACTTTATAATATCTCTGTTAATTCCAGAAGGGTACTTACATCCCACGCCGCGAGATTATTGTCGTAATATCTCGCCTTTCGACGAGCTAGTTTCTTTTAAATTAATGATGATAGCATATAATGCGAAGTGGAGGTAAACCATTTTGCTTCCACTGTACTGTTTTGCTTCATCTTAATTATCCTTCTAAATTCAACGTAAAATCATTCGATCGATCTATACGCGTTTTTCACTTTCTTTTATTGACGATATATCTCTATTATTTTAAATATGACAAGATGATATACTTTAAGCGAAAAATAAACTTTTAAATCTCTGTTACAACCGTCTTATTTACCGTTAGTATTTTTGCCAATTGGTGTAACCCTCAAAAAATACGATAATGAGTTAATGATTGGATCTCATTTTAAAGACGACAGAGTAGGTCTCTTCCAAATGATGTAAGCCACTATTATATCGACACTCCCTACGTATAATCCTGTATCTGCAAACATGAGAATTTACATGCATTTCAAAAGTTCATTATATGGAGATTCAACTCACGATCTGATCTCAAGATAAACATGATTTTTAAATTTTGCTTAATAAAATGTGATATTTTCGACCACCGTGTATCGATCCGTGATTTGAATTTCTCACAGAAAAACATACAGAAAATAATCATAATATATCGATCGTTTAGTTCATTAGTCAGTATTCATATTATTAAAAACGTATTTTTATTTGTTTCGAATAGTAATAATAGGAGTTTTCAGAGATTTTCACAAGATTTTCGTGGTTTTTACAGTTCGGATCTAAAATAATAAAAAACTACTGTTATTCTAAAATAACTACAGATCACCACTCATTCCATTTTGGAACTGATATGTTTTGATATTCTAAGTATTTTCTTATTCTTAAAAAAACTGCAAATTATCAATTTGTTACACTTGCTAACTGAGGCCTCGATATATCAAAAGATGTCAAAAATGACGTCTTAAAAAGTTATTGTAAGTTTGCTGTTACTTCAACATTATCAAAACAATTGCTCAGAGTGGCCCGTTATCTTTTTTATATAATTTAACAGAAATCATTGCGCAGACATATTCGTGCCGCCCTACTACTAAATAAACAAATTATATTTTTTAGAACTTACATCAAATATGTAACTTTAAAAAATATTATCGCGGTAATTACCTTTCAACTGACTAAAGCTTTGTGCCTTTGAGCGTATAGATAGTTTGGACACCTTGATATAATTTAGATGGGCTTAAATTGAGTGGCTTTTTATAATAATTCTCTTTGAATATATCTACCATTAATTTAATTCACAAAGTATCAGGCGCATCCACAATTCGATTTTATTCAAAATCAATTTATTTTTGATTGTAATCCTATGGGGTTTATAAATTCGTATTAGCAAACAGGCCGGAAAATTATTTTTTGGAAACATCGCAAGAGAGAGAAACAAAACTCTGGAAAAATGATGATTTTATAGTACCAAATAGTTTCCACTTGAAATCCACTTGAATTTTCTCAATTAAATACATATTTAAACAAAATAGTATACTTTAAGACATCGACTGAGGGTGCTTGATGGAATTTCAATATCAAATTTGGATTATTGAGATTTTGTACACTTCCATGTACTTTGTCACTAACGACCCGGGTTTCGCCTTTCGGCATCTTCAGACATTCGAGCACACGAATGGACTCGAACTGAGTTCACACTAATTAAAACACTAAATTGGTACTGTTATTGTTTTCATCAAACACCTATATTAAAATTATTAATATTCTACTCTTAATTTCTCATTTATAAGTAAGTAATTAAAGTAAATAGATTGAATTTACGTTAAATTGGTATAACTCCATTATATTGTAATACGTTAAAAAGATCAAAGTATTTAATTATAGTTCTACAAGAATTATAAGAGTTGATTTATATCTTTAGTTCTGAAGACGGTATGAAGCCGAAATAGCTATTAACCAATTGCTGTAATTCTTGTAGAACTCAATGCGTTGATATTTAAATTTATTTATTATTTTACGTTACAAACGAAAATCTTAAGATAAAGTTATCCTGAAAATGAATCATTAACACAACCAATGAAATAATGAAGTTATGATTTTTTAATTATATATTTTTCTACCCAACGCGAGTTGAGTTGGTTATTTTAATCGATTGATTCATAACCAATATTATTTGAAGTTTTCCTTAATAGTCAATATGAAAGTCATAAGGGGCGTGCTGATAAAAGAAATGTGATTCCTCACAACAATGCTTTGCCGTAGGCAGACATTTATTACCCAGTTAAACAACATTATGTCGTAAAGCAATTATTACTTTTAATTGGAAACTTTTGATGAGTGTCTAGGCCAGCGGTGACAAACCTGCGACCTAGGATATCTAGTGTGACTTTTTGACTGAATTCAAATTCCAATTTTAATACAGGAAAATTCTGTAGATTTACCAACACCTTAGGCAACATACTCGTGATATACTTTCCTACCTTTCAACCACTTATTAATGTGAATCTATATTCTCCATTCTAGCCCAAAGCACAAGACACAAATAAGGTCACAATTGACAAGATACCCATTTAGAGGATCGACTGAAGTAAAATTCAAATGCTTTATATTAAAAAGTAGACACAAACCAATCATTAAAAGCTTGGCTAACTGTCAAATTAATACATGTTTTTCATTAATTTTAAATATTTACAATAACTATATTTTTTTGTTGGCGTCCGTGGCGCAGTTTGTTTCGTCGCTGGCTACGGTTACGGATGTCTCTGGTTCAATTCCCGGTGCGGACGGTTTTCATAGATTGATCTTTCAATCAATTTATGGATTTCTGTTCGTAGTCTGAGTCCTCCCTCCCACCAATCCCATCCTCACGGGGCGTAACGAGAGCGGTTAGCTAACCACTAGTCCTGTCACAGCCCTATCCTTCTATCCCTACTCTCTTCGAAAAAGAAAAGAGAGGTTGAGCAACTGAGTGACAAGCAGTTCTCGTAGAAAACATTCTGTCAAGATACCTCCATTAGGAGACCATATGCTCCACATTGGGAAACCATGTCCATTTCTAGTGTAGAGTAAATGGCCTTTTAATGAAGGTATCTACACAGACACTCTCCTACTATCCATGTATATATATTTACCTTGTCTGTTTCCAATGTGTAGTATAAATATGGAGAGGTATCTCAACAGATTTTTTCTACGTGAACTGCTTTCTAATCATTTGCTCAACCTTCCAGAGGAGGGATAGAAGAATAGGGCTATGACACGACTAATCGCTCTCGCTACGCCTCGTTTGTAAGACCGGATGGGTAAGAGAAAATTTTTGACATCACAAATATCGAAGCAATCGAAAAATCAATTTATGAAACTGTCCATACCGGGGCTTGAAACCAATACAACCGTAACCATAGTCAACGACGTTGACCATTGCACCACGGACTGGGCAAATATATATATATTATAACGTTTGTTTCTGAAATCAATTAATTATTGCTGCATTCCAACAGGGAAATGTTTACAACTCCTTGTCTAGCATGTCATCAATTTGGCGCTACAGTCGAGAAATGGAAATTAGGAAACTCACCGGAAAATTATTTGAGGTAAGTGAACTTCAACGGCACAGGCTGCAACGTAAGTCGCAAAATCTGCTTCATTTTACACCCACTTCCAACCTACCCCCATCCCCAACCTAACGCTAATTTATTGTGTCGTGAGAGCGACCAATAAAATTTGATAATTTAGTTAACACGTTGTATTCGGCGCATGTGTTTTGCCGAATTAACAAAATCAAGGCTAACGGCGTCAGACGACGTCTCTTCATATCATTTTTATATTTTACAAAGTTATTACATTTTTAAATGAATGTTTTATGGTGTTAATTTCGATGGAGCGCAGTGATAACTTTTTATGCCATTTTGTTGAAAATTCGATACTTCATAATTCGGCGCTGCTTTGGCCAATTGATGTAACCGTCAAAATTTAAATAGTTCAGGAGAGAGTAAAAACCGTTTGAGTTGCGTTATAAATCTTTAAAATGAACTCTAAATTCTCATATTTGCAGATACGGGATTATACATAGAGATTGTCGAAACAATAGTGGCTTATATCAAGTGGCTGGGTCAGAATTTTTAAACCTATAACCAATGTTAAATGATGTTTGCTTTCCAAAAAGTGGTCAATTTATTTTTCTAATTTACATCATCTGCTCTGTCGTTTTTAAAATGAGATGGAATCATTAACTCATTTTTTTATTTTTTGAGGGTTACATCAATTGGCCAAAACACCGTTGATATAATGTTGTAAGCGACGATACAACTCTCAGGCAGCGTTGCTATATTTAAACTTTTCAATTGTTATTGACAACTAATTATTTGATCAGTAACAAATTCTATAAATGGTCAGTAAGAAATAATAAATGGTCAGTTAATAGTTATAGTTTTAGTTAATAGTTTTAGCAGTATATAGTTGCCAAAAATAATCTTTAGGTTAAGTTTAATTAAAAAACCGACTGTTTTATGTAAATATCTGGCCAATAATAGTAATAACAGACCATTTTATATAAATTACTGTATACTGACAATTTATTAAATTAGCTGCTGACCATTTATTATTTCATACTGACCAAAAAGTTGAAATAGGTGTTGACCCAATAAATGCAGGCCATTATTATTTATTATATATATATATATATCGATGGTGCATATGCATTACCTTGTAACCTATATTTTTTTTTTATTTTGTGGATATGATGATTCCAGATCTCATATTTTCTGCCACATTGTTTGGTAACTTCATAGTATGACGTAAATAACTAAAAGCATATTTCTCGTAACCCCGATATGTTTAAAATTGGGAGCAATACGTCGTACCCCACGTCAGCAAATCAAGTGTCAAAACAACTTCCGTCATCTAAAAATGTTTTTAGATGAATTTAGAGAAATTAAATGAAAATTGAATACATTCTTCCCATATAAAGACTCAAGGTATATTCTGATTCGTTATTTTACGATTCTCATTCAAAAAAAGCCTGTTGTGGTTTTATTTTTTCAAATTTGTAATAATTACTAAGTGAATTTAGTTTTAGTTTAACTAAACTAATGAAAAGTTTCTTGAAAAAGTCCGCCATATTTTTTCTATGTTATATTTAAGGTATTAACCGTATTCCACTAGTATACTATATAAAACATTAATATTTTCCGTGGATCAGAGTTAAATAATAATGGTCTCCCTACCCCCCCATTTACTGAATCATTACTGCAAAACATGGTTCATTAAAAGCTCATTATTACTTAAAAAAAACAAAATTCGGTATAAAAAGTCTTGTATATCTTAAAGTATATTAAACAGCATGATATTTTGTTTTCATTTAATTAATTGTTGGTTCCAGCACATAAAATCACCACAGTATTTGGCAACAGTTATACGAATAACTATTATTGAAAAAATACACAATCCCAATATGCCCAAAAATCTTTTTCTAATAACGTTCAATAGATTTATTTCTTAAACTATATTAGAAGTAAAATATAAGCATGTCTAATTCTCAGTACTATTACATAAACATCAAATTTAAACTATTCAGTATTCCTC
Source organism: Himalopsyche phryganea (assembly GCA_022494535.1). Lineage (NCBI taxonomy): Eukaryota > Metazoa > Arthropoda > Insecta > Trichoptera > Rhyacophilidae > Himalopsyche > Himalopsyche phryganea. Next base: position 902,487 of record JAGVSL010000110.1, on the reverse strand, counting down.
GATTTGCTACACGTTGGAAAGAGACGTCAAAGAATAATCATTACTGAGACTATCGGCCGACATCGTTATAGCAATATAATTTAAAAAAACAGATATTTTCTCGTTTTCAACTCTAAAATAAAACAACTGCCACTTAAAAGTCTAGCATAAATTTGCTCAAATTAGCAAAGAATTTCAACATAGAACAATATCATATTATATCATCTTTGAACATTACAAGTATAACAAGTCTACATTTTTCCAGAATATTTTTTTATGATAATATTATATTGTGGTTGATAAGGCAAAAGGCCGTAATTTACAACACTGCAGGAGAAGTTAACGAACCAAAAATAATTATTTCTTTGATACGATAATATTGCTCGTCTTTTTCGTTAATTTCTACACCCAACTAAAGGAGTCCACGATACCAATCATAGCCAGTATGCCAATGATTTATTACCTATTTGAACTTAATCATTCAATAACGTAAAATCAATCAGTTGTTTGAGGGTTTGTCTTTTAACTATATTTTTCTAAACAAATTTTGAAAAAAAATTATTGCAGTTAAACAAACAAGTAATAACAAATCGATGCGATATTGTATATAAGAAAATAAAAAAGCATATCAAAATATTTTAAGTGAAACAAATCAAAAAAAAATATGTTGAACACAAATTTTCCTGTTTTTGACGTATAAAAAAAACCGTTTCAATTTTTTACTTCTTGCTCGGAACGTAAAAACTCGTAATGGAGTGATTCAACAGATATTATTGAATGTAACTGATTGGTTGTGAGCTATTCAGTGGAATAATTTTTTTAGAAAAGATAAATATTATATTATTCCAAAAGAACTATTTTTTAAGCCATCGGAGTTACGGAGTATATGGAGTCCGAAAAAAGCTTATCTCAATAGAAGTTTTTCTGAGAGAACTGCTTGTTACTAAGTCACACAATCTTTCTTTCGAAGAGAGTAGCACTATGACAGGATAAGTGGTTAGCTAATCGCTCTCGCTACACCCTGTTTTTGGACTGGAAGGGTGGGAAGGTGTTTTGGACATCATAGATACCCATGTCTTGGAACATAAATCCGTACTGGAACGGCTATCCGCACTGAGACGCCGTGAGCACCGCAACCGAAGCTAACAACTTTGACCAGTCGACCACGGACCTACCAAATTTTGGATGTTGGGTCTTTACGTACAAATTTATAAATAGGTTGATGCATCAATTGAAAATCTCTATTTGCACTCCAAAACCCCTAACCCCAAAACCTTGCGGAGCAGAATTCTTTAACTTGAACACAGCAATATTCTTTTTTGACCATATTTGCTCCCTATGTGGACCATATAGCCACCACGTGGCTTCTCCATGATTTCCTATCACCCACTCATCGCTTTGTTTCCTAATCGTCGTCCAGGACGCTGAAATCCCACCGACTGGAAGAAGTGGCAAGTAGGATTGAGGCTCTCCGGGTGCACGCAGCACGTGACCCAGCCAGTTCCTACATCTATCCATGACCAGTGACCTAACAGTTTACTGCCTGGTACGTTCTCTAATCTCCGAGTTTCTCATATAGTCAAACCACCTATCCCGGACCTACAGTATCCGACGCATCTGATCTTGAAACTCATTATACGGGATTTCAGTCTGAATTTTAACTATCTAATTATTTGATAAAAATGTCTCTCACGCTTTTTTTCTCATCAACATTGATATAATATATGCGCCGTCGTAATGTCTCGTAAAATCTTTTGATGTCGGGTGGAAGGGGTGAGTGGGTTGTAGATGCAAGTAGGCACTCGTTTTTTTTCGTTTATTTTTATATAAAATGAGTTGATTCTGACATACAGAACAGAGCAGACAAACGTGTGTGAGCTCGTTACTAAGTTTTCAAATAAAACTCGATTGTGACTTTCCGTTGGAATAAATCGTAAAATATATTACAACATAATTAGCCAACCATAAATATTTCAAATAAACCCCATTCCATCTCTGCACGTCACTAAGTAATATTTAAAATTTTATTTTATAACTTTCATGTTTAGTGTAAATAACAGTGGCTGCCAAACTCTTTCAGATTGCCAGTTACTAGATGAACCAGATTGCAAATACGAATTGTAACGCCTTCTTGGAATGGTCAACAGTTATTTTATATGCTTCAATTTAAAGATTGTGTTTCAATAATAAATCGTATTTGCTTTAAGTAGATTTACAAATTATGTGGCAGCTAACATATCTCGGGTTCAATTTCTCGGTGCGGATAGTTTCATAAATAGATCTTTCAATCGATTTATGGATTTCGTTTCGTAGTCCGAGTGTTTGCGATGTCTAAAACTCCCTCCCATCCATCCGATTTTCAAAAAATGGGGCGTAGCGAGAGTGATTAGTTAACCACTAGCCCTATCTTAGCCCTATCCTTCTATCTCTACTCTTTTTGAAAAAAGATTAACAAGCAGTTCTCACAGAAAAATTCTGTTAAGGTACCTTTATAAGGAGGCCATATGTTCCATGTTCGTAGTCTGAGTGTTTGGGTTGTCTAAAAAACTTTCTCCTCATCCACCCATCCGATTCTTACGATGCGCAGCGAGAGCGATTAGCTAACCGCTAGTCCTGCCTAGCCCTATCCTTCTATCCCTACTCTCTTCGATAAAGAGAGGTTGAGCAACTGAGTAACAAACAGTTTTCATAGAAAAATTCTGTTGAGATACCTCCATTAGGAGTCCATATGCTCCACATTGGAGGCGGACATGGTAAAAAAAATTGTAGTAATGTTCACCAATTATTAACAGTTCACCATGTTTACGCTATAAAAATATTATATCAATATTTAAAAAAAAAAATACCCGTTATTCAAAATTCATTAAGCTTAAATATTTCATTTACGAATAATATTTTCATTTTGTCTTACAAATACGTATCTACGTTTGAAATAAATATTTGAGCAAAACGAAAGTCAGTCAAATGGACCCTAACTTGTGCATTTGATTTGAATTTTACAGAATACAATTTTGTACTTAAATCTTTGTCGTCAAAAATTTTATAAAATGCCAAATGGAGACAATTCGATCATTTTTTATTTCCTTTTCCATTTTTTTTTTACAATCGTATTTATGAAATTAAGCCGGTGATATGCTTCATTTCAAGAGGGAATATAATATCGAAATAAAGAAAAACTCATGTAGAATATTTAGGAGTATTTTCTTGTAATTTAATGAATTTATTGGTGGTAACATGACTTGAAGATTGTTAAAAAAATTACATACCAAAGAATGTAATAATCAACCATATTTTTACGTAAACATGTAACTGATAATCATTTTAACATGTTCCTTTTTATAATAGAACATTCGTGAATTTCAAGATCCTTTTTTTACTAAGCTCATTAGTTTTTTTTGCTTTAACTTAAGTGAAGTATCATATAAATATAATATGAACGACCATATTATCTTTCTTCTGAAATTGAATGAGATACGAACGTCAGTCAGCACGCGAAAAACACATAACATGCGAAAAGAACATAATTTATTATTATAATACAAATCATGAAATAAAGCAAACAATTTTTTTTATATATTATGAAATTAATTATAATATGCCATCCTACTTTCATTTGAAACCAAATACACGAATTGACTAAATATATATGTAGGTATTATAACTTCGTGGCACAGTTGTTAACGTCGTTGGCTACTGTTACGGATGTCTCGGGTTCAAGTCCCGGTGTGGACAATTTCATAAATTGATTTTTCAATCGATTTATAGATATATGTTCGTAGGTATGAATGTCTGTGATGTCTGAAATCTCCTCCCACCCATCCTATCTTAAAAACGGGGGCATAGCGAGAGCGATTAGTTCCGTCATAACCATATCCTACTATCCCTACTCTCTTCGTAAAAGCGAAGTTGAGTAACTGAATAACAAGCAGTTCTCGTAGAAAACTTCTGTTGAGTTACCTGCATTAGGAGGCCATATGCTCCACAATAGGAGCAGACATGGTTAAAAAAAATATTTGAAATATAATTTTTTTTCATTTACAGTGAATTCTGAAATCCCAGCATTTATATTTAGACAGTCCCAAGATTACGGGATAATTCACAGTGATTTGACACCCTAGTTTGAAGTCCAAATTTGAATAATCACACAGCATCATCAGTTGAATTTATAAGTCAAGCATTGGATTTAACAATGTTATTGTCGACAAATAATTTTAATTAATGAGCAACGCGACAAACTCTCATGACTTTTGACTTCGTACGGCCACTCGCTTCATATATTTTCATTCACGATAGAAGTTGGCCAATTAGCTACCCCAAGCAAGCGGAAGTTATCGACAGATAGTATATCTAGCGAATATTTTGACCTGCCTTCTCTCCTACAGGATTACCGTTTCATCTCTCTCTTTGATGGTTCATTACTGCCCACCCAATGCACATGATCCGACCACACCAGTCTACCGAGATTGATTGATTATAGTGATTAACCCATCGTACAGCTAGCAAAAATAATTGTGCAATACTGCAATTGAATACGTGCAGAAGAAAACTTAAAAGCAATATGTTTATTTTATATTTAGTAAAGGAAGTAGTAGCTAATTCCATCGATGGTATGATAGAAATAGATCAAATTTATGAAATATCTCCACTCAAAATTTAAATCATAAGGACACAGAATACTTCTACATCAAGAGGATTAGTTAAAAGTCAGCCATCAAGCTCCATTTTCGAGTGTTATTTTTTTAGATAATCGCTGACAGTAGTGTTTTTCAACCGGTGATTTGTTCAAATATACAAAAATGTTTACAATCCGACTGTTATATTTGTGACCGACTTGCAGGAAAAACAATGGAAACGCTGTCATATCTTGATTTACAAATTCATAAATCAATGTTTGCAGATATCGACTCGGGATTTGTAGCCCGAGTTTGCCAAACGGAAGCTCGAGACATTTTACACATTTTTTAAAAAAAATTTTTTTAAATATAATGCCTTTCCACCAAGAATTGACAGTTGACACCTTAAAAGTGATTTTATACGTTGTTTAAGAAGACCGCACATACTTACAGATTGAAAATAATGGGATAAATTAATCAAAGAGAAGAAATCAATAAACTTTTTAGACGTTCTTTATATAAAGTGATATAATTTTTTTTAAAAATTAGCTGCAACTTGGAACTTGGTTTGTAAATAAAAAAACCGGTGCTAAAAACTTGTCGGCGTCCGTGGCGCAGTTGGTTTCGTCGCTGGCTACGGTTACGGATGTCTCGGGTTCAATTCCCGATGCGGACGGTTTTCATAGATTGATCTTTCAATCGATTTATGGATTTCTGTTCGTAATCTGAGTCCTCCCTCCCACCAATCCCATCCTCACGGGGCGTAACGAGAGCGATTAGCTAACCACTAGTCCTGTCATAGCCCTATCCTTCTATCCCTACTCTCTTCGAAAAAGAAAAGAGAGGTTGAGCAACTGAGTGACAAGCAGTTCTCGTAGAAAAATTTCTGTCAAGATACCTTCATTAGAAGACCATATGCTCCACATTGGGAGCGGACATGGAAAGAAAAAAAAAAAAAAAAAAAAAAAAACCTTGAGCCCCTCGAACGTAAAATCGCATCTGAATCAATAACAAGTCTAAAATTTTATCCAAAAATTTTAGATGTTGGCCTAAAAACAGCAAATGTCCACATTTTTCCATTTTCATTTTATTGCATTTCTCGATTCCCTGTCTATTACTTCAGACAGCTGTGCAAAGACATATTTTTTTTAAAAATTCATAAGTTCCACAAAATATACCGCTTGTGTAAACACCGCAATAGTCCAGGCCGTTTTCATAAAAACAGCATATGTCCAACAGTTATGTTCTTTTATCACCAGAAGGTGACTGATGGATTTCAGTTAATAGTGCTCGCGATTAAAAAAATCAGTCCTTATTATTATAAAAAGTGGTACAAAACAAATTGTGTTTTATTTAAAACAAAATAATAATTTCAAAGTAGGTAATGATATGTTCCATAAAAAATATACAATTCAAAATGATCTATTATGACTAAAAACTATTAGAAATATATACTCTTGGCTTGATTAATCAAAATTATAATTTTAGTCATACTATTTGCTTTTTTATATTTTCGATTTTGCTTTAAGCACAACAAAGGTCCAAGAAATTGTGTAAAAACAGCAAATGTCACATTTTTTAAATATCCATTTAATCAAATTTGATATAATGAAAAGAAAACACCCATATAGTGCATATAGTGCTCCTCCATGGTTCTTCATTGTCAAATTAATAAAAATACTTTTTATAACCAAGATATTATGCTTTAAATCTCTCCTGGAAAAATGAGATTTTTGGCATTTGCTGCTTTTAGACCAAGATGTTCAATTTACTTTGGTTACAATACAATTTCAATTCTACATTATTACGTAAAGTTTTCCAAAATTAAAGGAGAATTTTTATTTCTACAAATATGTGACTTGGGGATGTCTTGGAAACAAAACAGATGCCATAAAAAGAGATATTTATCTGCTTGCTAAACAACGGTTTGAAGTGTCTTTTCTAAGGTAGTTAAATTTATTTTTTTATTTGATTACGCCATCCAAAGTTTTCCAATAAAACAAAACGTTAAAGTATCAATAAACAAGTGACGTGAAATTAGTACAAGAAAAGCAATAGTCTTTTGTATCGCTCACGGATGGTATTACTATTGTGTGCTATATAGGTTATCGCCATGGCCGAAAGGTAAACAACGCTCTGGACGTCCGCTTCCGTTATGTGATCCGGGGTATGAATTCTCTGCAGGTTAATTGTATATCCTCGACAAACGTAGTAAAATATTTTGAAATAACGATCTCAATATGGGTTACTTGGAGATGTTTGAGTAATGATGAAGCATATTACACTTCTGATAATTTGACTTAAAAAATCAAAGGAAGATTAGATCGTACGTTCGACGAGCTCTGAGGTTGGGTTAATATTGAAGATTATAAATTGAAGCGATTATTCAATTCCCGGACTAGTGACAGACTAATTTATATCTCAGCAAAAGAGGGTAGTGTAATAGATGAAAGTACCTGATTGTAGAGAGAACCGCAAATTCAATTTCTCTCGTCAAAGAATAGAGCTCTTAATAAAGCCACAAGATAAACATCTCGCCCAAGTTTTACTTCCCGAACTTTCTATCACCAGCGATTTATTATTTTCAATGCCATCTGCAAGGCGATTGTTTTCCGCGTGATTCCTTATGCGCAATGTCTACCTCATAAAACCATCGTCAACTATATAATAACTCACAATGAACCTTTTCAGTGCCAGATGCGAGATATCTCGTACCGGCTATAGGGTCGTCTATTGCATCCAAACTAGACTAAGGTTTTATTTTATTAATAACTAGTGACTATGCAGCATGCGTTGCAATGCCACTCAAAGAATGAAAGGGTTTGTGTTTTAATTCTGGATTCTTTGAGTGCTTTTGGATTAGAGGTCTGCACAGGTCGAAATTACATAAAATTACCCGGTCCGAGCCGTCATCTTCAGACCCGACCTTTAACCTGACCCGAAGCCCAGATTTATTTTTCTCAGCCCGAAAAAAGCCCGATTTATTTTTTATTATTTCTCAATCAATATAATTATGTTATTGTTTCCATATCTCCAACGATATTCATAGCACATGTGAAATCAATTATTTTAGTTATGAAAACTATTGTTTATTGACTCATGACCCGAACATAGTACGAAATATTTTTATTAAATTTGAATTCCTTACCCGGTCCCGGCCCTAGCCCAAATCCGAATCGTCTTTACCCACCCGAACACGACCCAGGGGCCGGGCCGAATAAAGGTCTGCGGGCCAAGCCCGGGCCTGTGCCAACCTCTTTTTCAAATATAATATTTTTTCCGTCTGTTTCTTGCTGTGTGTACGTATTGAATTTTTTTTTAGATTTCAAATTTTTTTTTCTTCAGAAACCTTCACCGGTGTGCGCATTACAACTCACCAAAGTTTGATTGAAATCGGATGAATGGTAAAGTAATGCAAAGATGACAAACAAACAAATCTTCATTTTTATATATATAGATTTCATATACCTACGTCTATATTAACCTTCTTCCTTCATATAATTTTAATTCAAAACATTTTTCATTAACGAAATTGTCGATAAAAGTTTCAACAGTTACAGCTGACGCTAGCGACGGGATATTCCTATGTAATAGTATATTGTTTTGTTTATAACATTGGAATGTACAGTTTTTTATGATTTTTGATAGACAATTACTAATCTATTAAAGTGAATGCTGCTTGACGTGCATATTTTCATGAAATAACTGCGACACAGAAAGGGTTGGAAAAGATTATCGACTGTCGCCAGTTAAAAGTTTTTTGAAGAAATCTCAAGTAATGCAAATAAATTACCAAGGTTCTCTTACATTATGTTTACCATAATTTAAAATAATATTTAAACTCTCTATTCAATTGATACGTAGAAGAAAATACAGGATTATCTCGTATGAGTTAGACGTTCAAGAACTTGTGTTCTAAGATTTAATAAATCAATTTTCTCAGTAACGACCCAAGTTTCACTCTTCAGTCAAAATAGTAAATAAATAAATCATGACAATCACCACAAGTTAATTTTCGTGCCACCACTGGTTAATTGTATGAAGGCGCTGATTTTATAAATGTGTTCTATCACGCAATAACTATGAAAAAAATAATATTTGTAATAATTCCGATTCAAAGATGCACGGTACTCATGATTTAATCATACAATTTTCTGCTTACAAAATAACAAATCAATGCCTTAGTTTATCATTTTGTAAGTAAAAATATCGTACATTAACGCATTCATATTCTTAATAATCACAATTGAGTGTGCGCGGTTGAATTTCAATACCAAATTTGAATCTTTGTAGTAATACATGTTTTATTATTACGACTGAGGTTTCTATTTTTGGCGTCAAATGGCCTTATTCAAGACTTTTTCGAAAGAGTTTGAAAGAACTGAAAAATATTGAGTAACATCAACAATTTAACATTAGAGAATATATAAAAAATAAAAAAAATGATAAAGCCCTGCAAAGCATACTCGCATCTGTTTTCAAAGCACAGTATACGGTTAGGGAGGTCAGTCTCTTCTACCAACCAAATGGATTCCGTCATCCTGGAAAGCCGCTGATGACCATCGATAGGATGTATTCGGTGAAGCAACGGGATGCTGAGATGACCTAGGAGGAAATGAGGTGACTGGCGGGGGACAGAGAAGCTTGGAGGAACCGCGTGATGGCCATATGCTCCGAATAGGGAGCGGATATGGTTTAAAAAAACTATCTGCTAGGTTTTCTTTTAAATTTCCAATAATCAATAATCTAATAAAACAAAAATATGTCTTTATTAAATTATGTAAGATAGTGTAGGGATGCCTTTAACACATCGAATAAAAGTTGACAAAGTGTATAGCAGTGATAGCCAGTGCGGCGATTGCGAATGTATTTTTGGTCAATTGCGGACCAATAATGTACTATTTCTTGTTTAAACAAGTCAAGACTACTCGACGTTCCAGCTGTTAAAATCCGCTAGCAAAAGCAATGAACGACAAGTTTTAACGGTGATGCCTACATCTCAATTACGACCATCACATATAATTAAAATAGATTAAAAATTCCGAATTCGGTATCTATGTCAAAATTACAGTTGATTGTATTTAATTTCTTTTAGAAGTGAAATAAATATCGTTATGTATAAAAGAATTAAATTATAAAAATTGGGTTTTTATTGTTCTCTCGTGATACCAGTCGATCATTTCTTACTGCTATCAAATGTTTGGTTGAATTTCGTCCTATGAAAAAATTGAATTTTCAAGCAATATTAAATAACAGTTATCTGCTATGTAGTATTCTAAAACTATTGAATATTATTTTTTCTTGTGTCACTTCATCTTTGCATAACATAATACTTGAATATATTTAATTATCAAATTGAATTATTCAAATTGTGTAAAATTCTATACGTTTTGTCACTTACGACCCGTGTTTAGCATTTCGATATATTCAGGCATTTGAGTACACGGAGGAACTTAAAAAAAATCATTTCAGAGAAACACATTAATAAATTCAAAAAGTTTGATTCAAACTCTACTATATAGCACAAAATACATTTAGAAATCTTTATGTTTGTATGTCTGTCGGTCACAACAATTCCTCCAAAACGGCGCACATTATCGACGTGAAATTTGCACACGTCATTTTAGCTGCAATTTTTAATTCAATTGTGGTATTTTCAACCTTCAACTCTCAACTTTAACATTGATCCTAAAACTGAAAACGATGTATTTTTGACGTTTACGATGAGAACTAAAAAAATCAACAAACGCTGATCGCTTTGTCGATCGCATCGTCAGCGTCGTGTTGGTTAATAACTATAAATAATATCATAAACGTCACAAATCAATTATTGTTCATGCTTGAATCGTAAAATTTGTATAAAATCAAAAGATACGGAAACTTATCCATCGTTTAAAATTATAATACTTAAAATAGCGACAATCTCATTTCGTGTCTTAAACGCACAGTGAAACGTGATAATTGGTTGACAATGCGCAGACTTGAAGAGCCGTTTGCTGAACTAAAGGCAATTTTGCATCAATGGATATGTAAGTCAAAATTGAGACGTAGTGATTATTATTAACCAAAAATAAATCAAAAGAAGTTGCGTGTCGATGAATATATTTATTTGAAAAATTCGACTGTAAATGATAACGATACAGCTCATCATATAAAATTGATATTATTACGCTCAACGGGTAAAGTGAAAATGAAATCTGATAATGTTGGTATTGATAATCAGTGGATCTTTCCTTCCAATCCTTTGCTTCCGAAGATGTGTAATTACCGCATCTATGTTGAATGCTGTGTCTGCATCGTGCAATTTCAGAATCTTCAATTGTTATTACCTGTGAATGTTGTTGCACAAAATCAGAGGTCCAACAAGTTTCAAAGAGATCTCAACCACCGATGGAATCTTCTTTAAAACGTAGCATGATAAATTTTTACATTTTGATCTTGAACGTGCTCTCAAAAATGTTCGTTTTGAGAATACATTATATTAGTAGGATGTTCCGAAATTCAAGTCAAAAAAAATTGTCAGTCGACACAAAAAAGGTGCCATTGTTAAAAGACATGACAGGATTTGATATTATGGCAACGATCTTACACTGTGCACTCCAAAAACTTAGTGAAGTTATTACATATTATGTAATATGTTGCAGAATGTCAAAAGTTTGACGAGTTTTAAAGATCTCCGATCCGTCGAATGGGACACGTATCGTGAAGCGTGAACAATGACGATCAATTGAAGAAAACTAATTTGGAATCCATCATTAAAAAAATCAGCACTCTATGCAGTAATCCTCTCATTTTGTGAACGTTTCAACCCAAAAATGCATTGGGATAATAATAATAACTGCTTGTCTGAAGATATATTACTTTGAATATCTTGCGTTGAGACAATCCTCACGTAGTTTTGAATACACTATACCGATGGCATCTACAATGAGGCACTCATCAAGAGTGAAGGTGGGGAAATTTTTATCTTTTATTATTGCTATTTTCAACTTTTCACATTATTATAAATTGTGGTGATATTTTCAACTATCAACAAAAATTAAACATTAACTAACCTTAATGTCTTAATGACCTTATATAAGCGTCCTCTATCTTGGGCAAAAGCCGGGTAAAAAAACTAGTATTACCATAAAAATATTATTCATAAATTATATAGTTCAAATATAAGACGGTTGGGAAATTACCCTTCGCTTTGTTTGTGTAGTTGGTGGCAAAAAAACATCAACCTAATTTTAGATAAGAGAGAAGTCTAGGCCAATTAACTCATAAATGGATACGGTTGTTATTATTGACTTAAAACTTGACCAGTTATTGTAATAGTCGCACACGCAGCAATGTGATACAAAGACAACAAAAACTTTTGATTTAAGATAAAGACTGAGGAAATTTAAATTTGATACGGAAATCCTATCAAGCACCTTCAGTGGATATTTTAAATTGTATTTAATTATATCGTCGTTGTTCTGGAAGAAAACACTAACTGAAAAATACTGTTTTCGAATAATTGCACTTTGAAGTTTTTCAAATGTTTGAAATGCTATACCTTTTTTCATTTAGGTTGTACAAAACTGTTTTGAAGTAAAAGTATAGTTTATAAAAATAAGTGTGTTCTTCCATACGGTAGAGTTTGAAATATTTTGGTTTAACTAACTCAATGTTATTTATTCGATTTAGTGTTTTCTTCCAGAACAGCGACGATATATTGTTCTTGTGAAATGGAATTCATTAAAAATTTTATTCAAAAATGTCTTCTTTGTTAAATTATAATACTTCTTGGCATTAGCTTTTCGAGAATCGGAAAAGAATTTTTAACGATGGCCTATTGTGAAAAAGGTTAAACATAAAAATATTTTTCCAAATTAAAAACTTTTAATAAATTTATAAAATCAGTTTTCTTTTTAACCTCATATAATTAGTATTTTATTGACTCTGCGGATGTTTTTGGAAATTCATCTCTAGTGCTGATTTGTGAATCCCAAATGATAGCGCTCCAAAACCTCGTACTTGCATTCGTAGCCTATCTGAAAAACAGTGTTTGAGCGACTGATTTACAACCAGCGTAACTTAATACCCACTGTGGGAATTCAACTCCATGGTATTAGGGACAGGCTGTGAATACAGTTACATTAACAAAACTTCTGTTAGCTCTGATAAAAGGTACGAGATTAAAAAAACTAATTAATAATCAATTTAATTTTACCTTAATCAATTTTGTGAGTCCGCCAAATTTTTAAAGTAAGCGGATCTTTCGATATGTGACAAAATTAAATGGATATATAGGATATTTTTCTTCAACTTTTCAATTTTACACACGAGCTCTCAAGCGATCGATTAATAACAAATATTTTTTATCTCGTATACCAGTTATTGTTAAATACTTGATGTTGAAATTCTCTTTCCATTATAAATCAATTAAGAAGCAGACCAGGTGAAAAATCGAAGAGCAAGAGACTCGTGTGGAAATTACTTAAATTTTCTTGATTTAATTATTTAGTATAATATATTTTCGTATATCGAAGAAAATTCTTGTCAGTCGAGGAGGGAGGTTTTAAACGAAGTTAAATAAAAATGTTTCCCCTTCGAATTAATTGAAAATTAAATGAAATTCTGAAATTGTAACTCAATACCCTCGGAGATAAGTATAATTAAATTATTTTATTATATTACTTGCCATTTGCGTTAGAAAATTCTTTTTCTAAATTCCGAATTCACAAGTTATGTTCTTCGTTTACTTTAAATGTTAATTTAAAAGTATTGCCTTGCTCGTACTTTTAAGTCAATAAGTTTTTTAATAAAATTGTCAAGCATGTTTTCCGTAAAATGTAAAAATCGTTAATATCAAGACAACTAAAATAACAAAAAACTTACCGATATGTCTGGATAGTTATTGAAGTAAATTAAAATAATACATTTATTTAGAAATACTTTTCAAAACAGAAACACCTCATTTGAACATAATCCATCCATTTTTTGTCTATATCCACCGATAAATTTCAATTTCAAACTTGATATATCAATCATAAAGTTTTCAAGTTTTGACAAAAATGTCAAAACTGTAATTATGAATATATTTGACCACTTGGCAAAGGATTTCTATTTGACCGTGTTTTTTATAGGTCATTTAGTTATATTCAGATCATAAAAAACAATTTTCAACTTAATACATTAAGTGTATTTGTGGATACAATACGGAAACAATTATTTTAGTAAATTGAAAATATTTCAAATTACGTGCAAAGTAAAAAAAAAAATACTTATTATATTTAACATTCAATGTATTCAAAATCTATGTAAAATTAAGTTTTTTTACCAAAACAAAGCAATTTCTACAGTTGTTGTAATTTTTTTAAACTGATATACATGTTGTTTCGATAATTTTATATTGATTAATTTTGGTTAGCAATAAAATAAAGTAACTGAAGTTTATTAACAGTTTTTCGAAGCTTTTTTGTCGTTTAATTTTTAATTTAGACAAATATTTCTCTTTTTCTCAACCATGACACGTAACATCTGTATGAGTACATTTTTTTAAAACTGTTTTAATGTAGTTAACTTTCTCTAACGCAATATTGTTTCCTAATACTCACGTTAACTTTTGAATACAGAGCATTGATAAAATGATCCCTAATACTTATGAATGAATAAACTTTTCGTATTACGTTATGTACTGAAAAAATGTTGCCCTCAAAGAATAAAGTACACACAAAAGAAAAATATATAACGATACCAATCAGCGTCTTTTTCAATTGAATTCTTCGTATGAAATTGTCTTCTTTTCTTCAAATCACTTCTTTTTTTATTTTGAATAACTTATTTTTTTTGTTTTTCAGATACTTACTTTCATAAAGTAAAAGATTATACTAGAATTGCACAGCAGTTTTGTCAGAGAAATATTGTATGAATATTTTTAAAAGTTTTACGGATTTTCAAAATGCAGCGTGATTTCTAAGATATCATCGGTGAGAAGTTTTTTAAGATATAATATTATAACAAAAATTAGAAGTATGTTTACTTTTAGGCATAAACAGTGGAGGATAATAGTTTTTAACCATCGAGAAGAAGAAACTCCGTCGCGATTGTTTCCGGTACGGTTCCGGCGGTTATGTCGAGACACGTCCTCCATAACCGGCGTTTGGCACTGTACTCACAAAACTACGTAGCCCATCAAACAGCAAGGGTAGGTTGTCGTAGAGGGCGGCAGAGACGCTCTACGGCGCAGCTACGAAACTCTCCTTACGCATTACTTGGAATTTAGACTCGTTCTACTCGTTCTGTGCATTTACAAAAGTATTTGCATACTTTTTAATAATCCGAGGATAATTAAATAGTTATACATTACTCAAAATATACTATGATATGAAAATGAAATTAAAATAAAGTGACTCGTGTGAATTAGCGCCATCATATTAAATCTTTCAATTTAATCGACTATTAATATATAATATTAAATTACTTAATACAACATTTTATTTTTATGAATACATTCCAATAATAATGTTACAGTTATTTATCAATTCATTGTCTGAATAAAATAAATCTTTTCAATAGAATATTTCTTAATCGTGTTTAAAATATTTTTTTAGTTCTAGTTTATTGTATTTCATTCGGTTTATATCAAATTTACACAATAAACTATTACATTTAAATACTTTATCACATTTATATAAATAATTAATTTAATATTTAATGAAACTCATAAAATTTTGCTGTCTGCAACGTATATCCATATTTTGCATGTTAAATCATCAATTTGAATGAGAAAAAACTTTGTAAGTATAAAAAAACATCAAAGAATATTTCGTTTGAAAGGAAATCCTAATTTAAATAAATTATAGCTATTAATGATCAAATTTTGAGAAATAGTAAACAATTTCAATTTGATTCAAAAATGTTTGCTTAATGAAATACCTGCATAAAGTTTAGTGGCTAAAAAATACTTTCACCTCAAGTTTATACTTATATTTATGTATTACGTTGACTTAATTCTAAATCTCCAATTGAACATTTCCATATTAATAATACATTTAATAGATGTATAAATACAATATTTAAATATGACACTTTCTGAATCACCATGTTTCTAAAAATGGGTAATCCAGTCGTTGAATAACAATTATTATACCAAATTTAAATAGCCTCTTTCTCTAGATAAATTCGACTTCCTTTTTTTTACTAAATAGAATGAAAATAAATATACGGAAATATAAGTGATAAAATCCAATAGGCTAGATTTAAAAAAAAATCAACGTCTTCTCTTTCTATTTTTTTCATCTTCGCTCCTAACGTAGAGCATATGGTCTCCTAATGGAGGTATTTCTACAGAATATTTTATATGAGAACGCTAGTTACTCAGTTGCTCAACCCTTACTTTTTTCGAAGAGAGTAGGAATATAAGAATACGGCTAGGATAGGACTAGTGGTTAGCTAATCTATCTCGCTACACCCAGTGAGGATTGAGTGGGTGGAAGGGAGTTTTTTTTAGACATCACAAACACTCAGACTACGAACAGAAATCCATAAACTCGGGAATTGAACCCGAGGTATCCGTAACCGTAGCCAACGACGCTACCAACTGCGCCACGGACGCCGACGTCACTCGAAGACAACTCTAGGTGAAAAGACGTCACAACACTCACGCCGAAGATTTGAAATACTAAGTTGAAAAAACTTTTTATTGGCCTTGCGGAGGCTTGAACCCAGACTTTACAAGTAGCCAATATTCTGTAAGAACATAAAATATTATCAGAAAAGTGTAATTACATACAGCATTAAGACTAAAAACGTATAAACCGTCTTTACTCTGCTTTCTTAATATACTAAATACACGAAAAACCCATCGAAAAAAGAGATAAAAGACACACTTCGACCCCGATAGTAAAACAAAACCTCCTAAATTGACATTTATAGGAGCTTCCACCTACCGCCATACTAACAATATTTACTTATTGTGATTGTATATTCGCTTATAAAAGAATCAATAAATGGTTTTCATGTTTTTGTGTAGATCATATGAACCCCTGACGAAGTGTCGAAAACTGGTCATTAAACTATTTACTCAAGCCCAACATATCCTGTCCAACAAGAACTGAAATAATTAGGAAACAAAATTTTGACCGGCTTAGTTCTTTACTTTAATTTGTATACATTTTAATAAAATTCAAGAATTAGCTAAAATATATGTTTATATATAATAGGAGTTTCTAGAGTTTTTCACAGGATTTTCGTAGTTGTTGCAGTTTTGATCTAGAGTAATAATAACCACTATCATTCTAAAATAATCAGAGATTTCCACTTGTTCCATTTTAGGTGTGGTAGATATCGGTATTCGTTACACTTTGGAACTGAGGTATCGATATAAAAGTGTATGTTGATTTTAACAATCTTTTGAGTCAAGTAACCGTTGTACTTGTATTATTTGGTAAAATATTGAAAATATTACCGTGGACCGTACCTAAAGTAACACCCACAAAAGATAATCCATCGATTAATAATAGCGTTAAAAGTTGAAAATATTATAATAAAATCACATGAATGGCTGGTAATTTCACGTTGCTACTGTAAATCGTTTGGGAGGTGTTATTATGACAGACAGACAGATTATTACATGTATTTTCTGCTAAATAGTAAAGCTAATCATCCGTTATAAGACTAGAATAACTCCATGTAATCAAACGTAGATGGAAATTGATGATGACTAAATGTGAAGAATGATTGATCGGTTACCTAAGACGATAGATGTAATATTGTTGACATATCAATAATGGCGCGTCTTTCTATGTCTGCTATATATTGAAAGCGGTGTTTTCTAATACGACGGTGTGTATTTTTTAATTGACAAGGTATTCTTTGTCAGTAAACAGAAAAAACAACTCAAACAATTATGACACAGAGAAGCGTTCGTTAATTATCAACAAAAGTAGGTTGGAATCATTTTTCCAACAGTGTTGTTAAACAACCACAGACGCGGAGAGGGTAGCTCCAATGCTCGCCTCTTCTCGGTGTGTTTTCTGGTAATTTAAATAACACCCTTCTGTAATCATATTACTACATTTTGTGTGGTGAATGTGTCGCGAGTTGATGATGCTCACCATGAGAAAAACCGGTCATAATCATTTTAAAAACTAATTTTTAAAATTATTTTATAATATTAAAAATTCAGTGAAAATCGTCTAAAAGATTACTTCAGTCACTCACTAAAACTAATATAATATAAGAATATACTTTTAATAACTTCAAGATAAGCACACGTGTTTCGTCGTTTATCTGGCATTGCAAAGCTTGGTCGTACAAGCATCGTCATAAATTTATTTAAATAAAAAATTCATCAAAAAAAATTGAAAAAATGCCATTCCACCAATAATTGACAGGTAACACAAAAGTGATTAATAAAAAAACATGTTCAAGAAAGGACCCTTTTCCACGACTTTCATCAGCTGGTTTTGCTTTCGTAAAAAAAGTGTGAATCTGTTATTTTAACGAGAACTTTCAGTTACTGAACTATAGGTTACAATAGAATGGTAGGGTTAGGAATCCATTCTTAGTTAGAAAATCTCTTTATTAACACTACTTTTTCAGCATTAGATAGCGTGTGTTAAAAATTAAGATATCACAAGCACTAAGATATCACAAATATCAAGTGCCAATTGATCGAATTGGCATTTACTTGGTAGATCTCCATTATAATACGATAAAATAACAAAGTATTTAGTTCTACAAATTTTTTATCAGGTAGTTGATAGCTATTTATATGAATACAACTTTTTTTTAATTAAAAATAGAATGTTAAAAAACTTTGAATATTCGATGACACAGTTGCCGCTTTATAATTGCATTTTGCTGCGTCTTGGCTGCAGTCGCTTTGATGATCGTATTTCCAATTTATCACTATATATATATATATATATATTTATTATAAAACTTCTTCACGTGGATAAAACTTATTTTTCTGCCAGGCTAGACATACACGTGTAAAATTTCAAACCAGGCTTGTCCAACCCTCGGTCCAAGACTGCTAATAATGCATCTCAAAACAAATTCAAATTTGGATTATTGAGATTTTGTACACTTCCATGTATTTTGTCACTAACGATCCGGGTTTCGCCTTTCGGCATCTTCAGGCATTCGAGCACACGAATAGACTCGAACTGACAAAACAAATTGTTATTTTTTCTTAACTCGATCGCACGATACACGATGAGTGTCCATGCTTAACGTTTTAACGTTTATTTTTTAATTCGATAAACTTGATTGTATCACATCGAAGATCACGTCTCCTCAATGATACATTAAGTCTACATATTTATAATACACAGTGACAATAAGGAATATAAATATAACAATTAAAGTAATATAATGATTACATAATATATGAAATTCATCAAATAACAATTAACTTAAATGTGAAAAATGGCTGTGGTGAGGTAATAATTATTGTTTAAATGGTGAGGGGCAGGGAAGGTCAAATTTGTCTCCAAATGATACCGCAAGTTTTTAGAACTGATAAAAGTTTTCTGGGGAAGAAACTAGATCTGGATGTCTGATAGGACCATCGTGACTATTTCTGCAGGACAAATACAGGATATCTCTTTCAATGGACATAATTAGACAATCCCAAAGAATATGCTGAAAATGTTGATTTTTATCACCACACTGACAATATGGGACAACTAACGGTCTAACTGTCAATTCTTAGTGGAAAGGCACTATGTTTTAAAAATAAACACATTTTTTTTACTCGTTCAACATTTTTACTATAATCACCACTACATCGCAAGCATTATCAAGAAATGAAATGTAAATCTTAACAAGGGTATTTATATTTAATTGAGTGTTAATAATAAAAAGTACAAGAAAATGTGTTTTATTAAAAATAAAGTATACATTAAGCAAACGGACTATGCAACAGTCTTTTTCCGCAGTGTTTATGGAGAAACATTGATAAAGGACTAGAGCACTTACTTGTGAATCCCTCGAGACTACCGTAAACTTTTCTAAGTCGTCTTGTGACGAGTGGGAATCTGATGACCTAAAAAACAGCCGGGTACAATGCTCATAGTCATATAAAAGCAGTCATAGGAATTCTAGAGTCTATACATGCATTTAATTCGGTCTTAGTTGAAGAAGAATAAAACATGACACATTTTCGATGTATTCGGCGAAAACTTAATTTTTAATATAAATTTTTTCACACAGATAAGTAAATAGTGATGAAAGCGGGAAAAAAAGCCACGATCAAATTTATGCAAATGATTAACCAATTTTTTTCCGAAAGAACTTATGAGTGTATGAAACAGGAAGAAACTAATTTTCTCTTTTTTGACTATCCGTTATCTCCGCCGCAACGAAATGTCTTTGACACTTGCACTTAAATAACAAACCGAAATTTGTGCGTAATTCAAAACTTCAGCACTGTTTCTTATATTTTTTAATGTTACAAAATTCATTGATTTTTATTCAAAAAAATTAATTTTGCAACACCGTACGCTGATATAACAATATTTGCGGCCCACCCAAAAATATGCGTTGACCACCAGTTGTCCGTGGACCACTGGTTACGAAACTGTGAATTACAGTATATTGATATGATGAGCTAGCTAGGTCTTGGCCGTTGGGACATGGTGAAGGAGTCAGTGTGGCCCTTAGGCAAAAATGTTTGGAGATTCCTGATATAAAACATTGATGACATTGTTTTTAAACTGTGTTTTGCATATTTGATAAACATCATAAGACTCTATAGTTAGATTAGTATTTATAATGTAGAAATATCTTCTAATTCCTAACTTAAATTACAAAATAATGTATCGGAGTTTTTCTTTTATTTATTAGACGTGGGGAGGAGTCCAGACATAAACAATTAGAGTAATAATGGGAAATCCCACGAAGATTTTTCTCAAAGAAGTAAAACAAATGTCACAACTAGTAACCTAAAACCCAACCAGTGTATCAATTTAAACATTGCATGTGATAATAGTTAGTCTTCCTACGTAAAAATTTTCATGAATTTTAAGTATTTTTTGCAGAAATTTCGACAGTAGTTGACAACGCCTGATTTGAACTTGTTGCTTTACTCGTAATCCTATGCAATTTTTCAATTGCAGTGTCAATGTCACGGCTTTGTAAAACTTCAAGACAGAATGTCTGAAGAAGAAAACAGCAAGGTTGATCATTAAATTACGTTACAAAACAACATTATCGCGTTGCATGGCATCACCGGACTCCTCTCACATACGCCTCATGAATAACTAAGTAACTACAATCGATTTATCATCTGAGAAGTTAGAGTGTTTTCCAGAACGAAGATTTATTTCCCGGCGGTTACACGCTCCTTCTACTCCTTTTCTTCAACGGTCATGTATGATATATTATATTTGGAGACTTTGCTGTTACGGCATAGCAAGTTACCCCTGGCTTTGTCCTTCCGATGTCTACTTGTATAATATAACATTAATAATTGAACTAGAAGCCATATTGTTCTATACA
Source organism: Himalopsyche phryganea (assembly GCA_022494535.1). Classification (NCBI taxonomy): domain Eukaryota; kingdom Metazoa; phylum Arthropoda; class Insecta; order Trichoptera; family Rhyacophilidae; genus Himalopsyche; species Himalopsyche phryganea. The sequence continues at coordinate 881,416 of JAGVSL010000110.1, read as the reverse complement.
AAGCGTCGTCGACAACTACAATTAAATATTATCTACTACTAAGCATTTCGTGAGAATCCACTTTAGTAATAATACATATCGGCGTATATGGCTTAGTACAGGAATTAAAAACTACTGCCCGCGGGCTACATTCAGTCCGACACATAATTTTGTGAGGCTCACTATACGGTCAATAAATTGTTTGTTATTAAGGAATCACTCATTTTTTATATTGAAATTCTTGCGGCCCTCCGTAAATTTCGAATCTTTAATATGGACCTTTTGTCAAAAAGTTTTCCCGGGCCTAGTTTAGTACCTTGACTATAACGGTGAGAGTTTTAAGTTAGCGATCAGATCGATCTTGGTTCTAGTCCCGACAAGGTTAGTGTCAAATTTAGATTTGCTCAATTTAAATGTGAGATCTTTTATCAGTTAATTACGCATCTACTTCTTATGAAAATACTTTATCAGGGAGCATTAAAATATTTAAAAAAATAACTATATCGAATTAAAACTAAGGTACCAAATAAACGCAGATGGAAAAGGGCACTAGGGAAAGTTCAGGACGCTTGATTCGACATACACACACAGAGGTTCGCTTTCTATACGTTAGCTCCGCCATGCGACAGTCTCAATAGTTAGGCTGAAACAATCGCTCATCGGGTTACAAATCAATGAAATGCTGCGATTATTTAAATCGGCGTAAATTTAAACCTTTTTTCAGGCTTTAAGAGAGCGTTATACCATATTTACCCTTTGATTATGTAGTTCTACCAAGTAATCATGAGTCCAATCAGTAAAGCAACATTTTGACTGTAAAATGTGTATTTTATTCAGATGGTTTGTTAATACAACGTAAATAAATGTAATAAGTGTTGGATTTGTAAGCGTCCATTAAAACAATCTTGTTATATCATTTGATCACAAAACAATAATATAATGTGTTCATTGCATTTAATGCATTACTTAGTATGTACAAATGAATGTTTGTTTGTTTGTTCTCTATGCATTCCTTTACTATTCATCCGATGTCGATGAAACTTTGGCGAGTTGTTATGCGCACACATATATAGGTTTCTGAAGATAAAAAATTTAAATTTGAAATCTAAAAAAAAGAATCCGATACGTACACACAGCGATATCTCGGAAAAACTTCTAATTTATTCGTGTCGGGCTCGGGCGGGTAAAGGCAATTCAGATTCGGGCTCGGGTAAGAAATTCAAGCCATAAGGCAATAGTATTCATAATTTAAATAATGTGCTATAAATGTCGTTGAAAATATGGAAATAATATCATAAATTGTTTGAAAATTATAAATGAATTACTATTTTGAAAAAAAATCCGAGCTTCGGATCTGGTTCGGGTAACAAGTGTGATATTGAAACTCTGGCTCGGGCATCGTTCTTTGAGTGGCATTGCAACGCATGCCGGGTACTCATTAGTATTATATAATAAGAATGAAGATTGTTGAGGTGCACGAGTCTTACGCCAAACGTACCCGTGCACAGAAGGCTTTGATGAAAGGCATTGTATATTTGTCTTATACATAATCTAATAAGCAGATTTAGCCGATGATGTATTTGAGACAGAGTGTACACGAAATGCAGACAATAATCAGGATCAAATAGGTACTGCTGCGGCATCCGCTACTCCAATAAAATGTAATTGTATGCCATGATTAAACAATGGAACATCAACCACTATTGGAGTAGGCCTCTTTTGGGAGCACTCTGAGGAAAGGACTTTGCGAACTAATGTAATAGCAATACCTGACATAAAACCGCACGCAAACCCACCCAAAACATGCTTAGCTTAAGCAACCTTTCATTTCACAAAACTCAATGTAAAAACAATTTTAATTTATAGTGTACTTTTACCATTTTATTTCAAAACAAATTCCAACTCAATCAGTAAATCGACGAGTGTTTAGTAATATTGATATATTCCATATAAAATTTGAGTTAATCAAGTGTTGTACATTTCCATGTATATTGGCCCTAATAACTCGGGTTTCGCCTTTCGGCCCCTTTAGACATGAAATTCTGATAATAATACGTCATCTGATTTAAAACCAATTTAAAACCAGTGGGTATCTCTATGCTGTATTGTTTTCCAAATTGTATTTTAATTACAATTGGTCGCCTGCAATTGCGAAGTAAAATGAAGTTTTTTTAATTGTTTATACGATTATTTTAACGATTCAGGTTAAAAGTCGTTGTTATCAAATCGGTATTAAAATTAATTCAAATGTCAATTTAGTTCCTAGACATGATAATATTTTATAATAAACTATTTACTAACTTCCAGTTCGAGTTCATTTGCGTACTTGAATGCCAGAAGATTCCGAAAGGAAAAACCCGGGTCGTCCGCTTCTTATTATACTAAAATTCCATTTGAGTTGATATCTTTAAGTATTACAACCTTTATTATTGTTAAATCTATTATATCTAAGAGAGTGTCAAATTTTAACACTGATGTAGTTTTTAAATATTTCTAAATTGTAAAATAAATACATTATACAATAATAGCAAATTCGATAAAATTATATTAACAGGAATAAACGTTTCTTTTGACTCGTATTACATAATCTGTAATGATAAACTGAACATAGTACTGGTATGTAAACATGTTAATAGAAAATAAATTCAATGACAAATTGCATTCCTCCTTGTTGCACTTTTTCTCTTTTCTTTTGCTGTGTGTATTAGATTACCGAACCTTCGGACATTGAAGCTTCTACCCACGCCTTTTTTCCAGTACTTTTCCATACACGATGAGTTTCCGTAATTCGTTTTTCTTATTACGGAAAATATGTCAGAAGGATGTAGCTTTTATTCATTTCATCTTCATTGCACAACTCTTAGTATACCATTTACTCAGCTTACATAACAAATTACCGATACTTGAGAAAAATGCTTTGAAAAGATAAAATTCAAGGAATACTTATATATCGTCACTATTCTGGAATAAAACACAATGACATATTGATTTAGTTATCCAAAATTGTTCCTTATTTCAACACTACCTTATGAACGAACGCACTTATCTTTACAAATTATTTTTTTTATTTAAAAGCAGTTTTGAACAAACAAACTAAAGGAAAAATGTATGACATTTTAAACATTTGATAAACTTCAAAGCCTAATTACTCAAAATTAGTATTTTTCAGTTAGTGTCTTTTTCCAGAACAATGAAGATATAATACTATCGAGTAAGCATATAAGGTTGAATTGACGTGATACACGCGCGATGTAAAATAAAACATGTCCATATCATTTCCTTCCTCAATATAAATATCAATTTAACATAACTCTTTTGAAAGCTAAACCAATCAAAAAATACAAACTGAACAGTAGACGCGATCTTAAATATGTATGGATATTTGCGAGAATTTACGATAACCGTGTAAACTTGGGATTGATTCCTGAAGACAGTATTTTTTTTTCTTTCGAGTAATTTCTTCGAGATTATCAATATTTTGAATGTGGGCATATTGCGTGTACTATCTCATCAAATCGACCATATAAATTGAGCTCATTGGATTACGTCATACGTTCTGATTGTGCTCATGTAGTATTTCAGCAGTTGGTGTATTTGAATAAATGTTTCATATGTCTACATCATATAATTTCAACAAAGGGTTGTTAATTTATGTTTGTCATTTTAGGTCGGGAATTTAGGTATATTGTTGCATATCATTCCAGACCAATATTACATATATTTTAGATATATATTAAGATATTCAGAATATATTTACTCACTTTAGGGTAATGAATATTTGCGTATTGCAAGTTGCGGTTGAATTTCTTGATATTTAAGTATTTCAACAAAGGGTGAAAGTGAAGTTAATGTTGGATTGGTTGTTGGTCACGGAAATTTGTTATTATTCATGGTGATTTTTTGATATTATATAAATAAAACATATACATATACTTTAAGTAATACTTACACTTCTTTCATACGTATTCGAGTAAATTATTGATTTTACGTAAGTTATTTTCAGGATTTCCTTTTATCTCTCTATTCCACGCAGAATTAATAAACCATTTTATGTTACTTGAATAACTTGACTTATCTCATTTTCGATCAAATAAGTAAATTATCTAAACTTTTTACAATACAATACCCTTTAGACGAATTTGCTGACTGGATGAGATGGGCGGTGTGCCAACGAAAATTGTGAGCCTTTCAAAAGAGCCATTCTTAGACATTAACTCTACAAGAGCAGTTACCAAACAAAGGCACGGTAATTTTCTCTGGGGTTAGAAAAACATCCCTTGAATAGAACTTTGTAAAAAAATGAGAGAAAATTTTGACAACGGAACCGTTAGCTGAACAATATTAAACATAGATGAGACGAAAAAGTGTAATTAATTAGAAAAATAAAAATATAATAAATATACAGTAGACAACCGATTATCCAGGCTAAGGTGGGGAGAGGCAGCACGGATAATCGAAAAACACAGATAATCTGAACAACGGTTTTTTTCTACTTCATATTATAAATTTCTAAAGGAAAGAATTACTTTTAAATATTTAATACTCAGTATTTACTAAAGAAATATGTGATTTTGCTTTGTTTGTTTGTAGAAACACGTGCACTTATAAGACTCTCAAACATGAATGCGAGCAATTTTTTTATTATTAAATTCATGGATAATTTACATACGATATGGATAATTGGAGTCTACTGTAATAGGAAGAAAAAAATCGGAATAGGAAAATGCTAGATGTAAAACAATAGCTCTTGCTCCGGCTCGGTTTTAGGATCGGATGTGGCGGGAAGAAGTTGAGACATAAAGCCGTAAATCCACTTAAATAAAATAAAAAAATGTAACGTATCCGCTACCAGTATGCAGCATATGGCCTCTTAATGGATGTACCTCAAGAGAAGTTTTTCTCTTGAAGAAGAGATGAGAACAGCTTGTTATTCAGTTGAGGATAGAAGGCAGCTGCATGTTTGAATTTTCAATTGAAAACTGTCGCATATTGAAAATTTAAATCATTAGATCAAATGCTATTCATGCTTTCACAGTCTTAATAAGACTTTTTGCGATATAGTTTTAAGCAGATTCATTTATTTATAAAGCATACATATAAAAAGTGACTTGGATTGCAGCACAGTAATTTGTCTAATACTGGTTTAAAAACTTTCTTAGATTTTTTTAAATACCATAAAATAGTGTGCACCGGCACTGGATATATAAAGGGTTACCGCATTGAAAAGCATTTTAGTAAAGACACTTTTGTATATTAATATATAAAGGTTTGATGATGTTTCCGCACGCGAATACTCCGCACAAGAATTCTCAAATTTTCATGGATTCGGCGGCAAGTTTGTAGAAATTAATTTTGAAAATAAAATTAAAATTAATAACTTAGTTATTTCACTGATTGTTTTACTAAATATGACACGTGTTTTGCTTCTTTAAGAATCATCTCCAGGCTAACTATATTGCAAGGATATTCATTACTTTCTCAACTTAAAAACGAAGGGTGGAGTGAATTTGTTTTCTTCTATTGCACATGGAAATTGCGAGATAAGACGCAAATAATAATAGCACTAATTACCATAACACTACTAAATACTAAATTAATTATAATAATTACTAAATTCTTGGTCCAGTGTAGATGTATTAATAACAAATCAAATAAAAAGACATGTTTTTTTCTTGAATACCATTATGGTGACCCTAGCTATTTATATAGTACTTAAATTTCACGGCATGCAAACGAAGTAATGCCGTCACCCGCCATGAGGGCCGCTGCCTCATTTAATGGCGTAACTTTACTATCTCTCGCCTTAAAACTGAGATGGCATTTTTCAACGAAATAAATAAAATCGTCATGTAATAAACTTCATATATTTCAACGGAGATATAAAGCTGCTCGCGTCAATGTAATGACAACATTACCGGCTATTCGTTTAATTGAACCCGTCCATCTTTTCGCGCGTTTAATTAAAGAGGATATTTTAATGCTTGCCCTCCACAGCCAGCCTCTACTTGTATCCTTTGATTCCATACGACGGGGCTTTACAAACTTTTTAAGCGTATCTTGATTTTTTCCAATAACAGGAATTATCTCCAGTTAATCAATTGCAAAAGGTAAAGCTTATATGAGTCTTGCTTCGGTCTCTTTCTATAATTATAACGATTAAAATTATTATACGCCTGGGTTTGTACATAAAAGGTGATAAATCGTCTTCATTTGGAAACCATTTGTTTTTAAATAATCATATATTCGATAAAATTTAAAAAATCTGCATTTGAATAATAACTATTAAAAACTAAACAATAAAATATAAGAAACTAATAGATACAAATTCTTGAATAATTCAAATTATTTAATGAAGGAATATTTTTGTCTTCATCGTCATTATTCTATCCGTTTCATTAATCTATGCATATTTTGGAACAAACATTTAGCAAAGATTATTTTTTCATGTTGCTTGTTCGTTTTTATTCGATATCTTTTCATATTTCTTTAACCAATTGTAAATATCTGGTAATTATTTACAGTAATTTTTGTATCAGTAACCCTGTTAAGATTTATATTTCATCTGTTGAAAATTCTCACGATAGGTGAAACCGATCCTGACCGTTTTAAAATAATATAATATCTTTCCATCAATTGGCAGTTAACACCTTAAAAGTGATACGCCTGGTAGTTTGGTGTGGCAAAAAGATCTAATGTATGGTTTAATCAACTTCTCATTGATATTTGGTACGAAATAAAAAAGATTATCGAATAAAAAAGCTATGCTCTATTTACTTGCAATATATTGTGACACTCTTGTGGGTCGCACTCGGTATCCGGCTTTGTAGAGACACATTTCATATTGGCCAACCCACTATCTAGCCATGATGCGTTTAACAGTGAAACCACCATGTGCAGAAATGAATTATCTATCTTAGTTATATTTGAAAACGCAATGGAGATTTAACGTTATAATATCTTTTATCAACATTTTATATTCACCACATTCACTCCTACCAAAAATTGATTTGCGTCATGTTTTCACAGAACATCAAGGTTAAACTGACAGAAAGCATTAATTCATAAAAAAAACGTTTTCTGAGATAAACGCATTTAAAGAATTATTTTTTTTTTCAAATTACTATTATCTTTTTTGTTTTTTAAAAAGACTTTTTATACATTACAAAGAATAATAAGATTTGGTATCGATGAGTTATAGTAATATCATGCTTTGTACCAGAATAAAAAAAATACCAATATGACTTCATACTATTTTTTTCAAAGCCATTATATTATATGACTTAAATCGCATACATTTTGACATTGAAAACAGAAAATTATCAAAAACTGACTTTATGCGTTTTGTCAGAATACCCTCGATATTTAACAGGAAAAATTTTGAAGACAATCGATTGAATTTTTTTTTATCTCGGAAAAAAATGTTGCAGTCAACATTTTAAATTCGGTGAAATATGAAGACATGAAAACATCACTTACATCCAGGGACCCGAACCGAACCTAAAACCGGAAAACACGGTTAATTTTTCCCGAACGAAAACGATATTTATTTCGGTTTTTTTTCGACTTGCACAATTTTTCGCTGGTAAAAGCCAGATCTTATTAATAAATTGCATCAAATCGAAATTAAAGTTAAATGATAAGATACATTTTTATCTACCTCAAATAAAGTTGATTTAATATAATTAAAATATCAATGAACACATTATATATTGGCTATCAAAAGTTCGCAATTCAAACACTTGTGAACCGAAAAGCAAGAGTAAATACACCCATGCATATAAAAATATCTTCTAGATTAAAATAAACTACTAGATTCTTTCTATACTCTTGTCGTACTTTTTTCCTAAAACCAGGGCTCAGTGAAAAGTTGGCAAGCCTAGAGAACGTCTCTATTCTGCAGTGCACCAGCGGCAAGCTGCACACGCTAGGAATTACTTCATTTTGACATTTTTATTATGTATGCGATCACCTTAAGTTATGGCGAAAAGCCGAATAAAGAGAGGTGTGGACGGTGTATGTGTATTTACATTAAGTTGTTAATATTTAAATACGAACTGAACCGAAAACCGATAACCGTAATTGTACCGATATAGTTTTTGTACGAACCGGAACGAAAAAAATAACGGCTCGGGTCTTTGCTTACATCTATGACTGCCATGACTGACAAAAATATAAATATTATTTCGTAAAATCTAAAACGTTACCACTAAGCCACTGCCGTCGATTTCTTACACTATTGTATTATGTATATTATATACTGAAAAATGAAAACAATATGCGGTGATCGGATGCCTTTAGAAAAATTCTTTTGTTCCTTTTCTAACTTTCCTGAATTCTTTTCTAGAGATTTCGTATCGATACTACTGTAAATTCCCACAGCAGCTGTACTATATTCCATACGCTGTACCTCAGAGGCATCTTTCACGTGGATTTTGTAATCCTACAATAAAAACCGTCCTTTTAATTATTTCGCAGAAATTTCGATTAACTATAAAATATTATTTTATGCACAGTACTCTATATTTTTAACTAATTCAACAATTACGATTCATATTTCCGATACATTCGACAGTAACTTTGAGTAAATTCATTTCTAATATAAAATTAAAATAGATAACTTATTTATTTCATACCACTGGTACTACTTCATTCTGAAGATTCTTCTTAAAGAATCGAAGCATGTGTCACATTTGGTGGCACAGCCAGTGGAATAGCTAAGTTAGAAATTTTAATTGCGTATTACGTTTCATGCTTCATAAATATTTTTTTGTTTGCGTGTGTCTATTTCAGTACAAGATGTTTATAATTAAAAGCGGTTATGTAGAAATAGCTCACTTATAAATAATGCAGATTTCAAAACAAATGGATGTTAAATCTAAGGAATCTGTAATATAGAAGATAATTAATATGTTCATACGATCCCTCTTCTGGTCTTATTCAATTAAAAATAAGGTATCTTCACTAATATCTTTGCTGATTAGCTTGATTGTTAACGTGTCAACGTATCAACACAAAGGGTGTTATTGCCAAAGCATGCATGTATTATTAATAACCTAATTAAAATGTCTAATTGAAACCTTTAATCTCATATCTTAAAATAGGATTTTACTTCCGTTTCCGTAATTGCTTATTCGAGCAAATTTGATTGTAAATTGACAATAATAAAAATTCATCTAAGCAATGAGAAAAGCAGGTGTTTATCATTAATATCATAAAATTCCGGAATCAGTACAAAAAAAAGTTATTGTATATTTGTAAATAAATTTTCTTGTCTTTTTTCTCAAATTTTTTTTATTTGAATATCCCCAAACAGTTTTAATAGACAGACATCTGCTAATTTCTGATGCAACAAATCGTGTAATCAAATACGCGAAAAAAAATGTTTAGTTTTCTTCAAGGTGTAAACTACTTTTAAATAGAACTTGTTCTGTGCAAGGTTGTGTATTTTTCTCACTTACGACATGACGTAATTAGGGCAGCAGTGTCGATAAGACGTGGGAGGATTATAGACTTTTCACTGAAAGAGAGTTAAATTATCATTAAGTGAACACCGAGCTGAATTACTGCTTCACCGTTCTATCGCCTTCGCATAATAAGTTATACGTCTGAAACCTCCTGCACTGTTCCACCATTTATAAAAGTAAAATAAACTACGTTAGACTTTATTGACTTGACTGCATTATTTAAAACAAATGGAGTGAAACTAATATCCGGCCACATGTAAAATTGTTTAACGTTAAGCATATTTAAATACGATAACATAACACCTCGTTGACAATTTTCTCCGTATGATATTTTCGTGATCACACAGCAGCAGAAGTTTTTGCGGGAGGTGGCCGATGATTTCATGTGCGCTTGATTCATACCCATCAGTGCGGCTTTTTAATCTGTTACTTTCTTTGAGACGTAATATTATTATTTAAAATATTATATTAAATGAAAACGTAAATACATACAGCTTATCTGAATCATTATTTTTAATTTAATAAATATGAAACATAATAAGACCAATAAATTATTTTACTGTTTTCTTCTATGTATTGTATAGTTATATTCAAAAAACTCAAAGGGTCGATTTTCTTTAGCCGTTGATCATTTTCAACACATTCTTACGAGCTAAACAAAGCGAAACCGGAAATGTAATTTAATGAAGAACATTCCTTGTGTGTTAAAAATATTTTGTTAACGATTACTGTAGATTGAAAGCTACCGTTTCGACATAGCGCCTTTAATCCATCATCCATGAACTTGCAGTATAAAACGGATCATTAAAATAATATTTTAAACGTAGTAAACAAATAACGTTCTTAATTAATGTCTAAATATTAGGAAATATTAAATAATTATATAACTCCTTTTCATTTAATTCGCATGACTTACTACTCCAATAACCATTAAGAGTATCGGAAGTATCACATTCGAATATTTAAAAGTAAAATCAAATTCACGTCTCAGCCTGGAGTGAAATACTGTAACATTTTTTTTAAGCATTTTAAGAATTCAACGAAAACGTACGGTAACGTTGTTCCCTTTATTTATGTGTTTAAACGACAGTCGTAAGGACAGGAAGAGTAGGAAATCACTTCAAAATCGGATTAACCATGACAAACATACATTTATACAAAATTGATGTTTGTTAAATTTCAGTTGCAGATTCGGAGCTTAAATTACAAAAATCAGTCGAGAGTTGACTTTAATATCATATTAAAGTTAATAACTTTACTATTCTACTGGTTCTGTTACTAGTTGTATATTTCGTGTATTTAAAAAGCAGCAGAATAACTCTAACGTAAGGTTATTTATTTATAAGGTATACATTTTTATTCTTAACTGATAAATTACAAAAAGTGTTTGATTTTTTTATTTATTTAGGGTTACTCTAGAGATGCTATTCAAAGAGGTATACATTCTTATTCTTAACTGATAAATTAAAAAAAGTGTGATTTTTTATTTCTTCAGAGTTACTCTAGAGATGCTTTTGAAAGCGGTGAAGCTAGTGTCACAACTAGTAACACAACCAGTGTAATAAAAAAGTTATCAATATTAATTTTATTTTTTAAACTTATTTCCATAAAGTTACCGCAAATCCATCGAAAATATAATTGAACGTTTACTTATTGAAAAACGTATGCTGAAATATAAAAGTACGCGCTTCTTTTCACGTGATTTTTATTTTTGGATAGAGACTTCTCTTTTTTTTTAAATTTTATTATAAAAACTTCTAACACTGATAAAAATCAAAAACCGTACACTCTTATTTTGCATTTGTCAACGTATGTTGTCAAAAATCTTACCTTTTTCTCGTTTCATTTTAAGGAAATTAAAGGTGTATATATAAATAAAAGACTTTTTTACAAGAGTTTATAGAACGAGTTTAAAATTTCCATACATTCTTGATACTCTATACGCGATTTTTATTTTGGAACAAATATGTCAAATTATATAGAATTAAGGTATCTTTTACGTGGCAAATTCTAGAACCAATGTATCGCGTAAAAAGGGATTGGGTATATATTTTTAATTTTTGATATATTAATGTAATACGTACATGAAATTCTAGACTGAAATGTAAACGATGCATATCTTTAACGTCTCTCGTTAAATCTCATTATTCCTACAGCGATGTGTATAATTATATACACATATTCGCCATGATCTGGTGACGAGGAGTCAACCAATTAGTCGATTACAATCTCATAAACATTTTCTCCCTAATTGGGGAAGCTTGTTTTAGGAGCTGTCAGAAACATTATCAAACGCCATCAAATAAATTTCATCTTTTCTAAAGTATTCCTCCAGAGGTTCTTTTTAATTATGTTTATAGACAACTGAAAGAAAAACAACTCTCACAAAACACGGTAAAGTTAAAGGTCTTGTAGAACTTAATACTCTGCTATTTTTACCTTATTTAAATAAAATTTTACTAAAATTGTTTTTACTACCATTATTTGTGTCGCCAAATCAATAGATTTCCCACTACCCTCTAGCAGAAACCGATTTACAATTTTCATTTTATAAGTTACTAGTGAATACCCGGCATGCCTTGCCACTCAAAGAAAGAAAGGTTTTGTGTTTTAATTCTGTTTATTGAAGAGCTTTTGGAATTTGGGTATACAATATTTTTCGTTTTTCCGTCTGGTTCAGAGATGTCGCTAGTTGCACGTATTCAATTCATTTTTTAGATTTTAGATATTAATTTTTTCCTTCAGAAACCTTCACGGATGTGCGCACAACAACTCACCAAAGTTTGATCGAAATCGGAGGAATGGTAAAGGAATGCATAGAGGATAAACAAACAAACAAATGAATCTTCATTTTTACGTATTTAGATATAGATTGCCTATTTCTTTCATCTACAACTTTACAAGCCTTTTGCATCCTAACGTTATCAAAGAATCTCTATAATTATTTCTAATCTGTGTTGATTTGCTAACACTATTATATGTTATATATGAAAGATCTCGAGATGACAAACAGAGTATCTTCTAATTTTCCGCTCAACCTTGTATGCAATCTCTTGTTAGTGATGGCATAATTATGTTATGGCAATAATTTTCACTGCAGCATTCGTTACCAGGCCTGGATTCTCATCCAATTTTGCCCGTACATATATTTAAATGGCAGCTATCAGGAATATAGATTACAATTCCGATATTACAGAAACTAGGATCGTGGTATTTAGCTGATCTTTTTAAATGTATTCAAAACTAAGTAAAATCGAAATTTAAATGTCAGGGATTTATTTTTAGATGGCAGTATTGATGAATCACCTAGCGGCCACCTCCTGCCTTAGGTGTCATTGATGGTAAAGTTTATAGTGTGCGTGATGGCACGTGTATTTATTATATACAGTAAGAAAGACGGTTTGAAGGGGGGCAAAAGACTGGTTATCAGTATCCAGAATTTGTGGGACGGTCTCAGTACAAACACCACTTTTGTCAAATTAATGTCTTTTATTCGATGCAGTGGTCGATAATACTACAATAAAAATAAACGCTAATTTTTAGTATTTGTTTTTTTTCTCCCTGACCTTTGAGAAACTAATGTGCAGGGAGCCACGGGAAAATTTGAGACTCAAAAGGGGACCAGAGGTAAAAAAAAGTTGTAAAACTATTATGTAAAAAGGATTACCCACAGAAATTACATTAGCTTTTCATTTGATATATACGTTAATATGTACGATAAAAGAATTTTATGTGTGGGCAGAGTATTGGATATAAAAGATAAATTATTTAATGTTTGCGCAATGAAACAATGCTTGCTAAGTGTCCCGTCACCATGAACATTTTAAAGGGCTAAATGGATTGTTATTAAAAAAGTATATTAACTACTATTTCAAATTCATCAAATAAAAAGTTTTGATTATGAAATGTATATATTGTGTAAAAGCCAAAATATTATTTTGACCTGCGGTGTGCCGCAAATTACTAATGAGTGTTTAGGTGTACCGTTGATGAGAAAATTTTGCGGAACACTGCAATAGACGTCATTATTAAAGACTTTATTACATATTATATCTCCATAATCTGAGCTTTGTGTCAAAAAATAAGTATTCAAAATATTTCAACATTGGAGAGAACAATAATTTAAGAGGGTTCCCGTGGGTTGCTTAATTGCTTAACACGAGCCTGTTGCTCAATAAAATGTAACCGATCGAATATAACATGCGACAGCGCACAGTAATTTAAGTTAAGGAAATTGCTTCACTTGTTCAATAAATGCAGCAGACTAATAAACGACATGGGGAAAGCAATCATAATCGACATAAATAGAGGAAAACGAAGATCTATTTTCAGAAATGAAATAACAGGCGTGCACCGAGTTGGTGGGCAATGGTGATCGCTCTATTTCTCACAATCTTGTTATTACAAATTTCTTTACACTGACCTACTTTATATATGGGTCATAAAGATAACTTTTTCTATTTTTCAATGATAACTCTCATTCAATTTCTTGCATTAGACACATGTTTCGTGCAATGTAAAATAAATTCCGATTGCGTTTAAAGGTCGTTCCGATGTCACGATATACGTTTCACTTTTTTATAATAATAGAGTCATATTACTAAATTCGTTCAAATTCATTGTTGTTTATTATATTCCTATTTATAAAAATAAAACACAATTTGTGTATCCTAATTCTACATTCCATTTTGTATGTAACTAGTCGACGATTATAGTTTTTTTTTGGCTTAACGAATGTTTGCTTAATTTTATCAATAAAGTAAGAGTTAAATTAGTATTAACATAATCTACTATTCATGAAACATTTACAGTGATATTTTGCAACCGGATAATGAACTTATTTTTCTGTCAATGGTGGCGTTGTAATCGTTTAGAACCGCAAACCGAAATTTCTGAAGATCAGAGAAAGGAGTATCAAAATCATAAACACCAACTTCCTGAATTTCAATTATAAACAAATCTTACCTAACATATTTTTATATGATGTAGCATACAAAACCTTTGATTAAAAAGTGGGACTTTTAGAGCTTGATACGATATCGATTATTTTTCCTACGCATTATTCATATATTATCCAGAAATGTGTAAGAAGAAAAGGGTTCATCTTTCTCTCCTGGTGCCGTCTCTTATCGAGGGTTGCCAACCAAATTACAGTCCGCCTGTCTACCCTGGGCCAACCGTATTAGTTTTCCAATGTCTTGCATAGTGTATAACAAGGTTTACGTCGCAAAACGAACCTGTTTTCTAACTATTTCCTCTGTTTTTCATTGCATATAAATTGAAGTGTCGTATATTTGGCACTGTCGAAAATTTAATAAACAAATGATCAATGTATGGAGTTGAACGTGAATGATTGTGTTAGGAGTTTTTCATAGTAACTGTCGTATTGATCAGTTGAATTGATTAATATATGTGTTGTCTGGTATCATAATTGGTCAAATCCATATTTAACTTTTCAACTGAGTATGCAGTGTGAATCTCTGGTATACCATATACAGAAATAATTCAACAAACTTGAACAAATCCAACATTATCCAATGAAAAACGCAAGTTAAATATTTTTTCATATCAAATCTAGTCAAATCTAAATTGGCCATCCACATTCACTAACAGTGTCACTTGAGCTAGGCTTAGTTCATAGTAATTAACAGTAGTGACCGATGACTTGTAGTGGGTGAGTAGAAGCTTTGTACCAAAGGTAAACAAACCCTCACGATTTTTTTTCAAAAGCGATCAAATCCAAAATTAAATCTTTTTTAATACAAAAGGTACTTAATATTAATGCGGTGTACGTGTAAATAATATTTGCTTTACTTAAAAACTTGTGTCAATTTGTGAAACGTTTTTTTTATTTATCTCATTTTCTATAAAAAGAGATTTGACTACTTTTGATACCACCAGACAACAACATACATGTGATTGAGAAAATAATAAAATTATCTAGTAATTTCTTTCACAAATGTTTTCATTAATTTTCAAGTGAATTTTAATTAAACAAACCCTAATTTTCTTACACATAACCTTAAACTCAAGAGAAAAGATGCTATCCAACTAAATAAATCAACACTCTGTCCCTAGTTATATTCTCATACTCGTTTTTAGATTTCGGCAACTTTAAAAGTATCTATCAAACTAATCTACCTTATGTAATGTCTGAAAACGAGGGTTTTCAATCAGTGCGGTCTACCCCTAATGATATAGGGGTGTGGCACGTGGACCTGAACGTTCTGCCCAATTCATAAACTTAGAAGTAGCCACACGTGCGTCCAAATATTCACGGTGTAAAAATAGCAACTAATAACAAAAAGTCTTCTATTTAAAAATGTAAAGATGAATAAAAAACGGTTTGAGCATAGTTCTAAAGATGGCGTGTTGCTACGATACCCTATGAACAATATTTTATAATCGTTCCGTGGTCAAGTGGCCAATTCCGTATAAATCACAGTACAGTTTCGTTGATTGTTTTATATCGATTTATGAATTTCTGTTCGACGGTATGGATGTTTATGTTGTCTTGAATTCCCTACCACCAATCCGATCCTAAAAACGGGGCTTAGCAAAAGCGATTAGCTAACCATTAGCCCTGTCTTAGCAATATAATTCTATCCCTACTCTATAATAAAAAAAGAAAGGTTGAGTAACTGAGTAACTGAGTAACAAGCACTTATCGTAGAAGAGAATTATGTTGAGATAAACACCATAAGAGTCCATAAGCTCGTTAGTGGGGTGTACACAAAAAAATCGAAAAATAAAAATGGTTGTATAATTTAATAACAAATCACATATCTACTCTTCAGTGGAAAACTTTTGAACCTTAAGAGTTATTTTTCCATCTATCCTCACCCTTCGCAGCAAAATGAAACACTGGCATAGTCAATATATGGAAGCTGTTTGCAAATCAATAGTCCAATCTAGAAACTCTAAATATATTTTAGAATGATGCACTTGGTATGACTGTATGTTTGCCAATCTCTCTGCCCTTTATTTCAAAAGCTTTTTTATAGTGAATGGTGCACAAAATCATTTTCTAGGGCTCAATCAATTAATTTAAAATTCAACGAGTTCAATTAGAGATTCTAACCTTTAATTCTTGATAACCAGATCACGGTGGTTGGTATTTCGTATCTAAAGCAACAATATTTCACCATCTCAAGTCCTGTTTCTCGAGAAAGAATTTATAAATAAATCATAAATCTAAGACATCGACTGAGGGTGCTTGATGGAATTTCAATATTAAATTTGGATTATTGAGATTTTGTACACTTCCATGTATTTTGTCACTAACGACCCCAAGAGTAAACTTTAAGAACAAATCTGGTATTTATAAATTACAATGCAATGATTGCCAACATTTCTATGTGGGTAAAACCACACGTACATTAGATATAAGGGTATCAGAACATTTAGCTGCCTTTAGATTAAAAAAAGAAACTTCGACATTCGCAAATCACTTGCTAATGGAGAACCATACGTTTAATGCGGGTGATGGGGTTAAACTGTTGCATAAAAACATGGGGGATCATAAATTATTTTATCAGGAAATTTTAGAAATTAATAGAGGCCAGTTATACTCCTTACCAATCTTGAATGAGCAGCTGAACCTTCCTAATTCTCCGCTATTATATCCGATACGTTGAAACACCTAACAGATTTCACTAAATGTGGAATGATTGTATATATTTACCCATTCGTCGAATTACATCCCGTCAAAACCCACAATACTATTATAATTGTAAAATCACTGGTATTTCTAAAAGAAGTTGAAAAGCGGCAATTCGCCTTCGGCAACGCCACTCTGGTAATATGGTGTTTACAAAATAAGGATTAGGACGATTTCCGAAATTTTAACTCAGGTATCGGTGTGGCTCTCAGACGTATAATATATTGCCTCGTAAATGATATTTGTCGCATTTGTATCTTCTATATAAGCGTTAGACACTGTTTACTGTCTCTCAGTTCGAGTCCATTCGTGTGCTCGAATGCCTGAAGATGCCGAAAGGCGAAACCCGGGTCGTTAGTGACAAAATACATGGAAGTGTACAAAATCTCAATAATCCAAATTTAAATCATAAATCGATTTATATTTTGTAATATTGCAAAAAATACAAACAAATTTATCACACTTCACAGAAGCAATAAGGACAATTCGTTACATGAATGTTTTCGATGGACTCAACGTTAACTTTGTGGAAATTAAAATTGATTATCTTATTGTATTTTGAAATATAAGTCATGTCTTTTAAATATAGTACATTTGATTAATACGATGTCGTTTAATTAATAGATCGACAAGTAAGTTAACAAAAAGTTATTTAATTAAAATTATGAATGTAATTATAAACATTTCATTTGTCAATAAAATCTTATTACTGCACACATATTCATTGGATTGATTCTAAAATAAGATTCACGACGGTCCTTGTAAGTGTATTTTTCTTCGAAGGCATCTCAAGTCGTTCCCGAGAGGCACATCCTCGGCCAAAGAAAATAAAATGCTTATATGGGGCAATAAATATTAAACCAGGTTAGATCTTCAACACGTCTGGCTACATGGTTTTATTTAGAAACTCTGGTTTTATTTAGAAAAAGTGCACGTGTATTTTTTATTTCCCTAAAGCTTTCCGCAATGATGTAAGATGGGAACTTATTTCGAAAAGTATTTCGTTGAATATGATATAAAGAAGCAATAAATAATTTAATATTATAATAGTACATCTTTTGCAAACCAGGCATAAGTCTAGGTGCACTATTTAGAATAAAGGCAATGTTTAATGTATTAACTGTCAATTCTTTTTGGTGCAACCTAACATCGAAATTTGGACTTGAAAGTTTAAAATATCACCGTAAATCATACTCCATGTTAAACGGATAACATATGGTCTATCAATTAATGATAATTAATAATAAGGTGAGCCTGAAAAGTGTCTGTCTCTTCTACCAACCTGATGGATTCCTTCGCCCTGGAAGGCTGCTGACAACCATCCATAAGATGTATTCGGTGGAACTACGCGACACTGGGATGTCTTGGGAGGAAGCAAGGGACAGAGAGGCTTGGAGAAACCGCATGATGGCCATATGCTCTGAGTAGGGAGCGGATATGGTTAAAAATAATACTAATGTTTACAGTTGAAAATATCACGATGAACAGTACAACATGTTTAATTAGACCCACAAAATAAAGTGTTTCCATCAATTAATATTATTGTTAAAGTTTTAATTTTGAAAATAAGAAATGGCAGCAAGAAAGATGGGTGCAAATATCATGTCACTACTGTTAACCGATTGGGAGGAGTCTCTGTATGTATTCTCTGCTATATAGTATAGATGAAAATAAATTTTGAGCCACTTATTTCGTTTAAAACATTTTCTTAGAATTGTCGAATACTAGTCCATATTTTAAATATAAAAGTTTCCCAAACGTTTTTATTTGATCAAATGTTTTTACAATTTAAATTTGGGCGTAGTAATATTTTGTTTAATCTGTAATGAAGTTGTAAATAATGCAGAATACATTTTCACAAATCAATTTGATTTGTATCAGATGTTGCGCAGGTGTTTTTTTTTCAAGCGGTGCTAAATCTAATGCTGGCTTAATTTCAGGCTTTGTCAAACTGTTTCTTTCCTGGTTCGAATATGCCTTCATTGTTGTTCCGCAACATTGATAAAATTCATACATAATATATATACTTTTGTTAAGATATTATTTTACAATAATAGAAGTAGTAAAGAATATAAATAAATATATATATATATTTTTATTATCAGTTTTATTTAATGTAATTATATCAGCTAGTTTTTTAATAATTCTATATTTTATCTAAATTGTCTTATAGTTGATTATAAATCAATATTCATAATAATAATGAAAATGCATACAAAGTTACATAAATAAAAGCCAATAAGACAAATTATTAAATACGTAAAACAAGTTAGAAATATTGTACGGCCATGAAACTATAGCAATAAATAAATTTGTACTAATAATTTAAGCTTTTTGATCTGAAAACCATTGAATAGTGGTCAAAAATAAGTATATATTATAGCCTTTTTCGCACCATATTTATTGTTTAGGAAAGGCCTCGTTCAATTTTTAAATCTATAGAATTTATGTAATCACAAAAATTACACTTTTTCGCAATTAGCGTTGTTTATACTAGTAAACTACAAAAATTACGAAAAAAGATAATCGCAACTCGAAAACAATAACAATGCTGCCCGTGCATCAATTTAGTGAGTGTATATATATTATTGGCAACTTACAATTTGGTCAGTAACTAATTCTATAAATGGGCCCATAAAAAAATAATAAGTGGTCAATTAATAAATGTGTTTCGTCAGTAAATAATTATCCAATAAAGGTTAGGTAATGTTAGCTTTAATTAAAAATGGAACGTTTTATATAAATTACTGACCGTTTATTTTATTTACAGAAATCCACAAATCGAGTGAAATATCAATCTATGAAAACTGTCCGCACCGGGAATTGAACCCGAGACATCCGTAGCCGTACCCACGGGACCGACTTAGGACCGAAAATTGAAATAGTTACCCAATAAATGCAGGCCTATATAATATTTAACATAAAATTAAAATTGATAACTTTGTTATTACGCTGGTTAAATTAAAAATGAATTTCTACATAGTTACCGCCGAATCCATCGAAAATATAATACTGCAAATAGTAGTATATGAAGATTGTTTTAATTCATAATAAAATACTTTAATGATTCTGTTTGTTTATTGGATTTTTAATTACATATTCTCAGTAGATACCTGATAATTTGTTTTATGGTTGTTAAGAGAACACCTTGAGGGCGAGTAGTCTTTGTTTCGTGGAAGGTTTGTAACAGAATCTCCTCATTTAATGCGTTTCATACGAACTAACTTAACCACCGACTTTTGTTTTGTTTCTACATCGTTTGCAAATGAAACCTTAAACTCTTTGTTGTAAGCTAAACAAATTTCCATGAAAGTTTATAAAACAACCAATATTATCCATAATAATAATATTATCCAGCTTCTGGAAAAAATATTCATTAAAAACTCATATTTTTAGTTTCCATTCAAAACGTTCTTTATTTCGAGCTATACTGGGTAGCGAATCACAAAAATTCATTGAACATAAAATTCTCTTCAAAACACCCATGTCAAAAATGTATAGAAAAACAAAATCACTCTCAATTAGTGATGCGAGGCCCGGAAAATTAGGAAGGAATAAACTCACATAGGAAAATTGGGAAAAAACCATTCAAATATTAATGGTAACTTTGTATCATTTTTAGCTTATGGTAACATTTATTTTAAAAGCGTGCCATTATTTACGTATGCCAACATTCTATCCACAAGGTGAGGTTACGATGAGTTTGATAACATATTTAGGTAGTAAGTAAGGAACTTATTTTGCATGGTATTCATTCTACAACAGACCACACAAAATATTTACGGAAACGTTCCTGTGTTGTATGAAAATAAGCTCGACGAGATTAGCAGATAATTCTTATATTTCAGTGTTCTTCTCCAATTTCCGGGTTTTTTTGAGGTTTTTCCCGCCATTTCAAAATTTCCGAGTTATAAATAGTCGCAATAAACTATTTATTTATAATGTTATTGTCTCACAAATATTCATTGTCGATTTACTCAAACCTAGTACCTTACGCAACAGAATAGCGTTACTACTTTCAACCGTAGTGGCAGAATTTCAAAGGTTTTTATATACGATATCAGTTTTAATCAGTATTTAAATAAAAAAGTATTAGAAGTAAGTTTCAAATTAATCCTAAAACGAGAGTTTAGGTTCAAATTTCATTTTCGTTTCGAATTCCCGAGGAAAGTGTCCGAATGTTTGATTTTACACACTGCTGTGTTTAAAAAAAAGCTTCAGTATTTTTAAACAATTTCGAATTACGCTAGATGCAACCAAGTTCTCTCATCTAAGTGGTTTGTCAGATCGAAACGATGGTCTCAAGTAATTCTTCTCTTTCGTTATTCTTATGCAAACATTTCCAAAGTATTTGTTTTTGATGTGTCTTATTGCCGCGTATATAATCATTACAATGACTAGTCCAGTCTTAGAGGCTAATGATACGGACCTACGTAACTATTAATTAATTGGCCTAGACTTCTTTCATGTCTCAAAAGTAGGTTGATGACTTTTTGCCGCCTACTACACAATCAAGCGTAGGGCAGTTTTCCAATCGTCTTTTCCGCATAATATTTTTCTGTAAATAAATACTTTTACTTTAATATTTCTAATGTGTTACTTAGGAATAGCTATTTTCAACGATAGAGCATTTTCAACATACAAAAAATAAAGTAAATTGACATAGTCTCACAACTTATTTATAACTAATATAAAAAAAACGTGTTCAATTTTCAATTGTTGAGATTTAGTACGTTTTCATGTATTTTTTCTCTGTCAGTTTGAGTCTATTCGTGTACTCGAATGCCTAAAGATGCCGAAAGGCGAAATCCAGGTCGTTAGTGATAAAATACATGGAAATGTACAAAATTTCAACAATTCAAATTTGATATTGAAATTCAGTATTGAATTGAAATGTCTTAAAACCTGTTCAATTATTGTTTTTTCCTATTATATCTGACAAGAATGTTACAAAAGTGCTATAAATTAAGTTTTATTATTACATTATTTATGTTTTTTTCGCTTAAAATATATAAGTATGAGATATGAAAAAATACATGATTTTAAATAAAGGTTTATCTTGGCTTAAATATATTATAAAAGTGTATAGTTCTTCATTAGCGTTGAACTAAAATGTATTTTCTTTTTTAAAATCGCGTATGAAATGATTTATAAGTGCTTTTTTATTTATCATATTTATGAGTTGTGTAGGAGCTCTACGATTATTGTATTCGCGTAGGTCTAGTTGTAGCTTCACTGGCACATTTATTGCTACGCCGACTACGCGAATGCCAAGTTATACAAGTGTATATTTTCGTGAACGTTTAAAAAGAGATCCCGTGTAAAATGCTAAACAATTAGGTATATTTTTAGTGGATCAAATAGAACAGTGCTCCTCCAGTTGATATATTTATAACAGTAGAGTTACGCAGAAAATTTATATGAAACTTAAAGTAATAACAAATCCAAATGAAATATAAACTTGCATTATGTATATGAATCATTAACATATCATTAGCTAAGTAAAATTAACAATTAAATCCAAAGTAAATACGTTTCAACATTAAATATATCGATGGTGTTTTGGCCAATTGATGTAACCCTCAAAATTGAAATTCTTCAGGTCAGAGTATAAACTGTTTTTATCAAAAAAAAATATGGTGAGTTGCGTTATGAATCTTTGAAATGCACTCTTGTTAATTCATTTGTTTGCAGATACGGTATTATACGTAGGTAGCGTCGATATTACAATGGCTTACATCAAGTGGTCGGGTGAGAATTTTTAAACCTAAAACCAATTTAAAATGACGTTTCCTTTCAAAAAAGTGGTCCATTTGTTTCTAATTTACATCATTTACTGTCATCTTTAAAAGAGTTCCAATCATCAACTTATTTTCGTATTTTTTGAGGGTTACATAAATTGTCCAAAACACCGTCGATATATACTACTTAACAAATTACATACAATGAAATTATTCTGATAATTTGATGTTTATACTGCATGATCAGTTAACATTGTTTGGCTGTTTTTCTGTCTTCTTAGCATTAATTACCCTTCCATCGTTACGTTTTATGAGAAGTAAACCTTCTTCAAACTTAATGCCGATAAATATTGTTTTAAAAGTGAATATTTTACAAGACCTTATTATCATCTAATTCCTTAAAGTTTTAATGAGTTAGTAAGGGTATAATAGTATAAAACATTACACATATTACAGTTTTTATTAAGTACAACAATCGTATCTACATTTTATGCGTACGAATGAAAGTAACTAAGACTTATTTGTGCACACCCTCGTGACTCGTGACTGTTGTGCTATACTTTTGCATTTTATATTACTTACTAACAATTAAATAAAAGACGTTCATTAAAATCTATCTTTTAGCTGCATGTTTTAGTTTTAATCGTAAGATAAAGTTATATAGAATTGGTATACATTAAAAAACCAAAAAACTTAAAAATGACAGTTTTCAACTGTCAAAATACAATTATTCTTTTATTACTATTATATTTTTTCAAATAATTATAACAGAAGTTGTATTATATTGAGTTTTTATATTGTTTTCTTTTTCTCTTATTCGTAGGGTTAAGTTTGTTCATTATAATAGTGTTTGTGTTACAGTTATAATGAGTACTTATGGACTGTCATATAATATTCCCGGAATGCGTGTTTGGTTATCCAGACAATTTTGAGAATACATTTGGACCTTTCTCGTGCTCTGGGGTGCCATTATTTACTAAATTAGTCAAACAATGTATTAAGTTATTTAAAGTTAACAAATATAATTGCATAAAGAAATACCCCACGTCGATGATAATCAAAATCTGTTGCCAAAAATATCCGATAATAAGGTCTTTATTTATAACAATAAATATTTTATGAAACTGAATTTATCATCAAATAAATGAAAATCGTGGGGAGTATTTCGTGGTATATGTAACGTCACTCATGTTATTTTTTATTTTCTCTATGAGCTATTTACCATTTTTATTTTTAAATAATTGGTTATTTTAGTTGGCAGCTATGATAACATCACAGGTGTCGGATAATGTAACTTAAATACATGTGTGCTGGGGATATACCCTTTGTGTTATTGTTTATACATTAATCAACTTTCAAGAGTGATCTCAGTAGGGAGCAGCGGCTTAAACATCGTTTGAGCTGTAATGATATTGTCGTAGATGTCACACTTGTTAACTTCAAGGCATGTGCACAGGAAAATGGCTACAGGTAGCAAAAATCCTGCTCTGGATGTGATCTCTAAGACCAGTTCCAATGATTATAGTTACCAGTTTTACTGAGATTAGTTAAAACATACAATATAAAGGGCAGCTAGTATCGATGTCCATATTCCATATTACACACACTTCTTATGTATTTATTGAAGTATCCATATTAGAAGCAAGCTTTGAAACGAACGGCAAAATGATAGAGAAGGGAAGTGTGTATGATTTCCAATCCCCAAGATCAACCGTATCGGATAAGGGTAGGCAGGCATATCCTCATAGCATCGAACGGAAATTACCAATGGTCTAGCTCAAAATTTTCACAACAGCCAATCTATTACTGGCTGTGATGGCTTCACTGCCATGTGGAGATTTCAAATATTCGAATATGAAGACCTTATAGTATTCGAATTATATCGTATGAATTTATTCCTTTTTTCATAATTCTAGCGAAAGGTATAATTTGTTAACACATATTAATTATTAGTAGGTGTTCTAAGTGAATAAACACAATAGATTCACATTAAACGCGATACCCAATGAGATTTTGTCAACCCAATGGTTTAATATAAACTAATAATTTCTAAAATTTCATAAACGTCTCAAATATACTTAAATATTATATCAGCCAAAATTGAAATCAAATTTCATATCTTTCCGGTGTCGTACAGACAGTGTGAAGATCTCGTCTCATAAAAACTGTCCGCTTCACAATTTCAACTAACCTTTAGTGCATAGCAACCAAGTTTTGGCAAATTCATCCTGATACGGTACTGACTGGTGCATTACAATATACACAGTACGATATGAAGGTACAATGACATAGCAGCAGCAGTTGATAATGCAAGAAATTTTTAAATCATTATCTCATGTCTATAAAAATGCCTTTTTCAGATATCTTTTAGATGTTCCTGATGGAAAAATTCTTCATTCTTAATTTACCATATATTTTGTTTTTTAGTGTGAATGTGAATAACTTATTTGATATGACATTAATTGTTGTTAAATTATTAAAATGCTTAGCAATTACTATGGTAAAATTTCTTTCATTAGCTAATGAATGTTTATGAATTATTTTACAGATTAGTATTAATCGATTTGTAAGAGGTCCTTAACATTTTAATTGCATATTATTTAATCTCGTATATGTATCATAGTTCTTTAACTAACTGTTTGATTTACATTTTAATTATTAACACTAAAATTCACATAAATTAAGTCTTGATAAGATTAGTATTTTATCACTTGATAAAGCTTGCGATGAGGAAAACTGGTTTTGATCACTATAAAAATATGTATGTAGTACAAGTTAACACATTAAAAGTGATTAAAATAATTGTTTTTTTTTCATATTATTTAATCCATGTATTTAAATTCAAGTTTATAATATTATATATTGCTTTTAAACTAAAACATTATGTATTCATTTTTGTTACCGCTAGACGACCAATATGAGGGATATTTAATAAACTTTATTTAAATTATTATTCATAAAAATATGTGAAATATAATATCTTCTACAGGTAAATCGAATCGATTCATGCTTGGTTAGTTTTGATTGAATTGATGTGAAAGAATTCACCTTGAAAACGAAATGTTGTTTACGACGGACCCTTTGCGGCGGAGGCGGTTACTTCATGACAAAAAATTGTTTTTCTATTTGTTGTGTCACGCCTTGTTACACAACAATTTTATCAATTCAAATTTTATACCGAAGGACGTGCTTAAAATTGAGAACCACTAGACATGGGGATGTTAGGGGTCGACCAAAGCGAGTGGAAGGGGGAATAGGCGATTAACGATGGCAGTAACAAATCGCCCAAACGGCGTACCTATATTTCAGTGGCGTTACTTTTATAAAAGTCTTTACTGTACAAATTTTAATGAAAATAATGACTTGGACAGTAATTTCATTTCAAAGTTTAATTGATTGTTTTGCAATTTAATAATATCTTTTTTTAAATGCCAATTCTTACCAGAATTACTACATTGCCTCTACTATAAAGCAAAAAATACATGTGTAACTCAGTCTATCTGTCACAAGAACTCCGAGCAAATGGTCATTGTGGTTGCCATTTCTAGGTCAATTGTGCTATTTTGAACTCTCAACACTCAACTTTTAACGTTATTATTAATTGATAGAGTATAATAGTATGTGGGTGCTACATGAAGAACGGTCCACAGTCATATTTTCAACTTCAACTTTGTACGTCAATATTTATTCATGGACTAAGTATATGTTGTGAGTGTTACATGAGGTACGGAACATGGTATTTTCAACATTAGCTTGCACCAAAGTAATGCCATAATAACGCCAACGCCTACATGTTCACACTCTCTATCTCGGGTGAACTTAGATTATAAATTTAATACTAGTAAGATATAAAGTCGATGTGTGGTTTATATTATATTCACAAATTAGTTATTTTTTCAGTCGTTGAAAATGCTTACAAGTTTAGCGAAATCGGCCTAGATGTATTAATGAAATGAAAAATATGTCTTACGTGGCAATATAAGTAACTGATAAATAGTCCGACAAGTTATATAAATGATATTTTTATACAAGTATTGGATGTGAGTTAATCACTGAAAATATAATACAATAGAATAGGATTAAAAGTACTGCTTGTAAACCAGTCGGAATACGTCTCAATTTACAGTTTATATGAGCGCTTGTAAGCACTACAAACACAGGAAAAAGCAATCACTGAAAAAATTAAAGATTTGAACCCGAAATCACTTGCTACGCAGCACAATTACTTTTCCACTGAACCTCAAAGTTCAAAATATAGTATATCAATTGAGGGGTCTAGTATCACAGCTCAGAACCTTCTTCAATGATTGTTTTTTGGCAAATCATGCTACAGTTACAAATGCATAGTTTGATACAAATAAAACTGTAGAACATACGCTTACACCATGATATATAAACAAACACTGGTGGCCATGACAGTGCAATGCTGTACTATGATTTTCTCGAATGGAGATTATTAAAGTAGAAAATTATAGGGCATTAAAGAATATGAGTTTTGAAAAATGAAAAATTCAAATTTATTTTAGATGGGAGTTTGTAAGTTTCGAAAGATATTTTATAATTTAAATGATAGGTGTAAATATGAAAAACTATTCTGTATTCATAACTCATTTTTCACATACGCAGGAGATTATCAAGTATGACACTAGACTTCTCATTTAATAATATTGTTAATGGTTGAATGTTGAAAATAACACAATTGACCAAGAAATGGCATCTAAAATGAAATATAGAAATATCACATCGCTATTGTAAGCCGTTTGGGAAGAGCTCTTGTGAAAGACAAACAGACCGATTTACATATCGACTGTATTTTGGCCAATCGATGTAACCCTCTAAATCCACGAAAATGAGTTAATGATTGGACCTTATTTTAAAAATGATAAAGCAGGTCTCAGCCATATGATGTAAATTTGAAAGATAAATTGACCACTTTTTGGAAGGGAAACATCATTTTACATTGATTTTAAGATCAAACTTTTGACCTTTCCACTTGATGTAAGCCACTATTATATCGACACTCCCTACGTATTATCCCGTATCTGCAAACATGAGAATCTGCAGTAGTGTATTTCAAAGATTCATAACACAACTCACCATATAATAATGTTCAATAAAAACATTTTTTATTCTCTCCTGAATAATTTCAATTTATAAGCTATCTACATCAATTGGCCAAAACAACGTCGATTTTGTATTTTCTGGTATATGGTATAGGTATGATACAAATATTATACAATAGATTTTACATTGGTTATTATTCAGAATACTTTCCTTTTTTTATATTATAAAAAAACAAAACGAATATAATAAAATAAAGACATTATTTATACACAAGAGCTTCCATAAGCGGATTGGCCTTTAGAATTCAGCAAATGTGTTTTGAAGGATTGTAAGTGTTTAACATGTTATTTTAGATGGCGACCCGAATTTACATATGTATGTACAAACATATATTATAATATGTATTCGTAAACAAGTGTTCGCACACATGTAAAACTGCTACGACACATATCTACAATTCCATGAGTTAGCATATATAATACACATCTTTGATTATTACATGCGGTATTCCACGAATGAAATATGTCCATAATCGTTAACTGTATCTATTCACTGTTTGCCAAAATGCTTCCATGGTTTACCTGTTATAAATATTTATCTTATGTAATGTCTATGGATTAAAATTCCTGTAAATATTAAATTCGGTGAAATATTGAGCTTTTTTGAGAGAAAATCTTTTCTTTTAATAAAACTTTGATGAAACGATCAAAATTTACTGTCAATTGATAAGGCTATAACCCGCTCGTAAACAGTATTCTGCATAATACTGCAGCAGTCTTTACGCGTGTTGGCTTATTATTTAAAATGCATAACTACTTGTTACTCAGTTGATCAACCCATCTTTTTCAAAGAGAGTAAGGTTAGAAGGATAGGAACAGAACAGGATTATTGATTAGCTAATCGCTCTCACTATATCTCGTTTTTAGGATCTGATGGATGGGAGGGAACGGATAATTTAATCATAAAAAATTCACCAATTCGTTAAAAATTCATGCGAAAACATACTTTATAGTTAGGACGAATTTTTGGGCGTTATCTGTTTAAGTTTAATTTAAAAAAATGTTTCTGTATTTAATTTTTTGACATGGCTTGTTTAAGCAATTCAAATTAAACTCGCATAAAATGTACTGTCAATGATTAATCGTTCTTCAATTAAAATGATACAATGTATTTATTATAATGAAACAAAATTATCGCACAATCACATAATGGTTGTTTTGTTGAACACAACAAACTTTGGCGCATCTATCGTTTCTCGATATACATTTTCGCCGTGATGATTCAAAAGGTTACTTCTAATTTTCCTCGATTGTTCTCTTTCTTAAATGAATGCTGAAATAAGAAGGCATCAACATCGCTACATAAACAAATCTCACTTTAAATTATTTTGTGTAACATCAGGGGATTTCACTTATCTGGCAGTCTAGCGCAACGATTAAATCGAGATATTTCGGCGAAGTCTGCTACACGAGTTTTCCCTGTTAAGCAAAAATATTTTTGTGTTGCTTAAATTTTATCCGTAAGCTCTACCATGCATAATAACTTTTTTTAAATGTTTTCCTGAATTTATCGCCGAATAACATATAAAAAACGCTCTTTTCAAAATCTATAAATAGTTAATATTTGACGGTTAATTTTAAATTTTGTCTCCATCCAGATCCACTTAGAAAGGGTTTATGTGCTGGATTGGAAAATTTTATATATTTCATAATATATTGTGGGACATCGCTATTTTTCTGAATAAACGTCTAAATCTTTTGTCAGTTGATATTTAGTTTTTACATATAATATTCCGGCTTATTTTTCAGCAAAACAGAGTTTTTTTTAAATCATGTATACTTCCATTACAGCCCATAAATATTTATTCCTAAGAAATTCATCTCAACAAAAGATTTTTTCAACGTAATCTGCTTGTTACTTAGTTTCCAAGCCGTCTTATAGGAGCAGAATAAGTGTAGAAAAATACGTCTGGAGAAGGACAAGGGATTATCTAATCGCTCTCACTATACCATATTGTTAGGGTTGGATGGGTGGGAGGGAAATTTAGATATTACAAAAATCCACGTATTCATGTTCACTCCCAATGTGTAGCATATGGTCTCCTAATGGAGGTATCTTAACAAAAAAATTCTACGAGAACTGCTTGTTACTCAGTTGTTTAACCTCTCTTTTTTTGAAGAGAGTAAGGCTAGAAGGATAGAGCCAGGATAGGATGGTTATGCTAATTGCTCTCGCTTCCCCCCGTGAGAATCGGATTGGTGGGAGGGGGTTTTTACACTCAGACTACGAACATAAATCCACAAATCGATTGAAAGATCAATTCACAAAGATCAAAATTCAATTAACGAAGTTCTCTGTACTAGGATTTGATCCTCAATAAAAATGTATACCTATTTACTATGTTATATCCCTAACAGGAGTATTTTCATATTGGCGTCGGTTTTTCAATAATTGTGTCATTTAAAAACGTACCTAGTTCAAAATAAAACTCTTGCATGTTCTGCTTGTATCGAAAGAATATGATTTTTCATGGAAATAAACAGTAACGAAATCATAAAAGATAGATTATCGCTAAAAGAAATAATGTTTAAAAAAATTCATGATAGCAAGTCATGATCGACGAGTGAAAAATATTTTTTTTTTCAATAAAAATCTTTTTCAAGTATAAAAGTTTCACAAACTTGTCGTCAAGATATGTTTGCATTAAAATATATACATAAAAATTTCATGCAGTCATCAAAAAATCCTACGTCATTATATTTATGTTATTAATAAATATGCTTCATCCATTTTTAGTACGCCATGACTGCTTTTCAAACAAAAAAATAACCGTTGTATTAGAAATGTCACCCATTCCTCGACTTTCAAAAATATTAACATAATTGACAATTTTATGTTATACTAGTATAACCTTACCCGTCATAGATGACGGTGAAAATGAAATACTGAATACTGAACATTTTATTTTATTACACACCGCAAACCGTGACGCTTAGGTCACAAAAAATTTCATATCTATATGTGATATGTAATAACAATAAGTTTTCGGTTAAAGTTAACGCGTGGCGGCGCGGCGCTTAAAGCTGAAATGCATAGTATGCTTTTGCAATGTCCGTAGTCAATGCGCAGGGACTGAAAGTTCGCGCGTCTTGTCTTGAGTGGTTTTGTATTTCAGTTTCAAACGCCGCACTCGCCCCGTCGTCACACGTTGACTCTGGCAGAACACTAAAGCGTCTACAGAGTTCTCTGGGCTATTATATACAATATTAAAAAAAAAACATTTTTAAAGGTTAAGTCAATATATCAATCAATCAGACATTGAATTAACCTTCCATTAAACACCCTCAGCTGAAAAGATATAATATAAATTTATCAATAATTGTTATAATATAAAATTAAATTTGATAACTTAGTTATATCTCGTTGGTTTATATCTAATTGTTATAGTTTGTGAGTAAACATTTTCAAAATAGGCCGGCTTTCTGATTATATAATATTACAATATTTCAGTAGATTTATTATGCCTAGTTGTATTTTCCGGTATTTTAACCCTGACCGGATTGTGGTCTACCCTTTTCCAGTTAATTTGGTTAAAAATCAAACAACCACTATCTTACAAAGGGTTATTGGAACAATTGCATTAAAATATTATACTTTAACAGTGTGACAGCGAATAATTTCTGTAAATTTCTTAGGTATTGATTACTATCAAGTACGATAGCAAGAAAATATAAAATAATAAACGTTTATTTCACATACAAAGCAGTGATAATTCTCGAGAAATGAAATAAAAATAAAATATTCGATTAATATTCTAAAGAACTGTATATAAAATCGAATCAGGTTTTAATTCTAAACTATTCAAAACCTCAAACGGATTCTATATTTGTATTAAAAGGTACCGTTGTTAATTATGCACAGCTTTTTAACCTATACAGTCATAAAAAACGTTAAGTAAACGATTATCTAACAATTCTAATCTCACCCATCTAACCTGTTTGTGTAAATAAATATCGAATGGTTTTGTTTAATTTTTAAAAACAAATCTTTTAAAGCATATACCGATATCACAGTTCCAATGTGTAGCAAGTACGAGGAAATGTTTATAATACTGATATCTAGAAATTCAAAAAAGTAACAAGTGGCAATATGTGGCTATTTTTAAATGACAGCTGTTATTATTACTTTAGATTCAAACTGTAGTAACTATCAAAATCTTGTGATAACCTCTGAAAAATTCAATTATAAATATTAGAAAAAAAATATGTTTTTAATATTGTAAATTTAAATTTATTTTTAAAATAATCCTAAAATTACATTAAAATCTACAAAACATAAGGAGATTACACCTGCCCAAAATCTTGTTTGATAATTATCTCAGAACTATGCTTTTCAAGTTGTTAAACTTTGGAACTGAGGTAACGATATAATTTTCACGTCAAATGATTTTTGTACATAAGTTTTTTGAAGAGTTGTTTTATGTTTGTTATGCCAGATCGGTAGTCGAGTGATTAACGACGTTTATATCGGTTGCGGTGCTCACAGGTTTAAATCCCATGGGTCTAGAGTGATTAAATTGTTTATAGTTCTAGATCCCAGTACTCTCGTATTACATTAGATATTTATACACAGTAATAGAGGTAATGTAAACAAATTAAATCGGATAAAACTACATTAACTTTCATACTCACTGCTTTCATTTTCAGTGGCGAAATGCATTTGTTGGCGATTTTTTTAACACACGTGTTGAATTTCGCTTGATTTTGAAATTTTCTCGGAATAATTTGATGAAACGCTTTTAAAATAAATAACACCGTAAAATTGAATACATCGCTTAAAAACAAATGCGGGTTCATTTAATAAAATCGCGTAAAAAGAGGACTGGCAGTACTACAGTTTTCAGGGGAAAATCGAAGCCATATAGAGCAGATAGAGTTTTTGATTAATTAAATAAATAAATTGAGCCCGAATTTTTTGACTTCAGAAATCGGGGACGTTATGTTTTTGTGCACACTCTGTATTAACCTTTTCTATAACGATTCCATTATGTTGTCAATACCAACACTCGGGCCTGTTTACATTCGTATTGTAGATTCACCCTGCCATCGTTCTTTATCGAAAGCAATATCAATGTGCCATAGTAAGATTCACATATTTCCAAACACGTTGTACAGGTGATAGGAAGAAAGACTCGCACATCACTTGTTTATTAAACTTTTAAGAAACTTTACATTTTTTTAATTATTCACCGCAACAAAACGAAACTTTCCTCATAATGGAGCTTACTAGTTACTCAGCTGCTCAACCGATTTGCTGATTTTGTGCACTATTTATTATAATAAAGCTTTTGAAATAAAGTATAGAGAGATTGGCAAACAGGTTTTGAGGGACTAAGACAAATTGAGATACTTTTGATACGAAATACCAAATATAATGACTTGGTGGTGAAGAATTAAGGGTTAAAATCTCTAATTGAACTCGTTTAATTTTAAAATTAATTCATTTAAGCGCTAGGATATGATTTTGTGAACCATTCACTATAGCAAAGCTTTTTAATTAAACGTAGAGAGATTGGCAAACAGATACTCGTACCAAGTGCACTTTTCTTTTGTATATTTGCAGTTTCTAGGTTGAATCATTGATTTCAAAACAGCCTTCATATAATGAGTACGTTAGTGTTTCATGAGTAAGGGTGAGATAGATGGAAACATTAGTAGTAAGTTTCAAAAGTTTGCCACTGAAGGGTAGGTACGTAATATGCAATTAAATCAAACAACCATTGTTTTGTTCAATTTTTTTTCCACTCCCAGTATGAAGGACTGTTATGGTGTTTATCTCAACAGAATTTTCTTCTACAAAAAGTGCATGTTACTTGGTTACTCAACCGATATTTTTTTCTAAGAGAGTAGGGATAGAAGTATAGGGCTGATACGGGACTCGTGACTAGCTTATTTCTCTCACTATGTCCCGTTTTAAAGACTGGATGAATGAGAAGTAAATTTACAAATCTATCTCTTAGAACACAAATCAATAAAACGATTGAAAAAAGTTGACCATGTGACCACGCATATGAAATAAATTAAATAACATTATATTTCATAGATATGGCGGCATCGCCCCATCGGTATAAATATGCTTATACAGATTTTATCATTCGACCACTGACGCGGCATAACCACGATAACATTAATAGCACGTTTTTAATATCGTCACCGTACTGACAAAAATTGGTAAGTAAAAAAATTTACGGAAACTTGGTAAGTGTACTATGACATTCTTGGATATCAATTCTTTGGCTGGAATAACTCAGTAGTTGCAATTTATTTTATCAGTGAGTATGTCTCTGTCTATTGTCTATTGATCCTTAATTTGATTGGCATAAATCCACTTAACTTTTTATATAGATAGTATAATTATCTATGTAAAATAAAATACTGAAAAGACTTTTCAAATACTGTTTACTTACTGTTTACAACTGTGAATATGTTACTTACCAACATCTAACAGGAAGGTGACGATATATCACAAAAAAAATTGTGAGATTTGCTTAGCCAAAAAAAGCGGTATAATTCGTTGTATGAATGTTTTATTATATTTCACGGATGAAACGTTGTTTATCTTAAATATTTCTGTTTATTTGGGGACGTTTAATGATAAGTCATTTATATGACTTAACATTTACTTATTTTTTATAATAAATCTCTGTAAAAAGACATTCATTATTCTACACATACATATATTGTATAAGCCCACGGAAAAAATGTAGGAATCAAAAAAAGCGTCTCTATCAGTTATATATATGTCAGGTCCGTGGATCAGTGGTCAACGTCTTTGGCTTCAGTTACGGATCCCAAAGGTTCAAATCCCGGTGCGGACAGTCTCATAAACTGATTTTTTTCAATCGATTTATAGAATAGACAAGGATGTTTGTGATGTCTAGAAATCCCTTTGACCCATCTGATCCGAAAAACGGGTCGTAGCGAGAGCGATTAACTAACCACAAGTCTTGTCTTCCGTTGTCGGCTCGGTGGTGCAGTGGTTAATGTCGTTGGCTACAGTTACGGATGTCTCGGCTTCAAATCCCGGTATGGATAGTTTCATAAATTGATTTATGGATTTCTGTTCATAGGAGTGGATGTTTGTGAAGTCTATAATTCCTTCCCATCTATCCGATTTTAAAAACGGGGCATAACGAGAGCGATTAGTAAACCACTAGTCTTATCCTAGCCCTATCCTTCTATCCCTACTCTCTTCGAAAAAAGGGAGATTGAGCTACTGAGTAACAAGCAGTTCTTTTAAAAAAACTTCTTTTAAGATACCTCTATTAGAATTCCATATGCACCACACTGGGAGTGGACATGGTAAAATAAAAAAATGTTCTGTCCTAACCCAATCCTTCTATTACTACTCTCTTCTAAAAAGAAACGTTAAGCAACTAAGTAACAATAAGTTATCGTAGAAAAACTTCTGTTTAGATAGTCTTTAATAAAAGTTATTATTTTCCAAATTGCGAGCGGATATGATTTAAAAATATATATAGATAGTATTAATTCATATATTTTTAAATTAAAATGCGAAAAATCGGTTTATGTCACAGAAATGTGATGTTTCTATTCATTTTGAAAAAATATGTATTTTAAGAGATCGAAACAATCGCATAAATATTATAGGCTTAAATAAACTATTTTATTCATGATCATATATTACTATACAAGCCTTTCGCTATAAATATGAGGTAAACGACAGCACAAACAGGTAAACGATGGCTTGGATCTCAACTAAAAATACAGTTATATTTTGACAAGGAATGTAAGATCAAACATTTTGATCAAATAGTTATCTGACAACTAAGTTTGACGGTTCAAAAAGAAAAAAAACACTTGAATAGAATGTTCTGTAAACACATTCCAGCCGCATAAATATTTGGCATACTTTCATAAAACATAAAATCTCTGACGTCATGACGAAGGATTCAAATTTGATAATGAAACTCCATCAAGCACCCGCGGTCGAAATCTTAAATAAATTAAATAATGAAAATAGTTTCAAAAGACGTTTCGAAATGCCATAGAAAATCGGTGAATTTTTCAACAAAAATTTTTGAAAAAAGAAAAGTATCGTTTTATTTTCTTAACCATATCAGGCCCCAATGTAGAGCATATGGAGTAGCTAAACACCCTCCTGGCGATTTTTCACACAATAAGTTTTAAATTTATTTCCGTTATCGACAGATCTATCAATTTTTCCAGTTGCAAATCTAAAATGTCTTCCTATTTCATCCCCTGTTTGAAATTCAAAACTTTTCCAAACATACAAATGTCGTTTTTTTACATGACCTCGATCCTCGTTTTGCAAGGTTGACATACTCCGAAAAAACGACAGTCTAAAAGATTATTTTACTTTATCTTTTACGCCTGAAGACAAAAAATAACTAAATCATACTTAAATCGATCGTACTGACCATAACAGTTTTTCGTGATTTATTCAAAATAAAAACCTTCCGGAGCGTGCTTAGCGACTCTTGTTACTCGATTGTAAATAAATTATTTTTTATATATTCACAATTTTATTTTTCCAGCAGGTACATTTTCGATAGTAAAAATGATTACTAAAAAATCGATGCTTCTCTATTATGTTGGTTATTAATAATAATCCTGTAACAGGAATAACTGCTTTAAAATTTTCGAATGAAAGCAGCTGTCGAGGGATGTAATAATACCGTATTTAGTTTCTTGAATCCTGTATAAGTTAATATATAAGACGACTATATAAGAAACGTGGAAAATTGCAAGGCAACACTTTTCAGAGTATTACGAATTATTATCGCGGAGTTTTCATTAAATTATTCATAATCTCAATGCGAAAGTCTAATTTTAAATTAAAAGTAATCTGAAAGAGGAAACTACTTACAAATGAAGTTTATTCTTTTAATCAACTTTTATTAAAAAGTAGTACTGTAGGTTTGTGAAATTGATGCATTATAAAATTAAATATGCCAAAGGTAGTTTTCGTACAGTTGTGAATAGTGGTTCATTCAATCAAAATATAAATCAACTATTGTTACAAGGATATTAATTAGCGAAGTTAAGCTGTTTACGTATAGACTTATAGCCATAATGGTGGAAAAAGTTTTAAGATACGTATCGACGGCATATAAATTCAATGAAATATATCAACCTAACACAGTAGTCTAACTTTTAACGTGAAAGTCTTTCGCTGTACACTTGCAAATATATTTTATTCACTTCAAGAGCAATGCAGATTGTAATGCAGAACGCTGTCTGATATGTCAATTGTTTTAGAATATTAGATTATTTTCAGTTTATGTATCTATATATCTAGAAAAAATATCAATTATTTATATTTAATATTTGCGGCGGTAGCAACAAATGCTTTACATTTTTTTCAATGTCTTTGATTAAGTCCACATATTGAAAATCAATACAACAATTACAGTCATAAAGACGAATCAAATCCCATTCTTTAATGGCGTAATTCCCGCTCCCAGTGTGGAACATAAAGACTCCTAATGGAGATATTTCAAAAGGAATTTTTCTACAAGAACTGCTTGTTACTCAGTTGATCAAATTCTATTTTTCGAAGGGAGTAGGGATAGGTTAGGGCTAGGACAGGACCTGTGATTAGCTAATCGCTTTTTTTATTTATTTTTACCATGTCCCCTCCCGATATGGAGCACTCCTAATGGACGTATCTCAAAAGCATTTTTTCTACGAAAACTGCTTTTACTCGTTAGATAAACTTATATTTTTCGAAGGGAGTAGGGATTGAAGGATATGGCTAGAACAGGGCCGGTGATTATCTTATTACTCTTGCTGCTCTCCGTTTTTAAGACCGGATTGTTGGGAGAGAATTTTAGACATCACAAACATCCATGCCTACGCACAGAAACTCATAAATCGGTTGAAAAATCAATTTACCAAACTGTCTAGGTACTGGTATTTGAACCCGTGAGATACGTAACCGAAGCCAACGACGTTGACCAATGTGCCACAGACTCCACAGATTTGACAATACTTTTAGAATATATTCGTCATTAACTTTTTTAGGTAATTTTTTCAGTTTGAAGATGTTTCTGAAAGAAGCAAAACGCGTCACGTTCGTGACAAAGTCGACGCAGTAACTAAGCTACCAATTTCAATTTTATATTAAAAATGAATTTCCACAAAGTTACTGCCAAATCCATGGAAAATAAACTTTATAGAGTTGTGAGAAAAAATCAAAAAGAAACACAGTCCTGACTATAACATGTTATCTAAATATCTATCGATATTTTTTGTGCTACGTATTTTCATAATTGTTTACCTTAGTTCAGTTTTTCAGAAAAGGGTCGAATATTCAGTCAAAATGTATCTTTGCAACACCCTTAAAGTAATATTATGTGCTATCGTGTGTATATCTTTATAATTTCTTTGACTGTGCTTTCCGGTGTTGATTAAAATGATTTATGAAATAATATCAACAACGCAAATAATGTAAAAGCATGTAGACGGCTTAATTTCAAAGATAATAATAAATTATTACCCCGCGTAAGTATAGTGACGTCGTGGAAACGGCGTAGCGTTGGCGTAGAGGTAAAAAAATATCTTTGCATTAATTGAAGTGGCTCTGTTTCCGGGAGCGCTTTATATCCTGCGACTAGGGCTTCGTTTTTTCCGGTCAGCCATTACAATACATACTTCAACCTAAATCCATGAAGTGCCAGCGATTTTAACTAAGGAAAAGTGGCTGGTAGAATATAACTATTATCCCACATCCCTATAAAGATTTCTAAAACATTTTTTATATCAGTAGAGTGGACGGACCAGCCTCTTATTACGTCCAAAATAAAAAAGCAACAATAGACCTAGCCTGGACACGTGCTGCGTATGCCCCAGGGCAGCTTGAATCCTGCCCGTCTCTTCTATCAACAAGATGGATTCCGCCGCCCCAGAAGGCCGCTGATGACCATCCAAAGGATGTATTCGGTGAAGCTACGGAATGCTGGGATGACCTGGGAAGAAACGAAGAGAATGGCAGAAGACAGAGAAGCTTGAATAACCGCGTGATGGCCGTATGCTCCGAATAGGGAACTTATGTGGTTAAAAAAAATATGTTTATGGTTTGTATGATAAATTACTATGTTTCAAATAATAAACACATTCTTGCTGTGGTTTATCGCAGTATGAATTTTATGAACTCGATAAAAGCTCATTTTTAATCAAACTTTCGATATTAATAATTATTGATGAAGCCTATAGGGTCAATTGTCAATATGTAATTAATATCATCACCGTACTGGCAGAAGTTGGAAAGTAACAAAATTTACTGAAACTAGGTTAGTCCACAATGAGATTCTTGAATATCAACTAATTCTATGGAACAACTCAGTAGGTGCATTAATTATTCCAGTTTGGAAAACGACAGCAACTTATTTTATCAATAAGTATATTAATGCAGATTTCTAGGCAAGTAATTGTCCTGTCTATTGATCCCTAACTTGATTAATGATAGATTGGCAGAAATCCATCTATATTTTGAAATTATAATTATGTATGTAACATAAAATACCGATCACTCTTAAGTGTTAACTGTCAATTCTTGGTGGAAAGGCATTATATATTAAAAAATAAAATACCGAGGCAAAAGACTTTATCCTAAGAGTTAAAATTTTCATTTGTTGTTTAATCAGAACTGTTAATATGTTACTTACCAACTTCTGCCAATACTTTGACGATATATGTATCGTTTTCATTCGATGCGTGATTAGGGTAGGAAGTATTATATTTAAAACCATCAAACTTTCTCTTATCTTGTAA
This sequence comes from Himalopsyche phryganea, assembly GCA_022494535.1. Taxonomy (NCBI): domain Eukaryota; kingdom Metazoa; phylum Arthropoda; class Insecta; order Trichoptera; family Rhyacophilidae; genus Himalopsyche; species Himalopsyche phryganea. The sequence goes on along the minus strand of JAGVSL010000110.1, from coordinate 841,692 downwards.
AATATTTCTTATATCTTGTATATCATTTTTGATGATGCAACATATTTAATAGTTGAATGTTACAAATAACAGCTTCCCACTCCATTGGACAAATAATTGCACTGGATTCGAGATTTATGAGGCATGACTTTGGGCCATTAGGGTCAAAGAAAAGTATCTATTTTTTTCTTAACTTTGTATGACAGCCCAAAAAGATTTTCCAAGTAATTAATCATAAACAAAAAAGTGTTTTCAGCAGAAAAAATATTATATCTGCTGATTCTTTTGATTACTCTCATTGCCACTAGTAGTATTATATCATTTTATATCCAATACTAAAATCAACTCGAAATTGCCTAAAATTGAGATAGGTTTCTTTGACCCTAAGGGGTTGGCTTGTTAATACATGAATCGGTGCAAAACAAATGTGAATAATTTTATCGAATTTCAACTAGAGATGACTGTTTTGTACTAAATTCACATTAAAATGATCAGGACCGGTTTCGGTCATTTCAAACATTATCAACTGGCAATTAGTACAAAAAATGTTGTTTTATTTTTAGAATATAATGCCTTTCCACCAATAGTTGACAGCTAATTAATAAACTTCGTAAAATAAATATGAGATTTTTTACAATACGCTTGATTCGTCGCACTGGATTTGACCGACTTTGACGTAACGTGAACAAATTATGTTTTTTAAGTAAGTATGGTTTGAAAAAAATTAATAGAATTTCACTATTTCTATTGAGTTCCAGTTTTCGAAGGCAGTATTCATGTTTTCTATGAATTCCGCCATAACTTAGTGAATATTCATTTTAAATATAAAATAAAATTGATCGCTTTACTATTCCACTGGTTGTGTTACTAATGGTGACACGAGCTTCTATTTTTAAGGACCTCTTACAAATCAATATATCTGAAATCAAAAATGAAGCCCCATTAAAAATTAATTCGTAAATAATTGCTAACCAAAATAGCGAATTGGGAAATTTTCAAAGAAATTGGTGAACCATTTAAAAGTTATGAAATATAAAATACCTAATTAACACTAAACAACCATGATAAATGGTGAATGAATATCGGCCGGGAGTCTTCAGGAGGATTTTTAAAATAAAATGCTGTTCCACCAAGAATTAGAATTAAAAAAAGTTAACACCTAAAAAGTAAAAAAAACCTACATAAACCATAAGTCAGGTCACACAATATGTAGTGACAGATAACTTTCAAAACATACGAAAAAAATGTTTAACTTCAATGACATGCAGAATCCGATAATTTTATTTGCTACAATCAAACTCCGGTACGTCCAATTCTATTTCACTTATATTCATTACAGTTAGTTATCAAATGGCTACATAAAATATGAATACTTTCGTCAATTGGAAATACAATACGATGGAAAAATGAACTAACGATAAAACTAACAAGTTTAGCATAACCCGCAAAATATGTCGTTTACTATTAACATTGAAAAGTGGACATGTCTGTTTTTGCTTTTAGATGCCTCATATCAAAAATATTACAACCTAAGGTTCTCAATAATTTTTATAAAAAATAATCAAATTCAAAAAAGAAAATATATGTTTTCAATATAATTGTAATTTCGGAATGTTTTGTTTCATAGCCGTACGATGTTATATTTACACACGACTTACTCCTCTTTCCAGCGAATACGTATTATAGCTTTACAATGAATTTGCACTAGCAAAGGGAAATGTATGCTATCAGTGTAACACCGACATTTGCTTTGATATGCCAACAGACTATTATACATTTTATCACTTTACTTGACCTCTTTTCATAAAAAAAGGAAAAACATATACAACGCTAGAATTTTTCAAATAAATTCACCACTTTTGCGCGCAGTACCAATATTGCTTTATATTTTAATTTTTATGTGTCTTATGCTTTATGTTTTAAAAACTTTCAACAAATACATGGAAAAAGAACAATAAGAAAAAAAAATTACATATATATTGAAAAACATATAGATTTAAAATAATAAGGCAAACTTAAGTACATAAATGTAAATTTCTGTATTGCTATAAATTCTTTTTAAAAATTCCAATTTATCGATGGATTTTCCAATCGATTAAATGTTCCTGGGTAAGTCTGTAAAGTTAATAAGTAATTTTAAATGTGATGTAATTTTAACAGAAAAGTTATTATATGTAAGTAAATTTCTTTAAATGAGCAGTGAATAATACAAAATAATCTTATGTTGCGCGCAAATATTGGCGCGCTAAAGTCGAAAGCACAAATATCGGGGTCGTACTGCGCGCTAGTCTTCTGCTCGCAAAAGTTGGAGTGCCAAATCAACATACACGCTATAAATAAATAACCCTCAGTGGAGCTAGTCTGAAGATGCTTCTCAAAGACGCAAAACACGTGGTAAAACAACCAGTGGAATAACGAATATATCAATTTTAATTTAAAATTATTGAGAGCATTCACATTTCTATTTTTAGGATCTGATGGGTGTGGTTCTTCATGTTTTAATAAATATATTAACAATACAACTTAATTATGTAAATTCATATCGTAAAAAAACGACATCATCAACTACTATAAATATTAAAAAATCTTTTGGACTCATGCGTCCTCAAAATTTCATTAATTTATTAATAATTTTAGCACAATTCCAAAAATGTATTGTTTAAATTCCATGATAAACTTCAATTTGCAATGAATGTAATATATTATATCAATTTCAGTAGGTTTGCCCATCGGTCTAAGATTAGCCCACTACATGAAAAAAGGTGCAGCTATAATACCATGATAATGCCATATGAATATTTTTTAGTTAAGCAAAGGTATTGAATAGCGGTGATAAAAATATGTATGAATGTGCAACATAATTTGTTTTATTGTTGAATTTGTAAGATGTCAGCTTGGAATGATAAAAAACAATTTAAAAACTTTTGTGATTATTTGTATCGTGGGCCAAAGTTACCCGATTTTGGATGAAAACTCTGTCCACCTTGTTTTATCTATATTTATATTTTAATTATAACAATAAATTTATTTATGTTGATTAAATGTGGATTATTGAGATTTTGTACACTTCCATGTATTTTGTCACTAACGACCCGGGTTTCGCCTTTCGGCATCTTCAGGCATTCGAGCACACGAATGGACTCGAACTGTTCGAGTCGAACAGTTCGAGTCCATTCGTGTGCTCAAATGCCTGAAGATGCCGAAAGGCGAAACCCGGGCCGTTAGTGACAAAATACATGGAAGTGTACAAAATCTCAATAATCCAAATTTGATATTGAAATTCCATCAAGCACCCTCAGTCGATGTCTTAAATTATGTCTTAAATTAAATTATGTTGATTAAATTTCACCTTAAAACATTATTTCATTTCTATGTAGAACAATACCACACATAAATGCAATGACGAACCATAAAAATACAAAACCCCCGAACTGGCTCAAAGTAATCGATCTATGCATTTCATCGTCATCAAAGTTACAGTAACAGATTCAGTAAATAATAAAATTTAGGAATTATGACATCAAATTGAAATTGTTTTACCACCAAAACCAATTAAAGATATTTATTGTATTGTAGATATAATTCATTGCAAAATCTGTCGCTCATTTTGATATTACTTATTAAAGGAATAACGTTTTGCGAAGAATTCAATGATTCTCATGCACAGTATTGAGCCTTCTAGAATTCCTTTCTTTTATGAAATATCGTTATGTCTACCCCAACCGGTCGTGAAAAGTTTCGATTAAACTATTAAAATTCCACATAAAACATCCCCCTTCCACTCTTTGCCTCTATCTTTGAATCACGGAGCTGATGACAGCCGGGCAAGAAGCACGCTCTCACCTTAAAGCCAACAGATTCTGATCGATATGTTAGCAGAAATAATCCAATTTCTCATTCAGACAAATATGCATAAAGTGTAACGCGCTCCATCTCTTTCGTAGTTTTTTTTTATGATACATCCTGGTAAGAAAAACAACTTTTCATGCTCGTGTTTCGTCTCTGTCTAATGCGCGTCGAAGAGAGCAGCTGTCAGTTTGTAGGGGCATTTATCACGGCTACCCGCCTTCACAAAATTACCATTTTCTTTATTTTTTTCCGCAAGCCACTTAACCCTTGGAGTGCCGCCGCGCATGTTAGTATTCATATCCTGACAATACAACCACGTCGTTCCTCGTCATACATGGCTATCATCTATGGCACATTAACAAATGACCTTGCATCCCTCTCCATGCCACGCCATCTTATTTACTATGCTATTTTTTGTTTTTAATTTATCAGCTCTAAACAGAATTTTCGCATTATAAAACTACATAAGACGCATAAGATCGCTGATTCTCAGTATACCGAAATGCAGGATACTTAATCTCGCTTAAATTAAGTGGCTGAGCGAGTAACATATTTTTTTTTCTCTTTATCTTTTCTTTTCTTAGGCACAATAATGCGTATAGCTCTGCATCGGGCCAAGAATTAGGAGTTAATTTTTTCTTTTCTTGATCGTTATTGCGTTATGGAAGGCGGCTGCATACACATGACGGGTGAAGGTGGGGCAACCAACTTTTAGTATACATAAGACATCAATACCAGTAGTGTCGTGAAGAGCTTTGAACCAAATGACGGAATGACATTTTTTAATTTAAGATTATATTCATTGATGTAAATACGATTAACATTCTGTAATTCAAACTACTTGTTTGAGATTTTGTAATTTGAGCTTTTGTAACAAAAAACAAATTTGAAGTCATTTAAAAAATCAAACATTTTGGCCATATTTGAGTGAAAATATCTTGTTTTTAAAATTACATATTATGCTGGGGACATAGTTCAAATGCATCCCAGAAAAAAAATGTTCGAATAATGCTGCGTTAGAATGCACCAAGTGATCCTGTTTTTCTTTTTATTCTACTGCATTTAAAGGGTAACTAATTTACATCATCGTTTTACTTCGTAAACTGGTTTTTCAGAAATCTAAATATGCTGAAAAGTTATACTTGAGCCTTTTTCCACAAAACTAATGAAAAAAAATACCGCAATGTGAAATTCTTGCCTTGCGTTCTGAGGGCTAAAATTGTCTGCCAAAATCGCCCGGAGATGCAAAAATAAGGCAAGATGCTTTTATCTGCGTGGTAGAAGGAATAGGGTAAAACGTTTCTGCAAATAGGTCTCGCTAAATTAATATAGTTTAAGAAAAACTTTACTGGAAAGCAAAACATCCAAATGGTAACATTCTAAACAAATATTCGAGACTTTTTTTATTCACTGGCAATTTAGCAGTACTGTGAAATAGCGTTGAAAATACATATAGAAGTCTTGCATAAAACTGGTGTCTCTAAAGAAATTAAAGCCAGGAAATTGATTATTTTCTGTTTTTTGGATAATGACTAAAATACATACACTTTTTTTCTGAAAATTGATATTTACAAGACCGATTACTGCCATCGGTTTTCGTTTATCATAATCATCTAAAATATTATAAAATATACAATTGAGCAGCTAGGGTATGCGCTAATAAAACTAGTACTTCAAATCTCGTATAACACGGCTTTGTATTACACGACGTTTTTGTGGAACCATATGACCGTGTTATACGAGGCCCAAGTGTACTTCGAAACTCACTTCTCCAATGTAAACATTAGTATAATATGCTCATAGTAATAATATTAAGATTGTATTTTCATTCTAGAATTAATTTGATTTAATTTTAATCTTCGGTGTCTGGTTGAATAAATTTTACTTACTTCAAAACTCAAAAAAATGTACATTTTATTGTTATTTTAATAATTGATGTTACAATGACTTATTTTTTACTGATTCATTTCAAAATTTTATTTATTTAAACTAACATAATATTTACTCTCATAACTTAAAGTTTATTTTTCATATAATGATCTGAAATGTAAATTAAATACCAACAAATTGAATCTCCTATATTTCTTTCGAATTTTTTTACATAAATAAGCTATTTTTGTTGTTTTTCTTATCAAATGAAAATACCATAATACATTATGATTTCAAACGTAAAACAAAACATCATTAGATATTGTATTCAGTGCTATTTTTTATATTCAGAATACCATATTGTATATCCACTGAAAATTAAAAATAATTTGTTAACAATAAACTATGAAATGCCGTACCATAAATTTGGGTAAGTTTGCCCATCGGTATAAGATTGACCCACTACGTGGAAAAAGGTGCTGTTATAATATCATGATAAGACTAACGCCATATGAACATTTTTTGGTTACAAACATATTGAGTAACCCTTGGTGGTAAAAATATGAATGAACGTACAGTATATTTTGTTTTATTATTGAATTTGTAAGCTGTCAGCTTGTTTAGCCATGTTTTCAATTTGTATTAGTAATACCAAATACTGTGTATGGTTTCCATATCAGTTATGTACAGAATATATGAAAGCATAAAAAAAAGTAGCCAAGTCTTTAAAATCACTGGATTTATACTAATTAAAGTGATTATTTGTGTCGTGGGCCAAAGTTACCCGATTCGGATAAAAATTTTGCCCATCTAGTTTTATCTATATATATCAATTATAACAATAAATCTATTTATATTGACTAAATTTCATCTTAAGACATTAGTTCATTCTATGTAGAACAATACCACACACAAATGCAATGGCGAACCATAAAAATACAAAAACCCTCAGAACTAGGCCAAAGTTACCCAAGTTGACTGTACTTATAATATTATTTTGTACTATAACATATGTTTTATTATAAAAATCTTAACCCAATTCAATGTGATCTGGTGGTCCTAATTTTCTCAAACCTCTGCCTTCCACGAATGAAATAGAGTCATGTGCTAAAATACAAAATTTAGCCGCCGTAATTATTTATAAACATTTGTTTACACAAATCATCTCGTATTCATAGGTTCCTTCACAAGGGTCAAGCGCAATGTCGGCCAAAATTTGATGATAATATATTCCTTACGTCAACCGTGACAAAAAAGTCGGTCCGAAAATGGAAAAATTCTATCGATCTATATAATAAGTGCTGCCCATTATTTTTATCATAAAATATTCATGTCGTTAAGCAAAATGTCATTTTTGTTTTACAATTGTAGTAGGGGAAAATTTTCCTGTCGAAGTTAGTTTTCTTATTTAAAAATTGTTTATTAAAAATTACGTAGACTTTAAAAAATAAATTAATCAAAAGTGAAAAATAGCTCTACCTCTACCGAAACTACCTTTTTAATTTAGATTTAAAAAATAGTTTAAGCAAGCATTAAATCAGTGGCGCACTGAATCTGCAGTAATTATTATATTTAATTTCTCTGCTGGATATTGACCGCCTTAACCCTTCCGTACTCATTGTGTAACATTTTGTTACTTCGGCTTTTAAACTTTTAAATTATCTCTGAAATAGCTGATACAAAAAATTTTAAATGTTGCTATTTGTAAATAAAATAGTTCTACATATAATTAAGAATTAAAAATACATTAATGTTTGCGTCTTCTTTGTATAATTGATCATAATTTGATAACCTCGTCAATTTTATTATCGAAAAATACAAAATTATAGTAAAGTATAGTATTAAATATGGAAAATAGTATTTTATAGTAACGAAATACAACATATATTACGTAAAATAACCACGTAATACTACATTAAACCATATTTTGCTCTTTGGAATTGTCGTTTCACTTTATAAATGCGTTTATATGATAACACCCCCACGGTAACGCAATGTGACTGAATGAGACGCGAAGGGTTTTTTTAGCATGAAAACGGGAAGGTTAATTGTCTTTATTTAAAAATGGTCACTGTCAGGTGACTGGAATCTGATTCATAGACAGGAAACTATCAGGAGCATAATAATTTGTGATACAAATAGCCGCATTCGAATGAGACAACTATAGGGCTAAGACATAGTGGTTAGTTAACCGCTCTCGTTACGCCTCTTTTCTTTAGGATTGGACGGGTGGGAGGGAATATTCAGACATCAAAGACATCCATGCAACAAAAATCCATAAATCAATTTGCGAAACCATCCGTCGCGAGACTTGAACTCGCGATATCAGTAACCGTAGCCAATGACGTTGACCACTGCACCGCTGATCCTACAATTCAATATTTTGAAGAATTTAATATTTTAATATAATATATTGGGAACTTCAAGAATCGTTATAAACACAGAATTATTTATTTTCAAGGTTTTTTCAGTAGCACATAGAAATTTCTAAGAATTGAATTTGACGAAAACTCATAACAAATTAGTATCACGCAAAACTTCACTTTTCAGAAAGAATAAAAATATAAGACTTTTTTAACAAGGGTGGCCTATTGTTACGTAGTCGCTCTATTTCGTAATTTGTTTATAATTCACAAATGTGAGTATAAATGTAGACATCGATGTATGACATGTGCGTTTAGTTATTCGCACATTTATTTACAAACGGACAGAAGTACCAATAGAAATATGTATACCTTCAGTGTTCAAAACAGATATCAAAAATAGTAATTGTGCGACAAATGAATGGTCAATAATAATTGGAAATGGTCGTAATACCGTTGATGTGTTTTACCACACGCCACTGCTGGAAAAGTCGAAGAATTTAATCTGAGAAAGACATCGGCCCACTTACAAGTTTGTGCGGTGATTATTATTTGGGTCACTAACTAATTTCAAGTTTCCTTCCGTACGTAATTACGGAAATTTCAACACAATTATCCCACGCCCAAATCAAGCCTTTTACAAGTGAATATTTGGAAAATAGCGGTTGGCCATAATCGTGCATGCAACAGTACAATACCTAGTTATTACAACGTAGCTATTAGAGTTCTGCACGGGCCGAAATTTGATGAAATTACCCGGTCCGAGCCGGTTCCCATCAGGCCCGGTGCGACCAGCACCCGAGTCCATATATACCATACTTGTTACCCGAACCCGACCCGAAGCTCTCCGTATGTTTTTCGGCCCGAAAAAAACCCGATTTTTATTTAAATTACAATAGCATAAAATTGATTCACATTTAACACACTTAACGTTTCCAACTTTTTCATATGTAACAAAATCTATTATTTCACGAAATGACACGTCACTTTTAGCATATTTCTTTTCAGGCAAAATATTATAATTACCACTTTTCAACTTTATTTTATATCGTTGAAAGCATTTTTAACGAATTGTGTTTTTTAATAATGAATTTTCTCACACACAAAACTGTCAACTATCTAAAACCAATAGAAAGCAGAAAATGAATAATATTCACACTTTTTTATGTAGGAACGAATATTAAACTTTCTATCGGTGATTCCTAAATAAACAATACATAGTTTAAGACTTTATATCAATTAGGTCACACAGTTTTATGAGCTTCTCAGCTTAGTGTTCCTAAAATTTTAAATGATGTCGCCATACATTTCAAACGAACGGTTTCAAACCGGTAGGATATTAAAAACCTAATAAATTATTATAGTTATTTCCTTTTTGTTATCAATGGTACTCATGGCCAGAACATAGTCCGAAATATCTTTCTCGGGAATAAATTCTTAACTCATGCCCGCCCCGGGCCCGAATCTCAATTGTCTATACCCGCCCGAACCTGGCCCACGACCCGGGCCCGTGCAGACCTCTAAGTAATACGCACAAAGTATACCAATACATATTGCGTACAATCTTTTGTTATAATCAGCGTCAACTTTTTATAGTCAATTTTTGACAATAAACCTAATCTCTTTCTTTATCTTGAGTGTTATATTTGTCGCATAACTACTAGGCGTGGTAATGTCTTAAAACAGTGATACTCAATCAGGATTCCGGCATTTCCATCGAACGAATTTAACATAAATGAATTAGCACACTGTGTAATCTATCAGAGATATATATTTTAAAATATTGCATGATGAGTACCTATTTCTATGTTGGGAAATAAGATCGCTTAAAAATAACACCAATTTAACGACGTAAAAAAACGCTACCTGTATTTTAGGCAAATAGTAATAAAACAATAACACATTTTTGCGGAAACTAGTTGAGTGATTTAACATCTCAGTATTTAATCCTACAAAACTGTCTTTATTTTCAGTAATAAGCTTAATAAAGTTTTTTTCTGTTTTCATCAGTTACAATATTTGCGTTAATTTAAGACATCGACTGAGGGTGCTTGATGGAATTTCAATATCAAATTTGGATTATTGAGATTTTGTACACTTCCATGTATTTTGTCACTAACGACCCGGGTTTCGCCTTTCGGCATCTTCAGGCATTCGAGCACACGAATGGACTCGAACTGAGCTCAGTTAGCGTTAGTGACAAAATACATGGAAGTGTACAAAATCTCAATAATCCAAATTTAATATTTGCGTTATTAAATAATTTGTTTATTACAAATTTAGCCGAATAAAAAGCCATTTTTTTTAAATACGACTATAGCTTTTTCACACGTCTCAAGATCATTTGATGTTGACATTTTAAAACAAAACATCGTCCAGTTTATATCGACACCGATTTCATGTCTTATTCAAGAAACATTAATACCCTCCATTCAATTGATGTATATGAAATATAAAAAAAAAAAAACTCACTGCTTCTGGAACGACAGACTCTTCGTCGATGGTGGAGCTGCAAACCAGACTAAGAGGCCTTCTCTGAGTAGAGCTATTTTTTCGTCTGATGGCACGTGCTGTTCCTCCCGTTAACATACTCGGAACGTTAAGGAAACCATCCGAGGAGCTAGTACCGCTCACGTTAGAATATCTGTGAACGGGATAACAATTAAGTAATTCACTTAGCACCCTATTATCACATTACAAACCATACATTAACCTCTCTCCAGATGATCTCAGTTGGACATAGTTGTGCAGAAAGTAGCCAATACACAAAAAATAAAATATAATATAGATCAGGTGTGTGAAAGTTTACTCGCTTGGCTGAAAAAATACATTCTTTGAATAAAACACAAATATTGTGCTGATTATATTTACTAACCAGGCACTCGGGTAACAGTCACACTACTATATTTACGTTTAAAATAAACTGAATGATTATATATTTCATATAAAACAGTCAGTCACTTGGTCATATTCTTAATTTAATCGAAATAACATTCAATTATCGTATAAATTAAACCTCAGAAGTGTGACTTTCCTACTTTTTTAATTTCATGTGATTGTAAAAGTAGCATTATCTCAGCTTGACATTATTGTGCATTGGTTACACTCTGTATAGATATATTAACTTATATATTTCATTTCAGGTTTCTACGGTTTCCTAATAAAATGAACTCTATGTACAGGGGTGCGCTGGAGAGTACTCGGGCGTGCCCCTTGATAAATTTGACTCAGGCCTGCTAGCCCATGTTTAAATTAATAAAAAACAATTTTCCCAGATCAAATCAGTAGCTAACTGTAATTTCTGTAGATGGTTCTTATGTACTATGAAATTATTATGGTTTAAATGTAAATATTATTAGACTTTGTAAACTTTTAAAACTACTCGTAAAATACATTTATTTTTCCATAGTCTAACAATGCTTAAGAAAGCCGATGTTTAATATAAAATATTGCTTCCAGATTTTTTTTGTGAATGATGATTTGAACGAGCATCATTCATAATTTATGCGTGCACATTTTTCCCCTTTACCGTAGTTATGCACAGCTTTGAGAAAAACAGTTCCCAATATTTATTCCTTTCTTCTACTATTATTTACTAAGGAGAACTTCACTTTCAATCCAGTGTTCTTTAGTTAGCTCAGCTAGCTCAGTTTACTGTGAACGTCTTGGGTATTTGGATAGAGATAAGCAAAAGAGAACCGACTGACGTTTTAAGGTATTTTGAGTTATGAATGGTAACTGGTCAGAAAAAGTTCAAAGTTCGATATGCTAAAGAGAACCAATTTGGATTCGGTCTAGTTTTCATTTTATTTACATTATTTCCCTTTTGTTTAACAAACAAAATATATTTAAACGTCAAATTTTCTGTCACGATAAAAGAATCAACTGCAAAGTATCTCTTATGCAAAACAAGTGGTTGATCGTTAAGTTGCAGTTGGTTCCTTTTAATAAAAATAAAGGTTTCTTATCTATTGCCAGCGTCGGTACATTTACCCAGTCTTTGTGTCTTATAATATCATCATTCAGACATATTGTTCACAAAGCTAACTTTATAAAATAAAATATTTCGTTATAATCCGTAATTATTCATAGAGTATTCAAAACATAAAAATATTTAGTTAGCACTTGGTTCCCTTATGATAAATACATTATTAATGGCTTAGCATATTGAAGGGAATCGTGTTAAAAGAAACCAACTGGCAGTCTGAAGATGCTTCTTAAAGAGGCGAAACGCATCACTTTAGTGATAAAACAATTGAAATAACTGAGTCACTATCAATTTTAATTTTATATTAAAAATGAACTCCACAAAGTTACCGCGGAATCCATAAAAAATAGGGAACAAACTCTTGGTTTCTTTATGCAAAACGGTTGCAACTGAATTATTGTTTAATATCTTAAAATCTATAAATTTTCTCTCTATTTTTTAACTATTAATAGAGTTCTATTAGTAATAGCCGTAATATTAAATAGTTTTCACTTCACAAAACTAACCAAAAGTATTTGAAAACATGTGCAAACTTTGAGGCTTAATATTTCCATTTGGAAAATTTGCAGTTGGTTCCTTTATTTCTATCCATTTATTCTAACATTTATTTATTTGTCATTTTATCTAATGTTATTTTTTGTCGATAAGTGCAATAAATAACATTCGATTACTTTAATAATTATTGCATGTAATTATGAATATATGCGTGATAAAAAAAATCTGCTCCTTCTCCAGAAAACCACGAATAGCTTTGAGAATAAGTAAGCCCCTTGTTATCGTATCAGCAGCCCACCTCAGTCTGTGTTGTTTAATAATTTCGTTTACACGTGTTTGAAATATATGTTGTAAATTAAATAGCATACTGATTTCTACTTATTTTTTATATCTTGCCATATGAAAAAAATAATTACTTACTTAAGTCTACAAAAAAGGTATAAAATAATTCGAAAGTGAAAATTGTTTTGAAATCTGTTGTTGCTGGCTGATCGTTTTCCGTCCCTATTTTAAGATACAGATTTAGTATAGATAGATTAATGTAGATAGCGAAATAGAAAACATCGTATATACAGATGACTTTTTTCAAATTTATAAACTGTTAATTAAAATCATTTTATTTAAGTTATGCTTTCTAGAATAAAAAATCTATTTCACTTTAGTATATTCTATTGATAGTAGAATATTCTTCTTTATGGTCGTATTTCTCACGAGTGAGGGTCGCGACCTCCGCCTACCCCAACAACTCCATTTCCTTTGACGATCCTTCGCCCACCGCTCCTGCACTTCACTGCTCTGAGGGCCATAGAGGCCTGTAACGTCTTTTGCTCGGTAGCTCCAGCGAATTGGAAGCATTGCACGTCCCCTTCAGCATTCGACTTTCGCTGTGACGACGAGTCTATGAAAATTGTTCGCGATGTGGCCAAAAAATCCGAGTAGGCGTCTTATATTCACGGCTGAGAGACTATCCTGGCTTTATAGCTCTTTCAGGATACATGCGTCTGTAGTTTGGCCATCCATGGTAAACTGAGGATCCTTCTACAACACCATATTTCAAATGCGTCCAGCAAATTCCATGTGGAGTAGACCAACCATCGTACATCGACGCATTTTGGTATGTATGTTTATTTCCTTGCTTTTCCAAATTCTCTCTAGCCTAGACATGAAGTAGAATATTTATACACCCATTATCCATAACGTCAACTGAATCCAAATTATATGTAATATAAATTGATAACTTTGTTATTCCACTATTTTGACACTAATTGTAGCACGTACAGAGCAGAGAGGTAGAAACTTTACTATTAGAATCGAGTAAATAATAATGGAGTTAAAATTAATAGTGTAGACTTTTGAGAAATTAATGAGACTATTAACAGAAATCAATTATTAGTAAATGACATTTCATGTAAGACAGGTGGCTCACCACTATTATATTTATTTCTCATGGGATCTCCCTCCAAACACGGATGATTAATTTTGTAATTAAAAGTGTTAATTGGTACTATTATTGTGTGTGTTTAATCCCCCCCTCCCGCTCCTCGTTTTTGAAATTTACAAATTATTAATTTGAATCAATGTTTACCTTATTAAAAAATAACCATACGATACTGTAAGTCTGGCGATGCTTCTCAAATAGGCGAAACAAGGTTACCGCCGAATCCATAGAAAATATTAAGTGTCATCAATTTTAATTTCATATTTAAAATGAATCACCACAAAATCACTGCCAGCTCAATTATACCTACTTCATTATTATTATGTAGGTTTTGAGTTATTTTTAAAAAAACATACGCACACGAATCTTTATGTAATATTTAATATGACATATGTACATGGAATATATTAATTCTTATCACTTTTCGAGCGTAACGTGGGAAATTATTATTATGCCAAATGAAACAAAGTTTGATGGCGAAGGACTTCTGTCTGATATTAAAATTCAATTACTGCCATTTTTCCTGAATTCGATCTATAATATATTCCGTCTGATTATCCCTTTTAAAGAAGCGACACGTGAGACGCTCGATAATAATAGAGCAACAACTGAAGATCAAAAAATAATTATCAATTTTATTTAAAAAATAAAATACAATTCGTTTGCACTACTTCCACATTTTTATTCAGTTGATAATGCTCCTACCCATATGATCCTAAAAAATATTTCTCCAAAGTTACCGCATCTATCTAATATATGAATTCGGATGAGTTCAGATACTTCAGATATCTCTACTATATAGCACAAAATACATGTAGGAATATATATGTTTGTATGCTGTCGGTCACAACAACTCCTCCCAAACGGCGTACACTCGCGACGTGAAATTTTCACACGTCATTCTGGCTAAAATTGTTAGATCAACTGCTCTATTTTCAACTTTCAATTCTCAACTAACTTTTAACCTAAAACTGAAAACGCAATATTTTTGACGTTTCAATAAAATCGAAATAGTTTCGTAAAAGGTAATAATAATAGTCGCCTAGAAACTGCTCAATATTTATATATTCTACAAGTGACAGTTGAGATATTAACGCGAACGAAGATATTTTTTGTGTTAAATATTGAGTTTCATGATTGTGATTTCGTAGAAAGTGAGTGGTAAATTCTTACAACTTGGTGTGTATCTGGAATCGTCATCGAGAATTAGCGTGTTACTCTGATCGTATGTTTAATTTGTGTCGCTGCATTAGTCATTATTAAATGCAGATCAACAAGCTGTCTATCGGGAATTTCTGCGGCTCCATAACAAGAGTGCAGGTGGCAAAGTTTTCATCATTTATTTTAGCTGGTTTCACCTCTTAACACTATTATTAATTGGTGGACTATGTTTTGTGGGTGTAACAAAAGAGGTACGGTTGACGATGATATTTTCAAATTTCAACATTAGCTAACCAACGTCTAAATTTAATAACCTTAGATAATCGTTTACCATCTTGGGCGAAGCCGGGTAAAAAATACTAGTTTAGTATAAAATACAGAAATAAAACCAGGTCAATCTAAATGTTAACCGAATTTTCGAGCTATTAAATATAATAAGCTCCGTATTTTCTATTCATGCGATTATTATAATAAAGACCATTTTTTGTCAGTCTTTAGACATAAAGCAAAATTAATTTATTGATATATATATATATATATATGTAATAATTTAAGACATCGACTGAGGGTGCTTGATGGAATTTCAATATCAAATTTGGATTTTTGAGATTTTGTACACTTCCATGTATTTTGTCACTAACGACCCGGGTTTCGCCAAGCACCCTCAGTCGATGTCTTAAATTATATCAATATTGCTAGTACAGCAAGATTGACTGAACTCTACAGTAAATTAGTGTTAAAATATCGTGTTGTTTAAGCGTTAGACACTGTTTACGTCTGTCAGTTCGAGTCCATTCGTGTGCTCGAATGCCTGAAGATGCCGAAAGGCGAAACCCGGGTCGTTAGTGACAAAATACATGGAAGTGTACAAAATCTCAATAATCCAAATTTTATATATATATATGTATTGTAGTTTTACGAAAAAACTAACAATATGTACTTATAAACCATGCGGATATGACTGTAAATAATATCGAATAGAAACGTGCATATTGGGTATAGCCCCCTGCGACAAATAAGCGAAGTATCACTCAATTCCCAATCTCCCTTTTCGCGTAAACTGTTCCCAGTAGAAAAATATGGCTTTCATAAAACTTCGTATTGGTTTTCCTCCAAAGGCCGTATTATATATTTGTCACAATAGATATTTATTATATTGCCTAGGGCACAAAACTTTTTATATTTCACATCAAACAAATTCAATACACGAAAATAAATGCAATAAGAGTTTTATATTGTAGTAGTATTTTTTACCCGGCTTCGCCCTAGATAGAAACGTTTATATTAGGTCATTTAGATGTTGACTAGCTAACTTTGAAATTTGGTTGAAAGTTTAAAATAGCACAATGAACCTCTTGTAACATATACAAAGATGGTGTATGAATGAAAAATAATGTTTAAAGTTGAAAATAGCAATAATTGAAGACAAGAATTACCCCACCTTCACTCTTGTTATGGTGCCGTATAACTTCTTGATAGATACATAGCATATTGATCTGCATTTAACAATGGCTCCTGCAGCGCCGCAAAATTCTACGCTAATTCTCGCAGCATTTCCCGACTCATGTTAAGTGCATGCTGTCGCGAGGGACATACCGTGTCAATCTCCGACAAAGATTTTCAGATCATATGTCCAAGCTTGATGAGTGCCTCGTTGCAGATGCCATTGGTATAGTTCAAGGTAACGTGAGGATTTACTCGACGCAAGATATTCAAAATAATATATCTTCAGACATGCAGTCATGCAGACATAAATTGTTCTCCCAAAGAGCTTTTGGATTGGAAGGTTCACAAAATGATCCGAGTGTGCAGCTCTCTTTATTGTTGCACTCCATTGATTGTCACTCTACACAATATGTGTCACATTCAATTCCATTGATGGTTGGAATATCTTTGAAACTTTTTGGACCTTTGACTTTGCGCAAAAACAGTCGTATGTGATAACAATCAAATTTTCTGGAGTGTACAGTGCAGATACGGCCAAGAGCGTTGCCAGACCGAATGCCGTCATGTCTTTTAACAATTGCACCTCGCTTTCGTCGACTGAATTTTTTTGACTTGTCCCATTTACTATATAAAATTTTCGAACATCGCAATAAAATAATGTATTCGCAAAGCTATCATTTTTGCAGAGCTTGACGAATTCTGTCAATATCGTGTTTGATGGATTGGCCAGAAGATTGCATTCTGGCCACATAGATGAAATAAAACTAATAATTTAAAATTACCTTCGCCGTGGTGATGAATATCCTCGCCAGGAGTTGTCAATGTGGCTGTCAATAGAGACTGATCTTGATATTCCTCTCGCCAAGCTTCTGTTGATCGGAACTGAGCTAGAACCTGTTGACATAAACCAAATATTATGTAAATATAGTATTTTTGAATAACAAACTATTGGACGTACGCTTACCACTATCTACGGTACAGCATATTTATATACATTCGATTTCGATTTTATTGAGACACATCGGAACTAGGTAATTTTAGCCCGATTAAGAGGATGACCCGATTACGCGAATTTCATGTATAATAAAATTATACAATAAATGTTTTTCTTCTGATTTATTTCTTTTTAATAAATTGTCAGGAGAATAATATAATAAGTAAGTAAGGGCAATGTGCTTCTGCAAAATTGCCTCAAATGTATATATGTATTTTTATATCTATTGCTTTTATAAGATATATAATATTATATCTTTTGTTTTTATAACTTTGTATTTCTACAAAATCAGCTCAGGTATTCAATGCACGAGTAGGATTACCTTGCTTTTATGTGTAAAATAACATTATGGTCACAGGCACAAACGAATATCGTCATCGGCTTCCTAATTTTATAATAATTTACTTTTACTCTCAACGATCAATTCATTTAAATATGTTTTTTTTTACTATTCATTTTTTTTTATCCATGTCTGCTCCCAATGTGGAGCATATGGTTTCCTAATGGAGGTATCTTAACAGAATCTTTCTACGAGAACTGCTTGTTACTCAGTTCATTTTTAATCTAATTTAATACATCGACGGAGGGTGCTTGATGGAATTTCAAATATCAAATTTGAATTGTTGAGATTTTGTACATTTCCATGTATTTTGTCACTAAAGACCCGGGTTTCGCCTTTCGGCATAGTCAGGCTCTGAAGTACACGTAAATTAAGGTGTATGTATGTGATTGTGGCAACCAGCTAGTTGCCGGAGACAAAGAAAATAATAGCAGTTCACTCGGCGACATTAGTGGAGGGTAACCTGTGGAATAGCTTGTTTCTAATCACGCGTTCCGCACTGCAAGAGTTGCATTCAAAGTTCACCCCGTGTTGTCGTTCACTTAATATTCTCGTTTTCTTCATTCAAAAACTATGGATTTCGATACAGAAAGATTAATTATGTGGGTAGAAAGGAGACGATCAATCAAGAACGTATCTTTTAATCGCGAAATGAAAAAAACCCAGTGGGAAGAAGTTGTGGAACTTTTCGGTGGCAACGGGTACACCCAATACTTGTTTATCTTATTCCATTAATTCTTGAAGAACAATGCTATTAAAACAATATTATCCACATGCATTTAGAGACTCAGCTGGCGTGGTACTGACAAGATTTTTTGTTTGTGGTTGCCCTATTCGTCTTTGGTCGCCCACTTTCTTGTTGCCGGAGACTGGTCGCCAGTGCTTAAAGGGCCTAAGAGTTAAAGCGATTCAAATATATGAATAAAATATAATACTTCCTTCACATTTGCTGTATTCTCAACCATTTTTTTTACGTTAGTCGACTCATATTATATTTTCTTAATCTTACGGTAAAACGGTAGTAAAAATGCATTTCATATTTAATTTAACCATAAAATGAGATTTCTTTTCAGCAATGCTTTTCTTTGTTAGCGGCATGATTAATTATTAATAATGAAAAAAAACCTTCCGCCATGACGTGCAATTTTCACTGTGCTAAAAGATTAATTATAATATTTTGTAATTACCGTGACAGTAAATTGATTAATAGCCTACAATGAATTACAATAGATTGTCTGCCATTGATGAGTTATTGCATTGCTTTTAATGGTTACAATGTTGCATTTTCCCGTTGATTCATTTTATCAGAAACAAGTTGTCATTAATTACATTAATCCAATACCGCGAAACAAAACTAAACATGTCCCATTTTATTTCTTGATCAATGCCACGGTTCAATTATATTTTCTACTGATTAGTTGGAAATGTTCACTCCCTGAAGTGGGAATTGCATGTTCATATTTTTAACTTGCGTGAAGGACGCGTGAAAGTGTAATAGGGTGAATTTTACAAGGTGTTTTCAAGATAAAATACACATAATAGTGATCCCTTCAACGGAAAAGTAATTTGTATTGTCTTTTTATATAAAGCAAGACCTTAGTAACTGTCCATGCTCTAAGGGAGGAGTCAGTCATTACTTACAGCATTAAAGAACGTTTCGCTAATTTAAGAAAATAATGCTTTTTTTAAATGTAGACGTAGTAAAATATTATGTGACGAAAATTTTATGATATTGTTCGTTGGTACGCTATAGTCATGTCGATGATGTGATTTTTAAACAGCTATCAACTCTATTTTTATAATGCTTTTGAGCATTTTGTCATTTTTTTACACTGTGAAATATAGAATAATTTACGATATCGGTTAATGGAATTTCAATATCAAATTTGAATTGTTTTAATGTTAAGATCTTAAGGCATTCGAGTACACGAATGAACTTGAACCGACAGCTAGTAAACAGTCTATATCCATTACATATTATATTAGATAAATTAAGAAAAAATACTATCATTAAGTCTAGGAACTACATTGATATTTGAATTATTTTTTATACTGATTTGATAATAATGACTTTTAAACTTAATTGGGTAAACAATCGCATAGAAAACCACAAACTCGGGTCGTTAGTGATAAAAAATAATAAAACAATTTTAAAAACAATTTCTCAATTTTCTTTTTTTAGATCGAATATCAGAATGGTTATTAGCTATCATTCCAAAAATGTGTATTGTTTCAGTTGGCAATATAACATCAAATTTTCAACTAAGCGTAATACCATTGTGGTTTTAATATATTTATGGCTTATAATTTTCTACTACTATCAAAATTGCCTCCGTCAGATAGCCAGGGCATGTCCACCGTGAGACGGAGACATGGGTCCTGAGGATTAGCCATGATGGATACCGGGTTGACCGCACTTTTCGTAGATAGCATCTTGAAGGATGCGCGAAATTCCTACGAATTTTCAGCTAGACTAAAGACATGGATAACTACGGCTTAAAAGAGCGATGGAAACAAACGACCGTTTTCTAATTTCCACTAAAATTACAATGAAATGCTCAAATATGTGTGAAGATTTTTTTATAAAAATAGCACACCATTTTTTGTATCGCTTTTTCAGTTTCTTATAATTATCAAAGACCATCATTGAGCATAGCAAGCATTTTCAACATTTAATCAGTTCGTGTTAATCAAAAAATACATTAAAAGTGATTAATGAAGACGTTTGGGGTCCTATTCTCAGATTTTTTAGTATGTCCGCTCCCAGTGTAAAGCATATGTACTCCTAATGGAAGTATCTCAAGAGAAGTTTTTTATACAAGAACTGCTTGTTACTCAGTTGCTCAACCTTTCGTTTAGATAGTGAGTAAGGATAGGAAGGATAGGGCTAAGACAGGACTAGTGTTTAACGAATCGCTCTAGCTATGTCTTATTTTTAAGGTTGGATGGGTGAGAGGTAATTTTGGATATCACAAACAGCCATGCCTACAAATAGAAATCCAGAAATCGATAGAAAAAATAATTTATGACACTTTCCGCATCGGGACTTGAACCTGAGACATTCGTATACGTAGCCAATGATGTTTACCACTACACCACAGACCCAACAAATTAATGCTGAGTAGAGGTCTGCACGGGCCCGGGTTCGGGCAGGTAAAGACAATTCAGATTCGGACTATTTCGGGTAAGTTAAATGATTTATTTCAGATATTCTATGAATATCGTTAAAATATGGAAACAATAACATATATTGTTTGAAAAGTCTATATTGAAAAATCGGGCTTTTTTGGGCTGAGAAAAATAAATCTGTGCGGTCGGGTTCGAGTAACAAGTGTGATATTGAGACTCGGACTCGGGCCGGGTCTGAAAATGTCGGGCTCGGACCGGATAATTTTATAAAATTTTTGATCTTGCAGACCTCTAATGCTTACTGTTAATATTAATAATCAGTTGATTATTTAATAATTTTAAACATTTATTCACTCATATAATACAATATAAGAATTCTTATGAGAAAGTTTTTCCTAATTGAAAAGTTTTCTAACTTGATTCAATGGCTTTCATTGTTGAACCTCGTTGTTGCGTTGCACTACAAACACACTTTAAAATTTTCCTCGGAAATAGTTTCTCGAGTGCAACTACTTGTTGCATTGGAATCCCTTCAAAGTATGAGCGACTCTTTTCTGTGTGAGGCAAAACTTTTCACATTCGGGCTCGAAGGAGGCCACTCCAAATATTCAAGAGTTGGTTAGGTCACACTACGTCCCGTCCACTCCAAAAATGGGACATCTAAAAGTGAAAACTTACTTATAGAATAGATGGATTTCAAAATTGAATTCGATAAATTGATTAACTTTTAGCCACCAAATAAAGGTTTTTTATTGGGTCAGAAATTATTTCAATTTTCGGTCAGTAAGAAATAACAAATGGTCAGTAACTCATTCGATAAATGGTAAGTGTACACGAGGTCAGTTAATAAAATAAAGAACCAGTAGCTTATATAAAATGGTCAGTTATTAAATTAAGCCGTCAGATGTTTATATAAAACTATCAGTCTTTTAATTTAAGATATAGACTGAGGAGGTTTTGTACATTCAATGAACTCAAACTGACAGTTTCAAAAAACAAAAATCTCAACTCAAATTTGTCTATTTTTAATTAAAGCTAACCTAACCTTTATTAACTGACCATTTATCGAATTAGTTACTGACTTAATAATTAGTTACCTATATAAAGTGTAAAGTATCGCTAATATACAATAAAACTTGATCCTATATCATTCGTTTAATCTTCTTTTTCATATAAAGAATTATAAATAAAGGATAAGTTCATAATGACCAGTTATCTACAAAGCGTTTGTTGCTTTGGTTATAAATTGAACTATCCTTTGAATATTTTAAAAAATAGAAACCCAATTTGTGTTGTACCACTTCAAAATTTTTAGTATGATCACGAGCATTATCATAATTTGATCATGCTTTTCTTGATCATTATAAAAATGTGTTAGGTGAACAGAACTAATGATGTTTTATTTTCAAAATGCAATGCCTTTCCACTAATAATTTACAGTTAGCACATTAAAAAGGGAAAGTGAAGTTTTTCACGCGCCCATTCCATTACATGAAATAATGAATGCTTATAATGAAAAATTAATTGAACTAAACCTGTCCATCGTGTCGCTTTGAGATAATTGCAAAAATGTATTGTTGATATGTGATATTTGTGTATATCGTTTGTGAACATACTCTTATTCACTTTTCCTAGCGTGCTCTTTAATTGGTTTTTAAAATACTTATTTTGTAACGTGATTGAGGTGGATTAGAGGTCTGCGCGGGTTCGGTCTTGGCCCGTGGGCCGGGTTCAGGCCGGTAATGACAGTTGAGATTCGGGCTGGCTAAAGAATTCATTCTTCAGGTAATACTATGTTCTGCTTATGAGTCAGCTATGCGGAAATACTATTGATAACAAAAAGGTAATAACTAATTACGTTTTGAATATCATTGGAAACAATAAAACCTTTTGTTTGAAATGTATGGTGGCATCATTTAATATTTCGGGAATACAATGGTGAGAAGTCTTTAAAATTGTGTACATAATTGATGTGAGATTTGAAACAATGATTTGTTTATTGAGGAATCGCCAATAGTAAATTATAATATTCTTTCGTACATAAATAAAGTGTTAATAGTATTCATTATTTGCTTTCTATCACAGAAAATTCATTTTTGAAAATACAACAGATTAGTGACTACAATATTTTGCCTGAAAAGAAGCATGTAATTTAATTAAAATTTTGTCTTTTGGTGATTGTAAAATGCAGGTTTAGGTGTATGTATATTGCAGGCATCTGTGATCTAGTAGTAATAACTTTGTCCTAGTGATTAGGTGGATCTGGGCTCAAGTCCCGGCATAGTCAATATCAAATTTAAATTTGTGATCTGGACATGAGTGACTGATAAAAATTCATATCGAGTTTATCTCGTATGATTTTTCAATTTTCAGCTGTAATTGCAGATTTTTACATTTACAAATTGTTAATGAAATTATATGTATGTTATGTCATATAAAGCTTTTTATCTATAAATTAATTTAATTTTTAAAGTAGCTTGCAAATTTTGTGGGCAGTGGAATGAAAAATTTTAGAAAACACTGGTATAAGCTACAATGGAAATTAAAATATTAAACATAAGGAAATAGATTCGCATCTTTATGAATCAGTCACATTGGGATTAAAAAATGCTTGATTTACAATTATTAATAATTATTCAACTCACTTGCCAACGATGACTGGCTATTGGAAAGTCCGCTTGTTGTCACTAGGTTACTTGTACTGCGGTACAAGGGCCTCGATAGATTTCCTGAAGAAAATGATTTCTGTAGGACAAAAACAAATATATTTACTGTAATATTTTCAGTGTATTTTTAACGGGCTTGTATAAAATGAAATCTTATCCCATGAAAGAAGTGATAAAATCACGAATGATTATGGGGCATATCTTAATTGATTCATACAATAACATTTCCAAAATGCCCACTATTTCAACATGTCATTAATTGAATTAGCATTATAAATCAACAGTGACTAAATCCGCATATCATTTGACTAATGTAATCCTAAATGTTCTCTTAAATATCTGTGGCGATATCGCCTGTAAAAAAATCACTCGCTAACATTCACATTCTCTCTCTGAGCATCAGCTGGCAAAGAGAGTGGGTGCGTGCTGCGTTACAGATAGACAGATAATTCAAGGCAAATAATAATTAATAGTATTGTATACCTGCAAAATCAAAATTTTTGAGGAGAACATAAAATCAATTTGAAAAAAATGTTAATCGAATCAAAATAATGATAAAAAAACACGTATGAAATTAATATTAAATATTTGGGGGACTAATCAATACGGATGGCAATACTAACAGGAGCATTGACACGTCCCTGAACACACGCTACCTTACGGACAAACAGACTTTAATACCCTTTCATTGACCGTCGGCCGGACTGGTCCGCCCGTGTTTCTTAGCAGGCCGACGGCAGCTCTATTCTTAAGATGAATTAGTAGGTTTTTTTTATCATTTCGCGAAAATCATTAATCGTTTTCCGTCGCCTAAAAAATATGAAACATCGGAAAATATTTTTTTTAATAATTGCACTGCCAAAGTATTTTTTTACAGCTCTTTATTTAAATGGAAATAGTAAAGTATTCAAGTCTGTCTAGCAAAGAGTTGACACCGGTTTTTCAGATATGCTTTTATTTGATTTACGCCGTGACTAGATTAAGGTTCATTGTTGGTTACCGAGATTTGATTTCTCAGACAAAATCGTGGAAAAAAGTATTTTTAAGAAAGTGATCTAAATGGAATTTGCAATTATAAATATGTTTTAATCCAGGAAAGTTATTTTAAGCTGTTTTTATGTTGCCCTGGAAAAACGAGATTTTGCAGATATACAATTTTGCAATGGGAAGGACGTTTTATAGTTTGTTTTATAATACTTACGTAATCATTATTCTTAGTAATCGCTACTTCGTCTACATTATCAATCGCTAAAAAGGATTGCAGTGATCCAGACCACGGCGCCTTGAACGAATTGCTCTTTTTCATCGAATGTCTGAACCTATCAGATGTGCTCCTCGCCCAATATCCTAACTTTTCTCTCAAGGTTGAATACTTCTCTTCCTTATTGACTGTGGAAATGTCCATCTGCGATACGGACATGGTAACTCGTCGTCCTCGTTGCAAATTGCTTTCGGTGTGATTTTTCTTGTATAAATCATCGATATCTTCAGTCGACCTATACTTCTTCGGAGCCTTCGCGTCACGATTTTTTTTGTGGGTTGATT
Source organism: Himalopsyche phryganea (assembly GCA_022494535.1). Taxonomy (NCBI): domain Eukaryota; kingdom Metazoa; phylum Arthropoda; class Insecta; order Trichoptera; family Rhyacophilidae; genus Himalopsyche; species Himalopsyche phryganea. The sequence goes on along the minus strand of JAGVSL010000110.1, from coordinate 816,430 downwards.
TTTCTTCTGGCTTCTTCTTGAATTCTTCAACAGTTATTTGAGGTATTTTTTCCTCAGTATAAGACGTAAAGCTTTCTCGGCGATGTATCACATTTTTCTCTTTGACTTTTTTAGTCTTCTCAGCCGTTTTCTCGCCGTCTTTTTTTGTTTTGCTTGGTTTCCGTAACATATTTATTAAATTAAATTCACTGCACTAAATACTTTCTTTTAGCTTAATTGATTTTTTTAAACTATCACTTTGTATTAAATTCACTTGACACTTAAATATTGATAATACGTAAATAAATCTACTTTTATTTGATAGTTAATTACTCAACTTTGTTTAATTTATAATCATGTGATTATTTATCAATGTTTTTAACAAAATATTTCCGTACCTATGTAGATAATAATTATTAGGCGCGTTCAGTTAATTTTTCTCTTTCTCGCTTAATCACATGTAACGTAAAGGGTGCAATTGAGATATAAGGACATGCCGGCGTTTGCTCTTTTATCCTACTTCCTTACACAAAATACACAAGTGGGGATGTGTGATAGAGATAAAGATACATCCACCGCACCCCTATGGAAGATATGTATAAATATTACGACAGTACTACTCAATATTTTCGGTGTGCGGACCAGTAAATATTTTTCCTGGGAACCGGCTTCATTATCTAGATAAAATAAAAATAATGTAGTAAGATTTGAAATTCAGCGACATTGATATCACACGAGACACGCGGTGATATTAATTATTTTATTCATATTTAGCTATATATATACTTTGTTGAGCGTGGACCGGCTTTGGACGGCCCGTGGACCAGTACTGGTCCACGGACCACCATTTAAGTAGCACTGTATTACGACACACAAATGTTAAAATTATATATTTTTGTAGGCTTTCATTATTTTTTATTTTTTAATAAGTATCATAAATTATATCAATATTTAGAAAGAGCAAAACGTATTGGCGTAGCCAAATATTGCAATAATTGATAGTAAAATGAAAAAATCTGAAAACCACTATTATAAGTATCTTGCCAACTTCCGATCGGGAAGCATCGATTCCTAGACAGCAGAAGGAAACACATCCCGGATGAAACATACAAACATTGAAAGCAACATTAATTCCTAAAATTGGGTCAGGAAAACTTTATATTTAAAAGACCACAACAATAATAATGGATATTTTCTGCTTGTCGCAAATGAAATATCTGTGTGATCATTGATTACAGACAATAATTTTGATAAAAAAACACTTCTTATCTTATCAATAATAAATAAGTACTATCAATAAAAAAGCATAACTGCTTCTTACTGACAATATTTTTTTACCAATATTTATTTAACAATATTTCATTATCAGTCGATTAACAATTACTTTAACTGTTATAAGTAATATAAATTAAAGCCGATAACTTTGTTATTTCACTGGCTCTGTTACTAGCTCTGAAACGTGTTTCGCCCTATTGATAAACATCTTCGGACAGTTTAATAAAGTAACTACCGATCACATTTACTCGGTTCTGATCATTATACAAATGTGGAGATACTACAAAACAAATTGTGTTTTATTTTAACAATTTGATGCCTTTGCAAGAATTGATAGTTAACACCAGCCGGCGTGGCTTACTTTTGTATCATTTTCATTTGTAATTTGTCAATAATCGATCGCGATATAACGAATTTGCACTAGGGCATCTAATTCCCGACCCTTTTCATGAATCCAAGATTTCAGGATTCACAATTGTTCATATTGGTCATAAAGATAAATTGTATATTTAAAACTAAATTTGTGTCCATTATGGCTTCAATTGTAATGAATAAAAATATGATTTTATTTCAATATCAAATTTGGATTATTGAGATTTTGTACACTTCCATGTATTTTGTCACTAACGACCCGGGTCCCGCCTTTCGGCATCTTCAGGCATTCGAGCACACGAATGGACTCGAACTGACTTTTAGTAAATAGTGAGTCCTCGAGCTGGCGTTAGTAAAAAAATGGCAAAATTATGGCACACGCGGCTACGCTTAAAACATCATATTATGTTAACCAAAACAATGCTTAATTGCAATTCAATAAACGCACAACATTTCCGTTAACTGTTATCAACGTGCAGTGACAAATTATTATTAACTGCTGATATGAATATGAGGTATCTGAAACTGGTTTTGATTACAATTACTGTTAGCTTCAACTGGCCGCTAATGCTTTTTAATGTCATTTTTTTTTCAGTTATTATTATCTAGTTGAACATCGAATCGTTCAGATAGTTATTATGTTATCATCTTAGTACTGAAAAGCAATAACTAGCTTGTTGGACCTGTACACGTGAGTACGTTTTTGTTACAACTTACGTAATATATCGACGGTTTTTTGTCCAATTGACGTAACTCTCAAAATTGAAATTATTCACAAGAGAGTAAAAACTGTTTTTATCGAAAACATTATATGCTATAGTTGCGTTATGAATCTTTTAAATACACTCCTGTAAATTCTCATGTTTGCGGATACAGGACTATACGGAGGGAGTGTCGACACGCGTTAAATATTTTTCACAGTAACTAAATATTTACAGTTTTAAACTTTTTTGCAAGTGAAATATGTAACACAATGTCTAAATACAAAAATTACGTAGTACGATAAATAAGTGACGGTTTCGCAAACCATGGGATCATTTTCAAATATATCATACTATATAATTGTAGAATAAATTAAGTTATAAAAATACAACGCATTCGCAATTAAAGATCACGGGTTACAACCCCCAATTGGGTTTAAAAACAGTATCAACACTAATTAAACAATTATAACACTATTTAACCCTTCATCAACGCTTCTTTAAGCAGTTACGTTTACACTAATTTATTTGCATATCACATTTCTCGTTCATAAGACTGAACCCTAAAACTTTCCTTTTCGCACAGATATGTTAGTAAGGTCAATAACTCTCCAACTTTGTGGTATTAATGAGGTATAATATAAACAATCATTTGTAAATTGAGATATAATTGTAGTTTATTTCGAGATATTTGAAGACCTTGGCATAAAAACAGCAAATATCACAAACACATGTTTTGCAGGAGAGGGTAAAACATAGTTTTCTGGTTTGAAAAGACCTTTTATTGTTTTCATATAAAACGGCTCGGACTGTTGCGGTTTTTAGAAAAGCGGTATATTTTTGAGAGCTGATTTGAGGGACTAATGATTTTTTTTCAAATATGTGTTTGGAAAGTTGTACAGATTCATAGACGGGAAATCGAGAAATATAATGAAAATGTAAAAAAGTGGAAATTTGTTGTTTTTATGAAATTTATAGTCTTCATTTTTTAACGGTTAATTAATTTTTATCTGCCACTAAAATAAATATCTGACATGTTTGTTTCAGAAACTTATAGACCTTACTACGTATTTATCGATCTTATTGACAAATTGACACTGTATTTAGATAAAACCTACAACCATAGGTTGCCATTTTATCTTTTTTTCACTTTGAACTATTAATAATATCAAAACCACAGTTACTAGTTGACTTCAGTAAAAATAATTAGTATACTTAATCACAAAAATCACTTAACACGAAAAACGTCTTTTGAAAGTACATAAATATTTTTTATTATCAACTAAAATCGTCGATGATATTTTTGTCATGAAAATAACATCAAATCATACGATGACTTGAAGAACGATCGACTCGGAGTATCTTTGAGCTCTATCAATAACAGCACTTATGGATTAGATATCTATTCTTATCATGGTTTTATTATCCTGATATGAGTTTTGTCAAAGATTATTCAGAACTCTTTAAAATGTTTACTTTGACTTGCCTGCCGAAATATTAAAAATAAATCAGATACCGTCAAGAAACTAGGGTGGTCTAATATCACCTGATGTTTACATGAAAGGCGTAATAAAAAATTTAACCCCACCATCAAAATATAGACTATTTTTTTTAACGAATAAAATGCAACGCTAATGGAAAAATCGAGCGCCGATTACAAAAAAGGAGTGGCGTAACCAAATTTGACTATGAGTGTAGGAACTGTAGCAGGTAAAATATAACAAAATCTTTTGACACATTTATGGGCGAACATATTTCTTAATTTTAAATGTTTTCGGCGGGACCACAGGCGAAAATCTTGTTAGCACTTATTCATATACATCATGTACATCGTATAGTGTATTATCGTAAGATAAATTAACTAATATTTATCTCATTATGAAGCATATGGACTCCTAATAGAGGTATCTCAACAAAAGTTTTTTTACGGAACTGTTTGTTACTCGTTTACTCAACCTCTCTTTTACAAAGATAATAGGGGTAGAAGTATAGGGCTATTGGTTATTGATTAAGCTAGTTACTGTTGGTGCCAGTGAATTCTAGACATCACAAACACCCATGCCACCGACGCCACCGACTTTGACCACTTTACCACAGACCCGATATCACATATTACCCGTTATAAAACATAATAATGATCCTCAATAAGTAGGTACCTATAATTACTATCATAAAATCAAAATTATTTCATAGATTGACTCGGTCGATAATACTATAAGTAATACCTTAATTCAATGAGACATTGTCAACATTCCAACAATCTTTATGTAGGTAATCTAATATGCATATAAATAAAAAATCTTTAGGAATATGATTCCAATGTTGTTGCTTGCCGTGATTAAGCCTGTATGCTGATGATGCTGCTGACGATTAGTGCAGTCTAGAGTTCGGTCGGTGAGTGACGGTAGATATCACGCTTAGAGGCCTATTGAATTGCGTTCCTCGATCGATACAGAATTGATTCGGTTGTCCCTTGTTTGTCTATTTATACTGTCACGTTGATTATTTGTGATCTAATTTCGACAGGCATTGATGAACGTCTAACTGTTGCGCAGTGTCAGCAGAATATCGGATATTGATCAAAGACTATTACAAGCACTCCGTAATCTGCAGCGTCATGTCTTGTCACGGGTATTTGTATTTGCCACTTAATAATGCTTACCAATAAGCATATGTCCGTGCAGGCGAGTATTTACATTTCGAAATCTGCAGCGTACAGGTCTCGCCATAAATCCATCGATTTAAGAATATATCACGGAAGCCTCTAAATTGGAAGAGTATTTTGCGATAATTTTATGGATTCTGTTTTACTTCTGAAAATGCCACTAGTGACATCTACATATAATTTTGAATTACCACATTACTTGTGTTCTCTCTGATCAAGCTTATAAAATCTATCAAGAGATGGCAATACTTCTTAAGTTTTGACATTACTCAAAATAACAGTATTTAAGGTTAGAATGAACTACTACTCATTCGATTTTTTTAAAGAATGAAAAAAGGCACACATTCTTACAACATTAATTATTAGCTGAATAATTTATTTATCTAAATTCGTGAAAATGAGCGAATCTATTTCATTAGTGATGGTGCAAGTCAGGTAACAAAAATTTGTAATAGCTATTATTATTTACGTATGTTTTTTGAAACGGCTAATAATTTAAGCATTAGATATATCCTGTAGACTTGAAGTGTTCATAGGTGGCGCTTCCTCCTCAACAATCCTCACTGCTGCTACAACTAATTGTTATTTTATAAAGTGTTTTTAAATAAATCTAAGCACTTACACACATTTAACTTAATTTATCTACAATAGAAAAAAACATATTCCTTGAAAACTAGAAATAGCCATTATAATATCAACAGTATCCAACAGCTTCTGAGTGAAGACCTACGCAGGACTTATGTATTTCGTCAATCCAGTAAAGTATTCGCCTTTGATTATCCCGACTTGACACATGAGTACCATCTATATGTTTGTTTAGTCATAAATAAGACAAAGCTAATTAAATATAGTAACACTGTAACATATACAATAAGCTTATCATTACTTATATTATCTTCAAAATAAATACAGTTCTGTTCATTTTTGTATCTGTAGTTGTAATATCGCTATTCAATGAATTGTGGTCGCTGCTGGACCTTCCGTTTTATTAACCCGCTGACTGCTAACATCTCAACTGTTGAGGCGATAGATTTCAGTGTGTTGATAGCTGAAACTCAAAAATATAAGAGTGTTAAAACTTTTGTGTACAAGCTAATTATTGTATTAAGACATGGCCTGATTTGTCCTGATAATCTCCATAAGTTTGGTTAACACAAACACTACTAAATTAATTTTTGAAATATTTGGTGTTGGAATATCGTTTAAACGGCTTAGCAGGGAACGGGTTAGTACTGTGCTGTGAAGTGTGCATTAACACAGTCTAATTGGTGTATAATGCATACATTTTTGTTTAATTTTTAAAACATAATGATATAACTGAGACACAAAGACAAATTATGACAGCAAGAAAACATTGGTAGGCCAGTTTGCTGTGGGGAAAAGAATTTTACTAATTATTACAATATGTACCATGGATGGCCAGTGCGTCAATCGCAGAAGTATTCTTGGTCGATCGCGGGCCTGTATTTTACTATTTCTTTTTCAAACGAGTCAAAACTACTCAACGTGCCAACTGATACGTAATTGTACGTGAAGTGATATACGTAATTATATTATTGTCGTTAATTCGATTTTTTGGTTTTTTTTATTTTTTATATCTGTAAAATATCTGTTTTCAAAATACATAATATAAATTTTTGAATTATGAAATTTGGGTTTTGATTGTTCTCTTGTGATATAATTAAAAACGATATCAGTCGATCGCCTTCAATCATTTTACAAGTGTGGCCACTACTGATATAAATACAGATGCAATCTGAGCACAATTTCCACTCAGTATTAGCTTAATACATAATACGTATTAAGCATGCTAAAATAATAGTCTGCTCTAGAATGTATTACAGTAGTATTTTAAAACGAAATTAAAATTAATAGTTCGGGCTATCCGTGTTTTCCAATTATCAGTGCGGCTTGCTCTCCCCACCATTAGCCTGGATAATCGGGAGTTTACTGTATAAATAAAATTAAATCCTTGAGACATCTATTGTCATTTTTCTAAGCCATTTTACTTAGAGAAACGTTTTATGATAATTTGGTCATCATATTGGCCAATATAGAACTTGGCTGCCTCCATCATCCACTTATGGTTTGAAATTTTAGGTCTATGTGACTCCAACTATCCATTGGATCACTATGATTTTGTCACTGATGAATCATTATTCTGTCATTTGAAGTTGGTCTGGTTGGCCTGAGAACTTCTTTGGGCAGGGTACTGTGCGTGTGTTCAATGGAAGTCCGAGCACAACCAAATGTGAAGCTGACACTAAACTCTTCCAATTAACTCGACATTTAAGATGGGAAGAGAAAGCAGTGAGCTATTCACTTCGACTTGAGTCCACTTTAGACCACAAAAGTCCAGATTTTTGTTTAACTCCCAGTTATTTGCTACATTTTGAGTGAGCCAAGACTATTATAATAAGCTTGACTTATAATAAGATTATTCTTACATAACTGCAGATTATCAAGTCTTACAAAATCATTTTTAACAACTTAGTATTGTTTATTGTTAATCTTTGGTGAAAAGACATTATAAAATATAAACATGGCGAGTTTATACTATACACATTTAAAAACAAAGTCAATTTCACACAGTTAGTGAGCATTCGAATTGATTTTTTCTTTGGCTTGCATAGTTTGCAAATATTCAGAAAGCCTTTTGGCTCAATCTGCGAAAATGGATCATTCTAGCACCGATTGTACACTATTTAAGTGTATATGCTCTGGACATCATGAAGTCCTCACCATGAGTGTAAAGTTTTCATTTCATTGAAGCGTCAGAGCTCAGAGTCAGCTTATGATATAAAATTAATATAAATTTTATAACCCGTTCGACTAGATTTGTTACTAACTGTGACGTGTGTTTTAGAGGTCTGCATGGGTCCGGGCCTGGCCCGCAGGTCCTTACCTGGTGCAGCCCGTGTGCCGGGTGAGGGCAATACAGATTCAGGCTCGGGTGAGGAATTTAATTTCAAGCTATAACACAATACTATTCATAACTCAAATATTTTTTTCCCCCGTATTATGAATATCGTTGGAAATATGGAAATAATAACAAATATTGTTTGAAACGTATAAATAAATTTCTGTATTGAAACAAAATCGGGTTTTTTCGGAATGAGGAAAATAAATCTTCGGGTTGGGTTCGGGTAACAAGTGTGATATTGAGACTCAAGCTCAGGCCGGACGATGCTTGAAGATGTTGGGCTCGGACCTGGTAACTTTGTAAAACTTTGGCCCGTGCACACCTCTAATGTGTTTCAACCTCATTAAGAAGCATCCCGTCTTCTCCATCATATTATGAAATCTAAGCATTGTTTCAAATTTTGTTTAGTCTATAAAATAATGTGTAATTTTAATATCTTTGTTTCTAACCATGTCTGCTCCCAATGTGAATCAAATGGCCTCCTTATGGAGGTATCTCAAAAAGTTTTTCTACGAGAGCTTCTTGTTACTCAATTCTTGTTATTACAACTTCTTGTTCTTGGATAATATTTATTGGTTCTTTCATTTTAGAAGGAATCATAATTTTTTTTGTCTGCTCTCAATGTCGAGCATATGGCATCCTAATGGATGTATCTCAACAGAAGTTTTCTACGAGAACTGTTTGTTACTCAGTAGCTCACCCTTTCTTTTTCAAAGAGATTAGGGATACAATGATAATGCTAGGATATGAATACCGATTAGCTAATAAATTGTTTTTACCATCTTCGCTCCCAATGTGGAGCATATGGACTGTTAATGGATGTATCTCAACAGATTTTTTTTCTAAGAGACTGCTTGTCACTCAGTTATTCAGTTATTCTCTTTTCTCAAGAGAATATGGATAGAAGAATAGGGCTAGGACAGGACTAGTTGTTCATCTAGTGGCTAATCGCTCTCACTACGCCCCGTTTTTAACATCAGATGGGTGATTGGGAATTTTCATCACATACATCCATGCCTACGAACAGAAATCCATAAATCGATCGAAAAATCAACTTTTGAATACAAGAGTTATAAAATTTGGATTATTGAGATTTTGTACACTTCCATGTATTTTGTCACTAACGACCCGGGTTTCGCCTTTCGGCATCTTCAGGCATTCGAGCACACGAATGGACTCGAACTGAGCTCAGTTCGAGTCCATTCGTGTGCTCGAATGCCTGAAGATGCCGAAAGGCGAAACCCGGGTCGTTAGTGACAAAATACATGGAAGTGTACAAAATCTCAATAATCCAAATTTGATATTGAAATTCCATCAAGCACCCTCAGTCGATGTTTTTAATTACAAGAGTTATAAAATTAAAAAATGAGCCTTTTTTCGAATAAAATCAATAAATACATTGTTTTCAACTGTTACAAATGCTATTTCCAAGACCATCTTTTTCTTCATTATTTTATCAATTGAATATTTTTGATTTCGTTCATTGCGGCAGGTTCCCCATCTCTAAGGGTGGGCTCAGAGGGGATCTCGCGAGCTGTTTGTTAAATTTTACTTAGGCTGGCGAGCCCCTTGATAAATTAAAAAAAATTATATTCTAAGATCAATATATCATCAGTATCCGACTGCAATTTATGTAGACTGCATTTTTATGTGTGTTTCTTAAATGTAGCCTTATTTGATTTTAAGAAAAATGAATGCGGCCTTCCGACAGGAAAAGTTCCGTACCCCCTGGTCTAGTTCTTAGATGTTCAACACAACATTTTTGTGAATGATTATCCTCCACGCGTGCATATTTTTTTCTTTAGCGTAATTTTGCACAGTTTTGAGGACAGATCCTAACATTTATTACTTGTAACATAATTTACTAAGAACTTCGGTTTCAATCCAGTGCTCTTTCGTTAGCTCAGCTAGCTCAGTTTGCTGTGAACGACATGTGTAAATATACTAACATTAATTTATTTGTCATCTTATCTGATATTGATTATTTTAAGGATATTGTGTATTGTTACATAATATAAGTGCAATAAATACATTCTAGTATAATATAAATAATAATAAATGCCTTTAATTATATATGCGTGATAAAAAAATCCGACCCTTCCCCGGAACACCGCGAATAGCTTTGAGATTAAGCGAGCCCATTGTAAACGTATTGGCTGCCCACTGTCGCCCATCTCTGGTCCAAACACTCCTCTGTTAGGTGCACCTACATAAAAACAATGGCAACATTAATATAGGGTTATTAATTCATTAACAATCGAGAGATTTAAGATAATATCTAACATTCTCCATTTTCAGAAGAAGTAAAAAAACTTATTTCTCGAGTGATAATTTTCAAATCATGATTTTTTTACTTGATAACATAATTAGGGCTTCCATTCCCGGGATCCCGGTAAACTATTCAATCCCGGGATTTTGGGATTCACTGTAAATGCTAAAATATAATGCATATATCAAATTAAAACTTCCTAAATAACTACAACGTGTACATCGGCTTGTTCGTGTACGTATTTTTTATAACACTTATATAATTAATATATATGTATTGTGGTCCGCCTCCTTTTTATATTTCGAAACAGTCGTTCTTAATCATTTTGAAATGCAGGAAAACATCTAATTGAAGGGCATGTCCTCTTTTTGGATACCATTTGGTAAAACCTACCTAAATAATGCAATAAATAAAATGAAATATAAAACCATTTTGAATATCTGTCTGATTTAAAATCAATAAAGAAAATCATTCTAATGCCCAAAGAAATATTAAGTAATAAATTTACACTCCAATGTACACAAAACAGAGGCAAATTAAATTTTAAATCTACAAATTAACACATAAAATAACTTGAGACATCGACTGAGGGTGCTTGATGGAATTTCAATATCAAATTTGGATTATTGAGATTTTGTACACTTCCATGGATTTTGTCACTAACGACCCGGGTTTCGCAGTTTCGCTCAAGTTCAGTCAGTTCGAGTCCATTCGTGTGCTTGAATGCCTGAAGATGCCGAAAGGCGAAACCCGGGTCGTTAGGGACAAAATCCATGGAAGTGTACAAAATCTCAATAATCCAAACATAAAATAACACTTAATGACCAATCCCGGATTGAGAAATTCTGAATCCCGAAGTCCCGGAATCATAAAAAGGGTCCGGGATTGAATGCACTAAACATTACATATCTCATGTTTTTCAAAAACGATTTTTGCATATGTTCGATGCATAAGCTTCTAATTACATTACGTTAGATAATGGTTTATTTGTGTTTTGGCTGAGAATTTTTTGTTATATTATAATTTATTACAGTATAGCCATTTTTTATTAAATATTGTAATAGTTGTATCTTTAAATTGATGAATTATTTTTTTTTAAACCACATTATTAAGTAAAACGTCACACAGGAATCTTTCCCATCAGCCATAATATTTTGCAATCAGGAAGCTTAATTCCTGTTCCCGCCTTCAATACGGAGGCATAGAGAACTATACTTTTATACAGAGTGAACTTTGCTCGGGTGATCGTCTTTATTAGTTTAAAAAAACGCAAAAGGATGTTTTCAATATTTGAATTTTAACCAGACAGCAATAATTATTATCCTCAAGTAAGTAATGCACAAAATCTCTTTATTATAATTATAAATATGATTGCTTGACTCGATAAAAATTGGCTAATATTGCGGATTGCCTCTTATTTCGGTAACTTTTGGTAAATATTAGTTGTACCTGACGCTGTCTAAAAATTCTTTCGAGAAATGTTTTCGAATAGAACAACCTTTTATGAAGCAAAATATATTTTAAATATTCCTGAATGACGAAAGTAAACGTTTGAATGATGGTTTAACTATGACATGTCGCAAATGTCCATGTAGGGCTGCCATTTGATTTATCTTTGTAATGATAGTCTTATAGGCCACGTCCGGTATAATTGTTTTAACGAATTTGTAATTTCATACGCCGGCAGGATAAACTTAAAAAATACGTATGTTTTCATTGATGCCGGTGAGGTCTTAGATGAGCGGTGAATCCCCGCTCTATTTTATCTATGTTTCAGTCTTTCTCAATGTGGTTTAAATAATTAGATACTATTGAATACAATCGAAAAGATTGCCTCGGCATATTTTGCAAAATATCGAGAGAAAATTCTTCAAGTAATAATCAATCATGACTCAGTTCATCAGTTAATCAAAATAACTGTTTGATATCTTTTAGATAAAAATAAAATCGATCATTTTACATATCGACGGTGATTTTGGCCGATTGATGTAACCTAATGAACAGGTCTTGGTCAAATTCTGTGAATTAGAAAAAATAAATTGACTTCTTCTTGAAATGGTAACATCATTTTAAGTTGGCTTTAGGTTTAAAAATTCTGACTCGGCCACTTGATGTAAGCCAATATTATATCGACACTCCCTACGTATAATCCCGAATCTGCAAACTATATTTGTTTACAGGAGTGCATTTGAAAGATTCATAACGCAATTCACCATATAATATTTTCGCTAAAACAGTTTTTACTCTCTCCTGAACAATTTCAATTTTGAGGGTTACATCAATTGGCTGAAACACCGTCGATATTATGACGACCGATATTACATTCGTATTTCGCGTAAATTATCGGTTTTTCTGATTCCCATTTATGATAATTTGACATTTTCTTATTCATAACAAGATTTCTTACAGGACTGAATTTTTTCGAACAGAAATTGATTGAAAAAACAATTTACGTAACTTTCCGTTCCAGGACTTGAACCCGAACCGTTTCCAAAGACGTAGATCACTGCACCACGGACCCGACAAACATTTTAATAAACTTGCTAGAAATGTAGTCCATCGTGCTTATTTCAAAAACTAGAAAATCCGCCAAAAACAGTTTCTCGTTCTCAATGTGTCCTTAGTCCATTTCGGTGAACGGAAAAAACCGCACACAAAATAGAAAAGGAATTATTCACATTTAAAATACTTTTCATGAGTTTTTCAGCTTGAAAAAATGTTAAAATCAGATTTATAATTTTAAATGACGTCAAATAATCATTTTCAGAAACTCAGATCTCAAGACTTCAACTAACTAATGAAAGAAAGGATCTATTTATCGATCTTATTGTGTACTCGGCATACATTTGTAATTATTTACAATATATTTATTACATCATTAGATATGCGTGTATATACAGATATTTATAAAGACGGATGTTTTTTTTAATTATAATTAACATAGCGTTCATTTATATGGCAATTATTTACAGAACAAACATACTTATTAACTGACTATTTATTATTTCTGACTGACCATTTATCGAATAAGTTACTGACCAAATAATTAGTAAACATCGTGGCACATTGGTAATAATAAATATATAATTATGATACCATCTAAAAGAAAAGAACCAATAAATATTATCGAAATTTGTAGTTGCATTGTATGCATATCAACCGTATTTTGGCCAATTTATGTAACCCACAAAATGAAAGGAGAGAGTAAAAACTGTTTTTATCAAAAACATACCTATGGTGAGTTGCGATATGAATCTTTGAAATGCACTCCTGTAAATTCTCATGTTTTAGATACGGGATTATACGTAGGGATTTGTCGATATAATAGTGGCTTACATCAAGTGGCCGGATCAGAATTTTTATATCTAAAACCAATATAAAATGATGTTTCAAAAAAGTTCCCTTCCAAAAAGTGGTCAATTTATTTTTCTAATTTACATCATTTGGCCAAGACCTCCTCTGTTGTCTTTAAAATGAGATACAATCATTAACTCATTTTATTATTTTTGAAGACTACATCAATTGGCCAATACACCGTCGATATTATGTTTGATGGAGTGATTAAGAAACTGAAATTCGAACAAGAAAAAAAAGCTGCGACATTTGCTTTGCTGCATTTGTGCATTGACTCACAAACTGCAACTTTGTAAAAGGAGTCTGGTCTGAACAGCCATGAACAAACGAACAATAATACATGAGTTATTGTTGGTTTCCGCACATGTTTCGCGATCGTTTTTACGCACTAAAGCTCAATAATGAAAACAATGGTAGTGGCGGAAATTATATATAACTAGCGAGTACCTGGCATGCAACGCAATGCCACTCAGAGAAAGAAAGTGTTTGTATTTTAATTATGTGTATTGATTCAATACTATTGAAGTGCTTTATATATCGATTGTGTTTTTGTCTCTGGAACTTTTTTTCCTGAATGTAACCCTCAAAATTGAAATTGTTCGGGAGCGAATAAAAACTGTTTTTATCGAAAACATTATATGGTGAATTGCGTTATGAATCTTTGAAATGCATTCAGATACGGTACTATATGTATGTAGTGTCGATATAATAGTGGCTTACATCAAGTGTGGGGATCAAAATTGTTAAACGTAAGAAGAATGTAAAATGATGTTTCCCTTCTAAAAAGTGGCCAATTTATTTTTCTAATTTACATCATTTGGCCGAGACCTGCTCTGTTGTCTTTAAAATGAGATACAATCATTATTTCATTTTCGTATTTTTTGAGTGCTACATCAATTGGCCACAACAACGTCGAATAATATTTACAATGCTGAATACAAATAAATTACCAGATAGCTCGCAAAATAGATTATAGTACGTAATTAATTATAGTAAAACATGTAATCGCATACAATACTACAAAACAAGCATTCATATTTTATATTAATTTTCAATCCCATAGCTTTGACTATTGATGTAGGGTGGCCTCAAAAACATTCTTCTCTGAAAGGCCATGACTACTTTAGTACTACACTCTTACTATATTGATCAAAATCAGTGTTTCCCAAACTCACAAAATGCCCATACCTCTTTTAGACACCTCTACTAGTTCGATAAAAATAGCTATTTCAAATATGACAAACAATTTAGAATAATTGATTGAATTGGCATTTACTTGGTAGAATTCTTTATAATAAGGTCAAAATAACAATGTGTGTACTTAGTTTTGCAAGAATTTTATCAGTCTTACCTCCTCACATCTTTCCTTACACTTACTTAAGCCATTACAAGAAGCTCGCATCTCATTATTATTATTACGAATACTCAACAAAATTCCAATGCATTTACTTAAACGTTTAATTAATAATATCAATTATATTCCTTTTCTTAGAACAACTCAAAAAACAATTAGAATGTTAAATATGTCAATCTATATATGTAAATGAAGATTTGTTTGTTGGTTTGTTTGTCCTCTATGCATTCCTTTACCATTCATTCGATTTCAATCAAATTCAAGAATCAAAAAAAAAAATCAAATACGTACAACTAGCGACATCTCTGAAACAGACGGAAAAACAAAATATATTGTATATCAAAAATAGGGGTCTGCAGGGGGCCGGGTTGGCCCTCGGGTAAAGACAATTTAGATTCGGGCTCGGGCCGGGCCCGGATAAGGAATTCAGATTTAAGAAAAATATTTTATACTATTTCGGGTCATAAGGCAATAGTTTTCTATTTTTTTCACACGGCTATGAATATCGTTGGAAATATGGAAACAATAACATATTATGTATTGTTTGAAAGGTATAAATGAATTACTATATTAAAAAAATAAATCGGGGTTTTTTCGGGCTGACTCGATATGATATTAAGACTCGGGCTCGGATCGGGTAATTTTATAAAATTTCGGCCCGTGCAGACCAGTTATCCAAAAGCACTTCAATAAACAGAATTGAAACACAAACCCTTCCTTTCTTTGAGTGGCATTGCAACGCATACCGTAATCACAAGTTTTAAATAAAAATTGTGCTATTGGAAAGAGTGGAATGGTATAATGTTGTGCAACTTAGTTGTTATAGCACATATTTATGGTTGAAGTTTAATCTGTAAATACGAACAGTTCCCTCGACAAATAGAAACCATACGGGAAACACTGATTTTAACAAATAGTATGCATTGTATACTACATATGCACCGCAAAGATGTTGACGACAGCAATTGGCTGGGCGTTTAGTAAAAACACTTACATAAAACGACTTTTGTTCAAATTCTGTGATGTTTCAAATTCGCTCTCACCCATCTGATCTTATAAACAATCATTATATCCTTACTCTTACCGAAAAATAAGTTTGAACAACAGAACAACAAGCAGTTTTTGTAGCAAAACTTTGTCGAAAAGCTCCATTAGGAGTCCATTGGCTGCACATTGGGAGCTTATCATTAATTACCGTATGATTATTTTCCAAACAGGTATTTCAGTGGCTGCGCGTGGGTACGAATAAATCATTGATTTTAATAGTTATCAGTGTACTATCAAAGTGACAAAAATGGAGAACTCTCATGAAGAAAATGAGAAGAAACTATTGGAAAAATTCGAAGAGGAATTGGACCAATTGTGTAATGAGATGAAACCGACTGATGAAACGCAATGCGGTTTCGGATTTTTTCGAGTCCCTCGATTGCAGAAGCTGGCAAACCATACAATCTTTGTTATTCTTTACGGGTTGTCAGGATTGTGCCTCTCCGCTTCGTATTCGTACTTTAGCGGAACCATAAGTACGTTAGAAAAAAGATTTAAGATCCCCAGCAAAATTACAGGTGAATCAAAATTTGTTTATTTTTACATTCGTATCGTTCAAGCGTTTGACGCTTAAAATCCTTTTTCACTAACGATTATTGATTCCATGTATTCAAACATTATTTTTAAAATGTGGAGAAAATAATCAATTTTAATACAAATTTAATGCAACAGAGAAAAAGAGTTTGTTTTATCTATTTAATAATTAAATATGTGTATGTTACAGCGATAGCATATTTCAAGTGAATGTGGTATGCCAGTAGATTCTTGGATTTTTCAAACATCTGTTTCGCAATAACTTGACCGTTCGCAATCTAATAGAGCGAACGCCCAATAGCGTCAGTCGCTCAGTTAAATAAATATGTTTCCTGATAATGCAATTTTTTGCACATTATTGATACAACCCAGTGTTTCTCATCCGGTGGTCCGCAGAAGTTTTCAAATAGTTAGTGTATATTTTAAAATGCCTGTAAGAAAATTCCAAACAATAATCATTATTCAAGACCCGCGCAACAAGTGTTTATATTGCATTTTTGTTATTAAAATATATCAAAGGTTTAGCATGACAACATCAACCGTATTTACGTTAAAAGCACCTAATATTTTAGTATATACACTGAATTCCTTTTTTACACGGAGGATACGTTCCATGTAAATGTATTTTTCGATTTTTAGCCTTTACCCATCCGAGCAATCCAACTCCTACAATTTATAAATAACATTTTTTTATTTTTGTACTGGTGGTCATAAAAATATGTCTTCTATTTTTTATGGTTCACGTGTGAAGAATGGTTGAGAAACAATGATTTAAAAATATAAAAGAGTACCTACCTATAAATTTAATTGATTCAACTATGATATTGATATTTCATCAAGCACCCTTAATCGATAATATGGTTCATACTCATTCAAGATTCACGAAATTAATTGTCGAGACAAGTCACCCTGCAACTGTTGGTAAACATAAATGATTCATTATTTAATTTCCACCATTCGTATCCATTTTATTTCTTACATCGTTATTCATAATCTTACTACATATTCTAAAAAACTACCAATCACACTAGAAATAAAACAACCCTGAAAAATGGCACTATTAAGGATTTACATTTTTATTTATTTAGCTGATGCAGAAATAATCAGGGACGTCATTTCAGCTTTTTTTCGGGGGAAGAAAGTTGTCAGTTTGTTGTTACTTTATTTCTTTCTTTATAACTAAGACAGTGCAACAAGGGTTTAATGTAAGTTTCTTTAAATTCTGGAGAGAGTCTCTAAAAATAGAGTGGGTACATATATCGTATTTTAACCAATGTGTTCTGATTTTTCCAGTTTTCGCCACGAAATATCCAAACGAGAAATGTGTTGTCTAGTTTCATAATTGGTCAAATCCATATTTAGCTTTTTTCAATTGATTATACAGTATGAAACTCTGGTATACCATCTACAGAAATAATTTAACAAATTTGAACAAATCCATCATTATTCAATGTAAAACGCATATTAAATATTTTTTCCATATCAAATCTAGTCAAATCTGAATCGGCACATGACTTGGCCTTAGTTAGACTACTTGGGCGACTAGTGGGCGAGTAAAAACTTTTTATCAAAAGAAAACAAATCCTCACGATTTTTTTCAAAATGGTCAAATCCTCACTTTCGTATAGAAATGGTCAAAACCAAAATTAAATCATTTATAATACAAAAAGTACTTAATATTAACACATTTCATGTGTAAATAATAGTTGCATTACTTAAAATGTGAAAGAATATAAAAAGTGATTTGACCACTTTTGTTAGCAGACAACACAAATGTGTACGTTTACCTGTGTTTTATATTTCAATTTAGGGATCGTCTTAATTGGGAATGACATAACGCGACTGTTGACAGCAGTAATTCTCAGTTACTACGTCGATAAAGCCCACAGGCCGAGGTGGATAGCACTCGGACTTTACTGTGCCTCGATTTTCTGTTTCCTCAATGTTCTTCCCCACTTGATATACGGTCCTGGAGACGACGCTCTACTATTGACGGAGGAATATGGAGACAGTATCATCTCAAAAAACTCTACCGTGAACGGAGAAATTCGGGGTCAAAAACTCTGTGGTAAATGAATGCAATTTAATGTAAAATAATATTTTTTTTATATACCCAATCATCTTTTTAAGCGGTTTCGGTTTTGCGCGATTTTTTTGCATGGCACCGATCCTTTTATTTTTTTTCTTTTAAAAGCGTTCGATCAAACGAGTCAGAGCAATTTCAAATTCGAATGGAATTCAACAAGTCATTCGGCTCCCGCCACCGCGGCTTGGAACCTTAGTGACGTCACAACGTTTCCGAGAAGTAAGCTACTAGGCGGGAACGTTCGAGTACGAGTGAGTGAGTGAACGTACGAGTGAGCTCGAGCTACCGCGCTCCGTGGAAGCGACTGCATGGAAGCGAACAATTTTTGGCATTATCGATAAAATTAGACTTGTTTGCATTAACGCAGTTTAAAAAAACTAAAAAGAATAAAAATACGTATATATGTACGTATTTATTAAAAAAATTGCGTAGCACTGTTGCCTATATGTATATTCATAATTACGTACCATAAAAATAAATAAATTATACAAATATTTAAAACACCTTTTAAATATTTCCAGCGATGGGAGTGATTTTTCACCATCGAGAAACAGCAGTAAACCGGCACGTTTATTGTCAAGTGACCAGTAGCGACACTGAATGAATATATTATTTCTCTATGTTAAATTTTATTTAAATCGAAAACTATGTACATCTGTCTGTCACAAGAACTCTTCCCAAATGGTGAACAATAGCGATGTGACATTTGCACATGTTATTTTGGCTGCTATTTTTAGGTCAACTGCGCTATTTTCAATTTATATCATCATTATAATTAATTGACTGACTATATTTTGTGGGTGTTATATGAGGTACGGTCCACAATGATATTTTCAACTTTCATATTAGCTTCCACCACGCAAATATTTGTATGTCCGGTGTCTGCGTTAGAAAGTTCAATACAACCAGTGCGAAGTTGGACAGTACACTACTATATATGTAAAGAACGCAAACATTATATTTATTGAAGCGTGGTCTATAAATTGGCGTATTTCAGTAAAGAGTTACATGAAAGTGAGCGTGTTATATAGTCGTATGAATAAAGAATCAATTTGAATCTATCCTGGGCGAAGCCGGGAAATAAATGCTACGAATATTAGAACAATTTTATTTTAAATAGATAATGGTACGTGCGAGATCGGCGAAGGCAGTGTTGTACCAAGTGCCATTATGTTTGTGGCTCAACTCTTCTCTGGAATTGGTGCGACCCTTTTCCACACTCTTGGATTTTCTTACCTGGATGACAACATTGTTAAAACTAAATCTCCAGCTACAGTAAGTAAGTACTCTTCCAAAAGGTTCTCTTTAATAAACTTCTTTACCAGCTTAACAGATAAACTGACAATTCTCCACATATTTGTCTCGGTGTAACAGCGGTCGCCAACCGATCGTCCTCGGAGTTGTTCCAGTAACGTCATTGGAGCCAAGAATCCTTAAACCTATATCAAATACGCAGCAACAAATGTCACACATATCAATTTGTCAGCTAAATATGCTTTACAGCATACATCTCTTTTTCTGTCTGAAAAAAATACTTAATGCTGCTGAAATCAATTCAATTCAGTGGATTATTATAGTACGAAATATTTTGACGCAAAATCGTTGTTTCAAATATTTCTCTATGGCTTATTCTATTTACGAACAATTGAGATATTATGACGATTTATTTATGATATGTTTGTATTTCGTGGAAATTATCGGCTTCCTTGATTACAATGGTTAATATTTTGACAATTTTCAATCCACAATTACAAAGTTTTTGTAAAGCCACTTCCTCAATATATCGTTGTTGCATAATTGTTCTGTTTATGTGTTTTATTATCTTAACTAAAAAATAAATTCAGCTTAGCAGTTATAATTATTGAACATTAATTAATGTAAATACAGTTTTGTGATGCCCGCTTTTTCATAAAACCCTAAGCACATGCTAATTTTGCATGATGGTTAATCTAGTCCTGCTTATATCCAAGCCCACACAAAATATGTTTGGATTTTATCTGATTTCTTGAATAATATTCTAAGAATTCCAACTTTTATATATTCAATTTCAATTTTATTTTCCAGGCTTTACATTTTTCGCCAGAACTATTGGTCCCACGGTTGGTTACTCTTTGGTTTCAATATGCCTGAAGTATTACATAGCACCATTCCTGACCCCAACAATAAGCAACACAGACCCTCGATGGCTTGGAGCTTGGTGGGGTGGTTGGGTCGTTTTATGTTTCGTACTCACGATTCTCGCTACTCTCATCGGACTTCTTCCTAAAACATTGCCACGAACTGCGGCTCGAAAGGAACTCGCCAGGCTTAAAGATTCAGTCGTCACAGAAGACATTCCCAAGCCGTCATTTGCAGGTAAATTTAATGAAAGACTAATTCACAGATAATTCACAAGTTAAGCCTGAGAACAGATATTGAGAAAGTGAATCACAACTAGCTAAAAAAACTTTCATATTTCATTGATATAATACAGGGATGGCCAGTGCAGCGATCTCATACCGATCGTATTATTTCTGTTTAAACTAGTCATAACTTCAGGCATTCGAGCACACGAACGGACTCGAACTGAGTCCATTCGAGTCCATTCGTGTGCTCGAATGCCTGAAGATGCCGAAAGGCGAAACCCGGGTCGTTAGTGACAAAATACATGGAAGTGTACAAAATCTCAATAATCCAAATTTGATATTGAAATTCCATCAAGCACCCTCAGTCGATGTCTTAAATTATACTTAAATTAGTCATAACTACTCGACGTAAAAGTCTTAAAATCCGCTATTTCTTATCTCATCTCCCACTTCAACTATCTCACTCGCAGTCACCCTGCAAACATGAGAGTTGTGGAAATTGTGTTACTATGCAGTTAATGTGTATCAATGACCTTTTTCAGATATGATACAAACTATTAAGAGATTACTGACGAATTCTACCTACACATTCAATCAGATGGCATCTGTATTCTGCCTCTTTGGATATGTTCCATACTGGATATACCTACCAAAATACATCGAAATACAATACCAACAATCAGCATCCACTTCCAGTATTGCAACAGGAACAATAGGTCTAATTTTCTCCTTAATAGGAGTAACGTTGGCCGGTTTCGTGGTTCAGCATTTTAAGCCCAGAGCCAGGTATATGACAGCCTGGAATGTAACGCTAGAACTTCTCACCGTTGTTGGAATTATCGGATTTTCTTTACTCGGCTGTCCAGCTACCGATAACCGATATTGGGAACCATTTAACACAAAGTAAGCTATATATTATTTTTGTTTAAATTATTCACTACCGATTTTTCCCAAGCAGGAACTTCCTGGATTATAAATAATGTTTATGTCCATAGAACCTAAACCACGAATGGACTGACACATGGTATTCAAAATGTATGTCCGATTATTTGGATTTGTGTATTGATTATCATTAAAATAGGATTGGCGACTCTTTTTTGATAAAGCTATTTCTGCATTTATCTATTGAACAGTTGGTGTTATAAAGTCAAATGCACTCATGATTTAAATAAACATTACATATTTTTTAGCTACAACAATCGCCTATGCTTTGAAAAATGCAATTGCGACTATGTGAAGTTCTCCCCAATTTGCTCAATTGATGGCCAGCAAAATTATATTTCTCCGTGTCATGCTGGATGCACCACAAAATATAACATCAATCCGCAAAGGAAGGTTTGAAAGTCTTTTTTTTCTTCTTTTACTTTTGTCTTCTTTCTGTACTACGTAGACATGAAATCTAAGCCTATCGTTTGTAAATTGACTTTTTAAAATAATATGGAATACAAATATATATTTTCTCTATCCAGGGCACGGGTTCCCCCTAGGATATTTTGGAGTTCCATAGAGGAAATTGCTGCCTCTTATTAAAGATTTTTAATAATATTATATATACGCATATTCCGAAAGCGGCTTTTGCGTTAGTGTTAGATTATCATGGGAATATGGGAATTATATTCCGATCATTGGTGAAAGGGGAAATGAAGCAAAAAAGGTTGGGAACCCAGGCTTATAAAACTCACCTGTTGTTTGTAATGATAAAACTAGCATTAAAAGGTGTCAATAATAAAGTAATTACATCAGTTTAGAGTTTTTAGAAATTAATAAGACCATTAGCAGAAATCAATTATTGATAAATAACATTTTTTATACGACAATTGGCTCCCCACTGTTAAATTTATTTCCCATGTGATTTTCACCAAAGGCATTATATTTTAAAAATGAAAGACAATCTGTTTGTACTACTTCCACATGTGTAGAATGATCAGGACCGATTTCGTTCATCGCGAGCATTATCAACTGATAAAAATACAATTTATTAATTAAATGTCTTTTTAAATCGAAAAAAACCGAAATAAATGTCAGTTTCGGTTTTCGTTCCGACAAAAATAATGGTTTTTAAAAATAAATTTTTTCTGGTTTTCGATTCTTTTCAGGTTCAAGTTGTTTTTGTCTAACCCCCTCCTCAGCTCCAGTAAAAAGAAATAATCGCACTCCAACCTTCATTTTTGTAATTTATATGTTAATAATCAGAATTAATGTTTACCTTATAAATAAATAACATTACGACACAGTTAGTTCGAAGATGCTTCTCAAAGAGGTAAAACACGTATCACAATTAGTAACACAAACGAAATAACGAAGTTAATTTTAATTTTATATTAAATCCACAAAGTTACCGCCGAATCCATCGAAAATATACATTCAGATTTTTGTAACAGCTTAAATATGTCATCATAAGAATTGTGTCACAAATACTATTACAATTTATTTTAGTCTGTATTGATTTATATATTTATCTGTAACGCACAGCACAACTTGTTTAGGCACAATGCACGATTAATAGATAGTGTGTGTTTACTGAGTGTTGAGTGTAATAGATAGTGAATATTGACAGGTGGTAAAGCCATATGGTGTATAATATTATAAGTACATACACTACACACAATTTACAATTTACAATACATATTTATAACAGAAGTGAAATATGAATTTTTTTTTTACTAAAATATTCTGTCAAATTACGGTCAATCTGGGTAATTTTGGCCCAGTTCTGAGGGTTTTTGTATTTTTATGGCTCGCCATTGCATTTATCTTTGGTATTGTTCTTCATAGAAATGTACTAATGTCTTAAGATGGAATTTAATTAACACAAATAGATTTATTGTTATAATTGATATATAAATATAAATAAAACAAGGTGATACAAATAATCACTGCAATTACTATAAATTCAGTGATTTTAAAGTCTTGGTAACTTTTCTTTCTGCTTTCATATATTCTGTACATAATTGAGACTTGAAAAAATATACAGCATTTGGTTTACAGATTAGTAATACGAATTGAAAATATGGCTAATCCAATTTATTTCAAGATAAATTTTTAATCACTTTTAATGTGTTAACTGTCGATTCTTGGTGGAGACATTATATTTTAAAAAATAAAACACAATTCATTTGTACTACTTCCACATGTTTATAATGATCAGGACCGATTTCGCTCATCACGAGCATTATCAACTGATGCGCGAAACTTATTTTTTAAAACAAATTTTTAAATTGTGTTTTATCATTTCAAGCTGACAGTTTACAAATTCAAAAAAAAAACAAATTATGTTGCACATTAATTCATATTTATACCACCAGGGAATACTCAATAACTCCTTTGCTTAACTAAAAAATATTCATATAGCATTAGTATTATCATGATATTATAACAGAACCTTTTTCCATGCAAACTTACCCAAATTGATGGTACTTTAATAATTGCATCTTTTTATGTTAGGTGTATACAAACTGCTCTTGTATTGAACCATTAAATGCAGAAACTACAAACAAATTCGTGCAAGAAATGAAAAATGCCGGACTACCTGCCTTAATTGATGGAGCTGCTACATCCGGGCCATGCACTGTTGACTGTCAGACCAGCTTTTATTTATTCTTGTCAATATTTTGTTGCTTGAAGTTCATGGAGGCTTTGGGAAGGTTAACCAACTTTTTGGTGGCCATGAGGTGAATAAATTATTTGGTTTCTTGTTAAAAAAGCTGTTGCATTTTTAACCACTATAATTACATACAAATCACCTCAGCACACATGCGCTGTGATGCCTTTGTTACCATGCGCAACTCTCGCACCTTTAAATAATTTGACACGCTAAAATTAAAATATAATTAAAAATAATCTCAAACATTTATATTATGTACATTATAATATAGGTATGTGCCATTAATTTATATATTATATTATTTCTAATGAAATTTTTTTTTTCAATACCTTACTTTGCGATTTGGAGGCCTTTGCAATATGTTTATGCTTGCGAATCTGCGATGTATATTATTAATTAACAGATTGTAGTGCGCGATTGACTCGATATAACAATTACCATTATTAAATGTATTCATTATAGGCTGATCAATACATATTTTATGACATTCATAATATTAATAAACTCCTAATTTCAAATAATGTATGTAGTTTTATGTTATTAGTAATATAAGATCTTAATTTTTAGATGTATTGACAAACGAGACAAAGCTGTTTCTTTAGGAATCAGCATGATGACTAACAGTCTTGCTCTTATTCCGTCGCCAATCTTCTTTGGATACGTCATTGGTAAGTAAAAAATTCATTATAACGTCATTTCCATTGTAATTGCATTATTGCCTTTTTGTGTGCGCCAACAACTCACCAAAGTTTCATCGAAATCAGATGAATGGTAAAGTAACATATATAAGACAAACAAACAAACATTCATTTTTATATAGATTAATTACTTATTTTTATTTTTATTTGACAAACTTATTTTTTAAACTGTTTTTATGCTATCCAGAAAAATTGAGAGCAGAAATACAATTATGCAAAATATAATGTATTATTATATTATATTTTTAAAAAAATCAATTGTATCTACTAGACATGCATTGTTCACTAATGAATGACCTTTGAAGACCTTTCGACTTTTTAATCTTTGGAGTGAACGAATCACGAATCAGATAAACAGTTTAAATGAATGTTGTCATGCTAAAACAACACAGAATTGCCATTCATAAACTGACAAAATTTATTAAAAAATTTAAATATCTCGAAATCAATTAGTTGTGAAACATGACATGCATTGTCAAATACCATACCATTGTTTAATTTTCTCATTCCAGATAAATAACAACAACTTTCTTTAAAAAATAATATCACTGAATAAAGGATTTCTATATCATGTATATTTTTTCATTTTTTGCATTTAAAAAGTGAAATTTGAGAAGCGATTTGTTGCTTTTATTTGATTAGTAAAAGGATTTATAGAATAAAAAAGGTTAAGAGAACCTATGTATCCTCCAAATGAATCGTAATTCGTTTAACACGCTACTGTACGGATTTTAATTACATAATTATTGATCATACTAAAAATGATGGCAGTTGATTTTACCAGTAGTAATATAAAGATTATAATCAATACGTAGTAGAGTATTTAAATACTGTAGAAGTTGACACACCCTGGTTTTTCTTAAGTATAAGTGTCATTAGTGTCCCGAACTGAAATCGGCCTGCGGCAAACAGCAATAATTCGCAGAATACGCTCTTTCTTGTTGTCAGGCATTTAAGAAGCCCCCGGGCTTCGGCCGCTGGACGAGTCCATTTTTACGGAAAAGGGTAGCTCCAACTTTGCACGGAGTTTTTTTGAATTTTTGTAGACAGTGGATGACGAGCTGCCGAGTCGGACGAACGAGGTCTCGTCGCGACGAAAGTGATGTGACGATGTGAACTGTTTGTTTGTTTTTGTGTTTTGATTTGCGTTGGATTTAATTTAAATTCGTTGTGTCATTTGTATTAAAACTTAAAGTAAATTCAGTTGCTAAGTAAATGTAAATGTAGAATCTATTTTATGTGTTAAGATTTATATATTTGTGTAATGTTAAACCACTGCATCTTTAATGGATAATAAATAAGTTTTTAACCGGATCTGAAATGGTGTTTGTCTGAGATCAGCCCTTCCAGGACTACGGATAACCAGCCGCTCGCCTCTCTTCGATCCGGGGTCTTCTCAAAGTATTATCAAAAGCCTGAGTTATGCCGTAGGCTCTCACTCTCCTAAACACCTGTTAGTATTAAATTAATGTCATTCAAAATTTCCAGATTCTGCTTGCATTATTTGGGGCAAGACTTGTACAGAGAAGGGTAACTGTTGGCTGTACAACTCTGCTTTGCTTAGATCGTCAATGAATTATACAGCTGCAGTATTCATCTTCATTGGAGCAATGTTTGACTTGGTCGTTTGGAAAAAAGTTAAACACCTAAAAATGTATGATGATGTACCACAACAGCCTGAGAATAATGAGCAGCCAAATTGAATAAATAAGACCACGCTAAGAAATTCTGATCGCTTAACCTTACAGCACGTGCCATTTTCACACGAATTTATTTTCAGTCTATTGATCTATCAAAACGCTCAATATTGATGTTTTTGTACTTGATTTCAATATATTTTTGCGGCCATGACTTTACATTAAGATAAGAATAAACAACACTGCCAAATGTCGCAAGAAAATTGAAATACCAAGGAGGTCTTCATTTTGTAGTTGAAGTTGTCGTGTTGTATCTCAAATCTAGAATAATCATCGCATTACTACAATTTATAATCATGATAATTTTTATTTTCCAAAAGAAGCCAGACTATATTTTCATGAGCTAGTTTTGTATAATAATGACATTTTTCATTTTCATTTATATCAACATTATTAGAATATACATTAATTATTGTTTTCTTCGATTATTATAAACATAAGAATATCTTTTTTAGAATAGGATTATTTTACTAATTGATTTCATTCTAATATTAAGCTGCATTTTTCATTTTACTATTGTTTTATAAATGTGAACGTATAATTTTTTTATTATAATGTACACTACTACATCTATACAATTTAGTAATAATTATTATATTCTTTTTGTTATGTTAGGTATTGCTTATTCAGCATTTAGTTGTAACTTTTATACAGATTTATAAGTAGTACAAATAATTTCGCTTATTTCATTTAATTTTTTCATTTATGAACTTTTTTAATCGAAATATATTATAATTTTCAATTTGTGTTTTTATTTACTCACCATTTTATCATAAAACAAATTTTGTACCTAAAATTGACCAATATTTTAACCAGATCTATGCCATAAGAGCGTTAATGCTCTCTACAATTCTGTGACCACAGGGCCGGCTATAGAAAAAAGTGTGCATATGCTCTACTTCACACAAATTATAATAACTAATGTCAATGGTTTTGTAGGAATACGATTCCAAAGCTGTTGCTTGACGTGATTAAGCGGTAGAGACGGATGCTAGTGATGATGACGGTTGATGCTGTCCAGAGTCAGATGACGACAGGTGTCACGATGGACAGTTATTGTGTCGCGTACGGCGGTCGATACAGAATCCTTTTAGTTGTCATTTGCTTGTCTATTTATACTGTGTTTTGTGATCCCGTTTCGACACATATTAATGGTCGTTGAACTCTCACACGGTTTCAGCAGAATGGTTAGAATATATTTGAGGTATCTGAAGCTGTCAACCCTCCTGATGGTCTGTCCCGCGCTAGTCAGGGCCCCATATTTCAACTACTAACTGTAAAATTTTCTGTTTTGGCAAACCAAGATCTGATATTCGAAGATTTTGTGAATTGAAAAGACATGATGTGAAAGGAGCACACTAGTATTAAAACAAAACCATTTAACTGTGCACAGTTAGCATAGCCTAATACAAAAGAACTCATAAACTCTTGAAACAGGACGCTGATCAATTATTTTATGAAACTATGATTTGATATGAAACAAAATCAGTTGTTTGTCAAAGTGAGTAGAGGCGAAACCTCCATACCATCTTAAATTAACTCTTGTTATATCAATGTTGGTATCATGCATAGGGGCAGCAGATGACTGCCTGCAGTAAATTTAAAAAGGCGGCCATATTGCTTCAGGTTCAAAGTTCTTGTAATTTCGTGAAAGTAAATTAAATAGGTATTTTTTTACCAAGGCATGTATGTAGTGTTTTTCAGGTGGTTTTAAAAGTCACTTTCTGTGAAAAAGAAATGGCAACTGAAAAAGGAACACTTACAAATGTTGGTGAACTTTTGGCATTTGATGAGATAAAAGTAATCTTTATTAGAAATTATTTTTTCAAGGAAGTCAGGAGCTATCAAACTTTTTTGCTACATTCCCCCTTTCACCAATATTCAGAATATAATTCCCCCTTTCCAAGATAGTCTTACACTAACTAAAAAGGTGCATTCCAAACATACATATAATATTATATGAGTCACTAAACAACCCCCTGGCTAAAATGTGCTCCTATTCCATCTCCTGTTCGAAATTAAAAAATTTTCCAAACATAGAAATGTTTTTTACGCGATCTCGATCCTCGTTTTACACGGTCGATACGCTCCGAAAAAACGAGTGTAAAAAAATATTTTACTTTTCCTTACACACTGGAAGACACAAAATTACTTAAATTATACTAGCTATCATACTGCCACAACAGTTTTTCGTGATTTACTCAAAACACTTAAAACCTTTGGGAGCATGTTTAGCGACTCATATGTAATATTGAAACTTCAATAAACGGCAGCAATTCTCCTTATGGAACTGTAAAATTCCCCACTGGCTAGGACTCCTGCCTTAAACCCTTTGTAACTATGTAGACTGGGTTATGGTTGACTTGCAGATAATCCATGAATCAACTCTGGATGGAATACAAATACTTCACAATGAATCTTATACTAGTCATATTAACGAATTTGTCAAATGTAGCAATCGTTTCTTTTTTAAATATTTTTTTCAAAATCAATCTAGGATCAGTGGGTTTATAAGCAATCTGTATTTCACTGCATCAAACATTCAAACTTATTTTTCCTCGAAACTGTTAAAAGTTGCCTGCCCGATTCAAGGAAGGTAGGCAGGAAATTAAATGACTCCTCTCACAAAAGAATTAATAAACAATTGTCCAACTAACATTCCATTTAATGGACAATCCAGAGCATACTGTAGCAGAACCCATAAATTTCTTGGATTAAAGGAATTTCGAATGTGTAATATATTTAGGGAAGTATTGTGAAAGAAAACAATGAAGACACTTTGTGATTATGCCATTGTATTAAATAAATTTATTCATGTACAACATATTGTTTCTTTCGCTACAAAATCTCCTACCATAAAAAACAGCGGTTTATTCAATACAATTTTTCATAGCCTAGTTTTTATGAGCTCCCCTCCCCACAAAAATAATAAATAAGTCTCACAAAATAAAATTAGCTAGAACCCCTCATTGGAATGAAGCTTTAAAATATTTAATATTTTTTCAAAATACATGGAAAGATTTTTAAAACTACATAATATAATATTATTAATATGCATCCCATGTTGAGAACTACAATGATTGTAGACTGTGATACGATTCATAGTAAAATAGTCTAATAATTTTTGGTCTTAAAACTAGAAGTATAATATTTTATTCACAAAAGAAAAGCCCTATCGTTTGAAGGTAAAGTTTACAGAAGATGTCACTTAATCACAGGAAAAACATTTAGCCCAACGCTAAAACATTATACTAGTTTTACTAATGATCACATGACACCCTTTACTAAAGTAATAAATCATATTTACAATCTTTATAGATGATCAACGAAAACTAAAATAAAATACCAATTACACTCTCAACAGGTCACATTACTATAAATAAAATAACTACCACTATCAACACCACTGACAGTACTCCGATGGCAATCCACTGTCTTCGGTCTGAAAATAAAAACCAGTACTTAGAAGACACACCGACCAAATTAACACTCAGACACCCGGCTCCACACTAATACGGAAATTGTCGCATTACGTTAATACCTGGCCCCGCGCCACTGCGTTTTTGCACAGTGCACGACGAATTGACATCTGTTAGCGCGAGACAAGCTGTTTTCGTTACACTATTCAAGAGGGTGTGATTCAATGCTACGATTTTTTGTTGAGTACTTATTATAATTAAGGTTAAAAATAATCATTGAAATATGATATTTATTGCTTCAGAAAACTTTACATTAGAATATTAGTTGTGATCATATTTTTTTAACCAGTCACAATTTTTTTTAAATCACTCATACATACTCTAGGCTGTTTGGTATTCCGGAATATAATGTAAATATATTTCAATGTGAATAAATCGTTTGAACAATACACATCTTCATTTTCCGCGATCGCGATTTATTTAAGGTATTTATTTTACCTGCACGGTAATTAAGTGTTTATAAATTTAAAAAAAACTACTTTATGAAAACTGTTTTATGTGGTATTAGTTATATCATGTAATTCTCCAATAAATAATAATATATACTTGCAAGTTCCAAATATTAACAGTCACTGGTAGTGTGAAATTTGATGTGTTTAACTCATATTTAAAATAATAATTACACAAACATTTTGAGTAATAACTGGTGCAGTTTTATTGTCCACTTGTCAAAAAGGATCACTTTGCCATGCAGTTAGTCATTATTGTATTTCACATTTTTATTTTATTTTGCGACGTCATAAGTAGAGTAAATATAAATGCGAAGGTTCATTTGATTTTTTCACTATACTATTCTAATTTTACGACCAGTGTTTCTTTATTTTTATATGCAACATTATACGCTTCCCAACCTTTTTTGTTTGAAAGCATTAATTCAAATAGTTAAAAAGATATGATTTTTTTTCGCAATATATTCGCAAATTCGATTCGCGCGCGAAAATTGCGGGATTACGTGTAAGTTTTGCGCTAAAGCGCCGGGCACCTGAGTGTTAATATAGACAACTTTACATTGTTATCAATATTTGATCGTTTTTGCAGATATAAAGAAATAAGAGGTACTTTTCAGACTACATTTCAATCAATTGATATATATTCAATAGCATTATTGTAGATCAGTGGTCGTCAACCTTTTTATACATACCACCCACTTTTGCATATTCTTTATAATAAAATTTTCTTACCACTCACCAACATCTAGTGTAAAGATGCAATAATTTCTAGTAGATTTCTAGAAAACTTTTTATTTATTATGCATAAGGAGTATATTTACATATTAAAGAAACAGTGTGAATTGAAAAACAATAACTTTACTATTATCATTTTTTAAATTATATTTAATGGTTAATGAGAACCTTGAGCCTGATGCTGTGAAACTAAATATTTAATGTACACTATTTTTACGCAATTTATTTCCCCGCATTCGACTGCATGTTTTCCACTGGCCTTGAAGAACTAACTGCATTGTTTTTTTTGTAGTTATGTATAAACCCATAGCGTATCATGTTTGTTTTGTAGACATCTGGTCATCAGCATTTTTTTCTAAAGCCCGTACATGATACGGGCTAGCGCGCTAGGGCTACATCACAGCGCGCGTATCACGTACGTTCGTAGCGGTAGGGCGGTTAATACACGATACAATGCGATTTCACAAGTGACGTTCAGTCACACAAATCTATTATTTTATATGGGTATAAGCACCGGCGTAGCAGTGGGGGGGGGGGGGGGCCCGGCCTCGGGCGGCACATTTTAGGGGGCAGCAAAATATATTTGTCTACGGGTGGCATTGTTGAAAATGAGTAGAAAATTATGTAGGTAATAAGCAAATAAGAACTGTTAAGAAGCGTCGTGGGCTACGGATGTCTCAGGTTCAATTCCCGGTGCGGACAGTTTTCATAAATTGATATTTCAATCGATTTATGGATTTCTGTTCGTAGTCTGAGTGTTTGTGTTGTCTATACACTCCCTCCTCACCCACCCATCCCATCCTCACGGGGCGTAGCGAGAGCGATTAGCTAACCACTAGTCCTGTCCTAGCCCTATCCTTCTATTCGTACTCTCTTAAAAAAAGAAAGGTTGAGCAACTGAGTAACAAACATTTCTCATAGAAAAAATTCTGTTGAGATACTTCCATTAGGAGACCATATGCTCCACATTGGGAGCGGACATGGAATAAAAAAGAAAAGAAAAAAAGAATTGTTATGTCTTGACAAAATTTATTTCTTTTTTGAAAGATCTAAAAATAATTAAGAAACCTCAATGTCGCAAATATCGAAATGCCTTTAAATAATTTCCTCGCAATTGTGCTACTAGTCGTGAAAGAAGTTTTACAGTGCGCAAGTTGCGATTAAAAAAAATACTTTCAATAGCACACCAAATGGCAGATAAAATAGTTTTTGATAATGTAGCTGGCGATTTTGCTATGAGCGAAACAAGGAAAAATAAATTTGTTATAATTTTTTAGCGAATTGTCTTCAAAGTGTCTTCAAGTAAACTTAGCAGCGAGCTCAGTTTAACAGATCGTTTCGATGAAAACAGGCAACAACGAAAAAATAAATCACCCACAGCCCTCCATGGAAACGTTAACTGTCCACTAGTGGGCGGTACGGACTAGGTTGACGACCACTGTTGTAGATGGTCATGAGCTCAAACTCCCAGGCAACATGGACAAAAATCAACAAAGCATGAATACTTAATTACAGCTGATTTATCATGAATTACACAATAGATTTGAGTGAAAATATTATTTTCAAATGCCTCATCAAGCATTGAAGAACTACTGACAAATAATCTTCATAAAGTTAGTATGACTATCACAATTTAAGTTTTTATATACAAATACCAATAATTTATTGATTGAATTGGTATTTACTTGGTAGAACTTCATTATAATGTGATAAAATAACAAAGTATTTAGTTCCACAAAGTTTATTGGTTAGTTGATAACTATTTATAATAAATATTTTGATGTTGGAATAAGTGAGATGACATCATATCGACGGTGTTTTGGCCAATTGATGCAGCCCTCCAAAAATACGAAAATGAATTAATGATTGGATCTCATTTTAAAAACGACAGAGCAGGTCTCGCCTGAATGATGTAAATTAGAAAAATAAATTGACCACTTTTTGGAAGGGAAACATCATTTTACATTGGTTTTACGTTTAAAAATTCTGACCCGGCCACTTGATGTATACCAATATTATATCGACACTTCCTAAGTGTAAACCCGTATCTGCAAACATGAGAATTTACAGGAGTTACCCACAATATAATGTTTTCGATATAAACAGTTTTTACTCTCTCCTGAACAATTTCAATTTTGAGGGTTACATCAATTTGCCAAAACACCATTGATATTGTCTATCTCTTTTAAACAGTATATATTGCTAAGCTAAAACAAGTTTAAGCATAGTTGTGACAATGGCGTTAACCTAAAATAGCTACCAACTAACCAGTAAAATTTTGTAGAACTAAAAACTTTGTTACTTTATTCTACCAATAATTTAAATTAAGATATCGACTTGATGAAATTTCAATATCACATTTGAATTATTCAAAGTTTTTACATTTATCTATGTGTTTGTCACTAACGACCCAGGTTTCGCCTTTCGGGATTTGAGTACACGAATGAACTTGGAACTATGGAAATGTACAAAATTTGAATGATTCAAATTTGAAAACAAATTTTGTTGTGGTGAAATACAATAAATTTTGTGGCCTGCGAATAGTGTGGATGCTGAAAGATTTTTCAACAAAACCAATGTAATCGTAAATGATCAACCTACCCAGGACGTTAGTGACAAAATGTAACGAAATGTGCAAAATTTGAACAATTCAAAACCAATAATTTAGTTTGAGAAGAATAAATATTTACATTACTCGACTGGAATTCAAAAATTCAACCTGTTTGGGAGTCAATGAGTTGACATGTATCATTCAAATATGGTACATATCCGTAGGTTTGCTTTTCGGTCAGTTAAAATTCATCTATGATCTTAGAAGTCTGGGTAAAACCAGCAGGTTATAAGTGACAAAATTTGTAGATAGAAGTTATTTAAGGACAACCCGAGTTCTATTCGAACACTTAAATATAAGAAAAATAGTAGAGTAATATTACCATTTGTCATATGAAGCACCTTAGCTACTTTTTTCATTGTCGTGTCTAATTTAGAATCCGTATTCTCCAATTCGCTATTAAAATCATCAAGCATTCTGAAAAAATAAACACATTGACCAGATTATGATTTGGAAAACAGAAAACAAGGTGATTCCTAATTACATTAAAAAGAATACTCGTAATAGCAGAAGTTAGAGTTTGCCATTATGATGAGCCACGATCAGTGTTTAAATTTAATTGACTAGTTGAAAAGCAGGAACAAAAGCTTGATCAAATGTTTTTCTATCCACCAGATTTAAAATTCTCCGATATAATGATTTAAGCTTTATAGTATTTTAGCCAAAGTTCCCTCAAGACAAAAGGTTATTTATCTTCAAGGAAAATCCAAAGGCTTAACAGGCCAGAACCAGCAAATGAGCGGCATAACTTTAAGGTCTACATTTATTGGGTCAGTAAGAAATAATAAATTTTCGTTAAGTTTTTTAATTAAACCTTAGGTTAGGTTTAACCTAACCTAACTTAACTTTTATTTATTTGGCAATTATTTACTGACCATTTAAGGAATTAGTTGCCTAATTTTAACCTTATTGCGAACATCCATAATTATGTCATATCTGAACATTTGTTATATTTTTGTTGTGATGAATGTCATACTTAACCACTTCACGGTCGGTTTTTTTTGGGGAAATCGTCCAAAACGAATCGATTTTTTTTATTGCATTTTAACGGTCTATGGATCATTTAAAAACAATGTGTATTAATATTTTTTAATTATTTATTGTGAAACAGGTTGAAAAACAATTTTGAAAATGAATAGAATACCGTAATTTAATATATTTAGTAAATTAAATTGTTGTCAAACATGTGGATTTTCTTCTAGTAATGATGAAATAAATAGTATAATAATATTCGAGAGATGCAGTACAATGATAAATGGTTACTAAATTTTATTACCGTAATGTTAGATACGGTTGAATGCATTTGCACAAATCCTTTTACGCCGAAATGCCGAAATTCACTTCCTTTACCCAACACTCTAGGACAATAGAAGGATAATAATGCAATTCGAAAGCTCGAGAACAATAGAATAGCAATTGTAAAGAAACTAAAACTGTGTCCATTCACAATTTATGAGTTCGGTCTAATTATCGCAGAATGCCATAAAAATATTACACAAAACAACTACGACTCTATTTTAACATTTTTTTCGATCGCTTTCTACAGCATTTAGAACATATGTAGCTTCGTGTAGGTCATTGAAATAGGAATACGTATCCCTAGTATTTTTTTGATGGTTCTATCATATACGATTGAAAGCGAACATAACGCCAAGTGGTTTCTATCACCGGTGAGCGAGCGAACGTAACGCATTTGTCAATTTTCTATCACGGGTGAGCGAGCGACCGTGAAGTGGTTAAATTATTTATAAATTTATACTATTCGACATATAAAAAAAATTTAAAAAAAAATTGTTAATTGCCTTATACTACTTAAAACATTATTATATGCATCGTATAGATATATAACATTTATTAGAAAAAAATGAACATGCATATTTCTTCAAATATTGAATTTAGATAATTTGTACTAGAGTGCACTCTAAAACTACAATGCGGTCGCACATGTGAACTTAGAGGGAACATTGATCTTGACCTCTTGCTTGAACAAGTATTATTCTAGTCACCATCATTTATAACATATGTGTATTGACAGTATAGGCATAATTTACATGAAGTAGGATATAATAAACTAAAAACTGGTCCTAAATTTTAGATCCTAATTTTTCTTTATAAATATAATATTTTAGGTGGTAAAATACTAATACCAAAGTATAAAACAAGCTTGGGAGAAGACTAGATGTAACTTACATGCTCTCTTAAAACCCATTATTTAGAATAAAATAAGGTAAGAAGATATAAAAACACTGCAACCATCAATGCCTTATAAATCCAATGAATGAAAATGTTCATTTGGTGACTTGAACCCTTGATTGTAAAATGAAATAGGGCAGAAGTCTTCATGCTTCACTACTCGGCCACGAGAATTAGATTTATAAATAACAGCATATCAAATTTAACTTACACTGCTTGTTCATCTAATTCAATCCCGATCTGTCTGGAGACCGTTTTCAGTGATCCAATAGAATGACTAATAACATTTAGTTGCTCATCTTGACTGTCGAGCATTCGCTGCTGTGCGGCCGTATTGTCGGAGACGAATCTATCATCATACCGACTCGGACTGTCCATCTGGTTTTCTAATTTGGAATATTTAGTCGTGGAGTGTCTTGGAGGGGCTGAGGTAGGGCCATCGAGAAGCGCTTGCCTCGAGGTGCGGTCACGTTCTCTACTTCTATTAACGTTCATCTTGTCTTTCATATCCTGCGAAAACAAATACAATCCACGCCAGAAAATTAAAGCATTCCTATAATTAAATAAATTTGATATATTCTTTCTCTAAAGTCATATAAACTCAATGTTTTACTGATTTTAGATGGTATTTTTACATCTTTTATAAATAACTGCAACAAACCATAACATACAGTATCAATGCAAATCATTAAAAATTATCATCGCCATTATTAAAAATGTGTCGCCTGCGCAAAATAAGCAAATTTTAATTTTTTAATTAAAATTAATGAAACAATATTAACAAGTGTTAATACATGGGTTTACTTAGATGATTTCAAAAGGAAATATTTAACTCAACTAGAATTAATTTAATCTAATATTGATAGCAATGTCATTTCATGTTTTAATTTTAGTTAAATGTAATTATATTTTTAATAGCTCGCCATTGATAACAAACAGAGAATTTCTTCAGTACACGGCGTATAACTTTGCACTCCGGCTTTAGGATCCAAAATGATACATACACTGCTCTAGGATCACGGGATCCATATATACTAATAAAATACTCTGACATCCTGTGTAGTATACGGAAAGCGTATCAGTGTAGTAAAAAGTGCAAAGTTATACGGCATATGCTCTACTTCACATAAGGTTGAAATAATACATGTTTTTACTTTGACAACTTCAATACAAGTACCTTAATAAACAAAATAGCGCTGGCAAGAAAAAAATATTCAAAATTAATTTAATATAAATGCAGCATAAAGTGTTTTATCAAATTCCACAAAGCTGATCAAATAACATATTACGACAACAAAAATAAAAACAACTAGTGATAGTAAGATTTTTACCACGTCCGCTACCAATTTGGAGCATATGGACTCCTAAAGGAGGCATCTGAACAGTAGTTTTTCTACAGTTGCTCATCCTCTGTTTTCAAGAGAGTAGGGATCGAACGATAGTGCTAGGACAGAACTAATGGTTTGCTATTTACTCTCACCACCCTGTTTATAAGATCGGATGGGCAGGAGGGAGTTTTAGACACTACCAACACCCATGCCAGTGAAAAGATAACCATAAATTGATTAAAAAATTAATTTATGAAACTGTTCGTACTGGGATTCGAGTCTGTGAGGGCCAAAGCCAACGACGTTCACCACTGCACCACGGACCCGGCCAATTAGATTTTTAATAGAAGCTATTAACGCGTCATTTTTGAGGCTTTGTGCGAAAATCGGTAATAATCATATATTTCAACAAATCACTTCTTGCAGGCCTATATTTTGACAGGTTTCGAATTACATTGATAATTTAAATTCGACGTAGTTATGCAGAAAGAGTAGCCAGTGCACAAAAAATAAAAAAATTAAATATAATATAGATCAGGTGCATGAAGGTCTACTCTAGTTTCTGTTGAAAATATATTCTTTGAATAAAACACTATGTAACAATTATGCTGAAACAAGCCAGGCACTCTGTTTATAATTGAAATAAACCATGAATGATCTTATATTCTATATAAAACAGTTAGTCAGTTTGTCATATTTTATATTTAATAGAAATGAGAGTTTTTGTATTTTAATGGTTCGCCATTGTATTTATGTGTGGTATTGTTCTACATAGAAATTTACTAATGTCGTAAGATGAAATTTAATCAACATAAATAGATTTATTGTTATAATTGATATATAAATAGAGATAAAACAAGGTGGGCAAAATTTTCATCCAATTCGGGTATCTTTGACCCATGATACAAATAATCACTGTTACCAGTGATGTGCTGCTATGGGTTCGCACCACCTCTGTCGAGCCGGTTAATAAGATAATTTTGGTTCGGATAGCTGGTTCTTAAAATAAGGACTTTTTTTAATTACCGTGAATTTCGAGATCGAATTTTTACACGATCACAATACTTGATCCGATATGGATAAAGTAAAAACTTGCGGGCGTTAATATTAAGATTCTAAGTGAAATTATTAAATTCAAAATAAATGTAAATGATTTCAGAGATTACGTCGATAATATTTTAAAAGATAATCGCGATGAACTTCCTGAAACGGTCAGAAAAGCTAAAAATATTATAGTTGCGAGTGAGGATTTTCAATAATGAATACTGTTTGTTCAGAAAAAAGGGCAAATTTAAGTATTCGACATAAAGACCATTAATTTGATAGGTTTAGCACTCACTTCATGCGATTCCACACTATTCGTTAAACCGTGGCTCAGAAGTCATCGTCAAACAGCAGATGATAGACGAATAAGACCCGTCACGGTTAAAGTTTCAAATGAAAATCAAAACACTATTTGGAATGAATTTACGTAATGTTTAAATTATGTAATGTAAATAAATAATTTTGTAATGTATGATAAATTTTTTTTATTGTATGAAATTTAATTGTATGAAAATTGGAGGTTGATGTTTACCAAGGTGCGAGCCGGTTGATAGAATTTTAGCAGCACACCACTGACTGTAATTACTATAAATTACGTGATTTTAAAGTCTTGGCAACTTTTCTTTATGCTTTCATATATTCTGTACATAATTGAAATGTGAATAAATATACATCATGTGGTTTACAGATTAGTAATACGAATTGAAAATATGGCTAATCCAATTTATTTGAAGATAAATTTTTAATTTGTGTTTTATCATCTCAAGCTGACAGTTTACAAATTCAACAATAAAAAAAAATATAATGCACATTCATTCATATCTTTACTATCAATGGCTACTCAATATCTTTGTTCAACCAAAAAATATTCATATGGCGTTAGTCTTATCATGGTATTATAACAGCACCTTTTTCCATATAGTGGGCCAATCTTAAACCGATGGGCAAATTTACCCAAATTGATGGTATAGAAAATAATTAAAATAAATACTAATATACCTATTTAAACAGAAATATTGAATTTACCGAATGTTGTATTGCCTGACGACACATACGCGTTTGAATAAATTAGTGTTTGATTAGGGAGGTGGGTAAACAACTCTACAGGCGTGACCTGTTGCATGATTGCTGTAATAAACGAACAGCATAACTCGAAGAGTTTTAATTCTACACACTGTTCTTCATTATATAAGTTGTAGTAATATCAACATTTTATAATAATAATATTGATGATTATGTACTTATTATGACTACAATTAGCCATGAAATAAAATAAGCAGTATACATAGTTTATAGTAACATGATAAGGAGTTAATATTTTGATAGATTTAACAAGGACAAATGCGATTATTAGTGCGCAATTAACATTGTGACCAAATCAAATTTATAACAATGCTGATGTTGAATGATTTAATAACATGTAAAGAAACTTTGATGTCTAGTAGTAAATAATATATGTCAGAATATTACAATGCCAGCTTCAACTGAACGCTTCAATTTGTTATAGACCATGAAAGCAAATTACTAATGTTACAATTAACAAAATATTATATTATGATATAAAAAAAAAGATCAGTAATAAATGCTATCGTCACAAATACCAAACAAAACTTATCTTATCTTTCAAATAGTCCAATGTCATAGTTCTCTAATAAATAGTTTGATAAGTAATTTTTATAATATTTTCAAGTAAATAATTTGAGTTGCAATATTTAAGGATTAATTCCCTATTACTACCAGAAATACCCTGGAAAAAATATATTTTCAAGCATTTTGTATCAATCATTCTAATTATAGCTGGAACTCTAAAATCAAGTGTTTAGGAGAAATTTCTGTGTATAAATCTACAGATATCAACCACTAGTATTTATTCTCACTATAAAGTAATGTAAGTTGCATTTTGAATGTTTTATAAGCTGTTATAATCTATCTATTGATTAAATTGGCATTTACTTAGTAGAAATACATTATATTATTGTAAAATTATCAAAGTATTTAGTTCTACAAGAATTATATGAAATGATTGATAGCTTATTTGGCTTTAGCCAAAATAAACAATTCATATAATTCTTTTATAACTAAAATATGGAAACCATTTGTTCTGGTTTTAACTAGTGGACAAAGACAAATTTATTACCATAAATCTTCGTTATATTAAAATCTTCCCGCCTGTTTTAAATAATTAAAATATCAATGAGTTTTGTAATATGTATTAAAAAATTTCGCAAAGCGTTAATATTAAATAGTTTATAATCCTTTTATATTTAATAACTTAATTTATTGAAAATGTGTCATAAAATAAATAGTGCTAAGTCAATAAAAAGTATGTTATTTACCTTTACTTCTATCCTTGTAGTTTCAATAAAGTTACGTCTGTTCGTCAATTCCTTATTGTCAATCTTAAACTTTGACGGATTCTTTTCCACAATACGTGTATTTCAAGTTAAGGATAAAGATTAACGTAAAACCAATACGTGGTAATAAGTTTTGTTTTAAGAATAAAATAGAGAATAACAATGTTATTTTATATTAGCATAAACAAAAAATTTATACAATACCTGTTTAATTTATCAGATATAAAAATTGACTACAGATGCCATTGATTTAAGCTTAATAAAGGTGGTAAAGGTAACGCATTGTATTTTAATTGTTTATTTCGTGAATACCAGTTAAGATATTTAATATTTTTTTCACAATATTATGATTATTACTTATGTGAACAAATTTATATTTAGACATGATAATATGTAGAAGTTTACGAGAAATTGGAAAAAGGATATTAATTGTATCTTCTAGATCTTCGAGATCCCACTCAATGCTGCGGAGAGCATTCCTCAGCTCAGTGGTTGTCCATTCAGCCTCGGGGCCAGCAGGTCCTCCGGAAACGTCTCCTAGCTCTAACCACCGAAGGTACAGTCCTCTCGTCTTATTCAATGCCTTGAATACTTCGCTGTAAGTATTAATCAATGTTTCAGTCCAAGAACGCATTTCACAACAACCTTAACAAATGTCATAAATAAATATTTACAATTCGTGTTTGACTTAGAATATATTTGATCAAACACGCCAAGATATTACAGAATCTTATCTATATTTATCATTAATAAGCACTTTATTATCAGTAGATGTTATGTGGGAGGTGGCCTTTGTCACATAGAGATAGATGGCTAACAATAGGGTGCCATTTTAGAGTATATATTGTCAAATGAAACAAGCACACTTACTCTTTAACCACGAAAAATGGATCCTCTAAAGTCATGTCAGTAACAAAACAAATAAAGGCTTAAAGCCTGTAAGTATAAAAACATTTGATACACTTTAAACATCAAAACGGCAGTAAAACAATATTGCAGGAATTAGTCAGACGAAAATCATATGAACAGTCATCCACCTACCCCAAATGGTTATCGACAAAACCTACCTGCATCCGAATCAAGAAGAAAAATACCCCTTATACTCCATCCCTTCCTAACACAGGGGTTTGTCGCATTCCGACACTGAACACACATTCATAATAAACTAATTTTGACACTAGTGACGTTTACATTTTACTGCCATCTCTTGATATTGAAACAATACTTAACTTACATTTATTACGCACATAATTTTCTTCATTTACAAATGAAGCAGATTCCTTCTACAGTTCATTTCCTTACCTTTAAATTTTTTAAATACTTAGATGGCAGTAATATCATAAAAGTACATTGTCTTTTTATTTTCTCGTCTCTCATTTACTGACTGCCATTCTAAAAAATGCATAATTAAATTTTATGCGCTTTTTTCTATATTTCGAATTAGCATTTACAGTTTCATTTAATATATATAAAAAAATCTGATTTACCGCAATGCGGCTCGCTAGTTGAAAAGAATGTCGTCTTGGGCGGCGATCAATAGAATAGGTATATAGGCGGTCGCCTGGCAACCGTGTTGCTGGCCTTGCTTTGAACATCACAAACCGAAATAAGTTTCTAACACACAAATTAAATAAAACTCAACTTCTAAAAAGTGGATTTTTGTTGCATACATTAACATTTCAATTCTCGGAACGGCTACATTATTGAATAGTGAATATGAACAAATATTTTTCCCTTTCAGTTTAATATTATTAAACCTATTCATATTTCATTAATTTATAGCGACTTTTATTACCTATATTTTTGTTAACGTAATTTTTCATGCAAGTAGATAATTATTACCTAGTTTACAATATTGTATTCTGTATACTAATAGTTATTCATTCTATGTATAGGTATGCAATAATCTAAGATTGTATCGTTACATGTTAGTATTATTCAATCTGAATATAAGTACATAGGTACCTAAGTATGTATTTGTAAAATTTTATTATTTCCATTATCAACTCGGCTCATGTGCTTCGTGAAAGCCATCCACACGTTATGTTTTTGTGTAAGATGTCTTTCGAAATTTGATGCTTGGAGATCGATACTCTATTACAACTATTGGAATTATGAATCAAACAAAAATTTATTTTCGTAAAAATAGATGTGACATTATGGATGTGTGCCATATTATTATTCACATAGCGTATTTTGAAGTATGATAAGTAGGTACAATGTCATTATTGTAGTGCTATCTGATGAGGGAACAAGATGTCACTTGTTCAGTTATGGACAATATTGACGACTGTTATTTTTTTCGACAGGGAGTTGGGATTTTTCATAGGTATACATAACGTATTATATGAATGTGGAATAAAATTAATATTTAACGTGCAATATTCATATGACCCTGATCTGCACATGGCAGGTGACGCAACTACAAGTTAGACAAATTTAATGACGTCAACGTGTTCTTTTTCTGACTCAAATTGTCTTCATCGATTGTGTAAAAAAAGTGGTTTAACATTATCTGAGATGTTGGTTGCCCTGTGGCCTGTGGCATAAGACGTAACCCAATCTAGATAGTCCCAGTTTTGAATTTCGGTTGGAGGCATCCATCTCTTGAAATATTTAATTTAATAGATAATAATATTACCATAACACATTATTTTATTGCAATTATTATTCCCTCAACTATTAAAAGAACAAGTGTATACAACAACAAAATGTGAATTAAAAACAAAAATTCGATCTTTCTAATATCTCTTGACAAACAACAATATCTCGTAACCCACCAAACCTACGGCATAATACCTATATTGCTGCTGGTCGAGCGATATAAAAAAAGACGCGTGTTTTAAGATAAATTTGTAAACCGAGATTTCCGGCACTGATTATTGACCAAAATAAATTATGAAATTTCTCCTAACTAATAGGTATATCAATAATTATAAAAGGAATAAGTATAGGTTTTACAAAACAGTATCGTAACTAATAAATACTAGTCAACATTTGGGATAATTTTGTTTCTGTTCATTTGAAAATCAAATGATTTTATTTTTATCGATAAGGTATTGGATTACAAATTTAAATAATTGACAAATATGAATTGGAAACTTTTCACTCCACTG
Source organism: Himalopsyche phryganea (assembly GCA_022494535.1). NCBI lineage: Eukaryota > Metazoa > Arthropoda > Insecta > Trichoptera > Rhyacophilidae > Himalopsyche > Himalopsyche phryganea. Next base: position 772,218 of record JAGVSL010000110.1, on the reverse strand, counting down.
ATAGACAATATCAACAAAGCTAAAACCCAATAAATTATGGATAGTTTGTACTATACCTATTTGTCGTTACTTTCAAATTATAAGTTTACATTACACTTATCCTAAATTTAGTTTATCCCTAATGAAACAAATTGCTTACTGGGTGGGTATATACACGAAACCTGGGCTGATCTTCAACAATAGATCTGTAACTACTATATATCACCCCACTCAAGATTAACGGTATTTTTAACAGTGTCCTCTCTTAATATTCAGCATTTTGATCCCAATCGAGTATTTCAGCGAAAGGTGTTTAATGAGAACTGCGTGTTTCTGAGTTGCTGAATCTTTCCTTTCAGAGAGAGTAAGAATAGAAGAATAGTTAGGAAATTATTAGAAGTTAGTGATTCGCTCTCGCCATTAACACAGTGGGTGGGGAAGGATCTAAACGCCAATAATGGATTTGGTAGATTTAAAATTATTTTTAATTAGTAGATCTAGTGTTTCTATCCCTCAATATAACAGTCAGAAACATTTATTCATAATACTAATATTATTTTCTCTCGCAATTTCAACGAATAACTTTTAGCTTAGTAAATATTGGAAATAGAGAACTTCAACAATGCTATTTAATATTCACGAATTTATAATACGATATTGAAATAGGGGTATTTTTCAAAATAACTAACCATTTATACTACTTTCTATTGATTCCTACGCCTAGTATATCCATTGATTTATTATGTTATATGGAAAATGAAATACCACAAAAGAATCACTTAGTTCATCGAAAATACTGTTGTATGTAGTATAGATATATTAGTTTCTGGCTATGAATTAGAAGTTCGTTATTTGGCATCATAAGTCTAATATGAAAAAGCTACGTTCAACATTTTCTCTTGAAATGTGTACAGTCTATTCAATATAACTTGGTTTGAATTGATATTATTAATAGTTTTCAGCAGAATACCGGTTTTCTCTAAAAAAAAAATGCAAATTTCTTAAACGCATACTTCAATACAAAATAATCAAATAAATAATATAATACCTGCGTCAACATATTCAACAACGAAACATGTCACTTGAGACTTTATAATATTGGTAAGTATCCTTGGTGGAATGAAAAATGAAATTAGAAGACATAATGTAACACAAGTATAGCAAAAGGGAACGTAACTAGGGATTCCAACTATTTGTCATTATCAACTATTCAAATATATAATAGTACAACTGAAACTATTCGAATAGTTTCTGAAGTATGAAAATAATATTTGATTCGAATAATAATGACATAACATTATACATAATAAATAAATTATTTAATAAAACATTAAAATTAGTAAGAAAACAAATTCATTTATAATAAAAATCATTTATTCAAATTTTAAATTAGTGGAAAGGCAAAAGGACGCAACCAACACACAAAAAATATAGTGTACGGCCCACACAAAACGTGTATTAAATTGTATAGGCACATTTGTTACCCGAGCCCGACCCGAAACCTACATTTATATATCTCGGTCCGAAAACATCCCGATTTAAAAAAAAAAAGTAGCATACAATTGATTAACGTACCGTATCTATTCAACTTTTTCACATGTAGAAAAATCTATTATTTCACGGAATGATTTCCACACATCACCACAATCACCACTTTTCAACATTTTCTTTATATCGTTGAAACTCATTTTTAACGAATCTTTCGTATTTTTTTATAATGAACTTTTCGGCACAAAGAATAGTCGACTATCTAGAACGAATAGAAAGCAGATACGGAATTTCACACTTTATTCATTTACAAACTATTTAAACTTACTATCGGTGATGATTAAATGAATAACAATTTTATGAGCTCAGTTTCAGGTTACCAAAATATAAAATGATGTCTCCATACTTATCAAATAAAAGACTATTGTGTCCAATGAATGCTGTTCGAAACATAATAAATTATTTTATTTATTGCCTTTTTGTTGTCAACAGTATTTAGTTATCAAGAGTACTCATGATCCAAATATAGTCCGAAATATTTTTCTGAAGAACAAATCCCTTACCCGGGGATGGCCCGAGCCCGACTATCAATTGTCTCTACCCGCCCGAACCCGGCCCTCGGGTCGGGCCGGGTAGAGGAACACGGGCCAAGCCCGAGTCCGTGCAGACCTCTACATTGTGACTATCAAAAAAAATATTTTGTAAAGGCGGGTGGATACGTCATTTTACCTTTATATGGTCGATGGTCGATGTGTTACATTTAAATATGTGTATATAACACGTTTTGTATGAGTTATACACAATATTTTAAGGAGTGGGTTACGACCCTTTGCCTTTCGTCGATATATTTTCTTAAGGATGAGATATATACATCTTGTAATAATTTAAGACTAAATCGTTTCCCAATTCTGTCAAATTCCAGATATAGATGATATAAATACGCATTCCAATATTGTTACATTGTATTACAGTATTTAAAATTTGCAGCTGCGTCATCATTTACTGAAATTACGGCACACTAAAAGGGATTTTTTAGCATTTAAGTTTTATGATTTATGATTTGATTTGAAGACAAAAAAACCATTACCTTGGGGTATGTGATCTTACATCAATTTTGTAAAATATTTCATTAAAAATGTTTGGGAATAGTATTCGAAATATTCGAATATCGAGAAGTTAAAAACGGGCGCATATATTCGGATATTGAAGATTCGAATATTCGAGTTGCAATCCCTAGACGTAACCCTCAGTTTTTTCAAAATATTTATTTATGATAATCACAATTACACAAATTTGGGTTATACGCAATATTTTGTTACGTTGGTTACGTCTTTTTACCTTTCTACAGTCGATAAGTATTATTTAAGCTCTGGTTTCGCTTAGCTAGTCTAGTGAGCATTTTCAACTGATTATTGAAATGCATTAGAAAATAAAACATCAGCTGGAAATTTATTGTAACTCACACTTTTTTTATATTTCTATTTACCATGCCCGCTTCCAATGCGGAATATAAGGACTTTTAATGGAGGTATCTCAACAGAAGTTTTTTTATGAGAACTGCTTGTTAATAAGTTGCTCAACTTATTTTCGAAGAGGGTAGGAATAGAAGGATAGGGCTAGGACAGGACCAGTGGTTAACCTTTTGACCACTGCACCACAATGATGATCATTTGAACATTCCTTCTCCCATTATCTCAATATGGGTTATTTGGGGAAATCAGCGTAATGAACTGGACGATTGATATGTATGGATTCTTAATGAAGTATTTTCGACGTATTTATCATTTATCAAGGGTGGAATATCCCAAAGAGTTGAAAACTGCAAAGCAAACTTACTTTGGTCAAATGACGCTGATAAGAAGTAGTATAAACCTCTTTATTGAATCATTTATGATGTAAGGTATACTTTCCGGCTAGCAAGAGAATGTCAGAAAAAAGACATCGTGGAATAGAAATCTGAAGGTGCTGCTTTGACTTTCGCTCCCCTTGGTCAGGGCGGCATCAGATAACTAAAGTAATGCCTAGGACACTGATGGCGAACCCATGGACTCCGGGTCAAACACTGACCCACGCGCATTTTAAATGACCCACTCGTTGATTTTTGTAAACGTATTTTTATATCATAAAATAGAGAACAGACAATCAAAACAGATGGTAGTTTTTAACCTTCCTCCGCTCCCCCTTTCCAAGTGATCCCACCTTACTGACTTAGTGAGCTACGAGCTAGTACTAAAAAAAATAATTAACAAAATTTGATCCAATTTTCAAAAAGGTTCGCCATTAGTGGCCTAGGATGTGCCATATAAGACGTAGAATAATTATTTTAATCTCAACTTGAAAATAAATGCTCTGGTGGGCTTATTTCCTTCTGCTGGACGTGGGGAGGGGGTAACACACAAACGGTGATAGCACTAATTACCAGGGCTGTGGAGTCGGAGTTGGAGTCGGTTTTGGCCCGAATTATAGTTAAAACCGGTTGTTCAATGTCCGAGATGGAGTTTTGGACGACACTCCACACCCATGCTAATTACAAAAACACTACTAGTTTTCGGAGGGCAAAATTTCAAGGGAAATAAATTTAATAGGGGCGAGTCACCTGTCCTATTTAGAAATAAACAACCTTGCGATATAGTTAGTCTGAAGATGCTTCTTATATAAGCGAAACACGTGACATAGCCAGTGGAATAATTAGGTTATCAATTTTAATTTTATAATAAATGAATTTTCCTTTAGATATTTGAAACAGCCTAAATATATCCTCGGAAGAATTGTCACAGATTTAATTAATAAATAATTAGTTTGTATTGACTTATCTGTTTGTTTGTAACGCACAGCAAAACTTGTTTAAATAATTTAATTAAACCTTCTCTTTTCCTGATTCCTGATTATAATTCATAAAATTTCCATAAATTATTACACATCTGACTTGACACTGACATCAAATTTGAGTTATTGAGATTTTGTACAAAATCTCAATAACTCAAATTTGATATTGAAATTCCATCAAGCACCCTCAGTCGATGTCTTAAATTACATCTAACTATATTTAAGTAGGTTTATAAACAATTACTGATAACATTGTATTGTGCGCGTTCCTTTCCGTATTTCTATGGACATAGTTCAAAATTGCATGATTTACTATCGTATTTTAACAAATTTCAAAATGTTGAGATATGACACAAATTATTAGCTGTCACAATAACACTAACAATGATGAGGATTTCCGTTTATTAAACCAGTCGTTTTTATTGCTCGCTCCATTAATTTCATAATACGGCCGTTAAGCAGTTTACACTGAACAAAAATAACCCATCATTTGACGTGAACCAAATATCATCCGAGATCGTTACGAAACACACACCGCAAACTCAATTGACATGAATGATACTTATTTTCCGCCTCAGATTATAGCGGAAAACTTAAAAGTTTTTTTTAAATTGCATTTTTTTTGTCGCAATGCGCAACAGCCAATCAATACGGAAACCAAAAAGGCACAAACAATAATTATGAGAAAGTTTAAAGAGAATGATGTAAATAGAGCTAAAAAACTGGCAAAATCGAACCAAATAATAAATTGACACGTGACACCGAAATCAGATAAGCCTACATTTTTAAAAATTATACGAGATCATTAAACTTTTCCTGGAGCTCAATTTTTGAAATCGTATAAATAATTTTAGAAAGGATTATTTTTGTTACGTGTCACAATAGTAATGCTGTCATTTTCTTATTAATTATTTTATCGATGGAAAAAAAGAATTTACTTTTGGTTTTATTCAGGTCAACACTAAACTTTATTACAGTGTTCCCTATATTCAGGATATTACTTCATATATGAAACGTCCAAAAGCGAAAACCATGAAGTCAACTTTTTTTCAAAATCTAACAAAAATACCTACATATTTATACTTACTATGTATTAGTCAGGACTTTGAACCGCTTTCGGTTCGAAAAATATATCGGTTCAGTTCCGGTTTTCGGTCTGACAAAAAAATATGCTTTTCAGGTTTTCGGCTCAGTTCCGAGTGATAAATTGTTAAATGGTGTTATTTGTATTGAGAATTTAAAACATTTTATGGTACTTGTGTGATAGTCCGGCGCTACGCCCCGAAAAAATGGTAATGCTGCACCGCACGGCCGTAGCCAATTTTTTTAAATAATACATTATAAATTATGAGAATTATGTCGAGATACGTCACACGATCGTGAATGATTTCTTTGCGCGTGTATAAAAATGCACCGAACTGGAAAAACGTTTCTCCGGTTTTCGCTCCTAAAAAAGAACGGTCTTTCCGGTTTTCGGTTCAGTTTTGGTTCAAAGCCCTGCTATAATTCATTCCACATAACATGTAATGATATATTTATAATTTGTAAATCCCGACAAAAGTATACGAAAAAAAATTAAACATTTCTACATTTCACAGATATGACACGCAGAAATTACACAATTAGTGGTTGCTTGACTAATAAAATAATTTAAGCGTGTCTTTTGCTACAATCATGTTGGCTTTCGCTTTTTTTACGCCTCATGTGAATGTAACTCAATCATGATCTGATAATCAAACACAAATGTTACAGTCCTGAAAAGTTTTAATTATTCCCTACATATTATTTCCTCGAATCGAAGTCAAGATAATTATCAAACTAGTAAACTAATTACGTAAGTCCGATAATTATTATTCATGTGCAGTTGATGCAGCACCATAATTATTACATCCATATAGAATTGGCATAATGATTACGTAGCAATGGACTCTTTTGTATAAATATCTCGAATCTCGTAGAACTGGCACATGGCGTAGAACTAGGAAGCAAAGTTAAGCCTTATTTGCTATTGAAAAGGTGCTACACTTGGTTAATAGAGAAGGAATAATATCGTAGCCTTAGTCGTAAACAATTGAGGAGCTTGGTGGAAGATCAGCTCAAAGTCCTTTCAGTGGTTATAGCTTGGCTACTAGCCTTCAAAAAACTATATCTGTATTTTGTTAATAGAGCACGCTACCGTCATTTAAGGTGGGGCACCTTACTAGTTGTTCTTCCATCTAAGATTATGCGTCCATTTTGGCCTCACTTTGATTTGTCTGATATTTTTTGATGAAAGCATATTTATATGTATCATACAATCCCGAAAAATAGTAACAGACTAAAATACTATAAATTAAGAATTGTATTCTCTCCCTTAATGGTCTCTAAAACGAATAAATTTAAGGAATATGTTCATTTTATTTTACTAAATTGTTAAAAATTTTCACTTATCATTCCTTTTACTTACTTTTTATTAAAAAAAACGCATTTTTTTCATTTTTATTTTGAAAACCCGGGAATAAGCTCGTATGGGGAAATTGGGAAAAAAAAATATAATATTAATGATAACTGTAAATCATTTCTAGCATTTGGTAACACGTTGGTAACAAGCGTGGTACTTTTTACGTATACGTTAAGGTGAGTTACTAGTTCGATGATAGAGATGAAAGTAAGAAGCTTTATTCAATATCGGATGTACTCAACACAAAATATTTACGGAAACGTTCCTGTTTTTATGTTTGAAATTAAACTCGGTGTTAGCACATATTTATATGTGCACCTAGACTCAATATTAAAAAAAAACAATTAAAAATATCATATTTAACCGTTTATTCCCAATTTTCCGAGCTATTTCAAAAGGGTTTTCCTGACGATTTTCATACTATGTCCTGCAACGATGTACTTCTTTCATAGTTAAGTAATATTCACTCGCTAGTAATTATTAACATTGCGATATCAAATTTCCTTATTGTATATTATTAAAAAAGGTTTTCAATGTGTGATATTAATGCTGTGGGCAGTTAATTAAAAAAAATATTATGTCATCGTGGCTTTTTAGAAGCGAGTAATTTTTAGTTGACACCTCCAAAAATTTTATCATTACTGCTTTACGCAAACAATTTATTGTTTTCACTAAGGTTTACTAGCAATAAAAATAATAATATCTACGATCTGCGAGATACAAAACCGTTTCCATTTTCGCGGCCCGGAATAATAGTGACATGTAAAATTGTAATCATTTTCTACTTGAATTTAAGGAATTGTGGAAAGGACAATTTTCTACAAATGAAAAAAGAAAACTGACGTAAATGTTGGACTCATAACCCTAAAAAAACCCACCAATTAAGAATCAGTAGGTTATGCTTTATTTTTTTCCCAATTAAATTTTAATGATAATTGGTTCTACAATTACATCTGCAATTGCAAAATCTTATGAGTTGTTAATTGAAGATGTTGGCATAAAAACAACGAATGTCCATTTTATTGCAATTTTCGATTCCTTATTTATGAGTCCATACAACTGTGCCAAAAATGTCCCTGAATTCATCTCTTAAAAATATGCCGCATTTCTAAAAACATACAGGCCATTTTATATGGAAGCAGTAAAGGTCGTTTACAACCAAAATATTTTGTTTTTACCCTGTCCTGAACAAAATGAGTTTTGTGACATTTCCTGTTTTTATGCTAAGGTCTTCAATTGTTAATGCGATTAGTTTTCCAATGATGATTGAAAGTCGTTATTATCAAATCAGCATTAAAATTAATTCAAATATCGATGTAGTTCCTCGACTTTGTCGTAATGTTTTATCTTAATGTGTCTTATAAATCATATAAAGTATTTACTAGAACTCAAAGCTTCATATGCTTGAATGCTTGAAGATGCCGAAGGGCAAAACCCGAGTCGTTAATGACAAAACTTAATCACAATCACAAAATATGATCGATTGAAATTCCATTGTGCACCAATAGTCGATATCTTAAAAAAATTACGATTCATCTATCAAATATTATAATTTGAATTATCTAAAAATGTCACCTCATATTATACTTACCACTATCAACAAAATGCTGACCGTTACAGACGTGTGCCAAAATATTGATTTATATTTAATGTTTGATTTGAGATCCAAGGCATGACTGTTTAATGACTTTTCTCCACTAATTTATCTGAGCTGGTTTTTTAGTCTATAACTAATATATTTAATTCACGATATATGGCACATTGGCAATTTGCAGCAATTCAAAATATTTAGTTTATTTGTTTTATAAAAATCCTTAAATTGATAATAGAAAACAAAAGTTTCTCTGAAAACTGACTTCACCGAAAACAATGAGCAAAATAATTGAATGTACATGCAAACTTAATAGTTTTGAAATCCTGACACTGTAATAATTAAAAAATATTTCAACACACTAATGTTCCTGATATTTGGAATATGTATTAACAGAAATTTAAAACTGTTATTAGACATTTTGCGACGAGACAGTTTCTCGATCACTGCTCCCCGATGGGTAATAGTGAGTGGACACCACCCTTAACCCCACCTCTGCAAGTTGTCAACCCCTGACCGTCCTTGCTTTACATAATTAAAAGTACACAAAGAGCACCACTCAGGCAATTACGTTCTGCTTGGGGACTAGGAATTCATCCGACATTCATATCAATAACATCCCATCCCCATCCCTTACTATCGTGTTTACCTGCACACGCCAATCGCAATTTATTATCCAACAAGTTTAGACGTGTCCTATCGCGAATCGCTTTCAGCAAGTGCAAAGAGTAGACGTTGCAAAACTTTATCGGCAAACGATCATTAAATTTCACACATTAATTAGTTTCATCAGTTTTAAAATAACAAAGGTAGAAGAGAAAGTGTTGACAATGCCACAAAAAACTTTCGTTGAGACAATGAGACCAATGTATGCAATATCAAGGCTCATGGGATTAGCTCCTTTTCACTATCCCCCGGAGCCAAATAGAATGTGTCCAGTTTCAATGGTGACATTAGCCGTGGCATTATTGGTGCCAATTTTTGGAATTTTGTGCGTTTTTCAGAGGCAAGTGTTGTTCATCCATAGCACCGAATGGAATTTGGGAATCTTGGAATATGCGAACATTTTCCATCTGACTGCAACTTTTGTGCTGTCATTCTTCGTAACGGTATCACACTTCTTCAACAGAGAATGTTTGGGGAAAATCATTGAAATGAACGAAAGCATCGATCGTAATTTGACCAACATCAATTGCAAAATGAATTTCATATGCACAAAAGTTTTTTTGGGATTCGTTTTCGTAGGGATCATTTCTATAATAATATTTATGATCTGCACCGGAGTGCTGACGACACTATTTCTGGGAAATCCTTCCAACTGGCTTATATACATATTGTTCTGCATGTCAAACTTCAACATCTTCATGATGTCTTTGCAGTTTGCAAATGGAGTTTTTGGTGTCGGCATGAGATTTGTGGCTATAAACCGTTCAATAGAAAGACTCGGATCTGATCTGATGAAGCAGCAGAATACTAAAGCAGAAGATGAAGAACTGTTCAACGTCAACGTGTCAACATGCGCAGAAGAGGATTACATTACTGAACGACTAGATGTCGAAGAGAATGAAAATAAATTTGAAGTTGAACAAACGCAATGTATAAATTGGCAATTTTGTCTCAAAACATTGAGCAATGAATATGACAATAATTGTAAAGTCGTGGACAGCTTGAATCACTGCTTTTCTTGTTGTATAATGTCAAGTTTTGCCGTAGACTTCAGCTACACGCTGATAGCGCTTTTCTCTTTTTATAAAGTTTGGCAATTCTTTACTTGGTCAATGGCCGTGGAGACAGGACTAGCATTGTATTCGTGCTTGTTTTCAGCAATCAACAAGACAGTCCTTATATATTTCTGCAACTCTTCGAAGAATACGGTTTGTATCTACTTTATAAACCATATGAGTCTATGCAGTCTGGTATATTGTATTCAACTTTAAGGTGTTAACTAGGACTTCCCGGCCAATTAGTCAGTCCTGTAATCTCGGGATTGTTTAAATATCAATACCGGGATTTCGCGATTCCCTATAGATGTTAAAAAATCATATATCATAATATGTATTGTAGACTCCCTCTTTCTCATATTTCGTAACTGCCGTAGACAGGAACACATAATTTTGACAATATATTTTAATGTTTTTATCTTTAATTATTTTGTAATAAAAAACAATTCCATCTATAAATAAAATCTTCTCAATAAATAAAAAAAGAACCATTTCCATGCAAAAAAAAAATGAAATTATGTATTAATTATATTTTGTTATACAATTTAAAACGTGAAATTACGGTTAATTACCAATCCCGGGATCATAAAAAGGTTCCGGGATTGGATGCCCTAGTGCCAACTGTCAATTCTTAACGGAAATACATGTATTTACATGTATTATGTATTCAAATAAAAAACAGATTTATTTTTTAAAAATTCCACAAATCTGTAGCGGTTTCACTCAGTTAAAATAATGTGTTTTATTTAATAAAAATAAATTATTGTATAATTATTATGAAGAAAGAATGTCGCGATTTTATTGGCTATGGCTATAAACAACATATGATACAAAGGATGGTTACTGCCAACCGGAACACGCAGCCATCCCCAAATATCAATTTTTAGTATTGCTATTTATAATCTGGCATAATGTTTTTCGCATTTCAAACAACATAAATATGTTGAAAGCGCACGCTAATTAAAATTATTTTTCTCAGATTTATTTTGGTTGAAATTACTCCAATTTATGCAGCATTTTTTCTATTATTCACAGGCAAAGAGAGCATGCTCAACTTGTTTTAAATTCATTACAAAATTTAATGACGAACGAACATCACAAAAGGTAAACAATATCTATTACTTTATTTAACAAACGCTAATTTAAGCCCATTATGAACATTAATTGCAGTCTGATATGTTTTCAGTATTAATAAACAAACCTTTACAGGTCTTCAACATTTAATAATTAGCTTCTCAAAATAACCATTCCGAAATATAATTAGAAAGTTTTCCTTATTTTGAAAGCTCTTTTTAATTAAAGTTGTCAAAATTAAATCCATCTGTCATATTTTCGTGTTATATCGACACTCTCTTCAGTCCCTACGTATACTCCCGTATCTGCAAAACATAAAATTTTACAGGAGAGCGTCTCAAAGATTCAAGAGTTTATAGTTTTTGAAATAATAAAAATACGAGATTGAACTTCAGATTTCAGATTAAGACTTTCGTATAAGTGGCTAGTTATGTGTTTATACTTTGCGAAAAAACGGTGAAGTAAGTACTTTTTCCAATGTTGTTTGATACCTACCTACCTTTAGAACTGAGTGCGTAGACAACGTAAATTCAAAAGACGTATAATCACGTATGTGGCTCTTACGTGATTATACGTAGGGTTATAGTGTCGATATAATCACTTCTTAGAGATTGTACAATAATCCCTTCAAAAGTTAGTATTGCTAACGAATATACGTTGCAATTTCTCAATCAAGAGCGTCATTTGATTTATAGCCTGTCCCATTAAAATTACTACTCGACGGTATATATTATTATTTATTCAACAGGAGAGGTTTCGCTCAGTCAGTGTGCATTTTCAAGTAATTAAAACGTAAATAAAACAAAGTTATCTATAATATATGAAATAGTAGAAATATTTAGCAAACTATTCATATATATTTTTTTTAAAAAGAGCAAGGTGAAAGTTGTTATTAGACAAAATACCTATAAGTATTTAAAGCAGGCGTGTCCAGCTCGTGTCCCGAAGCAAAAAGTAATGTAGCCCAAAAAATTGTCAATATGTTTTTTGTTATACAACATTCGACTACAATTTCAGTCGACATAAAAAAAATTACTTCCAAATTTACATTACCAAAAGTAATATGTTAATTAGCAATCAGACATTAAACGTATTTTGTAAGATATGTCTTCCCAGAGACAACATCCTGCTACCCACTTTATTTGTGAGCAACTATTTCCTAGAAAAAACATAATCAGTAAAATCACAAAAAGTAAAATCAGAAACCAAATTTTTGACGAGCAACTTGAGAGAATTCCCTAACAATTAAGCCTGGGAGACGGGAAGTGGCCCAAGTGATAAAATGATGAAACGTATTTATTGAATCTTTTAGTTTAACAGACTTCTTACATTAATTAACACTTCATTTAATTTAACTTGTTTCAGAATAAAATCCTTTTGTCGCCTATATTTACTACGCTCACTTCGTTTTTACGATACTTTATGACATGTACATTACCTAAATGCACCTAACTCATTTTTTTCGAACATATCGAGTGGCTCACTTCACTTCTCCTTGGCTCAATAATTGTAACCACTTTTATCGAAACAGACATTCAGTGTCAAATATCCCATTAGATTTGTCTTGTCGGCTTTTATGACACCAGGTATAATAATCGACGGTGTTTAGGCCAATTGACGTAACCCCCAAAATTGAAATTGTTCAGGAGAGAGTAAAAAGTGTTTTTATCGAAAACATTATATGGTGACTTGCGTTATGAATCTTTGAAATGCACTCCCATAAATTCTCATGTTTGCAGATACGATATACGTAGAGATTATGGCTTATATCATATTACATAATAGTGGCTTATATCAAGTAGACGGGTCAGAATTTTAAAACCTAAAACCAATGTGAAATGATGTTTCTCTTCCAAGGAGTGATCAATTTACTTTTTCTAATTTACAGCATTTGGCTGAGACCTGCTATGTCGTCTTTAAAATGAGATCCAATCATTAACTCATTTTCGTATTCTTTGAGGGTTACATCATTTAGCCAAAACACCATCGATATTATTAATTACTAGGGAAAATAATTACTAGAGTTATTTCGCAAGTGGTCAGTCAGATAAGCGACAGGTGTACTTTCAAAAGCGATTTTGAGTCAATGAATGATAAATACATATTTATTCATGTTATTTCATTAAACAGGGATTAAGAAATGTAACCAACTAAAAATAAAATAGTTAATATTGTACCAAGCATAAAATTTACAAAAAATGCCAATTCTCCCAGTGGTCGGCCCCCAAAATTCAATGGTCGGCCTTTCATTGCCCAGTGTTCGGCCATCACTATGAAACTTCATAAATATCGCGAACGAATTTACTTAGAGTAGACAGAACAATAAAAAACATAATGATGCAAAGCATGACAAGTATATTTTGTCAACGATGCCCATACAACATGAATTTATCGATACTTGCGAAGTGAAAATGTACTTTTTTAATTGCGTATTGCATCATATTGGTCAGTATAGTTCAGATATACATTCGCAAGTGGCAAGACTACCTACGCGAATTTTAAAAAATCTGTTTTTTCAAAATGTATCCACTATTATTTAAGTTTTAAGCTGAAAAGGCCGACCACTGGCGACGGCTGACTTTAGGAAAATTCGCCCTATACACGTAAATAAACGAACACAAATAACTATCATTTACGAATTTATTTTTGAAATATGTATAGGAATATGCTTTACGATAATATTGTTTTACAGGAGAATAATAATATTATATTAAGAAATCAATCCACAATAATAATACCCATTGATATAATACTTTTAATAATTATTATTGTGGATTGATTTCTTAACACAATACTAAACAAGACAGGTGTAAAAATAATAAATGTGGCATATAAGCAAAGTGGTCGTATGTGCTCAATGGACTAAAAGTAATATACGCATTATCGTAATGTATTATTTCATTGCTTGTTTCAGTTCAGAGACCTGGCCAATCAAGTAAAATGTAACGAGATAAACTTCACATGTGGGATGTTTCAATTCGATTGGCCTTTTGTTATGACAGTAAGTATTATTCTAGATTATAATTATTATAATATTGTATTTCTCTTTACTATTATTAAGCATACTTTATTTTCGTAGATTATTCATTTACAAATTGTATTTAATTAACAAATTGTTGATATTCGACTGAGAATGCTTGGTGTAACTTCAAGATCAAATTTAAATGGTTCAAACCGTGTACACCTACAGCGCCAGCTGGCTTCGTGCACTTGAACCGTCATAGGCAAGTTAGTGACAAAACATATTAGGTGCCTAAAATCAAAAACTGTCACTTTGCAATGTTAGTAATAAACGACATTTTTGTCGATAAACGACTTAAATTATTAGTTTTAATAATGTTTATTTTTCCATCTTACTGTATTTACAAATAATGATAACAAAATAGCTATCTTTTAATGCCCATCAAACACTAATTACAATGAATATAATCGAAATAAAATTGTGCATATCGGCCGATTCAATGGTTACAGGCAAATCAACATTTAATTTGCATGCCATTAAGAGCTTAAACATTTTTGTCGAGTTGTGCAAGTTGTGTATATCATAACATATTGCGTGAAATGACATATATATTATAAATATTTTTTGTTCGATTTTGACTAAACGTGGAATTATTGGTTTTTGTTTTTAGACTAGTTTTGTTTTATGAAAGAATATTTTTTCTCTACACAATTCAACCTAATTTCTTAAGACTACTTTGAAATGTCTGTTTTTCATTGAAACACCCTCGTATAAATATTGACTTTAACATATATTTCGTCGTCTTAACTAGCAAACTGCGAATCTAAATTTAGGAAAAATGTTCAAGAGAGTTTTAAAACTCAATCTTAACCAATGTTATGTCTGAACTTCACATATGTTATATGAATAATTATTTAACATTATTCATATAACGTATGTAAAATTTCTAGAATAGCATAAGTTAAAACTGAATTTATTGAGTTTTAAAGCTCTCCTGAACATTTTACAGAAATGTTTGCTAGTTAATACGACGGTATGTGCCATTGAGGTATTTAGATTTAGTAATGGTAGTATATTGGTATTTATTTCAGCATTTATGAATATCAAATTAACTGACAAACACGACTTTTGTGCCAAAGCGGTCAGTTATTACTCCTAGACGCCTCATGTACAAGTGCACGAAGTTTGAATGATACAAATTTACACCACACAGTTTTTAATTAAAGAACTAATATTATTTTTTTTCAGATGATTTGCGGCTTGGCTTCTCATCTAGTCATGCTTATTCAATTCGATCAACAGTCGCCTAAAAAGGTTTAAAAAATAGCAAAATAAATATATAAATATATATATATACAATGAAAATTGTCTTAGAACAATATTAGTTTGTGCGTACGATTACTATTATTGTTATAGAATTTTCGCTATTGTGTGTATTTTATTAGATAAAAAATGAGGAAATTAGATGCAAAAGCGTCACTGTTTGATTTTGGTCAATTCTAAGTTTCTGAGTTTACTACTTATAATGAAATTGTATGAAAAATTATGTCGAATGCAGTCTTCGTTTTTTTATTTTAAAGTGACATAATTTGCTATATGTGGTGTGTTACAAACACAGCACTGTTCAATTTCAACAAATCACAGAATAACTTATGCTTAAAATTACTATGCCTGTGCGGTTTCGTTTTCATCAGTTTCAAGTCATTATATCGTCGTTGTTTTGGAAGAAGACTAAATTGAAAAATTAGATATTGAGTTAGTTATAGCAAAATGTTCCTTCTTTCGAACTCACGTATCGAAGAACACATTTATTTTATTTTTATAAATTACACTTTTATTTAAAAACAGTTTTGTACAAACAAACTAAATGAAAAAGTCCAATTACTGAAAATCAGTATCTTTCATTTAGTGTCTTCTTCCAGAACAACGACTGTATACTTTATTAATGAAACCAACGATTCTTTCGTTGGCCATCAAAATAAAAATTGTTAATCGGTTTTTATAGATATTGAACATTTACAGAAAGTAAACAGTGGCGCTTTTGCATTTAATGCCCTCAAATATTACATTGATAGATTCATAAAAATGTGTGAATTTAGTATTTATTAGTGCTCAGATGCCGTCCATTTATTATTACTTCATGCGCTAGGGGAAGGGGGGTCTAGATCTAGTCTATTCTGTAATAATTTTGTTGTTTCTGGTGACATAAAATTCTCCAAATAAATTGCAAAATTTTCTTTTTTTTCCATTATTAAATAATTTACAAATAAGATTGTTATTCCATTTTTCGTGTCACTAGATGTGTTTCGTCTCTTGGGGTGCCATCTTCAGACTAAATGTATCGATAAAACCTTACTTAATATACTTATATTATGTAACAATACGCAATATACCGCGGAAAAAATGTGCTTAACTTCCTTAGATTCGAAGAGTTACAAGATTGACGCAGAAACAGGCACTATTCTTGTCGCTCCAATTCCACATTTCAAACATTATACTTGAAACGTTGTAGATAATATGTATATATGTCAGAAAATTGTCCTTCTCAAGGAAAAAAATATGTGCATATGTGAAGTATGAAGGAAAATTGTTCAAAGCATCGTTCACAAAAATATTGCGTTGAACATCTGAACATTTGGAAGCAATACATATCAACCATCGGCAATACTAAGCATTGTTAGACCGTAGACAAAAAAAAGTGTAAGTATCTTTTATTATGCAGCAAAAATAAATTTATTTTGCGAAAAATTTCAAAAGACAAAAAAATTATGTTCATAATGTTACATACATCTACAGAAATTGCAGTTAGGTATTGACCTCATCTGAGAATTTTTTTTTTTAAATTTAACAATTGGCGTGCCCATTCGAGTCCCACCACTGGCTTAGAGTATCAGCTAATATTATTTAGATGTTTATGATGTCTAGAATTACTTCCTACCTATCTTATCCTAAAAACGGGGTGTATCGAGAGCAATTAGGTAACCACTAATCTTGTCTTAGCCCAGGCATGTCAAACACGCGGCCCTCCGACAAATAGTAGGCGGCCAGCCGAGACTTCATGGAAAAATATATTTTTTAAATTGTAAAACAAAATTTATTTATTTTGATATACTCGTCAAATTAATTTGTTAAAAACGGAGTTCGATAGAAGACTGTGAATTAAAGTTTCATCTTTTTACTTCACCCTTTTCCATTAATATTGAAATTATTGATGATAATTTACAAATGGAATTAGTTGAAATCTAATGTGACTCTTTGCTGGAGAAGTTGGAGTTCCACAATTTTACAAATATTTACCTGCTGATCGATTTCCTAAAATGTCGTCTTTCGTAAAGCGTATAATGGCTATGTTTGGAAATACATATTTATGCGAGCAACTATTTTCTGTAATGAAAAACAAGAAAACTCCAGAAAGGTCAAGATTAACCGATCAATATTCATCGTCAATTTTGAAAATTACGGCAGCTGAAAATATTCAACCAAATTATAATGATTTGTTTTGTGGAAAACGGTCCCAAGTTTCCTCAAAAAAAAGTAAATATTTGTCAATTTCCTTATAATTTGTATATTTAAACGTCTTTTATTCGGTCCAATTTTAAATATTGAAAACATGCGGCCCTCCACTGATGTAAATTAGTTTATATGGCCCGCGGTGCAAATCGAGTTTGGCATGCACTGTCTTAGCCCTATCATTCCATCCCTGGACTCCTTTCGAAAAATAGAGATTCAGCAACTGAATAACAACCAGTTCTCGTAGAAAAACTAGTGTTGAGATACCTCCATTACGAGTCCATGTGCTCCAAACTGGGAACGGACATGGTAAAAAAATAATAAATATTTTATTATTCACAATAAATATATTTACCATACTGGCAGAAGTTAATAAGTAACAAAATTGACAAAAATGAAGTTAGTGCATATTGAGATTCTTGGATATCAATTCTACATCTGAAATAACTCAATAGGTGCATTTATAATACCATTTTGGCATAAACAGTAATTTATTGTATCGTCGTGAATTAATAATGCAGATTTATAGGTAGGCATTTATTTCCTTATATTAATCCCTAGCACTATTTGTGCCAGGTCGGCATAAATCCGTATATACGTCCAGTTCATTAATCAGTACTGAGCCATCTGCAAATAACCCATATTGAGATAATGGAAAAAGCAATATTCAAATAGTAATTTGAAAGTCTATACATCAAGCTTTACATGCCGTTAACGTGAAATTCATGTTTCGAAGACACAACGGTGAAACGGCATGACAATTGACAGATTGAGGATGGAGGTAAAGAGGGTAACAGTCCTCTTCTGTAGACTTATGCAGACACCGTCCAGGACCATTCAAAACAGATAAACACCCCTGTCGTTCCAGATCAATATCGCTTATCGCATTTCGTTGTACAAAGTTGAATACAGTTAACGAAGTTAGCAACAGTTACCAAAATTTTTAAATACACAGTTTCAAGTTTAAAAACATGAAATGATTTTTACGACCGGCACTTAATTGGGGCTGAAATTTCAACCCTCAACCGTTAAGTGCGACCGACTCCGAATCAGTGATACAATAGCCGATGTTTAGGTAAAACGCGGCCTATTTGTCGGCAAAGGATCCCACCTTATAACTTATCTACAAAGAAATCTACAGAAACGGTCGGTGTTGGATCATTCCAACGAATTTTTGTGAAAGGTAAACATGGCTATTTTATGTAATCGAATTATTTACAGTATTATCAATAACAATCAATTTAATGCACAATAATGATTTTACTAAATGAATAAACCTTTTCTTGGTCACTGCCTAATTTTCCCACTAATTGTGCAGTGAAAGGTGGTTCGAGGAAGATTCTAGGCACGTTGGCGCAACGTGGAGGTTGAAGATACAACACTGTATCATAATTCCATACATCATATTTTGCGATAATATTATGGTGCCCCTCTAATTGACAAGTACTGGGTGTTTTCACAAATACTATTTCAAATAAAGACAATAGTTAGGTAAATGTATTCTTTATAGGATTTTCTATTTATTACTAAGACCTTATTTATTATTTAGACATGATAAGTCCAATCGGATCTTCATTTATGGATGACAATAATAATTTAGAATATTCGTGAGTTGTTAATAATAATTCTACAAGTGTTCGGTGTGTGGAAACTAAAAGTGTGTTGAAGTATGATTTCGAAATAGGACTGCGATCGGTGACCCACTCTTTTGGAAGATTGTCTAACGTCTAACTCAGTGTCTGCCAAACTTTTTTACTTCACGGCACACTGGTGAATTGGATTTGTTCCGTGGTACACCAAATAAAAATGCCTAAAAAAAGGAATACCTTATTAATTTGAATAAAGGAAATCGTAGTGTAGGTAATATTTTTTTTAATATTTTATATATATATATATATATGTACATATTTTTTGAATATTTTATCAGTGAGAAGGATACAATCGATTTTTAGAAAGAATTTTGTCAAAACGCGACTCCAAATTTATTAGATAAACAAACACGTAACTCTTGATCTACCATCTGTAACCGCTCTCGTTTTTTTTTATATTTCATTTCCAAGAACGCTGAAAAACCAAATTCACAAAGATACGACGATCCAAACAGTAACAGAGAGACTTTATTGATGTTGTAATATTGTACAAATATTTATTTTAATTTGCAATGCCGCTCAAAGAAAGAAAGTTTGTGTTTTAATTCTGTTTATTGAAGTTCTTTTGGATACACAGTATTTTTTTGTTTTCCGTCTGGTGCTTACACTGATAAATCAGAAGGTTTTCCAACGTTTTCCAACGTGTGAGCAGGCCACATACAGCTGTCCATGTGTCATGCATGGATTTTCCAAATTTAGTCCACACACTTAGTGTTGATGGTCATTGCAAATCCGAGTCACACCGGAACTGCGGACGTTTGAATTCGACTGGCATATCTGTCGGAAACATGGGATATGTGGCAACAGTACTTCTTCTCCTTTAAATTTTCTATTTAAGACCGGCAATTAGAATTTAACAATTAACACTACTTGTTATGTCACACACGAACGGAAATGTCGCTGTTTGACCTATTTTATTATTTTTTGTATTTTTAGAAACCTTCGCGAGTATGCGCACAACAATTCACCAAAGTGTCATCGCTATCTGATGAATAGTATAGGAGCGCATACGGGATAAACAAACAAACAAACATTCATTTATATATATATAAATTTAAGAAAAATTAAATGAACAGGCATTACTTAAAATGAACAGTTTTGATGCTTTTTCCTTCGCGGCACACAATTTGGCAGACACTGGTCTAACTAAACTAAATTAAAGTATGCTTTATAACAACAGAGTGATTCCCTATAAGAATTTTGATATTCTTGAGAACGTCATTTTTTTGTACCTGATAATTCGATGTACCAGTTCATTACACAGATATCTCCAAATAACTCATATTGCAATAATGGTAAAGGCCGTATTCAAATTGTCTCCATAAATCAAAAATTATTAACGTGTACTGGGTTTTCTGCATTTTATAAACAGGTGTTCAACAATTAGGTACTTTCCGATCACAATGAGTGAAAGAATAGTTAGAAACATTCTTTTACTGATCCATAATTATCAAAATTTTGTTTAATTATTTAGAAGGCTATCTTCCTTAACATTTTTGGTGGCATTTTTGAGTTATCTGAGTACTGAATCAGACAGACCGCAAAATTTTACACATAACTGCATATTTAATTCAAATTACATATTTTAGAGTCGTCTGACTAACGAACTGAACGATCGATATTATCTTAGAAATTATAGATATATATATTTTCTCCCGACGTGTATAATAAACAACCAGCTAATTGGTGAACTGGTGACTTCTGAGAAAACCTGTAACATTTTTCGACGAATTACACTCATCTCAAGTCAGTTAGGGATAATTGGACGAACCAAAATAAACGATTGAAATGTATAATCACATTACGAATAATTCCTGTACACATTAGCAACACATTTTTAAAAATCTTCATAGTCAGTATTCGTAAGGGGCTTAAATTAATTGTTTTCCCCCAAACAAAACATTACTAAACTTACTTGACACCAGGGATGTGGAGTTGGTGTCAAAGACCTAAAAATACGAATGACTTTAACTTTATAATTAAAAATAATCTACCTGTGCATTGTGTAAATAAAAAAAAAATACTTTTATATATTTCTCTTTTCTGACTGCACATCAAATATTGTATTATATATGAGTTACACTTTAGCAGTATGTTTACACATTTATGTTACTAATTTTTGTTTTCTTTTAGTTATTAATGTTTTGTTTCCGAATTAATTTTTGGTCTATTGATAAGACGCCGTAGATTATATAGACATACAAAATATGTTTATTTGAATTTTATGTAAGTCGTAAGAAACATTTTTATATGTTGATTTTTATGTATCGAAAAATCAAAATGCCAGAAAACTTCAGATAACTTAGCAATTCTTAAATAAGTTGATTATTGTAATACCAGGATATAGAAATAAGTCATCGATCATGTGTCGCAAATTGTCCACATAACTATTAACCTAATTCTTAGACCATTCGTGATTGTATGATGCAGCATATGAATGATGTGATACCGATGCTGTATGCCAGGGGAACCCAAGCATTCCAACAACAAGATCGCAACATGTCAAAAATAACTACTTATCCCTCCCTCCGTATATCGACAGTTAGAATCCATTTAAAACATTTCATAGTTTCGAAAGATTCAAATCATCACATACCTACTGATATGCCCCACAGTTCCAAACCATGATCCCTCGAGCGCCTCTTTCTCACTGCTCTACGGATAACACACTAACGTTGTTATCTTATTTGTTATAGGCGAGTCTTGCGTTAAAATATATCAGTAGGAACGCTACTCGCCAGCTATTGAACTTTTTCATTTATCCGTTGCGGTTAATGCCAACGTTACGTATATGCGCAACTAGTGACCGCATGTAGTACCAAACTTAAAATGGCTGTAAATGTGGTGGATATATTTGATGTAACCGTGTTCGCTCCCAATGTGGAGCATATGGACTCCTAATGACGACATTCTTCTACGAGCTTCTACTAACTAATACTAGGTCGCTCAACCTCTCTTTTTGAAGAGAGAGGTGACAGAAGAACATGACTAGAGCAGAAATACAAATAATTGAACCCTACAATCATGTGTTACCATTTCTAAATTCAATCATACTGAAATTCGCACCTCCTCGGAGGTGGTTTGTCGATCGAAACGGGGTCGATCATAGCAAGCCCGAGTCAGTCGCGTCTAAGCGGCGCTTCGATCGGACCGATCCCAGCCCTCCGCCCCTTGCTCAAAAGGTATTGTTTGCTTTGTCAAGCCTCTTACTGCTTGAACCGTTTCTTTTTTTAATGTGTGCCTTTTTGTAACTGTAAAATAATAAACTGTGTATTACCCAACCAAATGTAATACACGAAAACTTGGATCGAACTGGAGTGTTTGATTGGCAGAATCACCCTGGAAGCTCAACATTTTGAATATTCCATTCATCTGTGATAAGCTCCGACGTTATATTCGGCGTGCTGATGATAATAATGTTTCTCAGGTTTTTAGATTCAGTCAAAACACGCCAGTTCAGTCAAAGTCATATTTATTGCAGTTAGTTAAATACATTTCTCGAAGGTTGTAATACACAATTTGAATTTAGAAGCACCACAAGTCATTTTTACGACAGGCACTTGGGTTGGTCGACCTTCTATGCCACGAAAGGTTAAGCCTTCTCCGGTCATCGAGTGCTAATGGTGCCTTATGTAGAACCACGTCCTTTTTTTATTTAAGAATAACGGTAAACGACAAAAAAATAAAAGACCCAACGGGCACAGCCAAATTTTAAGAACGTTAAAAATACTAAGGTGCATATTTGCTAAAAGGTGTGAAATATTTAAAATTATTAATAACAATGAATTTAATGCACATTAATGAATTTCCTTATCGCCTTGTCAGAGACATCATATTACTTTTGCAGTCCTAGGGACGGTTACAGGCAATTTTACACTTTTTTGAAAGCATAGGTCAACCCAATAAGTTTGAGCGGTGTCACCTGTTTCTGAACCCCCCCACGATCGAGAGAGTGTATCACATCACAGTGGATTTTAGTGCCAATACATTTATTATAAAGAAACTGAATCAGTGTGAGCCTTGTATAAAATTGAATTAGGTCCGCGGTACGTCAATTATGTATCCTGCAGCATCAGGCTGGTATTGGTTTGCTAGATTGTACGTTCTGTTATGTAGGCATGCGTTAGTGTTTGTTATGTGGAAATCCATACTTGGCTGTTTATGAGGATTGTGAAATGAAAAGGTCAGGCGTAGAATAATAATATTGCTTTATTTTGGTCACAAAGAACATTTCTCGCACTAGGTATTTCAATACTAACTTGTCAATTAAAAAATATCTTACGTCACTTTCATACTACTTCAATCATTATATTTCTATTTATCTCCACATCGATATTTGTTTAATAATATGGGTATATTATCATCCCACGAGGGCTTTCCGTACATATTATATATCCAATTTCGTAATCAGAACCTTCTTTTTTTTTATTCAATTTCGCCTCTATTGCTGGTGCTGCTACCTACTTTTTAGAAGGCCTATACGTAAGTCCTCTTCAGATATTAATTCTGACCTGTTAAAAAGTATGAGAGTACGAAAATATTTGTTTGTGTGGAAAACCATTGGCGGATTAAGCACTTTGTAGACCCCTGGCGCAATACAATTTGGTGGACAACAAAACAGTGTCTCAAAAATTCCTATTCCCTATTTTAATCAATTCTGATCACAAATATTTCACTATTAATCTCGAAGGCGTTGCATTGAAAGTATAAATTAAAAAATATACATTGCATTATTCAATAAAAACCAGTTCTCTTATAAGGATTGCATGTGAAATAAAAATAAATATTGAAAACTGAATTAAAGATATGTGGGCTATATTATATAAGTTAATTTTGAAGCCCCTAATACTTGGAGGTCCCAAGCGGGTACTTTATACGCTTATAAGGTAATCCGCCACTGTCAGGAAAACAAATGAATCTTTACACACTGATAAGAAGAAACTAGCTTCAATAAAGATTACAGATAAAATGAATTAGAATAAAATAAAACCTCGCCAATAAGCCTTTCAAAGCAATAGATTCTCACGTTTTCGAAGATCTCGTACTAAAATAATGACCAAAGCAAATATTTTTAGAATGCGTAAAAAAAACAGTTTATTTGAGATTTTACTTTACGCAAACAGTATTCAAGTAGCTACAAATTATTAATAGACGAACGGATATGACCTGTGCGTTGACTATAAAGATATTTATAATATTATAGTAATTACAGGAAAAGGAACAACTATAGTAAAAAAAAGATTTTACGTTTGTCAAGCATGAGACGAAAAAAAATGTAGATCGAAGTGACAACAAATAAAAGTTAAGACGAAATTATTAAAAAAACATACAGAATGGTTAGTTTCAAATTCATTTCATTTTTTATATATCTTTCAATACTATAAATTGAAGACCTTGACAAAAAAGCAGCAATTGTTCCAAAATTAATTTTGTTCAATAGAGGGTAAAAACGTAATATCTTGGTTGTAAAAGACATTTACTGTTTCCACACGAAATGGCCTGGACTATTGAATGTTTTTAGAAAAGCGGAATATTTTTGAGAGATGATTTGGAGGACTATTTAAATATATCTGTACACAGTTGTATCGACAGAGAATCGAGAAATGCAATAAAATAGAAATGGAAAAAATGGACATTCGTTGTTTTTATGCCAAGATCTTCACTTGTATTGTATCATATTAATATTGTAAAGTCATTAATTGAAAAAAAAAATTAATAAAGTTTGATAAAAACAAATAAATGAAGAAAAGGTACCAATACGATAGTAGTTAAATTGTATACCACAATGTTTTAAATTAACAATATATTATACTCATTACAATAAATTCATACAGTTATCAAGTGTATCATTATAATAATTCAACAGAACTTGAGTTTTATTAATTTTATCCTACTTTCTTAAATATACTTTTAGGTATCCTTATATTTCACTTTTTAAAACTATGTAGGACATTGATTAATCGACAATATGAGATAAGTACACACACGCGGTAGATAGGTACCGCATAAACTTCGATACGCAACTCAGGACACACTGCAGATGAGGTGTTAAGGGTGCGAGTGAAATGCATAAAGGAAAAATAAACCGATGAATCCCATTATTTATTACATATTTTTTAAATGCGCGTAAAAGTGAAATCGTGCGAAATGAATATTGTACCAATTGAGGGGAGAGTATTTTGATTGTCATGAAATATTATATCTGTTTATTCAGAATAAGCACTTACTTATCATTCAGAATTTTAAAAACATCATAAATTTAAGACAATGTTGCTGCTGGTCTCAGTCGTATTACTAAGGATTGCGATCCAAGTGAGCAACTTCTAAGTTCTGGGCAATCCTTCTTTCTCGTTCACGCAGCTAATGTAAATAATTTAACCAATTAATTAGTTGGAACACATTAATAGTAAAACTTCGAATCACAGCGGTCGGTCTATATGTACAGAATTGTTGTTTTTTTTAGTTATCATAGTGAACCATTTGCAGTGACACAAGAATAGTGTTTACCAGTAAATTTGAAATTCATAAATGTTGAAATAAATACCAATATGCATACGTACTACTATTTTAACAACTACGCACGTCAATAGCTCATATATTTGTTAAAGCTAATATTTACACGATGTTTCAATGAAAAACACACTTTTTGAAGTAGTCATAGGAAATTAGGTTGAACTGTGCCGAAAACAAGTATTCTTTAATATGAGGTGTGTAAAATTTTTTTAGACACCTCATGTTAGACTAAATTGGTCTTTGCTTTTAAGCACCTCATATACTGTAAGTCATTCCACATAATATGTATATGTATTTAACTTAGAAAACTAAACGAGAAAAATTTTATATTGACTTTTGGTTTTATAGTATGTTTTTCAAATATTTTTTTTTCCATTTCGGAAAATTACGCAGTATACTACAGATTTGCGTTATGTCAGAAGCCGTCGTTAAAAAATAAACTCTGCCGAGTATCCGTTAATACTAATGGTCAGGATACCCTAACTTCCGTGCTTCAGAAACTGGCTGTGTGAAACGGTTCGTTTTAATGAGCGATCATTATAAATACTCAGAAGTTCTTGGGGAATAGTACCAAGAGCATGTACTTGCGTCTGTGTCGTTATATTCATGAAAACTGGAAAACAACTATGGTTAAATGAAATAGCATACATCGATCATCCAGTTCATTAGTCCGATAACTCAAAAGAAATTAAATTAGAGTTAAATATCCAGTTGTATGTAAAATTTGACTTTATCTGATTCAGTACTCAGATAACTTAAAAATACCTCCAAAAACTGCAAAGAGATAAAACTTCTAAAGAATTAAACAATGTATTGATATTCTTGAGTCAGTAAAAGGATATCCTTATACTGACTATAATTGGAAAGTACCCAATAATTGTTAAGCACCTGTTTATGATATGTATAAAACTCTGGTACAAATGAATGATCACTTTTAAGGTGTTAACTGTCAATTCTTGGTGGAAAGACATTATATTTTAAAAAATAAAATACAATTCATTTGTACTACTTCCACATATTTATAATTATCAGGACCGGTTTCGTTCATCACGAGCATTATCAACTGATAAAAATACAAACATAACAGGCTTATTTATATAAAATTGAGTGTAAAAATGAAAGTATATAAAACTGATGGTTCATGAACTAAGACAAGAAAATACTGATTAGCAAACAAATTATACATAAATCAAATAAAAGAGTCTACAATTAAAATGTTATGGACCTCTTGCAAATCATTAAATACTAATCTGAAATCACAAATATAGCTACATTAAAAGTCCATTTAGCTGAAAAAAATTTTTAATGACGTTACTAATGTAATATACAATAATGAATCATTAAAATTATAAGAAAAAATTAGTGAACCATTTAAAAATAATCAAATTTTAAGTATGTAATTAATATGAACAATAAACAGCCATCTTAAGTGGAGAAAGCAGAGCAGCTATGAGTATCCATTAAATTTTTAATATCTGAAAAACAAAAATGACAGAGACAGAATCAATTCTTACAAGTTAAAAATAACCTTACAGGTATAATACAAATTAATGAATCGGATATAACAAAGGAGAAGGTGCAAAGACGTAAGATGTGATATTCATAGCTGTTCCGATTTCTCCACTCAAGATGGCTGTTTATTGTTCATATTAATTACATACTTAGTAGTACAAATGAATTGTGTTTTATTTAAAAAAAAAAAATGAACGATATTTGATTCATGAATACCATTTGAATATTGCTTTTCACATTATCTCAATATGGGTTATTTGGTGATGTCTGAGTACATAATGTACTGGATTATCGAAATCGACTTTTGATGGAATATTTCAACTATGTTATATTGTTGTTTTGCGAATATTCTTCTCCTGGATCATATTCGTTCCATATATGGAGCATATGTCGGCCACACGGCGCCTTTATCACCCGCCTTCTCATATCTCTTTGCTACCTCCCATGACATGTTAGCATCTTCAGATCCGCCCAGTACAAGTTATGATTAATCCGGGACATAGGAATTCCACCGTTCGGAAGAAGAGGTAAGTAGATTTGAGGCTCTCGGGAGGCAGCATCAGCTCGTGGCGCAGCCAGTTCCAACGTCTGTCGAAGACAGTCATTGTAACAAGACTAATTGCTCTCATGATAATTGACGATTTGTTCTTTCGTTCATATTGACCATAAGCCTCGTTTCTTTCCTTCGAGACCGTCAAAAATTCTACTCTATTTTGTTTTTTTTAATACGTATTTGGCTGATAGTGTTCAACTTTGAAATGGGAAATTTAAATTCAATTAACAGATTTTGTCATAGGAACGTATTTTTATAAATAATCAGCGAGGACATAATTGTTTTGTAAAACACCTCATTTTTGCAGGCTGCCAAAACCAGTCCTTGGGTCGCCCTTAACTATGGAAATTCATTTGTGAAACCATTGTCCAAAAAATTTATATTATTTAATTTAATTTCATTTATGTAAATCCGCGAAGCAAATTCAGTAATAATAACGTCACGAGCGATCCCAATTTGGGGTAGTCGTTTGAAATCGACACAGTGAGCGCCCTGGGCCAAACGGGAACGTTGCGAAAGGGGCGCACTTTTTTAATTTATCACTCTCTTTCGTCTGCCATTCACTGTTCCTTCGTCGCTTATTTGACATCTTGTTGTTCGGCCGCCGTCCGCTAAGGGTGAGGGCTAAGTGCTTCACTCTTATCTGATCGGGCGGCCGGTCTATTTTATTTATCAGTCGCTTCGTTGATGTAATTTTGTAATATTTTGGTTGTATTAAAATAATGTATGGTATATAAAATATTAACAGTCGATTTATTGTATAGTTTCTACAGAAAGTTTGGAAATATATTCTACCGTTGAAGAGAATTTATTTCATTTGTGCCTTGGGTAATGAATATTTATGCCCACTTTCCTATAATTTATAAAATTTAACTAGAAAAATATTAATTAGAAAATTATTAAAAAATTTGTAAAGCAATGAAAAATAGCCGAATATTATAGTATATTATACAAAATAAATCTGTATCGCAGTGGCATACCATAGAAAAAACTGTGAAAAGGTGAGACATTATGAATTAAATATTAATATTATATTTAAAACTAGCCAGCGACATCTATAAGAAATTTTCGCACGGTATACATTTAAAAAAAGACTTAAAACGGTCAAAGCATCCCAGAGAAAATAAGAAATAACATGTGTGACGTTTCATATAACACGAGAACGATGTTATTGAAATACTATAATTTATAATATATTCCTATTTTATGATTTTATTGAGATACGATTGTTGTGTATACCAACATTTAAAATTATTTTTAACTGAATTCACACGCTATAAAACAAATTAAATTACATATTATCAGCAATTTACGATAAGGCAAGGTAAGAGTTTTTCCTATTAATCACAATATTTTATGAATTATATCTACACCTACACTTTTCAAGAGCCCATTCTGCTTTTTTGTTTGCAACCTTTCAATATTTAATGCATTTCATTCAAACCACATGTTTCTGATATCATTTTTTAGTGATAACATACGTATCGGATACTGATAAGAAATCGGAGCAATGCTTTCTGTTGATTTGTATTGCAATGCCGGTATCCCGTTTTTCTTTGTCCTGAAGTACTCGGGATTGAAATTGTAAAATCAGGGTTTCGAACCGGAACTGAATTGAAATCCGAAACCCAGAAAATCGTTATTTTGTCGCAACCAAAACAACAACCAAACCGAAAAAAAATATCGGTTATTTCGGTTTGGTGTTCACCACAGTTCTCCTTCAGTTTTCGTAAACTCACCATGATTTACGTCTTGGGTCTTGTTCCTTGGACTCTTAAACTCACGGGCCAGTCACTACCATTATGGGACGCAAATAGATCATTCACGATAGTGTGACGCATCTCGACATAATTCTCTTTATAATTTACAATATATTATTTTAAAAGGTTATGACTACGGCCTTGGGGTGCACAGCATAACCATTGGTTTCGGATAGTGGCGTTATCATACATATACCATAAAATGTTTTAAATTATGCTAGATAATAAAATTTTAATACAAATGAAAACATTAAAAAATTAATCACTCCGTGGTGAACCGTAGACCGAAAAAACCGTTATTTTTTCGGAACGAAAACCGAAAAGAAAAAAATAACGGTACGAAGCGCTGTGTAAAATTGTGACTTTGGTGATTATACTCGTATTGAAAATAACATCTCGGAAAACGCAAAAATGTCTCAAATATTATTGTTACAGCTGTTTTAAATGATGTAATACAAGTATAATATAAATAATATAAACCATCAGGATCATATATCTTGAATTACAAAATATTGTATTTGCTAAAACTGTCTTTCTTCAGAAAATTAAATCATAACAATCTAAATATTACTCATATTTATATTAATTGGATTAAGCAGTAGAAATTGTGGAAGAATTAAATAAAAAAAACTCTAGTATTAGGTGTTACATAGCTATAGTGAAGAAACTTAGTTTAAAATATATCATTTGAGATCTTGGGCAATAGTTTTTATGATGTCTTTCCTCTTCAAGTCGATCACGAGTGATTTAAATAATTCAAAATATCTGGGGCCTTAATTAACAAATATGTTATTTTCTTGTAAAAAAGTCTCCACATTACAGTGCAATTGAATGTTGGTCAAATCCATCGCAATGTGCAAAATGACAGCATTGTGTTTCACGATTAGTATAGATCAGCAGGTGTACTGCTGTTTTTGTTCTCAATTGCTTAAGATTGTGTTTATGTTCCATTGTGATATACAACTCTTATTGGCACTGAATTTTCATAAGTTAATGAGAACTGACTCATTAAAAAACTAAGTCATTTTTATTTATTGAAGCACAATATCAACACAAACTTGCTTCTATATTCCAATAAATCGACAGATCTCAATCGGCCGACCCCGGATTCAAGTATTTACGTTCAACATTATCCTCATTTCAATTGATTTGTAAAAGATTTATTCGTTTTATAAATATGGTGGACACAAATATTTATTACTTCGATTTATTACGTTTTTTTAAATGTCAATTATGGGCTACGTCTGCTCGAGATTAGTTTAGTTTTGTCTTCAAATACTGACTTGTTGATATTATTTATCATGAATAAATTATCAGATAATCCCGGGCATAAAATTGTTTAGAGGATGACATCCCTATGTTTATATTATAGCACTAAGGTGTGAATAATATGTTTTATGCGATGATAATAATTTGCATTGGATTAGATAAAGTACTTTGCCCACTCATAGTGGTTATGGATTTCGGTATTTAATTAACAGTATTTTTGTATTAAAACAAGTAAGTATTTTAACAAGAGCCCGTTGTAATCGCTAAACATAATTTTTACGGAAGATGAGTACCTATTCCGATTCAGCATCGAAGATTCGTACACTCTTTGCAGTAATCCTTTCTCATTTTGTGAACCTTCCAACCAGGGACGGCTCTTGTAAAGGAGCAAAGGGTGCAATGCACTCCAATAAGTCCCTTCAAAATATTCCATTAATTCCATTAGAAACCCTGGTGAAGAGAAACAGTTGATATCGCCAATATCAGACTTATATTTTCGTATATGTCTAATAGTACTTTCAAAATCCAATATGTGGAGGATAGATTTCTTACATAAATATGTGAATCTTTTTTTGCACTCCCTAATATTCCTGTCACCGGCCGCCACTGCTTCCAACCTAAAAGTACATTTGGAGAACAATAAGGACTGCATGCTTGATGATAATATATTATTTTGAATATTTTGCATCGAAAAAATTCTCAAGTTGCCTTGAATTATACCGATGGCATCAAAAACTGATGTAATACAATTATAATTTTTAGTTTTATGAAGTGAACTTTTAAGTTAAACATCTTAGGTAAACCTAATCAGAAACACTCGAACTTTGAAGATGAGTTATTATGATCACATTAATTATGAATACTGATGATAAATATACACATACATGCCTAGGATTTGAACTTTAATCTCAAAACAAAATTTTAATTGCTTTGCTGTAACCGCGATCGGATATAGATAACAAACGTAACCGCAATTGGTTTCGTGAAATATTGATGCTTTAACTGCGATCAGATATAAACATTGATGATCAAATATAGCCGACATCGGCGTGAAAAAATGTAATATTTATATCTGTAGATTGACACACTAGGATAAGTCAATGAGTTTGAAGCACATAAAAAACTGTTTATGTTGTCGCCGCATTTAATTAATTTATGAACCGCGCCATGACATGGGTTTGTGACACTCGAAAAATACTAAATGACACTAGTCTTAAATTATTGTTAATTATTCAATAAATACAACAAATTACATCTGTGTGCACTTGAAAACACTATAAAAAAATAAAGATTATATTTGAAACACGTGTGCAGACAGCTTGCAATGTCATATTTTATTTTTTATCTTCTTACCGCTCCTTATCGTATCCTGAAGACATTAAGTAAAGAAAGCGATTAGTTAACTACAGACTATTAGCCTGATGTAACTAAAAAGAAAGGCTGAATATCTGACAACTCTTTAATGAGTTGTGTTTAGATTTTCGAATAGAAATTGATGTGCTGAACAATGAGGGCGGATAGAGCATGTTTCAATTCAAAGTTTCCTCAACAAATGAAGGGTTTTTTCCTGCTTTCAAAGTAACAAAATCTCGGTAATATCTTCGCGATTTGTGCCGAATAGAAAGATCTCGTTTCGAATATCGTATGGTTAACTGAGCTATCTTGATGATAGCCCTTACTTGGTGATATTTTGTAAAATGCCAATATCAGAGTTTTCTCTATTCATAATTCATAAACGTCGACTTCTAAAATGAAGAAAACCAATGAATTTCTACACTCTTTAGAAAGAATTTTCAATACAAACACCCGCTCTAAAGCTAACAATGTGTACTTCTTCACAAGTTCGGACCATTTACACATTTCTGGCATAACACTCAAGTGACAACATGCTAAAGTCCATTATGGTAGAATAGTCCCGACTGACAAATATATTTTTAAAAAATATTGAAGAATTTAAAAGGGGCTCTTTCGGAATTCACCGAAGTGTCACGAAATAAATCGAATGACCTACAGATACCGAGCCGTTGGAACTTTATGCTTCCAACGGTTGAAAATTCGAGGAACTCGCGGTTCGTTATTTACTGACGCACGGCTATAAAATAATTATTGTTACCTAAATTCGCCTTGTCACGCGAAAGTTGAACGATACATATTAAAATTGCCTCCTGCGAAAGACGAGCAACAACGGTTTTGAAATTTTGAAAGCCTAGGGTTCGCCTGTTAAGATTGGGCCGTGTCGCATAGCATAGCTCGAGTTAGGTACTCGATACACATTTGTAATTATTTATAATTACACTACGTTTGACACATCCTTATTGTATGCATGTATTGTATTGTGACTAAGCCAATGTCCGTTAATTGACTGCACATTGAGAAAATTAAGCCCTTATAATACCTTATAACAGGAAAGAACCGAAATTTTGTATAATATACACCTAACAACCGGAACCACAAGTACCCGCTATTCGCATACAGCGAAACATATATATATGCAATCATTGTATACAATCGATTTGAATCTATCCTTTTTTAAACATTGATAATATCAAATACAAAACTTACTTCGTAAATGGCCAAGTGTAAAAAAATTCGTTTCAAATATTATTGCAGTTATCAAATTCCGCCCAAGCTGTTAAAGCGTATGTTATTTAATGTAGATAAATAAATGAATACAAGATAAGGTATACAATGTACGCCATTCTTTGAATATCTGAAAATTAATGCGAATTCTCTACATCAAATATCCTGTGTGTGGGAGATAAAGTTATGTATTACACTTCGAGCTACTTACAATCTTAGAGGAGATACCCATAGCTTATTTTAGTGTTATGAGATCATGTCGCTTTTGACCATACATGAAGTGCGATACAAGACATCTCAATCAACGAGTCCCAATAGTAAATACCAAACAATACATTACTATTTTAAAAAATAAAACACAATTCATTTGTACTACTTTTATTTTTTTAAATATAATGTCTTTCCACTAAGAATTGACAGCTAACACCTTAAAAGTGAATACATTACTAGCTGAGTCACTTTAAAGATGTTAGCTGTCTATTCTTGGTGGAAAGATTAGATATTATATTTTATAAATAAAATACAATTTGATTCCTGATCATTATAAAAATGTGGAAGTAGTACAAAATAAATTCTGTTTTATTTTTAAAACATTACTAGCTTAGTTATAACAACAAACGACTCAATAAAATTCAGTTTAAACATATGTAGGGCGAGTGTTCCTAAAGTCAGCTGTCGCAAGTGGTCGGCCTTTTGAGCTTAAAACTTAGATAGTAGTGGACACATTAAAAAAACATCTTTTTTTTTATTTCGTATAGCTAGTCTTTCCAGTTGCCAATCTGCACTATACTGACCTATACGACGCAATACGCAATTAAAAGAAGCACATTTTTACTTCGCAAGTTTCAACAAATTCTTCTGGTATGGGGATCGCTAACAAAATATACTTTATGTGGTCATGCTTGGCATCATTATGTTTTTTATTGTTCTGTTTACTATCAGTAAATGATTTCGCGATATTCATGAAGTTTCATAGTGATGGCCGAACACTAGGCAACGAGAGGCCGACCATTGGATTTTGGGGGCCGACCACTGGGAGAATTGGCATTTTTTTGTAAATTTCTATTATTTTATGCTTGGTATAATGTTAACTATTTTATTTTTAGTTTGTTACATTACTTAATCCCTGTATAATGGAATAACAGCGAAAAATATATGTATTCATCATTCATTGACTCAAAATCCCTTTTGAAAATACACCTGTCGCTGTTGCGAAATGACCCTATACATATATTTTTAATGAATATACCACTTGAAATAATCTCAATCAAGAGAAATCCTTATCACAAATACCCTATTCAAGAACAAAAATATACTGTAAATTAACATGGAAGTGTAAACACTTACAAGTTGTCATCTTGTAGCAAAATTACAGTGGCCCGGTAAGCTAATCAGTCGGTTAATCTCTTTTGTTGAATGCAGAGGTTGATTTAAAATACAAAATAGAGTCAACATTTAAATTAAAATTTTTGACATAGCTATCAATTCAACAATTTAAAACAAAAAATACGATTAAAAATAGAAGCGTTTGCAAAACGAATTTAAAAGTAGTGAACGGACCCGACCGGGAAGCCCGAGGTCGTTCGTCGGGGCGACTGGAAAACGAGTGACAAACATAGAAAAAATGTAATATCAGAAACATTTAAGGTTCAGCCCATCTTTTTTTTAAAGGTTTGGAATGCAACCGGCGAAAGATGAACGACACATAATAAATTTGTCTCTATGCGAATGCGAAAGCTGTCCGATGACGGATTCGGGCATATTTTTACCGGCTAGGCTTCCCCTCACAAGATTGGGCCGTGTCAATAAGTACCTAATACACAATGTACATAATTAAATTTTAATATTTTTATCTATGTGACATATTCATACTTTCCGCGCATTTGTCAGTTTGGTATGCTCAGTCTTTGGATTATCCTTTAGAACCTTTTGTCCTAAGAAGGAACTTTGTTGAGCACACTAATCTAGTTGGTAATAAAATAAATTTGATACTAAGCAAAAACAGTCGAAATTAAATATAAATGCATCATACAATTTAAGATACAAGAAATCCAAACAGGTTTTATCTACCAAATTTCAGAAAAAATACTCATATCGACTGTGTTTTGGCCAATTGATGTAACCCTCAAAAAATATGAAAATGAGTTAATGATTCGATCTCATTTTAAAGACGACAGAGCAGGTGTGGGCTAAATGATGTAAATTAAAAAAATAAATTGACCTGTTTTTGGAAGGGCAACATCATTTTACGTTGGTTTTAGGTTTGCAAATCCTGACCTTGTCACTTGATGTAAGCCACTATTATATGGACACTCCCTACGTATTATCCCGTATCTGCAAATATAAGAATTTAAAGGTGTGCATTTCAAAGATTCATAAAGCAACTTGTCATATAATGTTTTCGATAAAAACAGTTTTTACTCTTTCTGAACAATTTCAATTTTGAGGATTACGGCAATTGGCCAAAACACTATGTAGATAAGTTATAATGAACAAATATCCTTGAAATATATGACAAGCAAATTTTGTTCGCTTCTGTAAAATGTTATAGTTGATCTTTGATATTAAAGACATGAATAGCAAGCATTATCAAAACGCTGTCGCTATTTCGCTCGACATACTTTCAGTGGAATAATAATTATCATGAGTACACATATTTGATAAACAAAAAAAAATGATACTGTATGAACTAAATACTGCCATATGTATTCTAAAAATATACTTACTTGCCAGTGTACCTCAAATGTTTAGAATATCTTTTAACCATATCCGTTGGCGCAAAAACACGTATTACGGTAATATAGTTTTAACAGAAATTATTTTCAGAAAACTGATTACAGGGCAGTCTCCTATCCACATATTTTTATAGAGAACAATACTTATAGACTATTGAACTAATGTATCCAATAAAAACGCCAAATAGGGTTCTTCCGTTTATATCCCCCTTCCGTTTATATATTATATATTTTACACTTTTTTGAGATTTGAATACCACCAAAACACTATTTGCAGCAATAAAGAAAAAAAGAAATTCATGCATCAAATTTTGATTTAATTTAATTTATTAAAACCAAAATGATTTTTTCCCTTGGTTGTGGTTTGCATTCGACTGGGAGACGCCGTGTCGGACACATTTGGGGATAAATTCCACCGCGGAAGTGGCCGATGGCGCATACGGATTTTTTTTGTAAGCAAGTTTTGCCGGGCACCGATGCACACCATGGCGCACTGGCAAAGTTGGGTGCCGGACACCGGTGAACACCATGGCAGTGAACATGTTAAAGAAAGAAAAGGTCTTGAATTACAGCTATCACTCTCTCGTCAAAGAGATCATTTCTAACTATTATTTTTACTGCTGCAATAAACGTGTGTTTTGAACTGGCGTAAATTAATTAATTTAATTCCGTGATTGAGTTATTCCTTTCCCTCCCTAATCGATGCAGATACCATCCCTATTCCTATTTTCCAACCCCAACTGTGAACGTAAGAAGGTAGAAAAAGTGCTTGAGTTTTATTGCGCATCTGAACACGTCTGTGAAAAAAATTGGAGCATGGTATTCAAAAGGTTGACCACCATTGCTCTATATCTTTTGACCTGATTACTTTTTAGCTAAGCAAACCATGTCATCGCTATCCGATCAGAAGTAGTTGGGGCAACCTTCAATTCAAAGTTGAAAGTCAGAACCAAGTGCCACTTATTCAATGTACACATACTGACAATGCTACTTTAGTGTTATGGCACTAGGGCATTCAATCCCGGACCCTTTTTATGATCCCAGGAATTTTCAATCCCGAGATTGGTCAGTAAGCGTTCTTTCATATTTTAAATTGTATAACATATTCCGATATCATATTTTTTTGGCTTTATAGAAAATACACAGTTGAAATAGATTTCTTTATAAAATAGTGCAAAACAAACTATAAAATATATTGTTATCCTGTTCCTGTTCACAAGAGTTACGAAATATGAGAAGGAGGGAGACCCCAAAAGAAAAGTACGTATTAATTAAGTAAAAAAGTATGTACATAAACAAACTGAGGTACACATAGTCAATCATAAAGTATTTAATTTGAAATATTAATTATTTTTTACATTTATAGTGAATCCCAAAGTCCGGGGATTGATATTTAAACAACCGGGATTACAGGATTAACAGAACGGGTCAAAATCTATAAAATACAAAATAAAAACATATGTTTAGGATTTCGTCTCTCTCGGAAGCCGCTGATGACCTGTAGGATATACTTGGTGGGGCTACCGAACAATGGTATTATTTGGGAGGAAGACATGAAACAGATAATCTTGAAGGCATCTATAGTAGCCATATGCTTCGAGTAGGAAAAACCTTATATGAAATATGAAGATAATAATAATATTAAAAATATTTTAAAGCTCTGGCTTAGAACAAAACATATACTGTTGATAAAATTTATACGACACTGATAAGGATCATATGTATAATGCTTTTCTCCTTGCGTACAGCTTCGTACGATTACTCTACTAGTCTTGTCTGCTCAAGGCCGCTCCCATCCGCTGAAGGCTTGATTAATAAATTGAGTAATGATACGAAATGTTTGATGTTCACTTCTCTACATAGAGAAGTGAACTTGTCTATTGCTCGCATTTTCGTTTTTTTCGTCTCATACCAAAGAGATCTTTCGTGTATCACATTATCTACGTACCACAAGAGGCCTGTTTGAACACATTCAGCGACTTGTGGCGTGGCAAATTTGGCAATAATTTACACTTACACACGTAGAACATAATTGGTACATTGCTCATTTAGGAAAGAATGCGTCAAGTCAAATTAATTCTATATAGGTAGTCGATTGATTCGGCAACTTTGTGGAAATTCAATTTTAATACAAAAAAAGTTGATGACTTTGTTATTCCACTGGCTGTGTTACTAAATGTGACACGTGTTGTACGTCCTTAAGAAGCATCTTCAGACAAAATATGTTATTTCTAAGTAATTATTAAGCAATGATTCTAATTGTTAACTACTGTACTATGAGATTATTTCCTTCTACTGGACATGAGGAACGGGGTAATAGCTGACTACAGCCAGTATGGAGAAATGTCTACAAAAACTTTTAATAGGTATGTTTGGTTTTCGGTTATTTACGCCTAAAGTAAAAATAAGCATGGAATAAGATTTAGGATGTTTTTGGAAACTGACTGGATGGAAAATTATACTGAATGTAAATATTGTATTTGTAACACAGGCATGTATGGCCTCATTGGCAAAGGGCATTTATTTAGAATTTGGTGTTCATCAGACTATAAGGCAGACCTTTCTGTATATGACAATGTCGTAATATGACCATTATTACAACTCATTTCCCTCGGAATGATGCCGTGTGTTTGTAAAAACGAAACAGCAGTTTTTTCGTCATTAACCGCACGAAAACACGCTTTCAAATTCGTAACTTAACAGTTGGTCAATTAACTAACTTACTAAAGTATCTAATCGAAATCCCTTTAAAGAAAAGATGCATGTATCGATCTTATTTTGTAAGTTGATATAATTATTACACTGCGATTGGCGTATCTACAGATTGACAATAATACATAGATATTATCGATATTCCCTACGTATAATCACGTATTTAAGTGCCGCATACGTGATTATATATATTTTTCATTTTCGTTAACTGCCTGTGCACTCAGTTCTATAGGTAAGCATCAAACACAAAGGGAAAAGTATCTTCTTCGCCGTTTGTTCGTAAAGTATAAACACGTAACTAGAGACTTCCACAAATGATCTTTACCTAAATCCCTAAGTACTTGTATCTGTAATATCTCAAAAACTGTAAACTTTTGAGCAAAACTTTATATAAAATAAGATACTAGATTTAAAATATTAGCACTCTCCCAATTTTGAAGGAGACAGATGCAGCCGTTACTTTGCAACTGCGTTTTGAATCTTTGAGACGTTCTACTGTAAAATGTCATGTTTGCAGATACTGGATTATACGTAGGGAGTGTCGTTATGATGCCATCTAAACGGAAAGCACGAAACGTTGATTTAGTTTCTGCAAGCTACAACGGTGTGTAGTTGGACGTCTAAATACGTAATTTTAAAAAAGCTACTGTCATTTGTTTATTATAATATATTATATGCAGTTCATATAGTTAAACTTTGATGCAAAACATGAAAGCAGGTAATCAAAATTATCGTCGAAATACACATGTAATGTATAAACAGCAGTTGTCGATAATGCATTTTTCATTTTTTTAAATAAATCGCTGGGGCTGCCACACGTCGGATCAGTTAATTCACCTTTCATAAAGTATGATAAAAATGTAGTGAGAAATAAAAAAACTTCATTTCACACCGTTACCAAATTAAAAATTCGCATCTAATAAATAAAAATTTATTAAATGAACCCAGCAATATTACTGCTTCAGTAAATACAAATTTAGATTTTTAGTGAGCTGTATAATTGTTGCGTATGGTTACCGTATTTACTCTGATTTAAAACTAACATACAATCCAAGCTACTTAGCCATTCAATTAAACGCAATTCAAACATCTGGCTTACTAGTTTGCCCCCTCTACAACGTTTTCAGTATGCTTCCTACTAGGGTGTTTCAATCCCGGGATCCCGTCAATTAGTCAATCTCGTAATCCCGGGATTTCTAGATTCATTGTAAATGTTAAGAAAATACTTCATATCTCAGATTAAACATGTACACTTTGTTGTTTATGTATTACGCAAACTTTTTTATTATACCTACATAATTAAAACATATATTACGTATTGTGTTCTTCCACTTTCTCATATTTCAGAACTGCTGTAGACAGGAAAATATGTTTTTGAAAACTATTTTAAATAGGTATACAATTTAAGTTTTGTCGACGTCCGTGGTGCAGTTGGAAGCGTCGATGGCTACGGTTAACCAATTCTCGGAGCGGACGGTTTTCATAAATTGATCTTTCAATCGATTTATGGATTTCTGTTCGTAGTCTGAGTGTTTGTGATGACTAAAAACTCCCTCCCACCCATCCGATCCTCATGGGACGTAGTGAGAGAAATTAGCTAACCACTAGTCCTGTCCTAGCCCTATCATTCTATTCGTAGTCTCTTAAAAAAAGAAAGGTTGACCAACTGAGTAACAAACAGTTCTCATAGAAAAGATTCCCTTGAGATGCTTCCATTAGGAGACCACATGTTCCACGTTGGGAGCGGACATGGAAAAAATACAATTTAAAACATGAAATTAAGATTAATGACCAATCCCGGGATCGAAAAATTGTGAATCCCGGGATCATAAAAAGGGTCCTGTATTGCATGCCCACTTCCCACATAATACGGTTGTTTTCCTTGGCTATCTTCTCTACTACTCTCATGTGAGCGAGCCATTATTTACCGACTAAATCACTGGCTTCGAGCAGGCCGCTCATCATGTCCACACAAAATTGGTATACGGTTATTTTTTTTATTACATCTGCTATTATAATGATGATGTGTTGGTGTGTGCCGTGTGTTTTTGAGACTGTCGAGAGAATGATATTGCAAACGTTTTCGGGTCAAAATGGCATCGTTCATCTTTTTAGTTGGGTCAATGACTTTTGAGACTTATGCCTATTTTATGTGTGTGTTTGCCATTCAATTACAGCATGTACACCGCACGCACACACTCACACCATTGAATGAATAACTACACGCATAATGATACTATATGTCAGCGATTGTTAACCATTTTTTCGCGATTCTTTGACACATGATTTGGGAACACTACCATTTCTTAACGACCTTATAACACTAAGTATTAGTAAAAAAAAAACACTGCCCAAAGTTATCGTTACACAATGTTACAGTATGATTAGAACCGATATCGCTCATCCAATGAGAATTTTTAAGTTCTTCGTGATGAGCGAAATTTTGAAAATCCCACTAAATTGTGAATTATGAACAGTTTTTTTACTTTTACAAATTTAATATAATGCCTTTTTATCAAGAATTCATTTTCATTATAAGTAAATAAATCTTTTTATGACAAACATCGTGGATTAGAAAACATCCTATGGTATCATAAATACTTACTGATTACAGTTAGTAAATATTTTATTTGACAACAGCTACAATAAAGAAATATAAAATATGCGATAAACTTTTTTGTCAAAGAAACTAGCCACATAGAATGTTTAGCATAAATATGCAATGAAGATATGCAGCATTATAGATTTTTCTTCTTTTTGGACCATATTCACTCGCTATGTGGAGTTTATGGCCATCATGCAGCGAATCCATAACTCCCTGTCACCCGCCAATTGTGTTGCTTCTTCCCATGACATGCCAGCATCCTTCAACTCCACCGAGTCATCCTATGGATTATACCCGACAGTCATTCAGGTCGGAAGAAGAGACAAGCTGGGTCGAGACTCTCTGGAGGCATCCGCATCACGTGACCTAACCAGTTTCATCGTCTCTTCAAAACATCCATTGTAAAAAAGCGAACATATGACATCTCGAGAAGTGAAGTGAACCAAGTGATAAATGTTGGAACTTTTTTATTGGTAGTTTTAGTTAAATGATCTTCTTACATAAATTTACACTTTATTCAATTTAACTTCTTACGTGATAAAATATTTTCGCAGCCTGTATCTACTTAGCTCAATTCACTTTTGTGATATTTCATGATATGTGTCACTTAGAATAGTAATGGTGTAACTCCAGTTTTGAAGTTTTGAGAAAATCAAGGTTATGTAAAACGTTCTTAGGATCAAATAACAACCCTTAATAACTGTTTGTCAATCAACTGAAGAACTTAAACGTTAGTTTAGTAGTGAAGTCTATCCGGATACTTCACTCTTATTCTGATATTGCAGGTACTTCACCATTATTCTGAAAAATATGGGAATATAAAAAAGTGCAAAATTATTAAACTAATAGAATAACATCTTTTGAACGTATTTGAGGTATAAACTCATTTTTCGTAATTTTGGAATTACACCATTACTATTCTAATTGACACATATGTAGAATACCAAAATGCA
This sequence comes from Himalopsyche phryganea, assembly GCA_022494535.1. Lineage (NCBI taxonomy): Eukaryota > Metazoa > Arthropoda > Insecta > Trichoptera > Rhyacophilidae > Himalopsyche > Himalopsyche phryganea. Next base: position 729,786 of record JAGVSL010000110.1, on the reverse strand, counting down.
TTTAACTGTATTTTTAGAAAATTTTAGTTGGCTCTCTTCACTTCTCATTTGCTACTATGATGATTTAATAGTACCTGTATAATTAATACAGGAGTAATATTATTATTCAGCCATGTGCATAGCGCTTAAAAAGCACAATACTTTATGCTGACCATTGTAAAGCGACGTAAATTGTTTGGATGAAATTATCGTGAGAAATGAATATTTTCAAAAATATTGATTGCTTTGTAATTTAAAATAAAAACACATTTTCTTTGAAATAAAACAAAAAAAAAAACTTGAACTTTTATACCGAATGTTGGTGGTCGATAATTCATACAATTATCCTTATTATAAGTAATTGACGTGGTAAAGGTATTTATAAAAAAAGAAATATGTGTTGTTAACATACTAGAAAAATATGTTTAAAAATCTTCTGTATTGCTAATTTTCTAAAATATTCACTTTAACTAACCATCTTTCATTTATTTAATAGAAATTATCACAAATATTTGACCATCACTATAAATCATGTTGTATTACGGAATTTATTAGAACGTTTGTAAAAAAAACTTGAAATTCATACATACAATTCCTGATTAAAAGTGTCAATTATGTTTGATGAATATATAAAGATTATATTTATAAGTTTAGATGTACAGTTCCAACTTACTTACATCGTACCACTCTTGACTCCGAAAATGATACACTGGCAATCAATCCTACTAATAATATCATCATATCTATATATCGTCGTTGTTCTGGAAGAAGTTCTAAAAATACTAGTTCTGATTAATTGGACTTTGAAGTTTATCAAATATTTGAAATGCTATACCTTTTTAATTTTGTTTATTTGTACAAAGCTGTTTTTAAGTAAACGCAGAATTTACAAAAATACGTATATTCTTTCATACTATAATAAATGGAATTTTTATTATTATTGAATTTAAATGCACAAATCTTTCTTTCTAATTGCCTTGGTGAAAGGTGATTCGAAGACAGTTCTGGGCACAATTCACAATTTTGCCTACCAAACACGATCGGGTTGGGGGATAAAGCATATCTGGAAGAAAGCTACTAGTTTTGATTGCTTGGAGTTTTTCAAATGTTAGAAATGCTAAATCATTTTCATTTAGTTTGTTTGTGCAAAACTGTTTTTAGGTAAATCTATAATTTATAGAAATAAGTGTGTTCTACCATACGGTAGAGTTCGAAATAAGGAACATTTTGGTATAACTAAATCAATATGTCATTTTTCGATTTAGTGTTTTCTTCCAGAACAGCAACAGCGTTTCTCTATTCTCTATGGATTCGCCAGTTATCCATTTTGTACTATAAAATCATAATTGGTTAGTTTCAATACAATATGTACACCACAGGTGTGATTCTTCACATTTCGTACGTATATTTGAAAAGAATATTAAAATTAATATAAGCGCCTACCTATGTAAATGTGGTCGCAATTGTCACATGCATGGCTATAAATTCTGCTTTATCTTAAACGCTTAATAATTTATTGTTATATTTGCTATTTGATAAGCTAGTTCTAAAGATATTTTTCAGTACAATGAAGAACTTAACAGTCTCATTACAAAGTATTGAATTTTAAACGTATCATGTCCATATATTAATAATAAATGAAAATTTCTTCAGTATTTTTTGATATTGTTGGTATAAGCCAGATTACGTGAAGCTGAATGCTATTCGAACCTTTAAAAGAGCCAGTATCATTTATGTATGTGTACGTGAAAAATCATTTTCTAGCATGAATAGTATAAAGAGTATATAGAGAAACCTTAAAAACAATCAAAACTTGGAACTGAGCATATTACATGTAGCCGATATACCTATCCCAAAGTTCGTTATATAATAAAGTAAAATATTTTTTTCCATATTTGTAAGACACACACTCCCAACACCAACAAATCATCGGCCGGTACGCATTATAACTGCTGTAGCTGTGTGGTCATGTGCTAAGCATGCGCTAAACATTTTTCATTCTTTATATTTGGATTTCAATACAAAAAACATTAATTTCATTGGTTTCGTATCATTCACACATTGACACTTTCAAATTATTGACTGATATTTTTAAATGAAAGAACTCAACGAAAAATATTTAAATTTATGAAATAATTATTATTTAAAAGATAAATAAATATAGGAGTAACGATGATGGTTGATTTAAATATGTATGCGTTGAATGTTTTATCTTTTCGTTAGATATTAATATACTTAATGTCAACAATTATAAGAATTATATTTACATAAATATTTACATTAGTTTTATTTACGAAATCTTCTCTGAATACTAAATAAAAATTAATATCAGTTCACTCAAAAAGAACCGCATTTTGCTATGATATAAAATATTTTCTCTAGACAATTCTAAATTGTTGTGTTTCTCGTATTGGCTTAAAGTGTAACGACCCTGGCCCAAGCGAGATAAAAAAATATTGTATATAAACTTACAAATAAAGAACAGTGGAGCATCCATATGTGTCAGCAATCCGTTCCTGAAGTCCTTACGAATATGGAAACGACTTTTCCCATAAGAAATAACTGAAATTCAATTAATCTGTTCCCAGCGCCAAAAAAGAGTAAAGAGTAGACAAATCAATATGTTTTGTTGTCATTTTTTTTGTAGTGAGTAGAAATGCTGATAATAGCGAAAGAGAAAGAATATTATTGTTTGGAAAGATAATCGCCAAGCTTTTGGACCTCACAGACTACTAAACTCATAATTTTGAATCTTGCGGACCACTTCGATGTTTTTTTAACATTACAATTAATAAGTGTGGTACTTGCTGAATTCTTGATTTTGAGTTTATATATTCTTGGCTCCAATGACGTTACTGCAGCAAATTCGTTAACCACCCACATTTTGTTATGGATCACTAGTGGTCCGCGGACCAAGAGTTGGTCACCGCTGGATTATAACATTAAGTAACTCCAATTCCGGTGATGACGTTAATTCAACAGCACTCAATTTAAAAAAGAAATAGACCAAAACCCTCGGTAACGACGCATATGGAAACATTTTTTTGTCATCAACATGTGACGAATACAGGGGCTGAAGAATGAAGTGGTTCCACTGTATTGACTCAGGCTTATTTTTAAGCAGTTTGATAATCCCCGAAGAGCAGAGGGTAGAGATGAAAAAAGAACACACTCCACTTTCTCTCACACTCACAGCAGCAGTCGGCTTCAGGTCAGGATAAACTCTCCGGAAACAGTAAAACCACGTGTCTCAGCGGTAATATCTTCTTTATTGCAGTTCAGTGCTTGGTAATACAATACAGATTCAGAGGTGATTTCAATCAATGCAATTGATACAGTTTACAAGATGATTTTTCCCAGCTTTTACAGGGCAAACTCTCTCTGGCGGTAACGAGAACCAAGTTACAGCTAAGTCTCGTGTGACCCTTTTCGCCTGGCAACAAAATTAACTTTAAATTTTCACTGTATGCCGCGGGATAGTAAGTATAACTTTGACCCCTTAGCGGTCATAGCTTGGCAGGTATAAGCTATCATTACTGAGTAAATTCGTTCTCTCCCAAGATATTATTGCTTCGTAAATATTATTGTTTCGTGACAAATAAGCGATAAAATTAAAATGGCTTTTTTCCGAGCGATGACTGCTTTCGAACCGTTGATAATTAATGAATTTATTTATTGCTTTATCAAAGACTTTACATAAATATGATCTTGCCATCATAGAGACGGCCGCCGACGTTTTGAACTTTTTGAAGGCCTGTACGTTCGATAAGTTTGTTACTTCTAAAAATGGCTGAATTTCTTTGGTTGTCACCAATACCTGCCTCAATGCCTACATTTACATCTCTCTGAGTTATTCTAGAATTTGTAAATCGTCAAAGACGTCGTCGGCTTCAGAATGACACTATCGCAACACTATCAGGCCTTTAGACTCGCTGGCCCATATAGATAACGGCACACTCAAATGAATAAATAAATACTTCAATTATTTTCATTTGAGATACGAGCATTGAATATTATATTACACATTAGGTGTTGTTTTAAAATATTATTATCACAATTAAACATATAATAAATCATGTATTATAATCATAACGTAGATAAAATGAAATATTATAATATTATGGATACTTCCCCCTACGGGATCACGGGATATCACCTAGAACAGCTATTCATATGTTTTTACCAATCAGTCTAAGTGAGAACTATTATCTGGACTCGACATCACTGTGGGACGATTTATATAAGCATGCCCTAATTATATAAAAAGAGTTGATTTTTTTTATTATTTTGTTGATACAATAAATATTTCTGAGAGAATAAATGAGTTGGTTTTTCACACTACCACCCGTTGTGTACTTGCAGTCAATGTTTCATGGCCGCCTTCCACAACGATATCGATAGAAAAAATGAGTCGACCCGGCATTCATGGCCCGAGCAGAGCTGCATGGTATTGATTTTGTACCATACACTAGTCTGCTTGAGGAAAATAGGAAAAAAATAGTTTAAAAAAGGGCGTGACTAGCTCAGCCACTTAAATATCATGTGGATAATCCGTGTACTGATTACATATTGTTATCAGAACATATATATCTACTTCTAGATATACATAGTGTATTGTTTATCTTGTACATCGATTTTTTATAGCCGGGTCTTGCATGAAGACACTTATATTCAATTTTTTGAATTACTTAATTGATTTTTCATTCAATTTTCTATAATCCTGAAATCTCAGGAGTGTAAAACAGAGCAGTACAGAACTCCGCTGATACTAGTAATAGACATTTTTAGAGTTGAATCTCCATTCATGACATTTGGACAATAGTTGTTGAATGCTGATGATCATGTTGATGAATATTTCATATTTTACAAACCGAGAGGTAGGTATCACTTCAATACTGTGCGAACGAGGAAAATGATAGAACGCCAACAGCATATTGAACAGCTGAATTCCGGGAAATGTTCACATCACTACCAGAAAACCAGGGCTGTGAAGACACGGCTCAAACAATAACCCACAAACCGACTCTTTCTCCAACATTGCCCTACAATTCGGGCATCCAATCCCGGACCCGCTTTTTGATACCGAGATTTCGTGATTCAGAATTTCTCAATCTCGAGATTGGTCATTAAGTATAATTTCATGTTTTAAATTGAATATTTAAAATTTTATTTGTGTCCATTATTGAAACTCTTGTTAAACTGAATATTTCTTTATATTTACTCTATTTATCCTAGTTAATTAAAAAATGGGATATAAAAAATGGAGTCAGAGTTTTTCAAATTGTAACGGCTCCTAATCCACAGCCCTGAAAAAAGGTTTATACATGCATACGTATTCCTTATTTACTCTCATGTCTCGAGTCGGTGTGTAACTTGCCGACGTATTATCTGCCTGCCTATTATAATGCCCGAATCCACGCCATTGGCGACACGCCCGAGTTGCTTAATTTCGCGTCTAGCCTCAAGTGTCTTGGCCCAAGCGGGATTCTGTTTTCATTTACTTAAAACTACATGTTCAAGTCGATTTAGCTACTGACTCGAGACACCCACTCGCATCAATATTGTTGTTAATTGTGACTTGCAGTTTCCTGACCTATTTTGATTCCCGAGAGTCGAGAACTCTGCTTTCTCATGATATTATATTTATCCTCGCGAATAATATGTGGTTAATGTGCTTTTTAACAAGAAGCTATTTTTCTCCACGAAAGTATACTTGTATTTTACGCTTTATATTATACTAGTATTTGTTACCCGGCTTCACCCAAGATAGAGAACGCTTATATTAGGTTATTAAATTTAGACGTTGAAATTTGAAAATATCACAGTCAACCGTACCTGTTTTGTTACATCCTCAAAATATAGTCCACCAATTAATAATAATGTTAAGAGTCGAAACCAGCTATAACAAAAGATGACAATTTTGCCACCTGCACTCTTGCTATGGCGCCGCAGAACTTCTCGATAGACAGCTTGTTGATCTGCATTTAATAATGGCTCCTGCAGCGCCACAAATTAAACATACGATCAGAGTCATACGCTAGTTCTCGGTGACGATTCCAGATGCTCACCAAGTTTTACGAATTTACCAAACTCACTTTTTACCAAATCACAAACATGAAACTGAATATTTAACACAAATATTTGCGTTCGCGTTACTATCTCAACTGTCACTTGCAGAATATATTAGTATTGAGCTGTTGCTAGGCGACTCTATTATTACTTTTTTCATCCCGCATTGAAACGTCAAAAATATATCGTTTTCGGTTTTATGTTAAAAGTTAAATGTTGAGAGTTGAAAGTTGAAAATAGCGCAATTAAACTAACAATTGCAGCCAGAATTACATGTGAAAATTTCACGTTGCTAATGTACGCCGTTTGGGAGGAGCTGTTGTGACTGATCGACATACAAACATACAGATTTCAACATGTATTTTGTGCTATATTGTAGAGATAAAGATTTATAGATGCATTCTACAAAGTATTTTAGCGTTTTCAGGACTTAAGATGAAGAAGTTGGATAACTTAATAGGTAATTGTGTATGTGGGGGTGGGATTTTTAGAAACAGGAAGACACGTTCTATTTGAAATATTATTTACAATGGTATAACTTTAAGGCAGATTGTTACTTTCTTTGAAAGTGTTGACATATCTTATCATATACGTTTATTTATTCATAATATAGTAATACATACTACCAGCTGTCTAAAAAGTGTTTACAAATACAAAACACATCTCCACAATGTAAGATTGTATTTTCCATTACCCACGCTAGTTATATTCACTGAATGTCGATGGGGAATGCATTTTCATTAGCATATTAAACTGCACCTCTCACAATCAAAGCCTTTTAGGTGAATTGATTTTAAAACTTTCTGTGCCTTATTTGTCAATAAGTGATTGCTAATTTACTTTGCCATTGAGAATTGTTAATATGCTTAGGTATTCCCTCGAGCTTGCGGTTTATTTGATTGGATATTATGTTGGTTGGTAACAGGACTAAACAGAACATGACGAAACAGAACAGGAAAAAACAGAACATGAGAAAACATAACTATTTCAAGATAATATTTTTGTCGTATCTATTATTTATTGAACATATATGATTATAGACATGAGCGACTTCTCATCGAGTTTATCTCGTATGATTTTCCGATTTTCAAAATTTTTGGCAAATCAGATATTTTTTTCCAAACAAATTAAAAAATATTTTAATAAAAAGTGCCTTGTATTACATGAAATAAACAGTACGGTCATTTGCAAATATTTGTGTTTAATATCTACAATAAATACATTCTAATTGCATATTAGACTTTATTATACTTTTTTGTTTTTATAAATTACTAAATAATATATAAATTAATAAATATATTATTTATTTCTTAGATGTTCAATAAATAATAGATACGAAAAAAATAATATTTTCAAATTGTTCTGTTTAGTCATGTTCTGTTTATTTATGGAATCATGTTGGCTTTTGTCTTATGCAATACATACATTAATCTTTTTACACGATTTTCATTTGCGCGATATCACTTTTACGCGATTAATTCATTTTTACGCGATTATTTCAATTGACAAAATCTTTTAAAAGCGTTTTATCAAACGAGTTAGAGCAAAATTAAAATTCGAGTAAAATTTAATAAGTCCGTTCAAAAATCGCAAACGAATGCATTTCGTCACCGACAGTAACGAAACGCATTTATATGTAAATACAAGACTTTTTCAGACGAACTTTAGTTTTTCACACATAAAAAATATTGTACATTGAAAATTCCAAAAGCACTTCAATAAACATAATTAAAACACAACCCCTTTCTTTCTTTGAGTGACATTGCAACGCATGCCGGGTACTCACTAGTATTTTATAACTTAAGAGAATTATGACAAGATGCGTCACACGATCGTGAATGATTTCCTTACGCCGACATTTTTTTCGGTTCAGTTCCGGTTCGAAGTCCTATAGATACTTAGAAATGTAAAATATTTTAATATTTCATTTCTTATTGATATTATGTAGTAAATAAAAAACCTTTGAATGCAATTTTTAAATTAGTAAAATCTTTCTTGTTTCTTACAAAATCAAAAATTTTAAAAGAATATGGCATCAAATCAATCACACAAACCGTGCAAAATTACTTTTTTTTATTAAGAACTAATTGGTAAGTACACGCAAGATACAGCAGTATCCGCTAAGCTCTCAAATTTATATTCAATTTAAATTTGTCATACTCTCAAATTTAGTTAACCGCATATCTCGTTTTTATTCCAAAATGATACAGTTAAAATCAATTAATAGGTATATTTGTTATATGAGGCATTTAAAAGCAAAAACCGTTATGTCCACTTTGCAGGGTCAGTAGTAAACAATGTTTTTCATAATTTAATTTTTAAATTTATCGATTAAGAACGTCAGTCAGATGTTTATTATTATAATTTAGTCAGCTGCTTATTGCAATAAATATAAGCGACATAATGTTGGACATATCGACATTGAATATATTGGATATATTTCTTTACCAATCATAAAAACTGCAAAATTGCTAATGGCATGTCAACAATATTCATAATTTAGGCCTGACCACTGTCCGTTAAACGTACACGGTCAGCATGCTTGTACAAAAGTTGGTTGTGCAAATTGTGTGAACAAGTATGTAGGCATGAAATTAACTTAATAGGTATTGAACATAATGAAGATTATGTATGTGTGCTTAGAATGTTTAGATACTCACATACATCGATGCCGTTACCTACATTCTACGTTTCGTGTGAACGAGAATTATTGGTGTTGTCATCGTAGAAGAAATTTCCAAACAATTTGTAAATTTTCGATTCGCTACAAATACTCATCATTGTAAAAAAGCCACATCGTTAAGCAATATCGCAACAAATGTTTTTTACTAGTTTATTAATCGACCGTATTCGTATTAAAGGATAATTTAATATGGTTATTGAAATTCAAGTAACGTTGGAGATTACCGTGAACATCAAATTTTTTTTATTAATTAAACTTTTTTTTCTTACTTTAATATTGCTTTAGCTGAGTGATCAACGTCGCTTACGCTTAGTTACGGTGCTCATAAGCTCAAATCCCAGTACGGACAGTCTCATAAACTGATTTTACAATCGATCTATCGATGGATGTCTAAAATTCCCTCCCACCCATTCGATTAGGGCTTCCAATCCTGGGATCCCAAAACCCCGGGATACCGAGCAATTAGTCAATCCCGTAATCCCGGGATTGACTCAATACCAATACCGGGATTTCGGGATTCGCCTTAAAATAGTAAAAAATAATTTATAAAAATATGCAAATTATCTGATGAACTATACGTTTCGGCGGACGGGGAACTATTTTCGATTCACATATTATACTGTGATAATAAATGTAGTGTACTCACTCTTTTCGTGTCCTCGTATTTCGACAATTTATTGTTTTATTGCATCATTATCTACAAAAACAGTTGACCACTATTCTATTTTTAGATACGCACGTGTGAAGCTTTAGTCGCACAAACTACTAATAAAAACACGAAAACATCGAAGAAAATAAACAGGCAATTAAATAGGAATTTGTCAATACTAACATTATTGTATCCACATTTTCCATTTCCTACATTAAGAAATTATTAAAGTGACTTATTCTGAGTATTTTTTTTTCTGAAAATAAAATTCCTTATACGGCCCACCGTATTCATAATCAAAATTACTATCAATCTTCTGTATTATCTACAATTTTTTTGACTATTTCAAACATGTAAACCTGACTTTTGTTCAATCCCGGGATCAGAAATAGGATCCGGGATTGAATACCCAACATCCCATCTTTAAAACGGGGCGTAACGGGAGCGATCAGCTAACCGCTGGTCATGCTGTAGCCCTATAATTATATCCTTATTCTCTACGAAGAAGAAGTAGTTAAGCGACTGAATAACAAGCAATTCGCATAGAAAACTTCTGGTGAGATAAGCTTATTAGGGGTCTATATGCTTCACATTGGAAGCGGACATGGTTAATCCAATGTGGAAACTTTTGAAGGTAACATCCCACGGTTGGGAAACCAACTTTTAATCTACAGTTGGAGATAGCACAAGTCTGCAAAATCATCGAATGCTGGTTATTCATAGTGTTTTTTAAGTCGGTTTGTTTTAAGATATTTTTACATGATTTAAAATTTCACAAATCATCAAGATAAAGTCCACTTATGGGGCGCCATAACATAATGTCACCATGTTTGCAATAATATAAAATTAAAAGTGATAACTTAGTTATTCCACTTGGTTTATCACTAACGTGACACTTTTCGCCTTTTTAAGAAGCATCTTCAGACTAACAATATCGCAAGGCTATTTATTTCCGAGTTAAAGAATGATTCTAATTCTTACAATAAATAAAGGGTGGGGGTGGATTTTATTTCATTCTACTGGGCGTGCGGAGGGGGGTTAAGACATGAACACTGTTACACTATTTACAAATCAATTACTGATGCTTAGAGGTGAAAAACCTAAGGAAAATAAATTTAATAATGGAGAGGCGAAATGTGTCACGCTAGTGATAAACAAAGTGGAATAACTAAGTTATCAATTTTAATTTTATATTATTTTACGTCCCTTTAATAAAAATGTATTTTATGCACATGAGGTGGTGATCGTGGGTTACTAGGCATTAGGACAGTGGCCCTAAAACAGTTGAGAGTCCGTGTTGCATACAATAATAAGGATATTAAATTAGTTCAAACTTATTAAGTAATAATCTATTATTATTTCGTTAAAAAGGAAAATGTCTGTGCCTCAAATTGCAACACCGATAGATTATTTCGCAACGAGGCATTGCTATGTTGTCATATTGTGTATATCAACGAATAGCCGATGAAATATCCGAACTATTCCGAATAACACCGAACCAAATAGCACATTTTGCGTGTAGAGAGATTCTGTCAGCCGGGTTACAACACAGCGTTCTATGAAACAGGGCTACCAAAATGATGACCTATTCCGCCGCCGTTAGTAAAATATGTATAGCTAGAGCCAAACAGTGAATTCAGGCTTTGCTACAAAATAGATTTTTCGTTACGTTATTTGGTTGATGATATTATTATCATGGTTCGAAGTCATTCATAATTTAAGATATAATTTAAGACATCGACTGAGGGTGCTTGATGGAATTTCAATATTAAATTTGGATTATTGAGATTTTGTACACTTCCATGTATTTTGTCACTAACGACCCGGGTTTCGCCTTTCGGCATCTTCAGGCATTCGAGCACACGAATGGACTCGAACTGAGAGACAGTAAACAGTGTCTAACGCTTATATAGAAGATACAAATGCGACAAATATCATTTACGAGGCAATACATTATACGTCTGAGAGCCACACCGATACCTGAGTTAAAATTTCGGAAATCGCCCTAATCCTTATTTTGTAAACACCATATTACCAGAGTGGCGATTGCCGAAGGCGTTGCCGCTTTTCAACTTCTTTTAGAAATACCAGTGATTTTACAATTATAATAGTATTGTGGGTTTTGACGGGATGTAATTCGACGAATGGGTAAATATATACAATCATTCCACATTTAGTGAAATCTGTTAGGTGTTTCAACGTATCGGATATAATAGCGGAGAATTAGGAAGGTTCAGCTGCTCATTCAAGATTGGTAAGGAGTATAACTGGCCTCTATTCATTTCTAAAATTTCCTGATAAAATAATTTATGATCCCCCATGTTTTTATGCAACAGTTTAACCCCATCATCCGCATTAAACGTATGGTTCTCCATTAGCAAGTGATTTGCGAATGTCGAAGTTTCTTTTTTTAATCTAAAGGCAGCTAAATGTTCTGATACCCTTATATCTAATGAACGTGTGGTTTTACCCACATAGAAATGGGCTACCGAAAATTCACAAGGATTCAATACCAATTCGACCGGTAGTTTCATATATGAATGCTCCAGCGTATAAACTATCCAAAAGAGCTAACTCTCTCATCCGCAATCACAGTAAATTCAGGCCATTGTATAGTATTAAAAATTCATTAGAGTTAGTAGATAAAATTAAAAATTATAACATTCCGTTAAACGCCGAATTAATTTCTTTTGACGTTGTTAGCTTATTCACTAATGTACCTGTAAACAAATGTAAACAAATCATCAAAGGTACCCTTAATACGCGTAGAGTTAATCCTGTCATTACTACGGAATTACTTAATATATTAGACGTTTGCGTTGACCAGAACTATTTTCAATTTGATAATAGATTCTATGAACAAACCGAAGGCCTTGCAATGGGAAGTTGTTTGTCACCACTATTAGCAGAATTTTACATGAACCATTTAGAAAACCTTATTTTTAGCAATAAAACAGAAGTTAGAAACATATTTTGAAGAATTAAAAAAAGGCAACTAATTATTTCGTCAGTAACCAATTCGATAAATGGTCAGTAAGAAATAATAAATGGTTAGTAAATAATTGCCAAATAAATATAGGTTAGATTTAATTAAAAAAGTGTCCGTTTTATATAAATAGCTGACCGTTTAATTTATTAACTGGCCAGGTGTTTACTGATCGTTTATCGAATTAGTTTCTGACCGTTTTGATTCCTTTTTTAACCATGTCCGTTCCGAAAGTGGACCATATGACCTCCTAATGGAGGAATATCAACAGAAGCTTTCTACAAGAACTGCTTGTTACTCAGTTGCTCAACCTCTATTTTTTCGAAGAAAGTAGGGATAGAAGGATAGGACAGGACTAGTGGTTAGTTAATCGCTCTCGGTAAGCCCCGTCTTTTAGGTCGATGGATGGGTGGGAGAGAGTTTTAAACATCACAAACATTCATCACTACTTACAGAAACACATAAATCAATTTATGAAACTGTCCGTACCGGGACTAAAACCCGAGATATCCGTAACAATAGCCAACGACATTGACCACTGCACTACGGAGCCGACGAATATGATTGATTACTGACCATTTATTTCTTCTAACTGACCAAAAATTAAAATAGTGACTGACCCAATAAATGCGGCCAAAACATTGTTCTTTTTACTTGTTTATTGAAATCCCACTGATCGCAAAAAGAGGCAGGCAGGTTAAGACTATCCCGTAGGAAGTCTATCGATGACCAAATAGTATCTTTATTAAATCAAACCTTCAATAGTTTTATGAACTTAAAATCGTAAAAAAAACTTTTCTGATTATTTGTTTCTTAATAATAAAATACCATCACTTACCAAACGATGTCCTATGCTGTTTGCTTGTGTTTATTTATTTTTCTTAGATAATCCCCAAAACGATAATTGACAAAAGAAGCACTTGAAATCGTCGCTTAGTGTATCGACCTGTTATACTTTCAGTAAATAAGCGCATATTATTTGTACAAATTCAATTACAAGTCAGTACCACATTTTGTACATCAGCTGGCTATCTTCTTACATAAAATATGCTCACGTGGCTTGTTTTTGTAGCAAGAGTATTCCGTGGTATAATTTTCCTAAATTTCTTATTGATTATATCATAAAGCCTGACCTTTAATTTGGTAAATTATTTCTTTTTCGAATGACAACTTTTGTGTGACTTTTTTAAGGGCTGTTAGATTATTTTAACTTATCTTATCTTAATCAATCTGTCAGTCGCTACGAATTTGGTCGCAGATAATATGATATTTATTTACTGTGAAATATATCGTAACCAGTATTTTGTCACCCTCATTGCGTCAGCACCTACGCAGTATATATTTTTTATACAGGTTCAAAATCGTGCCGCTCTCTTAAGTGCTTCATTTACCCTTACTACATTCTACAATATCAGTACAAATATATTGTACTGGACCGAGGACTCGGAAGTTGCCACGAGAAGGAATAAACAGCCACTTTCACATGTGGTGTTCTCAGAGACATATAATGTTGATAGGATTTAGTGAGTTTTAATCAATTTTTAGCTTGAAAATATCAGTATTTAAGTAATTGTTGTACCTAAGAAACCGTAAGGAAAAGAGAAACATTAGAAGAATCGGGGTAAAAACGTGTCAAAGAAAACAGAAATACATAATATCTCCTTGCAGGGTTGATATAATTTACTTCCTGCCCTTCAGTGTCTATGCAAAGCAAAATATTATAACTTAGACACTGGGTAATCATGCCACGATCTCTTAAGAGGTAAAATCGAAACAGATTTTTCATCATTAAAATTCGTCATATTGACAGTTCATCAACTAACTAGCAGTTTTTTTTTAGTTGATAATGCTCGTGATGAGCGAAACCTGTCCTGATCATTATAAATATGTGGAAGTAGTACAAATGAATTGTGTTTTATTTTTTAAAATATAATGTCTTTCCACCAAGAATTGACAGTTAACACCTTAAAAGTAACCAACAGTTAATGAAAGGATCTTATCAAAATCTCTCGGTACACATTTGTATAGATTTAAAATATAAATATTATTACATTGTTTGACGCATCTCTAGCTGTGCGTTGACTTACACGTATTATATGAGTAAACCAATGATATTTTCTTTTAACATCATAATTATTATACAGTAGGGACAAACGACATAAGTGAAAATCGGAGAATCTGTAAAATTTACGAATTTGGTAGACCTACCTACCAAAATATACTCACGCTTCAATTATTTGTCAACCCATAAGATACCACACGTGGATGAATGTTTTTATTTAACAAATAATGTGTGACATTAATGCTATAATCAATAATCAATAAACAATGAATCAATATTTTGAACAATTTGTCAATTTCAATATTCTTTCCCTACCCAAGTGGTTTTTATTATACCCGCCAGTGTACTAGTTGCACGCGTGCGCGGCCGAACAACCGTTTTAGAGCCCCGCGCACTAACTCGGGCTGGCGCGCATAGCTATTCACATTTAATTTTTGATATAAAGTTATACATTCATTTTTTTATGTTTGCTCCCAATTTCGAGCATATGGTAGTTTCTTCTTCAAGAACTACCTGTTACTAAGTCGGTTGACTTCCCTTTTTCTGAAGAGAGTATTGATATAAGGATATGGCTAGGATAGGGCCAGTGGTTAGCTTAACGCTCTCGCGACACCCAGTTTTTTATGATCGGAACTTACCATAAGCTTTCAAAAAAGTTAAAATTAACCCGCGCATTTGTTGATTTTACCTTCTCAACATATGGATTTTCCGCGCAGACAGCCTCTCGTCTTGAGTGAACATTGATTACCGTTGAATTTTGACCGTTAATTACTGTTGACATTACACACTATTTTGAAAATAAACCTAATTCACACCCAACGAAATTTACAGTGTTATAGAATAAACAATATTTAAATATGATTGCAAATTTGTCACCACTACTTGAATAATTAACTTTCGATGGTGTTTGAATGAGGGAAGTAAACACGAAGCGCTCGCTGTTACGAATCATTCATATTATGACATGTGACACGTTACATAACTCCATCGCAAAATAAAATGATTAGTCCTGAACTGGGCATTTGTGCGGGCTATAGCGACTTGTTTTCGCGCGTGGCCATGGCTCAAGAGTTCGCACAAACAATACATGAAACTTCTCACCTGAGCAAATCATGACTCATTGCGCGCACAAATGCTCAGATGTTCACTCACTATAATGCAACTGTTTTGCAAAATTCACCACGCACATAGTTTACGCAAAATAATAACAATGCACGAATATGGGTACCTATGTGTTACGCCGAATGTGTGAAATTACTTATTACATTCAATAATTACTCATTCATGAATCAGGAAAATTATATACCAAGTGCGTGAATTCGGCAGAGTATGGAATTCTTAAACTGTCAGCATGACAGTAGAAAAAGTAATTATACGGATGTCAAATTAAGCTTGATTTTTTAAGATTATTATTAAGATGCGGGACAGTCCCAGGCTTAGGTAGTGTTATTGTTTCGACATGTAACAGTTTTAGTAAATTTGCTGAATGTGGTATCGTTTAAGTAAATCTGTACTAATTATACCAAACTTAACTTAACCTAGCGCACGATGCAAATCGCGAAACTACATTTTAATAAAATTCGTACGTCTTCATATTATAGGTCTAGATTTTTAAGGTATATGAAATGAAAATTAACGTCATTGTACTTATTGATTGATATATTTTTATATAATCAATAACATTTGGTTTAGTTACAAAAAAAAATTAAATAGTCCATGAGAGTACAAACATTGTATAGTTCCCAACGGGTTAAACTAACTTACTAATAGAAACCAATAAACAGTGTTTGTCAGCATGCATCATGCAATGACACAATAATTTTGCTTGTCCAGCAAAGTTATTTCAGTTTTCAACGAGCTGCTTGTGTCAACTCAACTAGAGATGTCACAAAGATGTCATATCGCAAAGGAATTGAAAACTATTTACATAAATTGCTCCATTATCGATACTGGTAGGTAAATTCTCCGGTCTCATTCAAGGTAGGTATCATCAGCGAAGTAAGTGTCAAGTCATACATATAGCTCAATTGAATGAGAGGATCAAGGCCATTTTCAATTGATTAGACTCCAGAATAGCGTGTTCTGGTTTCTTATTCTTTTAAACAAATGGTGTATAGGTATGTAAATTGATTTAAGGTAAAAAAATCTAATACACTACTCATGCAATTTTATTGACATAATATTTTTATAGACACTCAATAAAGATTGCTTGCTTTGATTTTCTCTTTGGCCATGTCCACTCCCTATTCAGAAAATACTGCAGCCACAGTACTCTTAGAATACAGTGTCCAGGTCCAAACTCTACGTCCTTCTGTCATGCCAGCGTTCGGTAGCTCCGCCGATTACGTCAGTAATGGTGATCAGAGGGCTTCCAGGAGAGCGAAGACAGTTGCAAAAGATATCCAGCCCCTGAGGCTTGTACGACACTGACTGTTTCCCTCTAAATCTTCAAAATTACTTTCGTTTCATTGTTTCATATTATGTTTCTATATTAAGATCGTCCAGTTCATTACTCAGAAATCTCCTGAGACAAAAGTCTGAGCAGACACTTACGATGCGAAAAACGAGCGATAAATATAAAAAATGATTTTCACGAAAGGTGAGCGACGACTGTTTTGGAACCTTTAAAGGGCTAGGGTTCACATGACAAGATTGTGCCGTGTCACTCTATATAACACATATTGAGATAATGGGAAAAACAGTATTCAAATGGTCACCATAAATCAAATATTATTGATTTGTACAGTAGTTTTATACATTTTATAAGAATAATATTTTGAAATATCCTTTTACTAATCTAGAAATATTAAAATTTTGTTTAATTCTTTAGAACAGGGGCTCCCAGCCTATGCGAAATTCCCTCTCCAAGACTAAGAATTTTAGGAGTTCCAGGGGAGAATTACTAATGTTTAGTAAAGTTTTTAAATATTACATATATCGTCGGCTTAACTGGAAAACCGCTTATCTACATTTTAGAAAAGTGTTCAGGAGAGCATAAATACTGAATAAATTCAGTTTTTTAACCAATATTATTCTATGAATATCACATATATTATATAAATAATGATTTAACATTAAAATGTAGATAAGCAGTTTGCTAGTTAAAACGAAGATATGCATATTTGGATAGTTCTATTCGAGTTGGAATTAGATTATCTTCAGAAGGGGAATTATATTCTAAACATTAATAAAATGGGGCATGGAGCGAAAAGAGTTGGGAGCTCCTGCTTTAGAAGGTCATCTGTCTTAGCATTTTTATTAAAAAATATATATATGACCATTTGGGAAGATGAAGAAACTGTTCTGTGTATATTAACAATCGAAAGATAAAGTGAATTGTTTGCAATCAGTTTTCTCCTGAGCTTTATTGTTAATCAATATTAAAATAGAGATTGTGTGACAGAATTGCAACTGAGTTTAATAGCTCCTATTACACGCCTGGATAAACTTTTTGGCTGGAGGAGTACAACATTTTTTTAAAACCATATCGCATAAGCTTCTCTGTTCCCCGCCAGTCTCTTTGCTTCTTCCCAGGTAATCCCAGCGTCACGTAGGTGTGCCGAATACATCCTATGGATAGTCATCAGCGGCCTTCCAGGGCACGGAACCCATCCAGTTGGTAGAAGAGACAGGCAGGATTTAGGCTACCCTAGGGCATCCGCAGCACATGTCCAAGCCAGGTCCATCGTTGCTTTTTTACATCGGTCGTAATAGGAGGCTTGTCCGTCCGTTCTCTTACCTCTGATTTCCCGACAAAATCAAACCACCGTACCCCCAGTATTCGCCGCAAGCATCTGTTTTCAAAGCACAGTATACGTTTACCCTGTGCTTTGGTGAGGTGCCCTGACTCACAACCGTAAAGCAGTACCGTCAGAATGCACGCGTCGAATAGACAACTACATTATACATTCAAAATGAACAGCGGACCTCAAATAAAATAATATTTTTAGAGATATTATTTATTATAATGGAAAAGAAAATTCAATTAAAAACAAACAAAGTAATTCTCGATAGGTACATATATGAATATTTTATTTTAAATTTTTATGATACGAATGGATCGCACAAATATACGCTTCAGGCCGTAGTTTTTCCAGGCCTGACCTATGATATTGTTCACTTTTCAGGTGAGCATGATTTAGATAACATCTACCATTACCAAATCTTAAAATAATCTTTCAATCTTCATAAGTTCTAATTATCTATTTATACGGGAATGAGTAATTTAATATTTATATTCGAACAGAGAATAAAATACAAACAATTATTCGTTTTAAACTGAGCATCGTAATTTTTGGACATTGTGAATTTCTCTCAGATCTATTCATTATTATACTTTCTAATACTTAATAATTGCAGAGGTGCTCGCAAAGTGGGAAATTTCCTCGGCAAGTTATTATGTATGTACATATCGTAAAGTCGTGTTAGCCGACACGCCCGGATATCGATTCTGAAAATACTCGACTACCCGAGTATTAAGAAAAGTGAGTTATTTGACGTCCCCAGTTAGTATATGTAGAATGTGGATAGGATGGAACGAGATGGAATGGGTGACCTGCTTTTACATCATCGAGTGGAATCGATCCGCCTATGCATAATGGAGAGATTCTGTACGGAAATATACGAAAGAATCAGGGAATGACTCAATTAATCAGTTATCTGATTAATAAGAAAATATCGCAAGATTTAATATAAAATGTGTGTTTAACAATAAGCGCAGGTTCTTTCATTTTAGATAGTATCATATTATGTACGTATTTAATATTGTGAATGCGCCGTCAACTAACGGAAACTGGCTTACTCACACTAATATACGCGTATGTGCACGTCGGCTAGTTATGCGTAAACACAGTGTAATAATTATATTTTAAAAAATCATTACACATGTGTACTGAGGGATTTCGATTGCATACTTTCATTAATGGCTAGTTAGTTGACCAACTGTTAAAATGACGAATAAAAATGAGCTGTGATATGGTTAAATTATGACATTGAAATACGTGCTAGAGGGCTCAAGGGATGAAAGTGTAGTATATTTCATTTTTTAGTGGTCAGATGATGAGAAGAGATGACTTCTATCTTTCTGTGAGACTCGATGAATGTCGTATCTGAATGTGAATATTCGTCCATTAACTGGGCAACTCGTCTTTTAAATACCAACAAACAGGAAAGTACCTAATCGTTTTTTATATACCACATTTGTAAGATTGTTTCAAATTGGAGTTGCAATTTGATGATCATGCAGACAAAAATTGTGACAATATTTTTATATAAGTAACTATTTCAAAACTTATCTCCTCCAAAATAACGAGCTCGAATGAACTGCCTACAAAACGAATTAATGTTGACCCTCATACAAATTTAGAGGATACATACACGATTATGAAGTTCGGAAAGATAGAAATGACAGATGAATAAAAATATTTTTAACGTAGACATGAAAATTTAAATTGCGGGCTTTACAATCGGATCGTGAATGTGCTCTAAATCGAGGTCATTATATTATACACCCCTCGTTTTAAAGCACACAAACCCTTGTAAAGGCGCAAAATTTTGCGCTACATCAAGCGGTCGAACACTCTTAGTAAATTGTATTTTTTATATGTAATTTTAATATTTAAGAAAATTATGCTTTATTGTAGTTTTTTCTCATTTTAATTAAGTAAACTTTTTAATATGTAAATTTGTTGTCACTGATTATTCTCTTTCTGAATTGATTAATTAACTACGCCCTGGATTGAAGCGAATCGGCGATACCAAGCACGAACTCCCTGAAGCTATGAATTTACGGGAGAGTTATCCGAGCTGTTTAGGTATTGTGTTGAAAGGATAAAGGATGGCAGAAAAATTATTCATTCATACTTCAAGGCATTGAAACTAGAGGGGAATAGCCTCAAGTATATCCTTGACTGCATTATAGTAACACACATATTTTTTTAACTAGTGGATGAGCTTATATGAATTTTATTCTAGTTTTGAAATAATTAAAGAGTGCGTGTTCCTTTGCGGGGCTAGTTAGGTATGGAGATTTTCCATTCTAACTAAGGCTGTCGAAATAATTGAGACGATGACCTAGACGTTTTTGAATTGAACGGTAGAAAGTAGAAATGAAAAACCCATACAATTAATAAATTTGCAGTTTTATTCATAAAACAGCCAATCGGAGAGAAGACGACAACTAAAACAAATTAATAAATGTAACGAGAGGCGCAACGAGAGCGCAGGGACGAGCATCTGGTTTGCTCTGGCGATTCGCGTTTGTAATTCGCACGTCCCCTTGTCCTTGCACATTTCATTCTCGCATTGACAATACCGGGACAAATTGATGTCCCAGTTCCATAAGACGATAAGTCAAAAATTACCAAAATAAATATATGTCGGTGTCCGTGGCGCAGTTGGTAGCGTCGTTGGCTACGTTTACGGATGAAAAATTCTCATAGAAAAATTCTGTGAAGATAGGACCTCCATTATTAATCCATTAGGAGACCATATACTCCACATTGGGAGCGGATATAGTTACACTATTATTTCCTTTTTCATATTAATAATGTACATTTCCTTTTTAAGGCATTTTATTTGGTATGCCTTGAAGTAAAAAAGTTTGGCAGATATTGGTATAAAGGAACACTGGTATAAGAGAATACAACGAGACATATATGACAACATTTTTACGACTAAGCGACGAAAATGTCACTTTGACACTTCTCGTCACTATGATATTAAGGACGCTTTTAACTATCACTATATCACTCAGTAAAGGGATACATATTGCCGTCATGTTTAGTTGATTTGAGTCGTATAGTATCAAAAGTAGAACTATCCATTATTCGAAGTTTCGAGATAAATACCAAAAACGCCTTGTTGTCGTTTTTAAGGTTTTTGAGTTTTAAATTTGTATGAGCGGTCATATTGTGCATCGCTTAGTGTAACTCTGTGATAGGTCGAAGGTATGATTTATCAAACCGTTCACTTCTGTTTCCAAAGTTGTCAATCGTTCTGATTTTGGTAGCAAGCATCATTTTCTTTTACGTTTTTATATAACATGTACATGATTTTAATACCAAAATTTTATTTATAGCCATACACTATGACCGGAAAAAAAGTGTGGCAGTATTAAGGTTCAGTTTCGACAAATATGTAATTGTTATATTTTTGATACTATACGACTCATTTATAATTTTCAATTATAAATACATTTATAATTGAAATCACACGTATAAACTCGCCTACAACTGACATGTTGCCATCTGCGCTCGCTTCGCGCATGCGGCACCCGCGTCACGTAGAAATGTCGCACTATGTTACGTGAGAACTTGTGGGACATTGGGCAACGCTGCAGCTTCACGTAGTCTCTATGCTGCGGGGCATTTTATGACCTACGAGTATACGTGTTTTAAAACAAAATGTTGATATCTCTGGGTCAGTTTAAGGATAATATCCTTTTGCTGACTGTACTCGGAAAATACCTGATTGCTACACCTGTTTATAAAATGTATAAAACTCGGGTAAAAATAAATAACATTTGATTTATGGTGACCATTTGAATATTATTTTTCCCATTACCTCAATATGGATTATTCAGTATAGTTCCCGTAAATGTGAGTAACACGGGAGATTCGGTGGATTTTATTTTTAGATAATGATTGACATTATGCATGGTCAATTATTTTGTTTACTTGATCCTGAGTACTTGATGACATAGTTGATCGAACCTGCCACATACAGTAGCGTAGACAGGACAGGTTAAACGGACATGTAAATAATAAGTACGTTTATGATTTTTCTAAGCTCACATGATTATGTACGAACAAAACAATAGAGCAAAAAAAAAAGGGTATGTTAATTTATCTTCGCCATTTTTCTGGCGCTACAATCCTTGGCCGCTTCGATTAGTCTCGTTCACTCTGTCAGCTGCCTTCCTACGCCAATTACTGACCTTCAACACTCATAAGTCTTGCGACACCTCATCCATTCAGCCAAGTCGCGGTCATCCAACGTCCTCATTTAGAACTAGAATATTAAGGCGTTTTAGAGGCTTATTTTGCTAATATATAGATTGATGTATTTGAAAGTGCATTACTTTGAATATATAATACTTTGAAAATAATATATCTACATAAAGGCTATCATCCTTCAAATGAATAGAAAGATATTTTTCTGTCATAGAATGCGCATGAACGTTCTTTGTTGGACCTAGTGCACATATGTGTAATGTTACCATAAACAATAAATCTAAATAAAAAAAGATGCAACATAATGGTGTACAAACTAAATCTTAAAATGTTGATTACCCGATTTCACTCGTGCACTTAGATTTTTGATATTTTATAAAATATGAGACAGCAGTATAAAAACGTTATATCTGTAGATATAGAATTTTCATAAAGATGTCGTATTAGAATTGGACCCGTTTGTGATGTCTAGAATTCCCTTCACACATCCAATCCTCAAAACGGGGCGTAGTGAGAGCGATTAGCTAACCACTACATTTTACTAGCCCTAACCTCCAGTCCATATGCTCCACATTGGGAGCGGACATGATCCAGTATAACGCTTTGTCTCAGTCAAAATAGAAAAATGTGATTCAGAATGCGCGGTTTAATTTCGTTTTCGGTAAAAATAGAATACGCTTAAACTCATAATGCAATAAAATCGCAGACGATCATACATGAATGGTCAGGGCAGGCATAACTTGATTGTACATACAGCGCCAAACATACAGCGCCCCGCGATGGTGGCCGGGATCGGCGGGATCCTAGTTATTCTAGTCAGCTGAAATACTACGAAATTTCTCGCCTCTGGCCGAAGTATCGTCTGGTTTCTGGCCCACTCCACTCGCCGACCAACTAATACAGCAACGAGGAAACATCTAGCGTAGCTCGCTTCGCCTCGTCGGCAACTTGCCAGACTTATTTTCGGATTATCGTGTCCAGCCAGCTGCTTGCTTACGTTAGTTTACCGGTCGATCAGGGGCCCAACGCGATTTGATCGATTTATTAATACATATATTGCATTATCGATCTTGTCCGCTTTTAATGGGACCTAACCCAGCGAGCCACGTCTGCGCTTATTCGGTCGATGAACATGCTTTCATACCATGTCGACAAGCACGTGACAATTCAATAGATTTCAAAATATGAGAAAGCCGGGTTAAACGGAGGTGAAGGACTGGTTATCAGCATCCAGGATAGGGGGCGGATCTCAGTACAAACGCAACTGCGGTCCGGTTAATCTCTTTTATTCGATGCAGTGGGTGATAATAATATAAAATGAGTTTACATTTACACTTTAGTTACACTTTAGACACAATTATCAATTAAATAATTTAAAACAAACAAACACGGTTAAAAATAGAAGCGTTTGGCAAAGCGAAAAGGGCGGTGGAGAACCAACCGGCCATGGAGATGGCCCATCACCGTAACGAACAACAACGTCCAATAAGGCGACTGCAACAAAGCGACAAAAATAAAAATAATTAATATCGAGAAACATTCAAAACGCAGCCCGTCTTCTTTTTTAAATGCTCTAGATTTGCATCTCGCGAAAGATGATCGGTTCAGACTTTGGGAATTTTAAAGGTTTGGGGTTCGTCTGACAAGATTGGGTCATGGCAAATAATATCATCATTATCTTGATACCTTTACATTGAGATGGGTGAAAAATATACTGATGGATATAAAATATGGACTCCTTAGTTCTTTTCTAATTAGAACCTGAAGAATTCAGTATGAAATGAGAAAGTCTTTTCATTCTGAAACTACAGCCTGATCTTTGATGGTCTCAGCAATCCGTTGTTGAATAAATCCGTACAGATTATTTCAATTAAAAATAGTCATAGAAAACATAAGGGTAAGTTAACTTTTGAAGATACCAGATATGATACATCAGTGCTACAGAACTAGAGCATAATGGACGTTTTCCGAGACATTTTTACCTTTACCAAGAACATTAGAAGTTATCCAATCGTATTTTAGAGAGAGAGAGAATGATAAGAGAATGAGATAAATACTAGGAAATTTGGTTTTTAATGTAAGATTACAACTGCTTAACATGTTATTCTACTTTTTGTGTAATTACGTGTGTCACCTCTTTCAGAAGCTAAATATGCTTAGTTACAACAACAAATCGAACAAACAAATTCATATTGAAAATTAATTTCGAAAAACTAACCGTCGAGCACATCGGGAATACAGGTTACTTGTTATATTTAAAAAAAAAATGAAACATAATTCATTTGTACTACTTCGACATATTTATAATGTCTTTCCACCAAGAATGGACAGTTAACACCATAAAAGTGATTACTTGTTATGTTTTTACTCAATGAATTATCTAGGAAAGGGATGTGGGATGTTTGTGAGTAGCGACAGCTGGGCCATTGACTAACGGAATAAAAGAAAAATGCGTACCATTCACCAAAAAAATCATTCCTAAAATTAATATTTTCACGGTTGTTTAGTACGAGAATTGTGGATATATTTTGCGTCCAGCTATTTCCGCTTTGTGGGCGGCTTTCAATCTATAGATTCAATGTATAGCCGATAACATATTGTCGTATTTTCTTTGTCAGACAGTCAAACTATGTATAGATCGTTTTCTTATTTTATAACTATGGATAAAGACGTCATAGCATGGGCGTACCGCAACGATGGCGCAAGTCCCCCGAGATCTTCTTGGCACGTGTTTTAAATAAATGCCAATACCATTGCTGATTAAAATGTTTTTTGAAACACGGTAGACATGCAAAAAAATATGTACAGATTTAAAAACACAATTTTTATTTACTAGTGATAATGATAATATGTACCAGGGCTGTAGAGTCTAAAACGCTGACATTGTCCCACAATCCGACTCCACTCACAATCCTTGGATTTTACATTCACAATAAAAGTCCTGATTTTTCATGTACAGTTTGAGAAAGCCAGGCGTAAAGGGGGCAAATGATTGGTTATCGGCATCTAGCATCAAATGGAAGGTCTCAATGCAAACGCCACTTTGGTCCGGTTAATCTCTTTTATTTAGAATGGAGTGGTTTTACAAACAAAAATTACATTATAACATAAAATTGAGACTACATTTTCATTTTCATAAACAAATGATCTTACATTTAACATTAATTACATTCAAACAAAATAAAAAAAAATAAAAACGACAATCGTTACGAAGGGGGTGAGAATAGAGAAGAAATATCAAAATTCAAAAAAAAATAAAAACGTATAGCCCCCTACATATGTCATTGAGGAGACATGATTTTCGGTGTGATACAAACAAGTTTATCGTATTTAAAAAAAAGCCCCCTCCCTTTTGTTAATGGCTTCTAACTGTTGTTAGCCAGTTGTAATTAGTCGGCCGGGCAGCGGCCGCTTTCTCTTTTCGGATTATAATCGGCAAGGTCAGGTAATTAGCTTCAGAGTATTGCAATTTTAAAACTTGTTCGAACGACTGTTCTGGATCCTTTCAAAACTTCAAGCAAACAAAAGTTTACAAAAAGATCGGGGCGTGTCATGTTTTGTCATTTTCTGATCTGTAACCAAATCGAACATCGTGAATACTAGAATCCCCGAGCCGCACTTGACGTAACAGACGCAGCAGATATGTATGCTCCAAACAAGAACACTTATAATTATATAGCTTTATAATTAGTCTGAAAATGCTTCTTAAACAAGCGAAACACGTGTCACAATAAGTAACACGACTACTACTTCAACAACTAAGTTATCAATTTTAATTTTATATTACTAATAATTATTTTGATGCTACATCGATGCTATCGTTTATCAATTATATTAGTTGATAATTCTCGCGATGAGCGTAGCCAGTCCTGATCGTTATAAAAATGTGAAAATAGTGCAAATCGATTCGTGGTTTATTTTTTTAAACATAATACCTTTTCACCAATGACAGTTAACACCTTGAAAATGATTGATAATTTTTAATTATAAAGGAAATGAAAAGAAAGCATTTGAAAATGTTGACATAACAATATGTTTTCTTCCGATATTTAGCCGCTCCTTCTGCCTTCGGATGTTGCGAGCTCCCTAACACCCCCTCTGCCGCGTTTCACCCGTGCCTGATATTCAGAACTAATTAATAGTAATTAGTTATATTATATTTAAGAAATAAACCAAATTTTGCTTTAAATTTAACAGTAACCACCCACTTCAAATTTAATATCACATTCCAGTCAATTCCTGAAATTCCTGAAAACATTTTTGTTTACTGAACACCCACATTCGGTATTTCTAAGGTGTTTTCTGAATTATTTTTCCCATTAAAGCCTTCAACTGACAGAATCTTTAGTTAGATATAACCAAGCTAAAAGGTTAAGCTGCGCAAAAGAAATATAAAAATTTATTTTGTACAAACACTCGAATTAAAAATAGCCGGAAAACTGATATCTGGTTTTGCAGGCTCCACGTAATTTCAATAAGTAGGTAAAAAACGAATTGACAAAATTCTTGTGCACTTTTATCCGTAATGGGATGAAAATAAATAATAAATTTAAAGACAACACAATTGTAGTATAAAGTATTCATTTTGTGTGTCGTCGAGGCGAGCGGTAGCCCTGCGTTCCTTAGACGGACGGCACGACGTCACGGAGCGCCAGTCGTCTTTCGAGACTTCATTTCATATTTTACGGCCCAATATATCAATCAGTTTTACGATATTCGAAAAACAGCAGTAATAATAATCGACTTCGCGTCAAAAGCATGAAGCCAACACGGTTTTATTAACATGGAATATTGGCTCATAAAACTATTAATAAGGCTATTTTAAACTATTACAAACATATAACAATTGTATTGTTAATCAGGTCACAGAGGATGCAACTATGGCGAAGTTCAATAACTAGAGAATAACGGATTAGGAGTTGTTCGTTTTCTTTGGTCCCTTCGACTAAATAAATCCTCATAAGCGACGAGGGGCACAAACCTGATGAAGAAGCCTGGAACCCAACGGCAGTGGGTCTGGGCGGCCTGCCATACATATGGTATGTATGTTAGAGGCCCTCAGTAAAATCAAATATCTGTTTCATTTTACGGGTTTAAAAAAATACAGACTTTACTTTAACTTTTTAGAAAACTTTAGGTATTTCATCAATACAAATAAATGTGTTTTCTTACGTACAGTAAATAGGATAGGGCCCCCTTCCCCAAAATTTTGGAAGGGCCCCCTTAAGTATTTTGTTATCAGTATATAGGGTAGGGGCCTACTCTCATTTTTGGATGGGCCCCCATTGACCACTGGCAACTAATATTTTTAGAGGCAGTCCGACACTGCCCAACGTAGAAAGAGCCATCGAGGTTTGTATTGCAAAATAATATTCTCCAAAGAATATTTACTTACCCTTACCCGGACAAAGGAAACCGTAAAAATGCTGACCTATTCGCCTTAAATCGCTATAATACTTGTGTTATGTGGGTGCGATGATTGAAATGGACAGATGTATCTCTACATAGGGTATATTGGGTGAATCCAATAAACACTGGACCCTTCGGCCAACTTAGTAGGTAATGTTGAATGTATTTACGGTGTAACGTAAGGAAAACTGTGAGTACAGTGCCAGCATCATAACAAGACATACACGTCATCACGGTCGTTCCTGGGAGTAACGCCCACCCCTCACATTTACTCGCCCCGCCTTGTCAGTCATTCCGTGCTCATTATCGGTGCGGTTCTTTTACATAAAAATGCCTAAACCTTTATGGAAGCAGACGAAGGGCATTATTTCTAATGTATTGAAGTATTGTGAGGTTGAGGAAAAGAAAGAAAAGCTTTTAATTCCACTCAATACTGCCAGAGAAAAAGTATTTGCTATGACAAGTAAGACACGAAGGAATTTATCGGTGTGACCAGAGTTGCAAAATTTCCCCAGTTTTAGGGGAAATATTGTCGCATGCCACTCAACCGAAAATAGTGTATTCAATTAGTAGTTCTTAAGTTAATTACCTTCTGTAAATTATTTTCAAAATCATATTCTTTTTGATGTTATTTGTATGCAATAATTTCACTATTTTTTTGAATGTTGCCCCTTTTATTGTTAATACTTTATTACTATATATCGTCGCTGGTCTGGAAGAAAACACTTCATCGAAAAAATGACATATTGAGTTAGTTATGCCAAAATCTTCCTTGTTTCAAACTATACCATATGCAAGAACATGCTTATTTTTAGAAATTATACTTTTTCTAAAAACAGTTTTGTACAAACACACAAAATGAAAAAGGTGGAAACTTCAAAGTCCAATTACTCAAAACTAGTATTTTTCAGTTAGTGCCTTCTTCCAGAACAACGAAGATATGTACTCACGACATTTAAGGTAAGGTTGTACAGTGTTCATCAATGAAAAATGAGAAAAAATAAGTTAAAAAAAACTTATTTGGGGATCAATAATATTTAACATTCTATTAGTCATTAGTTTTTATTTATTTTTGGATACAGATGTATCACTTAGCACCATTCAACGTATTTGTGTAGAAATAAGTACTGGTGATGGGAAGGTTCAATCGCCCAAGAAAACAAAAAACAGACCAAAAAAAATATTAGATTCTTTTGATCTGTGTGCCTGTGTGTCTGTGTACAGATAGTGGGGTTTTTTACGAAACGAAGAAATAAATTCCAACACTCAATACCATTTTACTGACGTTAAAAGCCGGTATGGATTACCAAGGGGGGGAGAGCATTTGAGAAAAGTCGTACATACGATAGACTTTGAGTTTAAAAAATCACGCTCAAATAGGACTTATTTAATGGAAAGGTATGATATCATAGCATGGAGAAAAAGATTCCTTAACTTAATCAAAAAAACAGACACTCTGACTCCTTAAAATAAAAAAATCAAACACAACAACAGACGGATGCTGGTCATCAAAGAAAGCAAACCAATTGACAGGTCAAGGGGAATCATGGAGACACTGCCTGGTGGCCATATACTTCACTAGTGAGCGAATATTGTTAAGAAGTACAATCCTTTTTTAAGACATATTTTTAAAATAATATTGTTTAGGAACATTTTATCTAAAAGTATTATTTATAATTATTTCATAGTGTTTTTTTATAATATATTGCTTTAATTATTACAATTATTTTCAAGTATTATTTATAATGTATTACTATAATTATTTTGTAGCATTTTTTATAATATATTACTATAATTATTTTTAAGTATTTATATTATTTTTGGGATTGAATATTTTCAACACAGGCGGAGCGAAAAAAGCATTTGACGTAATAATCTCGGCGTTTGTAGTGCTATGACGTATAAGTCTAGATAGAGCGGTTGGACACTACTTTCCTAATAACTGGTATTCCAAAAGCAAACGGCCCATTTAATGGACGAATAACGTCCCTAGAAATGCCCTGATTCCCCTGCAACCAAAATTCCTTGTACTAACACAAACATTTTTTCTTCAAATTCTTACCGCATGCTAATATCGACCTTATTATACATAACATTGGACGTTAATTCGATTTCCTCATGTCATGTCCTCATGCCGCAAATTATTATCGTGTCAGTTAACTAAACTCGCCACACACAAACTTCTCTTATACGGTTGTTCCAGTCAACTGTCGAATCCTTGAAGATTTCAAAATCGAAGAAGAAAGAGCGATTTCAAAATCGTCATTTAAGCAGTTGGTAAACTAACTAGCCGTTAGTGAAAGTATCTTATCGAAATCCCTCGGTACACATTTGTAACGATTTGCAATATAATTAATACACTGCGTTTACGCATCTCTAGTTATACGTGTGCATACGCGTACATTAGTGTGAGTGAACCAATGTCGAGTGACGGCGTATTGAAATATTAAATATTATACGATCCCAACTAAAAGGAAAGAACCAAACCGTCTAATAAAAAAAAAATTCTAACTTTGTTATGCCACTGATTTAAATAGTGAACAGCTAGCGGATTAACAAAGTTTACTGATTGAATTGGCTTTTACTTGTTAG
This sequence comes from Himalopsyche phryganea, assembly GCA_022494535.1. Lineage (NCBI taxonomy): Eukaryota > Metazoa > Arthropoda > Insecta > Trichoptera > Rhyacophilidae > Himalopsyche > Himalopsyche phryganea. Next base: position 699,405 of record JAGVSL010000110.1, on the reverse strand, counting down.
AGTCTATTCATTACAAAAAGATAAGTTGAAACAGCTATTAACCACTTCCTGTTCTTGCATAACTAAATACTTTGCTATTTTTACCTTGTGAAAATGTTTATATTGCACATTAATTTCCAATAAGTAACCGAAGAAAGACATTCAAGAACTGTTCTCATCAGAATTATCAAGGGCTGTTATTATTGTGTAGTATTGAAATGCAAGATCTATGGATTAAAAAAATATTAAATATTTAGGCAATAGACACATCATGTTTCATTTTCAATCTTATTTGATTAAAGTAACACTTTGATAGAAAGAGCATGTCTTTACAAAAATATCCAATTAAATCGATTGTATATAGGTATGTACAGGTACCTTCAAAAGCCGTATGTAATGCAAGAAATTCTTTTGTACATTTATTTTTACATCGTCCATGTGAATTTAACTATGGCTTTCAATTTTCCAATGTAGTAATAACCTAGTTGCGAGTTGCCGCAAATTAACGTGAAGCACTCTCCTGTATTGGTGCAGTTGCATCGCATGCGCGCAAAAAAAAACGATTTTCATCTGATTGTTAGTGAATGCGTTTGAATGAAAAACATCGAATAACTTTTTAGTGCCATATTGAACCTCGTAGACTAGGCATGGCAAACAGGATTTGATTGGCATGCCAAAAGAAGGCATTGTTTTTTTAATTCGTTGCGCTAGCCATTCCTATTTAGGTGTACATAATATAATCTTAATTCTATTTATTGGTGAATATATATTATCTATTCAATATACAAAAAACGGTACACATGAAATGAAAGAAAATAGAGAAATATAAAAATATTGAATACTAATTTTTATTTGCTTCGAAGACTTTTTATCAGGGTAATTGATTGCAAATTAATGCATGGTGCTGAATCTTCCTTTAACAGCCTATTTCTAGTTATTGAATGTACATGATTTATTACATATAGAAAAAATACTACGACGAACACGCGCCATTGATTGTTGACACGGCCCAATCTTGTTAGGCGAATCCTTTCAAAGGCCCAAAACTGTCATCGATCCCCTTTAGCGGACTGACAGAAATCAACTCTATTCAATTGGCTATGTAGCCTGTACCAAGCAACTAACTGCAATACAGATTTTCGCCAGGTGTTTTCACTGTGGACTGGAAAGTTTATTCTGACCCGAAGCATACTACTAGAAAGGGAGCCGGGATATTATTGTATATTTTCCTGCCTAAGCGTTCTCATCCTTAAAAGATGTAAAAAAAATGTAGTACAGTCGAAAATTCTTCGCGTGCTACCTATTTGTCATCGCTGTCGTAGACAATGCTAGTTGTAGTTTTAACTTGTCGTTTTTTTTCAAATTAATTAATGAACTGCATATTTGAAGTTCGTCAATTTCAATATAAAAATGTCATAGCAACTCGAAGTAAAATACGAAAATACACCGTCAATTGAATAGGTAGGTCGGTACTGAAATAGAGATATCATTTCAGTGGATATGGCTGAAGGAGTGGCATTTGTTCATGAAATGTGGACTAAAGATACGGCGACCATATTCAAAGTAAAGTAAAAGACAAATAGTTCATAATTTATGTATTCGAACATACACTACGTTTTGGGAAAACTCTATACGTGACGAAGTAATGTTGAGCCAAAGTGCATCAGTGAATCGCGATAATGCAAAATTAAAAATCTGATTTAACATTTTTTCAAGGTGATAAACTCATGAAAAGATTAGAAGCATTTTAATTGTGAATACTTCTTTTTCTACTCTGTGTGCCGTTTTTTTTCCGTGTGATATTTTTTCCTGTGTGGTTTTTTCCGTTCTCCATATTAAACCACACACATTCAAGTGCATGTAGTATGCACACACCACACAAGAACATCAATGACACCGGCGCTGTGTCGCTAGCGAGTTCCGGTGAAAAGGCGGTTCTATAATAATTAATTTAGTATCTCTTCCATGCTGGGTTCCGCGTACCAACGTTCCCCTACAAAAAAAAACAGTTAAGATTGTTTTTTATAAAACAAATTAATTATTGATAAACAACTCTGACTAACGTCTACGAACTGATTTCATACTATTTTTGTAGTACTGCTCTCATTGAGCATGATTATAATACAGAAAGCGTTTCCATAAATCTAAAGAACAAATCAAAAGACTGTTCTCTTAAATAATAGACGTATGGTCACCATAATTATGAAGAAAGAGGCGAGGAATATCAATCATCATTATTTAAGTCCCGCGTAAATATTGGATCCGTCTGATAATACTTATACCGGCATAAAATTCAAAATTTTGTTTTGTTTATTTCTAGCCAAGGAGACGGATATACGGGTTATATAGTTGCACGAATGGAAGTGAACTCAATATATAGATGAAAGTGTCGATTACATTTGAGAAAAAAAAACTACGCCACCTATTAAATTGGTGTCATTTATTAGTATGAATCATATAAAGTGGGCAAGCCAGGTTGAAGGGCGGCGAATGACTGATTATCTCAGTACCAACGCTACTTCGGTGCGTTTAGTCTATTTTATCCGATGCAGTGGTTAGTTTACAATACAAAATGAGTTTACATTTACATTTACTTAGAACTTCGCTCCACCACATGAAAGATGAGCGATACATATAAATTGCGTCTTGTGAAAGTTGATCGATGATGGTGACGGAAGTATTTTTATTGGCTAGGCTTACCAGGAGTTTTATACTTGAATCGTATTGAAGTCATCATTCTTCACATGTAATTTGTAGTAGGTAATCCCTTTCAGTTTTTTCATCAGTAAAAACACATTAATAAAATTACCGACACCACTCATATAAACGTTTGTAAATCAATAAGCGATTATAAGAGAATGGGTATATGAAGCGAATCCATTATTAAAATTAAAATGCTGAAGCAAAACAAGTATTTGTGGAAGAAAGCGACGAAAACATCGGATAGATTTATGTTTAATTTTCAGGAGATAGTACCTATGTAGAAATTGTAGATATGTAATACGAAAGTTACATTATCCGATTATTAGAATACATTATCCGTGAGGGTGCTATACTTGAATGCTTGATGCGATTAAACAGTAGGACGGTTGATGATGATGATTATGAAGTTCAAAAGGCGATGTTCCTCGTTCGACGAGTGGCGACAAAATTCGGGTTCGTTGGCGATTACATAATGAATCCGGTCCATCTTTCTTGGCTCATATCGACTGTGTTTTGGCTAATTGATCTAACCCTAAAAAATACGAAAATGAGTTAATGATTGGATCTCATTGTAAAGACGACAAAGCAGGTTTCGCCAAATGATGATAAATAAATTGACCACTTTTCGGAAGGGAAACATCATTTTACAATGGTTTTAGATTTAAAAATTCTGACCCGGCCACTTGATGTTAGTCACTATTATATCGACATCCCTACTTATAATTCCGTATCTGCAAACTGCTGAGAATTTTCAGGAGTCCATTGCAAATATTCATAACGCAACTACCATAGGTATTTTTACGATAAAAACAGTTTTTACTCTTAACTGAACAATTTTAATTTTGAGAGTTAAATCATTTGGCCAAAGCACCGTCGATATATACTGTCTCTGTCCTACTTTATTCATCTTGTTTTTTCGAAGGTTCACCATTATCGCAATCTATAAATAATACGTATCGTATATCGGTCAAATAAAATATTATTTGCCAATTAGTCTCTTCAGACAAGCTTAATTAGTTTCGTAAATCTACAGCGTCATACATCACTGCTGACCCCTAATGTAGTTATTTCAAAAGAGATAGTTTACAAATAATGCTTGTTACCCACTTTCTCAACCACTCTTCTCCGAAGACAGTAAGCATATAAGAATAGGGCTAGGGCATGAACAGTGGCGAAATAATCGCTTCCGCTATGCCCCGTTATGAGGATAGGATAGGTAGGAGAGAATAAAACTAAATAAATTGATTGTAAAGTCAGTTCATGAAGCTGTAAGTAGTGGAATTTGAAGTCGTGAGTTCCGTAACTGAAGACACAAACTTTGACCACTGCACAACGGATCCGACAATTACGAATCCGAGTTTCTTGAGTTTTCGATACATTTCAAAGTGTTTCAATCTGTTTTGGTCCACGCAAGACTATTTATACATCCGTAGTGGCTACATCATTGTATTATAGATAATAATCCTGGGATTTAAATCCCTAATAAAACATATTACTTAACAAATAATTCATACTAATTCACAAAACTGAAAAATTACTAGTCACACAAACATCCGTATTCGGAGAAGTAAATTAAAATTCTTATGACCGTTAAACACTATTAATTCAAAGAATTTTCCGTTCCGCGCGTAACTAATACGCATGCGTCATGTGGACAGCAATAATAGCCTGAATCATTGAACACCTTTGCAGCAATAATGTTTATGATTATCATTGCATTTTCCCCCAACTGTTCTTTTATATATCGTATAACTTGTTGGAGGTCAGAGAGTAAGTAGGTAGTCAATAATTTTAAACATTTTGGTAAGGATGTACTCTTAATCAGAAATACCCTAGAAAACAACTCTTAATTACTGCTAGACGTTTTTTAACACCGGAGATATTTAAGCAACACCATTTGCACTTTATATTGAAAGAATCACATGTTCTTATATCATATCGACGGTGTTTTGGCCAATTGATGTATCGCTCAAAATTGAAATTGTTCAGGAAAGAGTAAAAACTGTTTTTATCGAAAACATTATATTATGGTGAGTTGCGATATGAATCTTTGAAATACGCTCCTGTAAATGTTCATTGCCGATATCGATGGAGTGTCGATATAATAGTAGCTTACATCAAGTGGCCGGGCCAGAGTTTTTAAACCTGAAACCAATGTAAAAATCCCTTCCAAAAAGTGGTCAATTTATTTTTATAATTTACATCATTTGGCCGAGACCTGCTCTGTCGTCTTTACAATGAAATCCAATCATTAACTCATTTTCGTATTTTTTAAGGTTAGATCAATTAGCCAAAACACAGTCGATATGAGCCAAGAAAGATGGACCGGATTCATTATGTAATCGCAACCGAACGCGAATTTTGATGAAATCTCGTTCGAGTCCATTCGTGTACTCGAATGCCCGAAGATTCCGAAAGGTGAAACCCGGGCCTTTAATGACGAAATGCATGCAAATCCACAAAAATTAATATCTCATTTTTTTCGTTTTTTTATTTTGAGGTTATAGCAATTTTTTGGTTTTTTAATTTAAATAATAGATAAAAAATTTTCGCTCTACTTTTTGAATTAAGGAACACTAAGGTACGCTTTGGAATTTGGCATATCGTAAACTTACTTCATTTATTACTAGAACGCTCAAGTCCAAGATGCAATCAGATGCTTTTAGCTATGACAGCATGGAAGTCATAGACAACCTTTTAGCGTTTATCATTGTATCAATCTTTTATTCATTATCTAAAGCAGAAAATTATTCATTATTCACTTACCCGACTAAGCGATACGATTTTGAATAGTCCTAACCTAACTACAAGTAAGTATAGTTCAGTAACTACATACGACATTTCCTACTTTGACGCTTAGTAACTTCAAGACGTTGGATGACCGCGACTTCGATGAATGGATGGGGTGTCACAAGTGTTATGAGTGCTGAAGGTCAGGGATTTCCGTAGGAAGGTGGATAACCGAATAATTTGAACTCACTCATCAACGGCACCGGCGCCACTCTGCTAACGAGAGTGATTAAAATTACAAATGTGTTGAAACAGAGTGCCATATTCTTTCATCTTTCATTCAAACGAGAAATGCTATTCAAGCCACTGCAGGTGGTCTTTTTGATTTAACTTCAGATACCCCACCGGTTAAATCTTTATGTTTTAATCACTGGCAGCTTAACAGAAGATGCTTAACAAGAACGGGCTTTAGTTCAGTCTCCTTAACGTGTTCTTTGAAATAGGGCAACAGTATAAAGATGGGTTCAGCCCCAAAGTAATAGTAGTTGTCGATGTCCCTATTCCTCGTTTTCAGAATCGGAAGGTGGGTGGAAAGAGATGAAAAATGAAAACATCACTTCCACAAAACAAACTTCGAATAAGACAAAAAGGTTACTAGACGTAACTGATCAAAATAATTGGATATTTTATATTGAAATAAATGTCACGGTAATGAATTCCAAAAAAAATATTTTACTGAACTATTGAAGGGCCTGTAGCATCGTTTTCTTCGTTTGCGGTGTTCACGGCCTCGACTCCCATTAAGAATACTTTCATAACTTGATTTTTTAATCGATTCAAGCCGAGCTTAGCGAAAGTGACTAACTAACTACTTGTCCATTCCTAGCCCTATAATATCCTCACTCTTTCCGAAAAAATTCAGCAGTTCTCGTAGAAATACGTCTGTTTAAATTCATTAGTAGCGGATAAAGTTACAAAAAACAGAAAGACACTTCCGGCTGTAGACTACCGATTCCCGATAGTTGACTACGACATCATTAGGTAGACTGCTGAGGTGCATTCAAATCTAATCATTCAATAATACCCACAACAAAGGGGTATGTTTCCACACCGGCATTGATCAGGTATATTCAAATTTCTCCATTCTCTGTCAGCAGCATCAAAGGATGGAATGATTGCATCGCCATTAGCGGGAGAACCCAAGGCTAGTTCTGAATGCCACGGTGCTATTAAGCACTATGCGGAAGCGACTCACCAATAAAGAGATTAGATTAAATTCGATGTTAAATGGACGTAATTGACATTGCCCACTACACACTCAACAGTTACGTGTTGTCCATAAACTATAGAGACACACTACTACTTAGACCATTGCTATTCCTACCAGCTACCTTTCAACCACTGTTATATATCTTTTCTTTAACTTTAAGAAACATAATATTATTCATTATAAGCAGGGTCGATAAAAATGTGACCTTACCAAATTAGCTGTATCACCACATTACCTATCTAACTTTAGCTTGAATTGTTAGAAATTCGACCAAAAAACGAGAAAGAGATATTATAATTTAGACAATGCATACAAACATTATTCCGCCTAAAAATATTAACTTGACTAAGTAGACATAATTTAAGATACATCTTGATTGGCCAACCATTTACTCTCAGAGAATCACTCGTTCAAAGCGGTTGAAGGTGATAAAATATGCCATCAAAACATGGGGGATCATAAATCATTTTATCAGGAAATTTTAGGAATAAACAGAGCATAGTTTAATAGTTTACCAGTTTATGACGAACAACTTAATCTCCCTAATCCCCCTTATTGTATCATTTACGTGAGATGAACTCATAAAATAATAATAAATTATTCCAGCAATCAAAATAATTTGTTTCTTACAATAATACTTCATCTGATATTTATTTACCATAACAAAACCCACCAGTTTTTAAATCAGTAAGTATACCTATCTCTATGTTATATTTTTTCCCAATTATGTTCTTATGATAATTGGTTATTAAGACCACCTGCAATAGCGAAACCCAATGAGTTTCTAATTATTTATGCGATATTAAAATTAACTATCATTATTATCAAATCAGTATTAAAATTAATTCAGGTACTTTTAATATTCTTTCTAAATTTATTTGATATGTAAACGATATAAGCTATTTATTAACTGTCAATTCGAGTTTACCCGTGTACCTACTCGAATGTTTGAAGATGCCGAAATGCAAAACCCGGGACGTTAGTGATAAACTGATTTGATTTGATGCATAAGTATAATAAATAGGCTTAACACGTCCGCCTTCCCTTTGTAAGCGCACTCCACGCCTAAGATTAAAAAACGCTTTAACGAACATAGTTCCATTTACATTTACTATTTAAAAAAGTAAGCGCGCTACTGAACTGCATATGATATACGTTGTCATTTGTCATTGTCGTTCAAGTAATGAATCCAAGTTAAATATTTCTCTAAGCTTTCTGTCTTCTCAAAGAAGATTGGCAACCATTTTAAGGTCAAGTACGCCCTCCTAACAATTTCAAATATACCTAATTGTGTTATTCGTCTCGAATAATGACGGTATTAATATCAATATATTCTACCATCCTACCCCGACATGTATTTTATTGATAGCAAGACCTGTCTGGTGCGTTTGGGTAAAGTGAAGGCATTCAGTAATTTGGTTAAATCCATTATCTGGGAGACAGACAGTCAACTTATTTGTATAATATTATTATGAATGGCTAATTAGAGGCTGCAGAAAAATTGGCAAATGTGTTATGAAAATAATCTACAAATTTTAAAGAGAAGAAATTTAATTATCTTCAATTACGAACTCTTAATTTTTTAAATAATTAATAATGTTTAATAGGCTATATGCCTTATGAATAGAGCATTATAGAAATAATGACAAATTTGTCAAAGAACAATATATTTTTTTTATTAAATATCATTAATTTGAATGCGACTGAGTTAATTATCATTTAATTGCCTTGTCTTTTTGCGCAATTCATAACTGCCAAGAAAATGGAACAATTAAGATAAACAAAATAATAATATGGCTCTTATCGCAAACAGTTGAAACTAAAAAAAAAATCGTACACATGCTGCAAACATGCAGATTGTGATATTAATTATTAATACTTTCACTAGTAATATTAACTTGATTTATTGTTTTAAGCAATTAGGATAAAATACTAAAATCCTGTTCGTATTCTATCAAAATAAGCCACGGCCGTAAAACATTACTTTAGAATTGAGAACATGGGTGTCCAAACTTTTGAGCATCTTGGGTCAAATTGATTGAAGAACGTTCTGGGTAAAATATGTAGAACATAAAATAATTATGCTCGTCTTTTTATAAAAATAAAAAAGGACGGTGCCGTCAAATGAATGGAATATTTGACCCTATACGGCGAACTAGTCCTGACTGGCAAAAATATATTTAAAAGATTTATTGTGGAATTCTAAAGCGGCTCTTCCAGAATTCACTGTAGTGTCACGAAATAAGTCGAAGGCAGTCCTGTCTTCTCAGAAAAATAAAGGCTTTAAGATTTAATTAGTCGTCCACTTAAGGTCTCAGGGGGTAGAAATTCTATGAATTTCGCAGTATGGCTAGGATAAATTCGACTCCCGAAAGGTTGGCGTTATTGACAACCTATTTTTTCTTAGAATCGTCATGCCACGCGAAAGATAAGCGATACTTATTAAAATTACATTCGCGAAAGGATATCGACGACGGTTTTGTAACTTGAAATAGAATCAAAAAAATGTAACACAGTACATAATTAGATGATTTTTCTGAAATTCTTTAAACCTATTCTCAAATTTCTGTATTAAATTCATAATCAGTACTGCTTGTTTTTCTTTGCTTGCTGAATTATTTAATATCAACGTGAGACCAAGTTACGAAAAAAGCGCAAATTAATGTTAATTATCGTGTTTTGGACCGCATTACTAGCTGTTAGCGGGTTGGACAGGCCTGCTTTATAAAAGTATTATCTACGAGTATTTTAAAGCAACTTGGGTATAATCACACATAACTTTTTCCTTCTCTATCATTAAATTAATATAATAAAGATAATTTATGTATATTATCTATAAACGGTATGCAGACATCTAAATGATGCTAGTTACTTACTATTCTAAGTAATATCTGATAACTGTATAATACGCATCTAACTAAAATATTACTCACTGTATGAGTCTTTTCATTTTTAATATTTCTAATCTTATACATAACGTTTCATAGACAAATTTATGTGAAATTTAAATTTATTAGAGCCCTTAATTCATCCAGTTGTGTGCCTATGTCAGGGTTCCCATCTTTATTTTACCACATATACACATCATCTGCAGTCCTATATTCAGATTTATTAGAGAACGGGCACTTCTAACCTAGAAAGAGCCTAGGCCAGCGGTACCCAACTCGTACCACTCAAAGAAATCTAAAGTGAAAGAATTGAAAACCACATTAATTACCCAACAATCAATATTTACAAAGTTATTGACTAAATTAAGAGCTGCTATAATTGCTTAATTTACAATTGCACATATACTTGCACAAAAAACCTTTGATGACGGCAACATAATTAAAGAAGAAATGCTTGCTGCACTACAAACATTGTTTGTAGTTCAGATGCAGATTAAAAGATGAACGACTGAATGATCGTATGACTCTTGTTGTAACACCTAATGGTGTGTCCACATCTGAGCATTTGTGCGCGCCATGAATCTTTCCTAAGGTGTGTAGTTTAATGACTTGTTTTCGGTCACGGCTCAAGAGTTCACGCGCACAAATGCTCAGATGTGGACACACCATAATGTAATCGAGTACAATAAACTGGCCGGAGACATGCAATCAGTATTCATATAGATTTTTTTAAGTATAATTTCTTTCCACCAAGAATTGACAGTTAACACCTTAGAAGTGATTTTTAATATGTTTTTTGTCCTGTATTGTATTTATTTGTAGTAGATTATAAGTAAAAATAAACAGTAATAGTGTATTATTATTTTGTTTTCTTTTACCTATTGGTGCTAATTATTTTAATTTAAAAAGGTCATCGTCCTATGTGTGGCTCGCCTAAAATTGTAATTTGCTCAAGATAGACTTAAGGTTGGGCACCACTGGCCTAGGCAGTCATGTGTAACAATTTTACACAGAACGTTATGATAAGTGTTCAGTTTCTGATACATTTGAGAATAGAGCCGCCGATAAACTAGAATTATTGGTATCGTTTTTTTTTCCACTGTAATTCTCTGATAAGCTGACAGCGCATTTCAAGTGCATGTTTGCAAACAAATATCATTTATCCTGACAGATACGATACTATTAACAAAAGTTTTCGACTCTTTTCAATATCCAAATTGTGATGTAATGACCAGGGCCGGTAATATTTATGTAAAATTGTGTAATATTACTTACAATATTGTTCACATAATGCCTTTCCACCACAGAATTGACAGCTAACACATTAAAAGTGCCATAAAAGCAGTAATTTTGATATTCTATTTTTTTAACAGTCACATACCTACCTACTTATTTTCGAGCAGAAAAAAGCGTGGGTGATTTAAAACGGTTAGTTTTAAAAGCATATAATAAAATATATAGCGGTAAAAAGCATTAAGGAATTTTCCATATATTTATGTATATATCGAGGATATACTGACAGAACGTAATAAGTCAGTTTTTGATGATTTTTTTTGCTTCAAATGTCAAAGTGCATGCAATTTAACACTAAGCACTAGTAGAACGCATTTAGTCATGGGATATATAAATAGAATGGCTTTGAAAAAAACAATATTAAGTCATATTGCTATTATTCTGGGAAAAAGCTTGATATAACTATAAGCCACCGAAACCAAATCTTATTTGCGATTTGTATGCCGAAAAGATTATTCTTTATAATGTACAAAAAGTCTTTTTAAAAAACAAACAATTGTACTTGGGAGAAAGAGTGTTTTGAAAAAAGTATGGCTTCAGATGCGATTATGTCAGAACTTGTTTTTATGACTTAATATACGCTTTGTCAGTATAAACTCGATATTATGTATTAGAAAAATGTGGATATCGAACAGTTATTATTAAATTACGATTTTTTTCAACGAAATGTAGCGATCAGCCCTTTTGTTTTGATAGAATGATTACATTTTTTAAATGAAATTCTGGTGTATGCATTTTGAATTGGATTCAAGGTGTTTGTGATGCCGAGCTCCGATTTCGCTATTTCGGGAATAGTTGCTAGGTAAGATATTTACGATTTACCGGTTTGGTTTGTTAATCCAGCTCCTCGTCGTCAGCCTTTCGGTCGCGATTCGTGATACTATTTTTTGTGGCGTCGCGAACTTCTAACGGCTTTTTTAATGCTACATTGTGATATCGCGAGAAGCTCTCAAACTTTTTATTGGCATTTCCCCAAATAGTTTTGGACAGCTTACTCCGGCCGACCGATGAAATATCTGACGGTTACCTCGAGAAAATAATCCAATTAAGATGGATTTTGTTACACGTCACTGCAAGCCGACCGAATTATATTATAATTTAAAGATTCGGGTCACCTATCACGCCAGGGATTGCGTCACCTGTTTCCGGTACAACTTAATACCGGTATTTACGTTAATCAGCTCTTGAAATTAAAATCCAATACAATCTATGTTAAAGTTTTATAACAACTAGGTATTTATTTGGTTTTTCAGCATAAATAAATGATTATTGAAAAAAGTATTTGATTTTTCTACATTTGGTAACCATTTGTTTCTAAATAAACATACGTTTGATATAACAGAAAATTTCAAAATCCTGCACTTAAAAAACAAATCTTTAAAATTAGATAAACAAGAGATTTTAGAAATAAATAGATATAAATTTTTGCCCAATTCAAATTTATTGAATGAGCAAACCGTCTTTGCATCTTCTCCTTTGTTATATCCGATTCATTAATTTGTATTATAACTGTAAGGTTATTTTTAACTTATAAGAATTGATTCTGTCTCTGTAATTTTTGTTTTTCAGATATTAAAAAATTAATGGATACTCATAGCTGCTCTGCTTTCTCCACTTAAGATGGCTGTTTATTGTTCATATTAATTACATACTTAATATTTGATTATTTTTAAGTGGTTCACTAATTTTTTCTTATAATTTTCCTGATTCTTTATTGTATATTACATTAGTAACGTCATTAAAAATTTTGTTCAGCTAAATGGATTTTTAATGGAGATATATTTGTGATTTCAGATTAGTATTTAATGATTTGCAAGAGGTCCATACCATTTTAATTGTAGACTATTTTATTTGATTTATGTATAATTTGTTTGCTAATCAGTATTTTCTTGTCCTAGTTCATGAACCATCAGTTTTATATACCTTCATTTTTACACTCAATTTTATATAAATAAGCCTGTTATGTTTGTATTTTTATCAGTTGATAATGCTCGTGATGAGCGAAACCGGTCCTGAACATTATAAATATGTGGAAGTAGTACAAATGAATTGTGTTTTATTTAAAAAAAAAAAAGTAACTTTGGTCTCGTAGTCGAATCCGTGGTGCAGTGGTGATCGTCGTAGGCTTCAGTTACGGATGTCTCAGGGTGAAATGCCGGTACGGACTGCTTCATAAATTAATTTCAATCGATTTATTGATTACTGTTCATAGGCATGAATGTTTGTGATGTCAATAATTCCCTAACCCATCCAATCCTAAAAACGGGCATAGCGCAAACGATTAGCTATCCACTAGTGCTGCTCTAGTCTATCGTGTTCTATAGACATAATAAACAACAACATTATAAAGAGTTCTCGTAGAAAAACTTTTATTTAGATACCTCCATTCGCAGTCCATAAACTCTACATTGGGAGCGGACATGATAGAAAAAAATGGTCTCATGCTTCTTATATAGCACCTCAATATTAAGTGTATTACAAGAACTGTTTGTAGCGCAGTCACTCACATTCTCTCTTCGGAGAGAGTAAAAGAATTTTTATTTTTCAAGAATACAATTTATTCAAGAATACATTTTTATCAGCATGGTTATGACAAATCGGTAGGTAACCATAATACGTTCATTGCCTCAACTTTTTTTTTCACGTAATAAAAATCTTTTTTTTTATTATAAACAATAAATTGCTTGAATATGGATAGTCTAGAATTCACATTAGTTTCCTAACAATTACCAAAACTGAGTTACTTACTTATTTGTTGTCGATATATCTTCGTAAATGCAAGGTATTTTATTGTCTAAGATTTATTTACAAACAAAAAAAAAACAGCGAAATAGCATATAAATTAGCGTATGTTGATATTTGTATCCCATATTTTGTGTAGCACCACAAATCACTTATCTTTATGACCTTTATTACTTTTATGACCAGCCACAGCATTGCCACGCATTCAAATATTGGCTTTAGCAAATATATCAAATTTCAAATGCCTGTATTTTAAAAAAGTTTGAAAAAGCACGTACATACAATGAAGTGTTGTTCCAGTTAAAACATGAATTGCATCGTTTTAAATTGTTATTCCTCGTTTTTTCATAATATTTCTTACGAAATTATTCACACAACTTTTACCACTTTTCCCTTAGACTAGGACTGCCATAATTGTCGAGACGCTGAAGGAGACGTTTAGTGATTGAATGGTAGAAGGTAGAAATAAAAAACTTTTACAATCAACAAATTTGCAGTTTTATTCACAAAACAGTCAATCGGCGAGAAGATGACAACTAAAACAAACAAATAAATGTCACGAGAGGCGCGACGGGAGTGCAGGTTTGCTCTGTGAGACTCGTATAAGTAATTTGCACTTATACTTGCACCTTTCTTTCTTTCTCACATGGAATAGTTTTGCTTTAGTTGTTTCTGTCTGACTTCCTAGTTAGATAGAATACCGGGACATAGGGACAAATCTATAAACCGGAACGTATGGCAGCACTACCTTAGACTGAATAATTTGCTGTTTAAAATATTTTTTTTTTGCTTATTAAATATACCTAGTTATGTTAGAGAATAGATTTACATTTTTATATTCAAATTTAATATGTGAATATAAGTTATACATCCTGGGTAAGCTTTTGGTCTAAAACTTGTGATATGTATTTAGGGCCATCTACTTACACTCATTTTGCGCATTTTATTATTGCGACTCTGATTCATTCTATTTATATTCAGTAATCTATAACGACTACACACTTCCTTTCGTTTTTATCGAAGTAATTAATTTTGTATACATGAGACTTAAATATTTCATAATTTTGTTTTTTAATGTCCACGTCTCTTTTTGGGTATCAATTTTGAGGTCGCAACCTTTCATGTTTACAATTTTTCGTTTTAAGATTTATGTTCTTCACTTTTGTGAATATTTATTTACTCATTTAATTCGAATATAATTATTACATAAATTGAATTAATTACTTGTTACTCACATACTGCATTAGGTTAAAGGAAAAAACTATTTGTTTTTAAAATCGTCCCAAAAGCTTTGTGGGTCGGAGCTATGTTATATTGCACTCTTAGGACAACACCTTCACAATTTCGAAAGATGCCGGTTTTTAGCTGTAAATGCTAAATCAACTGCATGGTCATCTCTAGCCTAGTACTATTTTTAAGCTATACGAATTATCGCTATATTGCAATCTCAAATATTTTAAAATATCTGGAACAATATAACTAATTGCCAAAATTAAAATATGACAAGACGTAGTACAAGGAAATATTTTATATTCATGCCTTAAAACAAAATTCAATTAAAGCATATTTAACTATATGGACGTGTTGCTTTTAAAAAGCAAATGGCAATCATAGTAGAATTACAGAGCAACAGTTTTCTTTATGGCAATGTAAGTCTCATGTCAATCAAGCCACATAGTGCCCTGTTTGGAACCCAAAATGCCATAACTCAAATTACTTTGCAAATCTGAAATCATTTTCAATAAGTATAATAATATGTATGCACTATCCAAATGGCTTGGTTCACCTAAGTTTTAATTTATGCTGCGAAAAATAAATAAAGAAAATTAAAAACAGAAGATGATATATGGGATTGTGGCGTTGTTGTTCTAGGGGTGGGATATAAAACAATCAACAGAATGATATAAATCAGAAAATAAATGTGTCTGTCTTTTGCTTGTCACAAGAACTCCTCCCAAACGGTGAATAGTAGCGACGTGACATAATCATGTCATTCTCGATGCCATTTCTTGGTCAAATGTGCTATTTTTATCTCTTAACCTATTATTATTCATTGATGAACTATAATGTTTTATTGGTTCACAGTGACATTTTCATCCTTATCGCCATAACCAGGCCAAAGTTGGGCAGCCTTTTCTATTTATAGAAGTGTAGTATATTATAGATGTACCAATTTAACTTGGTCGATAGTGAGGATGCTACCGTCGCGTTAGGACTGTTGTCATACTCAACCAGAACTGAAATTTTAATAAATTCCAAAACTTATTTTAGCAAGGGTTATTAAAAGTACACAAGATATATATTTTGCATAAAATGGCAATTGGAGAAATTTATTCTAGGTTGAAAATTCTAGTTCGAAATTCGGCGGCGTCCAAGTAATGTTGGTAATACTATAGTTGCCTTATTCCAGTAAAGAGTTACATGTTTGTGATTTGGAAGAAATTGGGCGTGATATGTAATAAACAAAGAATGAGTTTGAATCTATCCCGAGCAATAATATTATGTAAACCGTGAAAGTCTAAAAACTTGTATAATGGACTTATCATGTTTGCCATTGCGGGAATTGTAACTGGATTATGCAGCTATTCCATGATTGACGGTCACTAGTTCTGCTGATTGATAAGTTCTTTTTGCGTGATCTTTTACAAGACAGATAAATACCCACCGAAGTGATATTACAACAAATTTAATAAAATCAATAAAAAAATATTAATTGTTCCTCATCGCTGCGGTAATAGTGAATAATAATTTTGAGAATCACAGCAAAAGTCAGTTAACGAGGAACACTTCTCTTCCCACCTTCTTCACGTATATTTCTTAGAAGTTAAATGTGTTGGGAAAAAACTCTCTAGCACCATCTAAACACGATTCTTTGATTGTTAAATAAATATGTGGACATTTTTCCTCTAATCATTTAAAATCTAAAGCACACAATCACTGAACTAATGAATGTTCTAAGAGTGGAACAAAAAAAAGATAAATATAAAATATTTTCATTTGAAGCAAATTATAATACCATTAATAGCTGTAAAACTCAAAACTTCCACTATAAACTGTAGAAAACAATTCTATAGAAAACAATTTGAAATAGTGCCGGTCAAAGAAAATAGTGTATTTTAAGTCATTTTAAGGTTCAGGTTGGGTCACAATGGGTTTATCGAAAATGGTGTCTTTCTTATTCATAAATTTGGAAAAATAACGTATATTTTTTTACTATTTTCAGTTGAATTCCTCACGCTCTTAAATCGCCGGTAAACATGGATCAAAACTTGCACATGGCTGGAAACATTGACAGAACTACATATACCTCAGCAAAATGTTTGTTAATACCACTGCGCTCATAAATGTCTGGGCATACTGTATATGGCTCGACATCATAACTTCGCATGTTAGCCACATAATTTAGTGCGTATATATGAAATTGGATATACCTGGCAACAGTGGCCAACAGCAATTGCTTTTTTGACAGCTGTCATTGTTTCCGAAGCATACTATTTATTTAGATGGTAAATATACACAAAAATAAATCAATAAATAAAAGGACAATGTGGATCCTATATTACTTAAATCAAGGATGCCCAACCGGTCGATCCCAAAGCAAAATTTGGTCGATTACGAAAATTTCCGTGTTATTACAATGTTAATGTACGATAAATCTACGAAAATTACTATGTTAAAAAATATACGAAAGTAATAAATTTTAATTATTTTGTAAGCCCATACTTATCTAATAATATTTTGCATTTAAAATAAACATTTTTAAGTTTGAAGAAAGGAAAAACCTCAAACACAATTTCCAATAAGAATCATATTAGAAGTTGATCCCAAGAAAATTTTAAATTGAAAATTAAAAGGAAAAAAAGGTTGGGCACCCTTGAGTTATATAAACATGAAAGAATAAATAATATTTACCATAAATGGCTCTTGATAATTTGTATTTAAAAATGTTGCCAGAATGGGCAGAATGTCGAAAAATGACTTACTCAATATCCCAACTAACTCGTTTTGCGTTATCAATGGAATATTTAAAAGAAATCAGAATGTATCATGCTTTTAATAACCTTTGATAAAATTAAATTATTCATTTGTGTTGCAAAATACTTCGGTTATTTTACTGGTCCTGACGTCGGTGGCTTCAGGGGCAGACATAGCCAATTAAAATAGATAATAAAGGATGTTAATTTTCCCGTCAAACATTTTTGATTATTCAGCTTTGGGTGTTTAATTTTCGAATTTCAACAATTTAGTTTTTTTGTTTTCCAATTTTTCGAAACTCATGTTACTGTTAAATTAAGATCATATCTATCAAGGTTGATAAATTCATAGTAATATCGAGTCATTATTCCCAATCACTAATTGATAAACACGAAACGTAGTAGAGGTACTGATGATGATGATTCCACAGAGTTTCAGCTTTCAGTGTGATTCAGACAATCAAAACACGCCAGTTCCAACTATCTTTATTGCAGTTCGTAAGTTACAGTTAATGAGTTTTCAATTACAAAAATGGTTACAAATTACGCGATTCACAAGTTAAATAAATACAGTAGAGTTTAAACAGTATTTGGCGGTTGTTCAATGTAACCCTTGGCGAACGGGCTCGCTAGGTCGATTTCAAACCGCTATACTAAATGGGATTTTTATAATATTGAATTTAAATCCATGAATCTTTCTTGCTAACTGCCTTAGTGAAAGGTGATTCGAGGAGGGGTCGGGGCACAATTCACAGCTTTGCCGTACCAAACACGATTGGATCATATCATAAAATGTATCATTTAGTTAAACCTTGAAAGTGCAAAGTAAATTAGTTAAGTTTGTATGTTAGTTTTAATTTTTGTTTTTATCTATTTTTTGTCATACCCTAATTTTTCTATGAACTTCAACCCTAGTATACAAGGATTTGTATAACACGACGTTTTTGTGAAACCATATGACCGTGTTATACGAGGCCCAATTGTATGTTTAGGTATTACGGATATATGACAGTAGGATAAAGTTTCTGTCTTTATTAGCAGTACGTTACTGACTGTATCCACTATCCGTAATGTGTATGAGCCGCTACTGGATGGCTTTGTCTACTGGCTCGGGAAAACTAGGTTACGTTAGAAACGTTTCGCTCGCTCAGCCGAAAATTTTGTCAAACCTTTCACTTGTTCGAAGCGAACGATAGTCGGTAATGTTAATACAGTGAAATAGAGTTAAATCTCAAAACTGGTGAACGGCGAGTGCTGGTCGCTTGGGTTATTCCACTCTTGTGAGTTCATCGTCACGCTTTTCGGATATTCGGTTACTGTTACTCGTTAATTTGTAGGTACAGGCGTGGGCAACCAGCTGCCCGATGATTAATCACACTCGATACCCTTTTTTTAACCATGTCCGCTCCCAATATGGACCAGATGGCCGCGTAATGAAGAATCTTCAGCAAAAAGTATTAGAAATTATTGTGATTTAATCAACACGCGCAGGCTAGCATATATATTCAGCGTTGGTAAGCGTGGGAGCAATAATTGAAAACATCACAAACACCCATACTCTTGCACACAAATCACTTTAATATATCTACGGTGAACATATAATACCTCGGAACCCTGGTTTTTGTGATTTTCTGGTTATGATGATTCCTGATCCCATATGAATATATGGAATACCACGTTGTTTGGTAAATTCATCGTATGCCTATGTATCACGCAACGTGCGTAAATAAGTAAAGACATATTTCTTGTAACCCCGATATGTTTAAAATTGGGGGCGACCCATCGTATCTCCCGTCAGCAAATCAAGTGTCAAAACAACTCCGTCAACTAACAATGTTTTTTTTACCATGTCTGCTCCCAGTGATGAGCACATGGCCTCCTAATGGAGGTATCTCAACGGACGTTTTCTACTAGAACTGCTTGTTACTCAGTTGCTCAACCTCTCTTTTTCGAAGAGAGTAGGGATAGAAGGATAGGGCTAGGACAGGACTAGTTGTTAGATAATCGATCCCGCTATGCCCCGTTTTTAGGATTGGATGGGTGGGATTATTTTAATTTTAGGCATCACAAACATTCATGACTACGAACAGAAATCCATTAATCGATTGAAAAATCAATTTGCGAAACTGTCCGCACCGGAACTTAAAACCGAGACATCCGTAACCGTAGCACTGCACCACGGAGCCGACAATGTTTTTAGAGGAATAGAAATTCATTGAAAAGTGAATACAACATTCTTCGTATATAAAGACTAAAGGTAAATTTAGTTTTTTGTGTTTCCTGAACAAACTAGTGTTTAGAGTTCCGCGATATTCCATCTTCACAGTCGATATACCAGATTGAAATTTATAACTTTGTAATTCCACTGGTTGACGGAAAAAATCTATAGGGTTGGTTACCCATGGAGAAAGAGCCGACGGAATAACAATGCCACGAGCGATATCAAGCATTATCAATTGATGATGAACATGATGAGCGAAACCGGTCCCGATCATTATAAAAATGTGGAAGTAGTGAAAACAAATTGTGTTTTGTTTTTAAACTATAATGCCTTTCCACCAAAAAGTGACTAATCTGTAAAACAAATATTCAAATGACATATTTCAAAAAGGCTTAAATTACTACGCGCATTTGCTGGTTTGATCTGCTGAGCCTTTGAATTTTTCGCCCAGAGAAAATATTGTGGTGCAAACTCCATCAAAAATATTAATATATTATAGGCAATATACTGATTTGCAAATATGATCAGCTGTTCATTCATATAATATTCTAAATTTGTAGTTTTTAATTTATTTTGAAAATTAAATCAACTAACTCTTCTGCGTTTCGGTTTCGTGTTTTTTTTTTTTTAATATTACGAAACCTAACTATCCACTGAGAGAACTACGAAATATTATATGTGGAACAAAAAATGTAGCTAACGGATTAAGAAACCGGCCGCCTCATTTTCTGCAAAAAAACTGTATCTATTTCAAACTTTACATGTACTCGGAGTAACTGTACGTCACATAACTCATTATTAACCCATGTTCACGTTGTACAAAACAACAAAAAACATTAGGTTAAGTTAGCAGTGTGCCAATTTTCACTCGCATAATTAGTTTTTTTGTTAACTGGCGCCGTTTGAACATATTCTGTGTCAGCTGTCAGTGTTTTGAATCAGTTAATTTGAATCACCTTTGCTTAAAAACCGTGTCGTATTTAACAGAGAAATAATGTAAACTGTCTGAAATATTGAACATAGAAAGGGTTGTCATATTTTTCATGCAATTTCAGAACAAATGTGTCCTCGAGATGTGAAGTGGATCAAGTGTTGTAAAATTGTGAAACTTTGTTTATTGAAAGTTTTAGTTTAATGAACCTCTTACATTAATTTACATTTCAATTAATTTAACTTCTTACTAAATAAAATACCTTTGCAGCCTGTATTTACTTAGCTCACTTCACTTTTATGATACTTTATGACATGTAGAATACCAAAACGTACATAACTCGTTCTTTTCGAAAATATCAGTGGGTTCACTACACTTCTCATTGACTCAAGTCAACTGTAAGAAGATCCATACTTCTAATAGCCATAAAAATATCAAAGACGAAAAACCTGGAAAAGGTGGCTCACCACTATTAATTTTATTTCCCTTGGGATTTTCACCTCCAAACACTAGTGATTAATTTTATAATTAGTAGTGTAATGGTAGTTACTACTATTATCATCTGTGTATTAATCCCTCCCCACGACCAATAGAACTTCATTTTTATGTTGAGAAATCATTGTTTACCTTTGAAACAAATAACCTTGCGATATAGTTAGTCTGAAGATGCATATGTCAACCACATCGCCTCCACCAAGTCTAATGAACCCAAAAAATGCGTACTTGCTTTGAAACTTGCCTACTAACGGTAAAAAAAAAAGAAAAAAATACTCTCCAATTTAATAGATAATCAGTAATAATTTCGTCTTCCTATATTTTTAAGTCGGCCAGTAGGTAAGTATGGTGGAAATCAAAAAAGGTGAGTGTTAAAGAGATATAAAAAAAACTATACATTATCATCAGAATAATAGTTTCGTAATGCTAACAACAATATTAGATATTCTTGATCAATCCAAATACATTAATTTTCTTGGTTTATTATAATGGAGTTCTACCGCGTAAGTGCTAATTCAATCAATAAAACATAATTAAGTTGGTTGATAATCTACAGCTGTAGTAGGCACCCCGATTGCTTCTTTATCAAAAAAGCACTCTATCTTCATCTTATTGGATGAGAAACGAAGGGGAAAATATTATACGTATATTTTTAATGTTGACGTCTTTAAACGTAATGTGGCATCATCAACTAATTAGTCACTTTTAAAGTGTCGACTGTCAATTATTCTTGGTGGAAAGGCATTATATTTTCAAAATAAAATACAATTTTATTTTTTTGTATATTATTTCTTTGATTATCTGTAAATTCTATCTTAGTTCATGAATCAATTTTTGTATATACCTTGTGATTATTAACACTCAGTTTTATAAAAATAGCCCTGTTGAAGTATGTAGTACAAACAAATTGTGTTTTATTTTTAAAATACAATGTATTTCCACAAAGAATTGTCAGTTAATACCTTAAAGATAAAACACGATTGGTTTTGTACTAATTCCACATTTTTACAATTATCAAGACCGGTTTTCTCTCATCGCATGCGTTACCATTTTAAGTTAATTAGTTATTAGTGTTGGGCTCTTTATATTATATGTTTCAAGCCACAGGTTAGTGAAAAGTGATCTACAGCCTAAAGCAGCTCTGGATGAAATACAGCACACCGTATTCTATTGAATTTAAAAATCTCGACTTCTAAGTTTATATCTGATATTAATAAACTATGAAACATGTAGAAAAGAGGCGAAAGATGTAACCGCGATATCTGATATGTTCAACTCTTCTGATGCTGGAAATGGGACTTAGAGAGAATAAATTCTCCTATTCTTGTTCAATCATTCTCTCCATACACTCTCTGTCAAAAGAGGTCAAGCTACCTAACCAAATAAAGCGATTGCTAGTTGCCCCTGGAGATTCAGAGTACGGAACTGGTACCAATATGCTCCTGTTGTGGATCTGGCTGATTATAGAGAATAACTAAATAATGGGTTTTTAATTTAAAACCTCCGTCTATTATACAGTATATAACGATTGGCAGAAAAAATACAAGATTTTAAGTCGGTAAAATTCCCTTCCACCAATCCGATCCTAAAAACAAGGCATAGCGAGAGCGATTAGCGAACCAATACTCCTGTCCTAGACCTAACCTTCTATCCATACTCTCTTCGAAAAAAACGAGAGGTTGAGCAACTGAGTAACAAGCAGTAGAAAACTGTTAAGATACCTTCACTAGAAGTCTATACGCTCCACATTGAGAACGGATATGGTTAATAATATATATATATATAAATACATTGGAAGCCATCGATCACCCTGCATGATTTGGGTTACGGAAATTTTAATTTGGGCACAATATAATTTCAAAAACATACTTTCACAGTCGAACAGTGTGTGATGGAAAAGTTTGTCGAAATAAAAAATTACTGAATACACGATCTGCTGACAAACTATGCAAATCGCGGTAAAATTTTCATGGACTTTGGAAATGAAGAATGGTCGTGATGTATTCAACAATAATAATTATTATTCTAAAACCAGGGAGAAAAGACAATCATTTACTACTAATCATTCGCCTACTATAATACGTTGATAATCCGAAGGATAATAATCCATAGGACGATAATTCAAAAAAAAATGTTTTTTGAAATAAGTTAGCCATTATATTCGAACAACGCTCTTCAACAGTTCAACAAAAGTTCAGCTTGTAAAATGTACAGATTTTCTCTCAAAAGGCAGATATTTGCATATGAAAATCAGCAAAATTAAATAATTTCTCAGTTCCATATACATACATATCGAAATATCGTATTGTGGAAACATATTTTTGTGAATCCATTAAGAATAACCTTCAATCATAGAACTATAAACTGTTGACCACATATTTGAATAAAAAAGTAATACAAATAATAAGCCATCACTTTTTACGAGTCATTTTAGATGAGTCAAAACTTTGATCGGCCATATCTCAAAACTACCAATTTCTAGTTGTATCACTATGGAACTAGGACTTCGATTTTATTGCACTAAGACAGGAGTAGCACACCTTAAAGACCGCAGGTTCCTCATCCCTGCACTAAGTCATCGGTATATTATATTTTGATTCACTCAGCTTCAAATATTCACTGGATTTATCTTGCAGCTCTTGATACGAAAAAAAAAACGTTTTGGCGAATTAATCTCGTTTATTGACCCACGCTCTATAGATAGTGGTTTCATTCAACGGATTGCTAGAAACATTTTATCAAAATTATTAATTCCGGATGTGTAAATACATATCTATATATAAATTTTTGCTCGCCAACAGTATATGTTAAACACCAGTAAAGTACAATGATTAAATTGACATATTCTTGGTAGAACTCCATTATTATGAGATTAAAAAAATAGCAAAGTATTTATTCATAAAATAACTCTTATCATAATACGAGCCTGACGAATGACTCGAGGCTAAAAATACCCTTTAAAAATGTCGTAATTTCAGTAATTGAAGAAATATCGACTGTAGAAAGGCAAAAGGATTTATCCCTCTGTCTTTTCAAAATGTATTTTTGTCGATAGTCACAATGTATACAATTTAATACACATTTTGTTTGGGCCAGACACAATTTTCCTTCAAACAGTCGATATTGTAATACGATGATTATGATATACGTAACACGTTCCATCTTATGAATATATTATTACATTAGTTATTATAATATTATGTTATTAATTATTCAAATCGATTTTTTATTAATATTTTCATACTTCAGAGACTAATCGAATATCGGAATATATTCGAATAGCTGGAATGAATAAAACATCAGCTGCGTACACGTAACGGGTGGATGTAGGTGTAATATATCTATTATCTATAGATAGTATCCTACTTGCGGCCTGAAGATAAATTTGAATTACTAATATGTCCATTCAAAATCCTCTTTGTTGATTTAAAGGCAATATTTTTAATATTACCTTTATACCTACGTTACTTCTCAATTTCTTAAAATGCTTTTGGTATCAGCACTAAAACTAAACTCTAACTAGTTGTATGCTTAATACGAAGCACTTTTATAGTGACTCTTCTATGTAGATTTGTAGATTATTCAATAGGACGTACACTTCAAAAGCGGTCCGTTTTAAAACATAGATGTACTTTTTGGCCTGTTGATTTTGAAAGTAGCCCTAATTGACCACCAATATCTATAAACGAGCACGGTCGTGTGTGTTTTCTGAACACAGTGCACGTAAGGAAAGGGTCCTCCTGAATACAAAAGTAATATTATAAGCTATACAATAATTATTGAAAAAACCGTACTTATTTAAAACTATAATTGAAATCTCGAAAATTATGAACAAAAATATAATATAGTAGAAAAACCAGTGACTCCAACGATGACTTGAACAAAACATGATGAGAACTGGATCGCCCCAATCCTAATGCATCGCTGGAAGTGACGGCAGGTGAAAAATCTTAACCTTTTCCACTGTGGGCACTTTTTTTCAGAAATGATCAGCTACTCTGATTAAAATTCGTGATATTGTAGGAAAAGTTAAAAGTAGAAAATTGGTAATGCATATTATAATAAAACGTAATTAATTACTAGTCAAGTTAGTGAGAAACGCAAAGATAATTGGCTGTTATACATTAATATTTTAAAATAAATGCTTAGTTTTCGAAATTAGTTATTTGAGTATTCGTATGACCATTATTGATGAAATAGGTTTTTGGTACACTTAGTTAAAATTTTTTGCTTTATTGGATTTAATTAAGATAATCGATAATACATATGCTTTCAATGTGTTTTATAGCCATTATCTTTTTACATTCTTAACAATTATTTTGTATGGTACATTCAATATAAAAGCTGTAAAAATGATTTTTATCTTGTATTTGAATTTATTTTTTCAATCCTACACCGAATATTCAAGTTATATGCAGGCTTATACAGTTATTCCTACGTTTTTTTTAATTCCTGGTAAAAAAAATGCCAACCAGCTTATTTTAAGCCAAATTCGACACCTTTGTTATTGACGACATAAGTCAGTTGCAACTGTCGGGTCATACCGATAAATCTTCCCATTGAAAATCAAAATTAAATTTATATTTTTTCTATTATCCAGTTGTTTTACTTGGGGGTCCATGGTCAGGATTTTGTTTCAAGAAGGGGTGCATTGGTATAATAAGTTAGGGAACCACTGATGTAGAAGAAGGGCGATATATTACAATAATTACTTTCTTAGATTGGTTTATATTATTACAAGTATTTATCACCCAGTTTCACCAGGAAGACGTTGGCGTTATTTTGCTGCAAGCATATATTGAAAGTTGAATGTTGAAAATACTACCGTGGACCGTACCTCATGTGACACCCATAAAATATAGTCCATCAATTAATAATACTATTAGATTTTGAAAATATTGCGATTGACCGTAACTTATATAACACCCACAATAGATTGTACATCAATTAACAATAATTTTAAAAGTTGAAAGTTTAAAATATCACCGTGGACCGTTCCTCGTGCAACATTCACAACATGTCGTACGTCAAATAATGATAATTTTAAAAGTTGAAAGTTGACATCACCACTGAAACATCCACAAAATATTGTACAACAATTAATAATATTTTTTAAAGCTGGTGCATCTTTTGCGAGGAGACAGACAGACAGATTTATACAAGTATTTTCTGCGTTAGGTGCCCCTGATACCAGGTTTTTCAATTTATTAGTCACATAGTATATGGGTTTTGCGGTATGGACCCGGTACCCTGGAAAACACTGGACATGGCTTGCGCAACGTAGTTTTGCAAAGGTTGAGTTTTTTGAATAATTTTAAGTAGAAAAATATTTCATTCATTGACATATGAAATGTTCAGTGCTTCTACAAATGTATAAAACATACCGTCTTTGCGTATTCAATACCCCATACATGAAAATGAGCATTTCTGATAGTAACAATACCTTTATAAGATTTTTATTATGTAGTATATATACCAAATTTCCTTACCTACCAAAATTGAAAATACAATCAATTCCTAAAATACAGAAATAATTACCAGATAATTATAATTTCATATTAGTATCACCTTTATCGTGAATTCAATATAATGTAATCTTTTAAAGTACGCGTTTCATTTAATAATAGCAACAGACACGTAAACTCGATTCAAAGTTTCGCTAAAAATTCTAAATATATTTCGCAAATGTATTTTGGCAGATGGTTTTCGCCAGGTGAGAGTGAGTAGGTAGGTAAACATAATGCTTTCTTGTTACCCATCATACCCCACCACTTCAGAAGCAAAAAGTCGTCAGTCACAGTCTCCATTTAAGAATAAACGACGATGTCTTGGACAATTGATGTGGCCCTCAAAATATACG
This sequence comes from Himalopsyche phryganea, assembly GCA_022494535.1. Classification (NCBI taxonomy): domain Eukaryota; kingdom Metazoa; phylum Arthropoda; class Insecta; order Trichoptera; family Rhyacophilidae; genus Himalopsyche; species Himalopsyche phryganea. The sequence continues at coordinate 672,319 of JAGVSL010000110.1, read as the reverse complement.
AAAATGTGTTAATGATTGGATCTCATTGTAAAGACGACAGAGCAGGCCTCGGCCAAATGATGTAAATTAGAAAAATAAATTGGCTACTTTGTTGAAGGGAAACATTTTACATTGGCTTTAGGTTTAAAAATTCTAGCGCGGCCACTTGATGTAAGCCACTATTATATCGGCATTCCCTACGTATAATCCCGTATCTGCAAACATGAGAATTTACAGGAATGCATTTCAAAAATTCACAAAGCAACTCAACACAGGTATATTATAATGTTTACGATTAAAATATATTTTACTCTCTTCTGGACAATTTACAACTTTGAGAGTTATATTAATTAGCCAAAACACCGTTGATATGATTTCTTTTAAAAACTCAATTTCAAACAGGCCCCGCATATTTAGTGACCATTTAGAGCAGTGCTTCCAAAACTATTTCATTCCACGGCCCACAAAATGTGCAAAAAAGTAAACCACGGCCCCCTACCCCAAAAATTAGATTAATTTAGTTTTCAAAAGCTCTATTTGACATTAATAGTACATACGCCTGCATTCTACAATCACCCCAAAGACAAAATTTCAAAAAAATCACGAACAATGTCTTCGTATATAAAGAATATATACATTTTTAAAAGAAAAAATGCATAATTTAATAACTGTAGCTGTACTGGAACATTTTACGAAAGCCCCGTGGAAGTAATATGAACCTCAAAGTGGCCGCAGCCCATAGTTTGCACTGATTTAGAGTATGTATTTATACTAATTTTGGAAATATTGATGGACTTTCAATCAATTGGCCAAAATGCACAAATTTTCTTAAGCTTTGAATAAGGTTGTCAATTGAATGTTGAGTATCGGAAGATGTAATCGTTAGCATATTATAAAATCAATTTTAGCAAATTAGGTAATCCATAATGACGATAAAAGCTAAGATACTATTTGCTAATGAAAGCTATGAACATCTGCCTCTATTTGTTTACGTTAATAGTTCGTTGCAGTGTGCCGACTGCTGTTCATTTGAATATTTATTCATTTTTTATCCAAAGGTATAAATGTCAGAAAACTTTGAAAAAAGTAGGCAGTCTAGTCTGCATTTCCTCATTAGATCTCCGTTAAGTTAATATAGGATTTTGTTATTATTCTAATAGCTATTTGACGATCCACTAGTAACACTATACATCACGATATTTACCATGTTAAACGCATTCTTCTCGCGTTACTCTCTCAAACTCACTAATATAAATTTAAAGGAAATTTTCACTGCAGCTTTACGTAAATTTAAATAAATAAAACACGTTTGTAATATCAACTAAGCTATGCGTTTCATTTATTCAAATATTATATAATACCCTTTCAGAGAGAATTGACAGTTAACCAGCTGTGAGCTGCCGATAGATTAACTACAGGCTCGCTTAATCTCATAGAAATTCGTGGTGTTTCTGAGAAGAGGCGGATTTTTTTACCACTCTTGTACAATTATTTGCAATAGTTATTAAAACATCGTACGTATATGGATAGGAACTGCACTTCTCAAAACTGTTTACAACTACGGTAAAGAAAAAAAATGCACGTGTGAATTATTAATGATACTCGTTCAAACCATCGTTTACAAAAATGTTGCGTTGGACATCTAAGACAATCTGGAAGCATTGCGTTTTTAAGCAATGTTAAACTAGAGACATATAAACGGTTAGGTTATTATGCACCCGAAACAAATGTATTTTACGATAAATTTCAAAAGGCAACAAAGTCTTATATTTTATTATCATCTGCAGAAATTGCAGTTAGGTATTAATTTATCTGAGAATATTGTTTGCAAGGGCTCGCCAGCCTAAGTCAATTTCAACAAAGTCCGATTCACCTTCAGGCCACACCTGCAGTTAACACATGAAAAGTTATTTGTACTTGCGTTTGACATATTCCGCGAGCAAATTTGTAAAGCGTCGAGTGTGAAGAGATATTTCATGGTATCTGTTTGAATTCTATTCTGTTTAAATGTTTTTGTATTTCGAGACGTTATGCGTTCGCGTTTCCATCAATAACATTAAGATGAATAATCATAATATTTGCGTAATATAAACGCAGATTAGCCATAGGCGCGTGCCTATCGTGCCTTTATGGTCACGAAGAAAACGCTTATTTGCGTATTCAATACGTTCGTTATACCATAATTCGATATAAGTACAAATTAAAATGAAACACAATTGAAATCCATATACTGCCCCAGATGAGTAAATTAAATCGCAGTGTTTCTAGTTAAAAAATCAATATCCGGGTTTAAAATTTGTCCTTTTTTTTCCATGTCCGCTCCAAATGTGGAGCATATGATCTCCTAATGGAGGTATCTTGACAGAATTTTTTCTACGAGAACTGCTTGTCACTCAGTTGCTCAACCTCTCTTTCCTTTTTCGAAGAGAGTAGGGATAGAAGGATAGTGCTATGACAGGACTAGTGGTTAGCTAATCACTCTCGTTACGCCCCGTGAGGATGGGATTGGTGGGAGGGAGGACTCAGACTACGAACAGAAATCCATAAATCGATTGAAAGATCAATCTATGAAAACCGTCCGCACCGGGGATTGAACCCGAGACATCCGTAACCGTAGCCAGCGACGCTACCAACTGCGCCACGGACGCCGACAAATTTGTCATTTACTGTTAGTAAAAGTTGATCGATCTTTCGGTAAACATGTGATATGACATTTTTTGCAATAAAGTAAATGGCCAATGTTTCAAACATGACAGAAATTCTTTTCATATTTCTTAAACCGTGATTATATAACTTTGTTAAAAATTATATACATAATTATAATATATAAGTCCTAATTATAAAATATGCCATCATTTCCACTAAGAAGAAAGCATGGAAAAACTTTGTACGTAAAGTCATTTCAAGTGATCCTTGGGGTGCGGTATACCAGTCGATCTCAAACAAGAAAAGTACTTCCAGAATCTTGAGTAGAATCCTAAATTCAGGCGAATTCACAAAAACAGGTGAGAGTACTGCCGAAGCATTTTTGGACTCACTAATTCCCACAAATGATCCAACACTCGATTCAATAGAGCACACAAGAATCCGGAAAGATGCCTTTGACTTCCCCGATCCTATGGAAGATGATTCTCCACCAGTCACCAAGGAAGAGCTGGAATGTATATTAAAAAATCTTAATGCTGCTAAATCCCCGGGCATCGACAGGATTTACGCTGAATTGTGCAAAAGAGCATGGATGATAGCTCAACATGAGTTCATCTGTCTATACCAAAGCTGCCTAAAACTGGGTGTTTTTCCAGATTGTTGGAAAACGGGCCTTTTGATAATCATTCCAATGCAATGTGATAAACCACCAACTGATCCAAAAGCCTACAGGCCTCTAACCTTGCACCCAATCCTAGGTAAAATTCTCGAAAAACTTATTTTTAGACTTCTCTACATATACATTTCTACTAATAACCCAATATCTACAAATCAGTTCGGGTTCAGGTCAAAGATTTCAGTAGATGATGCCATTAATCGATTACTCAATGTGGTGGCATGCTCACCTTTTAAATATGTTCTAGCCATTTCCCTAGACATTTCAGGAGCATTTGACAACGCATGGTGGCCAATGATCTTAACGAAATTGAAGCGTCGACAGATTCCATCTGATCTTTTTAAAATTATCTTGAGCTATTTTTCAAGCCGAGAGATTTCTACAGGGAATTCCCCGATCCAACGAAAAGTCACTCGAGGTTGTCCTCAAGGCTCGATTCTTGGACCACTTCTATGGAATATCTTATTCGATGATCTTTTGAACCTTCCGCTCCCTCAAAACACCCATATACAGGCATATGCTGACGATGCAATAATGCTTATTCAAGGAAACAATAGAAGTACTCTTGGACAGCTATCAGCTGACTGCTTAAGGCAAATAACTGCATGGGGAGATTGCAACAAATTAAACTTTGCACCTCATAAAACATGCAGCATAATGCTTAAAGGAAAATTGTCTCGAAAGCCAATAATAAGGTTCAATACAATAACAATTCCTGTCCAGCGAACCATGAAAAATCTTGGGGTAATATTGGATGACAGATTATCTTTCTTAGATTACGTTAAAACTGCTATAGCTATCTAAGATAAGCTTTGAAAAGGCAGGACGCATGGCTAGGGTAAGTTGGGGCTTAACATTTCCTACGGCGAGACTCTACTACAAATCAATATTCCTTGGTATTGCGTGTCATGCTGCAAGTTGCTGGGCGTATAGATGTGCCCAATGACAGGAAATATCTCAAATACTTCTTCGGGGGCAAAGGTTTCCACTTCTTGCCATGTCCAAAGCCTATCGAACCTGCTCAACCGAATGTCTTCTTGTTATGTTAGGACTTATTCCTCTAGATTTAGAAGTCCAAAGAAGAGCTGCTATTCATCTTTTATTGCTCGGGAAACCAGCTCAAATTGGCAGCACAATTCTTCAGCCGTTGGATTCTCAACAGTTTCTCAAAGCTAAAGTGATAAAACTCTGCTCACTAATTGTTCTAATGACTTGAGGCAAAAACGGTGGTCAATGTCTCCTCGGGTTAGAAGTACCCATCTATTCTTCTCAGATATTCTCTTTCGTCAGAATGCAACATGGTTTTCTCCAGATCACTGGACCCCCCAATTTATCACTGGCCATGGTGCGTTTAATGCCAAATTATATGAGTTTAAAATTAAACCAGACTCATATTGTCCTTGTGGTGATAAAAATCAAGATTCTGAACATATTCTTTGGGATTGCCCAATTATGTCTATTGAAAGAGATATTCTGTATTTTTTCTGCAGAAATAGTCGCGATGGTCCTATTGGACATGCGGATCTGGTTTCTTCCCCAGAGAACTTTTATCAGTTCAAAAAATTTGCGGCCTCCTTTGGAGAAAAAGTTTACCTTCCCTGCCCCTCACCATTTAATCCTTAATTGTAGCCTCACCATAGAAAGTTTTGTGTATTCAAATTAATTGTTAGTTGATGACTTTAATATAATTATTGTGTACTCATCATATTCCTATAAATGTTACATTATTATTATTTCTTATTGTTACGTATATTATTATAAATATTTATTGTGGACTTAATGTATCATTGAGGAGACATGATCTCCGGTGTGATACAAACAAGTTCATCGCATTAAAAAAATATATATATATACATATAAGTCCTATTAAAACGTTTACCCGGATCACGGAGAGGAGCATGGGCCGGGGCTGGAGCAAGTACTTAAATATAAAAGAAAATAAGGTTGGAAAATTTGTGCTGCAAAATGATAAGAGGTGACCGCGAAAGAAAATGCGACCGACGCCCAACAACAAATACTATCGCCTTTCGACACGACTTCTTAACCTGCGGGTCGTGACCCAAATTCGGGTCGCACGCAACTCTTCGCAGTTCCACGTTAAGGAAGCGCGTCGAACGCTTTTCAATATTGCATAATGATATATTTCATCAGGGCGTAACCATTTGATAAATGCGATGAAAACTTTCACCCAACCTAATAATAATATATCTCTTCCTTGATTTACTTCGAAAGAGGTCAATAATATATATTCGGGAAATGCTAAAAGAATGTACAACTAATTATTTGGCCAGTATCTAATTCAGTTAACGGTCAGTGAAAAAAAAAAAATGGTAAGTAAATATTAAAGATACCGTCAGTAAATGTTAAATGAAGGTTAGGTTAGGTTAGGTTAACTAAGTAAAAAAGTAATTTAATAACTGACCATTTTATATAAATTACTGACCGTTTATTTTATTAACTGACCATTTATACTGACCATCTATCGAATTAATTACTGACCTTTTTCATTAATTACTGACTAAATAAATACAGGCCTTTTAAATATCTTGCACTTGCAATGCTTTGTTTGTCATATGAGGTAACTTAGTTAATTTGCACTCGCAAACTTCTCCATTGAAATTCTTGTGTAAGGGAAAAAGCGTTAGCTTTTGAAAGAAATCTTCTATTTGCCTTTCTGCAATATGAATCGCTTTAATTCATTTGATTGCATATAAGCAATTGCCATCTTACAGTTTATTATCTCAATGTAATATATAGATGAAACATATTTGATGGTCTTTCAGAGCGTCGAAGTCCCATCGGTCTGAACAAGAAACTTGGTTATGTGTGACTTTTGAAGCCTCTTTTCCAACATCACACCTTCATACCAGAAACATTGTCACCATATGATGTCGGTCGGCAGCTGATTATTGTATTTGCCTATCAGAAGCATAGTCAAATAGTATGACAGTATGTTTCAATAACCAATAAAATGTTATAAGCTGTTAAACATATGGCGAACATAAAAAAACCCCACTCCATAATAGGTAGTTATCTCACAAATGTACAGTAGGGTGGCTGTTCCTAAAGTCAGCAGTCTCCAGTAGTCGGCTTTTTGAGCTTTTTGAACCTAAATAATAGTGGATATATTAAAAAAAAACAGATTTTTTTTTAATTTGTGTAAGTAGTCTTGCCACTTGCCAATGTATATCTGCACTATACTGACCCATATGATGCAATACGCAATTTAAAAAAAAGCACATTTTTACTTCGCAAGTTTCGACAAATTCATGTTGTATGGGGATCGCTAACAAAATATACTTTATATTGTCACGTTTTGCATCATTATGTTTTTTATTGTTCCGTCTACTATCAGTAGATTATTTCGCGATATTCATGAAGTTTCGTAGTGATAGCCGAACACTGGGAAACGAAAGGCCGACCATTGGATTTTGGGGGCCGACCTCTGGGACAATTGGCATTTTTTTATAAACTTCTTTAATTTTGTCCTTGGTAGAATATAAATTAGCAGAAAAGATGCTATATTTCGGGAACTTGTCTAAAGACATAGACCGCCCTAGAATCTGGCATAGAATTAGTTATTTAGGTTGCACAAGCTTTAAAATTAAAAAACAACTCGCTGATAGTGTTAGACCGGCGTTCTATTGCAAAAACTCTCTAGGCAAATTACTTATTAACAATAAAGATAGAGTAAACTTTAAGAACAAATCTGGTATTTATAAATTACAATGCAATGATTGCCAACATTTCTATGTGGGTAAAACCACACGTACATTAGATATAAGGGTATCAGAACATTTAGCTGCCTTTAGATTAAAAAAAGAAACTTCGACATTCGCAAATCACTTGCTAATGGAGAACCATACGTTTAATGCGGATGATGGGGTTAAACTGTTGCATAAAAACATGGGGGATCATAAATTATTTCATCAGGAAATTTTAGAAATTAATAGAGCCCAGTTAAACTCCTTACCAATCTTGAATGAGCAGCTGAACCTTCCTAATTCTCCGCTATTATATCCGATACGTTGAAACACCTAACAGATGTCACTAAATGTGGAATGATTGTAAATATTTACCCTTTCGTCGAATTACATCCCGTCAAAACCCATAATACTATTATAATTGTAAAATCACTGGTATTTCTAAAAGAAGTTGAAAAGCGGCAACGCCTTCGGCAATTCGCCACTCTGTTAATATGGTGTTTACAAAATAAGGATTAGGGCGATTTCCGAAATTTTAACTCAGGTATCGGTGTGGCTCTCAGACGTATAATGTAGTGCCTCGTAAATGATATTTGTCGCATTTGTATCTTCTATATAAGCGTTAGACACTGTTTACTGTCTCTCAGTTCGAGTCCATTCGTGTGCTCGAATGCCTGAAGATGCCGAAAGGCGAAACCCGGGTCGTTAGTGACAAAATACATGGAAGTGTACAAAATCTCAATAATCCAAATTTAATATTGAAATTCCATCAAGCACCCTCAGTCGATGTCTTAAATTATATCTTAAATATGTATTTATCATTCATTGACTCAAAATCCCTTTTGAAAGTACATCTGTCGCTTAACTGGCTGAGCACTGGCGAAACGACCCTATGAAGTAGTCGAACAAAATAAAGCCATCTGACAAGTAGTGTGATGGAGAAAACAAACTTCAGTGTTTGTATTTATGCCTATTGTTAAAAATCTTTTCTTGACGTAAACAGCAAACTTCGCCTATATATTATAATAAATAGAAAATACACCGTTTTAGTCCTTAAACGTTATGTATTTGGATCATTTTAACACACTTGTCCATTTATGACACAAAAGACCTAGAGCAAGATGGTCCCTTTTTACTGAGCTCTCTGTCACCTGCTTGACGGAACAATATAGTATTAATCACTTTTAAGGTGTTAACTGTCAATTCTTGGTGGAAAGACATTATATTTTAAAAAATAAAACACAATTCGTTTGTACTACTTCCACATATTTATAATGATCAGGACCGGTTTCGCTCATCACGAGCATTATCAACTGGTAAAAATACAAACATAACAGGCGTATTTATATAAAATTAAGTGAAAAAATGAAGGTATATAAAACTGATGGTTCATGAACTGAGACAAGAAAATATTGATTAACAAACAAATTATACATAAATCAAATGAAAGAGTCTACAATTAAAATGTTATGGACCTCTTGCAAATCGTTAAATACTAATCTACAATCACAAATATAGCTACATTAGAAGTCCATTTAGCTGAACAAAATTATTAATGACGATACTAATAATATAAAATGATGACTCAGGGAAATTATAAGTAAAAATTAATGAACCATTTAAAAATAATCAAATATTAAGTATGTAATTAATATGAATAATAAACAGACATCATAAGTGGAGAAAGCAGAGCAGCTATGAGTATCCAATAAATTTTAATATCTGAAAAACAAAAATTACAGAGACAGAATCAATTCTTAAAAGTTAAAAATAACCTTACAGGTATAATACAAATTAATGAATCGGATATAACAAAGGAGAAGATGCAAAGACGGTTTGCTCATTCAATAAATTTGAATTGGGCAAAAATTTATATCTATTTATTTCTAAAATCTCTTGTTTATCTAATTTTAAAGATTTGTTATTTAAGTGCAGGATTTTGAAAGTTTGTGTTATGTCAAACGTATGTTTATTTAGAAACAAATGGTTACCAAATGTAGACAAATCATGTCCTTTTTTAGCACAAGCTAGATGTTCCTTGATTCTAATATTAAAAGACCTTCCTGTTTGTCCGATATATCTAGCTTCGCAGGAATTACAATTTAAAAGATAAATACCACTTTGGTTCAAACTATAAACTTTATCTTAAGTATTTACTATCATCCTGCTTAAGTTTTGAGTATTATAAAAACTGACATTATAAAGTTTTTATCTATTTTTTATAGAAATAATCTCTGAGATTCTACCTAAGAAACTTAATTTGACCCACCGTTTTTTGATAACAGGATAGTCAACAATCAAGCCAGAGCTAACATTTAATAAAAACTATAATTATTTGTCTGCGACAAATATCATATTTTTCTAATTTTCTGGGTCACGCATGACAACATTTCTAGAAATAAAAAAAATAACGATTCAAGTATTATATTTAGTATGACAATACTAAAATTGCATTAATTGAGTCACGGAAAATATTGGGATAAAAAGTAATGCGATAGAGGGAGACAGCAATTATGCTGTCTATTGTCCTACTCTTTCCCGTGAATCAACTGACGCTATTCAGACTGTATGTATAATATGAAAATTTCCAATGAATTTCAAACTAAGTAAGTGTAAGGTATACGCGGTAAAATAAGATTTTCGAATAACGTCATTAACGTAGAAACCTTCTGTTCTAGCTAGAATCCAACCGGAAATGCAAAATATCGTCATGTAATAATTATTTATTTTAAATCCCTCACTAAAGATTCACATAGTTACACAAAAATCAGAAATGTGACGCATCGAATAGTAATACGTGAAGCGTCGGGTCCCGCACACTCCAATCCACAATACATATTAACATAATTTAAGACATTAAGTACAGGAAGTGTACAAAATCTCAATAATCCAAATTTTACATATTAACACTTTGCACTCTTATGGAATTTACTGAATACTAATACTCTGGGGCTCAGATTTTACTCATTTTATCATAAAATAAAATATGTACGTTTTTGAACAAACGATGCGAATATTTTTAAAACAACTGTTTGATCGAAACGGTGACAATAATGGTAATATGAACCTACTAATATTTTCGAAAAAGGTGCGCTTTGAGTTAGGTGAGTTTTAGTAGTCTGTATCGTCGTTGTTCTGGAAGAACACACTAACTGGAAAATACTAGTTTTAAGTAATTGTACTTTGAAGTTTGCCAGATGCCGTAGATGCCGTTTGTTTGTACAAAACTTTTTATTAAGTAAAAGTATAATTTATAAAAATAAGTGTGTTCTGTTATACGGTAGAGTTTGAAATAAGGAACATTTTGGTATAACTAACTCAATACGTTAATTTTTGGATGTTGTGTTTTCTTCCAGAACAACGACGATATGTCATAAAGTAGCCATCAGAAAAGTGAAGGGAACTAAGTAAATACAGGCTGCGAAAGTATTTAATCTGTAAGACGTTAAAGAAAACTTTTAATAAACAAGTTTCATCATTTTATCACTTGGCTCACTCACTCACTTGTTGAGGGGTCTTGTCGACTATAATTTTTTTCGAATAAATATTTGAATTTGACCTTGTAATTAAAGCCAAAATAATCCCTAAGCTGTACAGAATTTTTAATTTCACTTTACTTGTATTTAAGCCATAATTTTGGAATATTTCAGGTTTTATTAACGTTTTATTTTCAAAATAGTTTTGTGATCGGTTATTACTATAATTATGTGTCCAAACCGCCTATTGAATTGAAATATGTCATAGATATAACATGTATAGTTTATTATCCCCCATTTATCTCGATCCATTCGTTCTCAAATTGATGCCATGTTGAGAGTTTAGTGAAGTCTCGTTCAACGTATAATATTGTTTGTTTGGCGGTAAATGCAAATAATTAGTCTACAACTTTGACGCTGTGTTGTCGAGTTGGGAACTTTTCCCCCGTGACGGTTTTGTGAAATCCATATCTTCGCCTGAGAAATGGGTCATCGTTTATACTGGATCGGCATAATACATAGGGATGAATTAGGTTGAATATTTAACGGTTTTGTATTAAATTGTGGTACTTGTTAAATATAGTAGTGCAAAGGAAGCGGTATTAATAATGTACGGTGTGTCACATGAGTATTATAGTGTCACGGACTATTTCACAACATTTTTTAAAACCATATCCCCTCCCTATTGGGAGCATATGTCCATCACGCGGTTCCTCCAAGCTTCTCTGTCTCCCGTCTGTCTCCTCGTTTCCTCCCAGTTCATCCCAGCATCCCGTAGCTCCGCTGAATACATCCAAATATATGGATGGTCATCAGCGGCCACGGTGACAGAATGCATCTGGTTGGTAGAAGAGACAGGCAGGATTCAGGTTCCCCTGGGCACCGGCGCAATATGGAGAGGACGGGTGGGGTGGCTTCCCCAGGCGGCGCATTTTAGGAGGTGGCATTTTCAAAGATGAATAGAAATGAATTTTGAAAAACACATATTATGTTATATAAATAAAAATATATGTTATATTTGGTATATATTATATACAATAAAAATAATAATTAATTTAATTATTTTGTAACCACATACCTATACAATAATATTTTGCATTTAAAATAAACATTTTTAAGTTTGAAGAAAGGAAAAACCTTGAATAACATTTCCTATAAGAATCATATTAGAAGTCGATCCTGAGAAAATTTTAAATCGAAAAGTAGCTCCCAAAGCAAAAAAGGTTGGGCACCCTTGATCAATACTCTCGTATTATAGACTAATCTCAAATCAACATTTTAAAGTGAAATTGAACTTTTGGACAATAACTATAAATAGCAATTTGCGGACTATTCGTGTTTCGATACACTGTTGTTTGACGGTGATAATAAGACGGCGCACATATAATCACTGACGTAGCAAGAGGGGGTGGGCCACCTCGGGCGGCACGTTTTAGGAGGTGGCATTTTCGAAAGTTTCGAAGGGAAAAAATAAATATTTTTTTACAATTTCATCCTATATTCTATTCATCATATATTATTCATCTAAACCATTCATTATATATTCTTCGAAAAATAGGAGTAGATAATTTTTAAAAATACATTTAATCAAACACTATTGCAAATAGTAAATTATCATTTTTGAGAAAAAATGTGGCAAATTCAAGTACCGCCCCGAGTGGCACCAACCCTAGCTACGCCACTGCATATAATGAACAACCAACTAAAACGCTTGTACTTAACAAAAAAAAACATCTTATTAATGGTTACTTAATGAATCTGTCTCTACAACAAGGTAATTCAAAACCTTGCGTGCAAAAATAATATCCATAAACAGTTATATTTGAAATTGAACTCAAGCAGTTTGAACTTTATAAAATGAGTGTAAATTAAGTCCATGTTATTTAGTATGATGCGTCGATACGTGCCCAAATAACTGTTACGAAAAAAAGAAGATATTTGGAAAGACGGTTCAACCAAAATCGAGCTCCAATATATAATATTATAATAATATGTTGCAAGGGGTTAATAATCTGACGTATGACCGTCGTCCACGCGCACGCGCAAAATGAATCTACAATAACGATCAAATAGGATATAGGTACCTACTTGGCGAAGAGTAACAATTGAATGAAACCAAGCATTCAAATATATTTAATTTCTAATAAGAATCTTCACAATGTATTCAAGTTGGAAACATGAAATATAGTCGCGTGAGTTGTAATAGTGCTATCGGCCAAGGTCTACTTAATTATATTCATCCAGTCGCAATAAAGTATCAATCCACTTCAAAAAAGTAATAGGTACTAAAGTATAAATTTCGTTAATTTAATAAATGTTATCATTCTGTACTGACCGAAAACCTAATCTCGAAAACAGTGTCAGGTTTTATGAAGACCAAGTCTAATATGAATCCTGAAACTTTCTATGGGAATTTGTGTTTTAACTTTTATATGCGTGATAGAGAACGCTTGAAAGTTTAATTGCAAGTTGGCGGTGGATAGTAAAAATTAAAAATTGTATTATAAGACACAGTTGTTAATTTTAATTTTATATTGAAAATGAATATCATCAATCACATAATCGGAATATAAGTAGCTTAGCAGAGAACTAGTTATAAGATTAAATTGGATACCGAATGGACGATTTGATTTTTATTTACTAATAATCATCGAAAGACATCTCTGTCTACCGTACCAAATCTCAAAAACAGGGGAAAGCTCTTCTGCTAATATCATCATTATCATTTGCCTCGTTAAACTCATACTCTCTCCCTCTCTTTTTTTCCATGTCCACTCCCAACGTGGAGCATGTATGCCAACAGAAGTTTTCTATGAGAACTGCTTCTTACTAAGTAGCCCAAGCTCTCTTTTTTAGAAAAGAGTAGGGATATAATGCTAGTGCAGGACTAGTTGTTCACTAGTCGCTTTTGCTACTCTCCTTTTGTGAGAATCGGATGGATGGGAGGGAATTTTAGACATCACAAACATTCATATCTACGAACAAAAAAACCATAAATCGATTGAAAGATCAATTCATGAAACAGTCCACACCGGGACTTGAACCCGAGACATCCGTAACCGTAGTCAACGACGTTACCAGCCCTTACGCCAGAAAAGATCAATAAGATATTGAGAAAATGTCCAAAACTGCTGAATTTTCCGAATTATGTGATTTTTTTAAAGGTTTTTGAACTACTCAATTGCGAAAAAAATGCTTTGCGATACAATGTATTTAAATGCGTGGACGTTTATTTATTTAAAATGTCTGATAAATAATTCGCAGTGGCAGGCAAAGTAGTGGGCGGAATAAGTGTCTACGAATTCGGGGAAAATTATTAATAGGGTTGCCACCCCGGTCTGACGTCACATCAGCCCACTCGCAAAAATAAATGCAAATTTAATTACTTATTGCGAAAGCAATAAGGCGAAGCGGAGTGGATGAGTGACTCACAATTTTATTTTTATGTTTACGGAATATAAGGAAAACGCAATTTGTTTTACAATTATTATATGATGTTAGACAAGGTTTTTTCCAATCAAAACTTATAAAACTAGTGACCTATATGAATTATTTAAAGCAGTAAAACAGAAGTTAAAAATACAGTCTATTAATTTCGTTAAGTAGATGATAATTCTTTGTTTATTTAATGAAACTGATTACACAGATATTAGACAAATTACTAACATGCGACAATAACAAGTTAAATAATAATAACCGTCGAGTCTGTGGTGCAGTGGTCAACGTCGTTGGCTTCGGCTACATATGTCTCAGGCTCAATCCCCGTACGGAGAGTTTCATAAATTGATTTTTAAATCGATTTATGGATCTATGTTCGTAGGAATGGATGTTTGTGATGTCTAGATTTCCTCTCTCACCCATCCGTTCCTAAAAACGGGTCGTAGCGAGAGTGATTAGCTAACCACTAGTCCTGTTCTATCCCTCTCCTTCTACACATACTCTTCCAAAAAGAGAGGTTGAGCAACTGAGTAACAAGCAGATACATATGATCTACTTTGGGAGTGGGTATGGTATAGATATATATTAATATTAAAAAATTTGTTAATGCATTTAAAATCATTCGTAAGTCAACATTTTCGGACGTCGTTATATATAAAAATTCAATGCACCCTTTCTCCTACAAATTAGCGGCATTTTAATTTAAAATCCACAAGCATGTCAGCATACACTTAGTAAAGTAAATTTTAAAATCGAACTAAATATAAATTATATTTAGTTCGATTTTAGAATTTAGTTGTCATAATAATAGAAAATCTTTAAACAAGAAGATGCAATAAATTAGCTGAAAAAATGCTACCGTATTTCCTCGACGCACATTTTTACCTTTTAGAATCTTTGAATTTGCAGCATCTTTTTATTGACGTCGTCTGACAATCGCTGTTAAACAATTTTAGGTATAAAATAGCTAAATTTGATAGGTATAAAAAATAAGAGTGCGTCGTATAGTCGAAGAAATGCCGTATATTACGGGAACATATCTAAGGACATAGACCATACTAGGTACTGGCGTAGAATCGGTTATTTACTCAAGAGTAAAGTTAAAAACAACAACTCGCTGATAGTGTTAGATCAACTTTCTATAGGATAAAGATTTCATTGGGATCATAATACATTATTTTATCAAGAAATTTTGAAAAGAAACATGGCACAATATAATTTACCAATTTTGAGTGAAAAAATTAAATTCCCTAATCCCCCTTATTGTAACCCTTTTCTTGAGATGAGTTCTTAAAATAATCAATAATTACTTCAGCAATAAAAATAGTTTAATTTTTACAATAATATATGATGTGCTACGTATCCTCCCATGACCTAGAACTTTAAAATAAGTCAGCGTATCTATATTATATTTTTATCCAACTACATTTTAATGATTAGTAGAACGACCTGTAATTGAAAAACCCTTAAAGTTTGTAATTGTTTATTAGACTATTTTCCCAATTAACGTTGGACGTAATTATTATTAAGTCAGTATTAAAATCAATTCAATCACCATCAATATAGTTCCTAGACTTGGTAAATAGTAGTAACATTATTTATTAATTCATTGAACTATTTACTAACTGTCAATTCTAGTTCATCCGTGTAATTGAATGTTTTTTTGCGAATTGTTATGTTGGTAAAATCTGCTGAATATCTTTTTCTAAATTAATTTACAATCTTTAATTCATTTTGTATGTATATACCTGTATATACCTATTAATGTATTGTACATAAATAAATTTTGTAATAAAAAAAATGTATTTTGATATTAATAATAACATAAAATTTATTGTAATTGTAGAAATATAGTACATATTTTTTAAGAAATTATATATGTATGTATAAAAATTTTCTGTCTGTGGTGCAATCATTGGTGGCATCATGATTTGAAGGAATAGTGCGGCAAAATCAAGGGTCCCCTCGGGTGGCACAACCTCTAGCTACGCCACTGCTTCTAAATAATTAAACAAAACGTTGATATTTCTGTGTCAGTAAAAGGATATTTCTAAATATCGTTATACTGGCTCTACTCGGTAAGTACGAAATTGTTGAACGCCTGTTTATAAAATCTATGAAACTCGAGTGCAAATTGATAATATTTGATTTGTTGTGACCATTCGTATATTGCTTTTCCCATCTGGAGATGTCAGAGGAATAACCTGGGCGTCCTGGACGATTGATATGCATAATTGGTACGAAATAAATTAATTTGAAATATAGCGCCACGTCATACGCGGAGCGGGTATCTAAGACAATGAGTCGGGATAAATGTCTAAGGAAGGGTTGTAAAAAATGACACAAAATCAAAAAAAGACATTCTTAACTGAGAGCACTGACTAAAGTAAATTAAATTTTGAAATCCTCACTACAATTAATTTACTAACGTATTTGCGTCAACATTGTTGCTAATGTAAATTTTCACAACTATAATATCATCTTTTGCGAGAAAAAACATTTCAGTGATACCTCTATTTGTTAGTTAGAAATGTAAACTATGAAGAGATATCAGATTCTATAACGAATTGTTGTTAAAAGTCTTATTTTAACAATTCTCTACTACAGTTAGTTGAAAAAGTTGCTGATTCTTATTAGCCTTTCACGTAGTATCAACGTAAGCCTACTACGTGACGTAGATATTTTCAACAAATAGAATTCCTCACATTTGTACGGTATTCCTCAAAAAGAAGGTGGTTTTAACTAGCATAATTAACACCATAACATTAATTATAATATCTAAAAAGAAATTTAAGAAATCACACAATTTTGTTTTAATATTCTCGAAGTATTTTTTGGTCATATCTGAACTAATCTTTCTGCTCATTACTGTGATAGTTTTAATATAGTTCGTTGTTAATGATTTAAATCTAAGCAATCTGAAATTAACTAGTTTAATACGTAGGTATAAAAAAATCGCATTTCGAGGAAATGAATGCTGTAGTATATATTTTTTTATCAAAATCCGCATCGTTTTGTGCCCCGCCCTAAACCATTATATGACACACCCTGGTTTTTCTTAAGTATAAGTGTCATTAGTGTCCTAAACTGAAATCGGCCTGCGGCAAAACAGCAATAATTCGCAGAAAACGCTCTTTCATGTTGCCAGGCGTTAAAAAAGAGCCCCTAGGCTTCGGCCGCTGGACGAGTCCATTTTTACGGAAAAGGGTAGCTCCAACTTTGCACGGAGTTTTTTTTGAATTTTTGTAGACAGTTGATTACGATCCGCCGAGAGGGACGAGCTGCGGTCTCGTGGCAGCGGAGGTGACATGTGAACTGTTTGTTTTTGTGTTTTGATTTGCGTTGGATTTAATTTAAATTCGTTGTGTTATTTGTATTATAACTTAAAGTAAATTCAGTTGCTAAGTAAATGTAAATGTAGAATCAATTTTATGTGTTAAGATTTATATATTTGTGAAATATTAAACCACTGCATCTTGAATGGAAAATAAATAAGTTTTGGAACCGGATCTGAAATGGTGTTTGTCTGAGATCAGCCCTTCCAGGACTCCGGATAACCAGCCGCTCGCCTCTCTTCGATCCGGGGGGGAATTCTCATTTGTCGCCCAACTTAGTGGCCATTGACGGTTTGTGACACCTCAGGATTCACCCCCTGAGGACTCATGCTCTGAAGATGCAGTGGCTTTGAACTGTGGTTCATGGCGCCCAACCGAATTTTAACGTAACTTTAAGAATTTCAAATCGCCGAACGCACACTAAGAATCCGGACCCTGCCCTGAAGGTGGACTTCAAGATCGGGACCAGACAACCAGTCAGCTTCCCGGCGTCTTACTACGAAACCCCAGCTTCAAAGGCGAAACTGGCGGGAGTCGTCGGTGAAAGGTGCCTGGCTTCTGTTACTTTTCACGAAGCCCTACTTCTCGACTGGCCGCTCTTGACGTCGTTCGTGCTGACCTAGGAGGCCTGCTGGGCCTGTTGTGTTTTCGACCAGTGAGGCCTACTGTGGCTGTTTGTTTGCAATCCGCGAGGCCCGCTGTGCCTGTTAGATTTGCAACCTGTGAGGCCTGCTGTGTCTGTTTTGTTGTCAACGAGTGACGCCTACTGTGGCTGTTTGTTTGCAATCCGTGAGGCCCGCTGTGCCTGTTATATTTGCAACCTGTGAGGCCTGCTGTGCCTGTTTTGTTTTCAACGAGTGAGGCCTACTGTGGTTGGTAGATTTGCGACCTGGGAGGCCGTTTTGCCTGCCATGCTGCCTGTAAAGACGAGAAGACGCTAATAAACCGGCCCTGCCGAGCAAGGACGCTGCGGATGCCTTCTCGGGAGAAGATGAGGCCGTCTGCCTGTGAAGAGGAGATGCCGCCGACACACCTGCCCCGCCGAGCGAGGACGCTGCGGATGCCTTCTCGGGAGAAGATGAGGCCGTCTGCCTGTGAAGAGGAGATGCTGCCGACACACCTGCCCCGCCAAGCGAGGACGCTGCGGATGCCTTCTCGGGAGAAGATGAGGCCGTCTGCCTGTGAAGAGGAGATGCTGCCGACACACCTGCCCCGCCGAGCGAGGACGCTGCGGATGCCTTCCTGGGATAGGAACAGGACGCCTGTTGGCGTAGGAAAATTTATACCACCGCCCGTTGTGATGCCGATCGCGACATGACCTGTGTTGTGGCCTCGTGTGTGACGACCGACGCGCTGCCACGCGTGTGTTTTTAAGACTTGATTTTTTTGTGTTCTTTATTGTATATTGTATCTTGTTTTTCTGTGATTATTGCTACGCTGTCCGAACTCAGTTCATGGACACTAGAAGTATGGGGGTTTGACACACCCTGGTTTTTCTTAAGTATAAGTGTCATTAGTGTCCTAAACTGAAATCGGCCTGCGGCAAAACAGCAATAATTCGCAGAAAACGCTCTTTCATGTTGCCAGGCGTTAAAAAAGAGCCCCTAGGCTTCGGCCGCTGGACGAGTCCATTTTTACGGAAAAGGGTAGCTCCAACTTTGCACGGAGTTTTTTTTGAATTTTTGTAGACAGTTGATTACGATCCGCCGAGAGGGACGAGCTGCGGTCTCGTGGCAGCGGAGGTGACATGTGAACTGTTTGTTTATGTGTTTTGATTTGCGTTGGATTTAATTTAAATTCGTTGTGTTATTTGTATTATAACTTAAAGTAAATTCAGTTGCTAAGTAAATGTAAATGTAGAATCAATTTTATGTGTTAAGATTTATATATTTGTGAAATATTAAACCACTGCATCCTGAATGGAAAATAAATTAGTTTTGGAACCGGATCTGAAATGGTGTTTGTCTGAGATCAGCCCTTCCAGGACTCCGGATAACCAGCCGCTCGCCTCTCTTCGATCCGGGGGGGAATTCTCATATAGAAGTAATAAATATATTTTTTGTAGCACGTGTTTATCAACGATTAAATGAAATATAACAAACATGTATTTATTTATATTTCTAAGCAGTTTTTTTTTTATAGTTATCTTTACCTCTCATTGTGATTACTTCAACGGTGTCAACTGTCAATAATTCGAGGTGGAATAACATTACAAATATTTGTCTTGGTTTATCTGTCTATTTGTACCGTAGCACCCACGCACTGTGTCTCTGTCTCTCTCTGTCAGAGTAAACGCAGAGAGACTGTGTGTATCTGTCTGTGCATCGTTCGCATAAGCGTATTGCCACTGTCACCTCTTTATAATCCCGTTTTCAAAAGAGATGTTTAGCTTACTTACTTTATGGCCTATGAGCCCTATGAAGTCTTTCAGACTCCGGATACGTTTTAACAATTTGTGAAAGTTTGATTTATTAATTTTGCGTTATCCCATTGCCAAGAATAATTGCCTGTTGTAATTTTAACAAACACTGCGACGAAAACTGTCTACCTCTCTTTAAAGAAAAACCTCTATTTAAAAATATGTCGGATCATACCAATGAAGACTGAGACTCGGCATTATTTGATAGCATAAATCTTGCTTCAACGACAACGTTATTCTTTATACATATTATAAAGATGTAATTATGAATACCATAATTTTGGATTAATATTCAAGTTCTATCTAAAATGTGAATTTTCAACACATAGGAACCTAATAAGAAAATGCAAACCAGGTCATTTACAATTTACACAATTCGATATATTATGAGCAAAACATAGATAATTAATAAATTTGTAACAATACATTTGGGCAGTGATGGTGAGCCATTTTCCGAATGCAGTTCAAAATAATTTTTAAAATTTTAATTATCAAATTGCGTTTTAATGTAATTTGAGTAACAATATTTCTAAATGTACTATACGTTTTAATGCAAATATATCAATAATTTTATAACCATCTTCCATTTATTTAAAACAACATCAGTTACAAATGCTCGTAATGAACGAAAGCGGCCTTTGATAAAATTGTGGAAACCGAACAAAAATGAGAAAATGGTATTTTTATAAAATTTAATAAGGCAGAAACTTTAATACATATTAAAACAAGTTGTAAGTTAAAAAACAATACTTTAATAATTACACAGGAAATAAATATTGTATAAATATGCAACTTCTTAAATTGATAAATAAATGCTTTTGCAATTTTTCTTTTTATACTTACTGTCTTCTGACATTAAGATCGTGAATAGTAATTATAAATACAACAAACTACATATCGTCGTTGTTCTGGAAGAAAATACTAACTGAAAAATACCAGTTTTATTACAAATGTTTGAAATGATATATCTTTTTCATTTAGTTTGTTTGTACAAAACTGTTTTAAGTAAAAGCATAATACGGTAATGTTCGAAACAAAGAAAATTTTGGTATAACTTACTCAATATGTCATTTTTTCGATTTAGTGTTTTCGTTCAGAATATCGTCGATATTAATTTATATATTCAAAATATTGATAAATAATTTAAATGTCTACTTGCTCTGTATCTAATTATGTACTTATTGTCTAGTAGTTATTCGGTAAGTTGTATAAAGGGAGCGGCTCCACCCCTTAGATATGAAAAATTATGACGTACATGTCGTAAATGTATTTATTACTTACGTCAAACGAACATGTTGTGTTCGGTTTGGCTCAAGGGAACAGAGGCACGGTGCTGTCTAGAAAAAAAGTCATTTAATTAGATAATACGCATCCCCATAATAATGCTATTAATATAAACAAATTAAGATTGTATTTATATAATATGTATATATAGAGGATATACCGACAGAACACATTAACCCTTCCGTACCCATGGTGTAGCAATGAGTTACTTCAACCTTTAAAGTATCTGTGAAACAGGTGATACCAAAAAATGAAAATTTTACTATTTGTAAATAATATAGTTCTACATATAATAATTTAAAATAATTTATAGTGTACGTCTTCCTTGTATATTTAATCATTATTTGAAAACTTAGTCAATTTTATCATCGAAAAATACAAAATTATGCTATAGTAACAATTAATCTAGTAAAGTAACAATCCGAGATGCATAACGTATCGTATGCAACCGTTTTATTGACACCAAGACATGTCTCGAGCTTGTTCTGCTATGAACAATTTCGATTCTTGCGTCTTTCGGTAATTTCGCTTAGTTTGATTGTATTTCAGATTTTGCACACAAAATATGACGTAAAATAAATACTTAATACCTACTACATAAAACCATATTTCACTTTTTTCACTCAAAACAGGATTTTTGCACATTGGAGGCTTATTTTGTGCAACGACGACATTTAGAAATAAAAACATAATAATAATATATAGAATTTGGATTATTGAGATTTTGTACACTTCCATGTATTTTGTCACTAACGACCCGGGTTTCGCCTTTCGGTATCTTCAGGCATTCGAGCGCACGAATGACAAAATACATGGAAGTGTACAAAATCTCAATAATCCAAATTTGATATTGAAATTCCATCAAGCACCCTCAGTCGATGTCTTAAATTAAATAATATATAGTGTTTAAATATTTGCTTAAATTCTATTCAGTAAGCCTCTACCTTATCTTTAATAATAATAAATAATAACCGTGGTTGTAAAACTACATTTATTTATTTTATTGTAACCATGTCCGCTTCCAATGTGAATCATATGAACTCCTGATTAAGCTTGTCTCAACAGAATTTGTTACGAGAAATTCTTGTTACTTAGTTTTTCAATCTAATTTTTTCGCTAGGGAAGGACTAGAAGATAGCTTTTAGATTTCATTGCGACTCATTTTTAGGGTCGGGTGGGTGGGAGCTAATTTGGATATCTATACCGCATGCTAAAACAAGTCCATAATCGATTGAAAAATGAAAGTGTCCTAACTGTGATCCGAACCAGTGAATATCGCAAACGTAACCTATATTTGCTACAGACTGCGTCATTTTTATTTATTTGTACTAATAAGACTTTTTCAGTTTTTCTTCTCTATCCATCTGATCATGATACTCGTGATTCATGATCACAATCATATTAGGTATATTGCGGAATATGTATGAACTACAAATTGTGCTTTATTTTTTTTATTAAATATTAATTCGTAGAAGTCCATCCACAATATTAAAGTCTTCATATTGCTGCAAATAGCACTGTACAAGTGCACAATTCATTACCATGGTGTTTTGAAATCCCAATGATTCTCAACTCTTCTCTCTGTGTATACTTATGGTCATCACTCGAATGAATTAGTTGTTGATATTTGGTCTGAGTGGAATTTCAGCTATGGCTCTGGTACCTCAGTCTTGTCGGACCAGTCCTAAAGCAACATTAAGTTAGGTTCTATTGATAACTTCACAATACCCACTCATGAAACATTCAGCTTTGGGTATAGGTTTTCACACTCACTGATTTGAAAACGTCGACAGTCTAGCCATTGCAGAGTGGCCGAGTAAGCGATATGGTATGTGGATTACCAGGATTTCAAGAAGACTGGGGTATTTTTTTCACATAAACCTGGCGTAGCCAACTTGTTTAATAATTACTAATATTACATATTTAGAAATTAAATTTTGATGGTTGTGTAACGTCACACTTTCGACATCCCCATCCACTGTTAATTATTTGTCACAAATCGGCAAATTATATAAGAACACTCCCTCTTTAGTGCGTTACGTCATGTACGGAAGGCCCCTAATGGTAACATTATGTCATCATATCTTCTACGAATCATTAATTGTGGGGCGTAGAATTGAATAATCGAGGAAAATATTTATTCATCGAAGTATTAAATACATCAAAAATTTAGGAAGAGACTTAATATAAGCCGCAGGCAATTTTCCCATGCTTTCCATGAAATGCTCCATTTTTTCACAATGGCGAAACGTGTATTTCATTTTAGGATGGGTATTAAGAAAAGGTGATACGGAAAAATGAATATCCACGAGTATCGCGATTCCGAGTCAAATCATGTAGTCACGACATAGAAGAATAAATCAAATTAACAATTGGGTAATCTTCAAAAAATTTTGTTTGTTACAACG
Source organism: Himalopsyche phryganea (assembly GCA_022494535.1). Classification (NCBI taxonomy): domain Eukaryota; kingdom Metazoa; phylum Arthropoda; class Insecta; order Trichoptera; family Rhyacophilidae; genus Himalopsyche; species Himalopsyche phryganea. The sequence continues at coordinate 648,954 of JAGVSL010000110.1, read as the reverse complement.
ATAGAATAATGTAGGTCAATTTCTTCGTTGCATTTTATTATTGACTTCTACTACTTTACACGTAGAATTGTGTCGCTACTTTTCAAAAGTAGCTCGAGAAAAACCACATTTTTGTTTCTTCGTTTACACAGTCACAATGTTGGAAGATTATAGAAATACTGATTTACTTGGTATTTAATAGCATTTGGACCATTTTTAACTACGGGAATATTAAAAACTAGTATTAAGAACGATAGCAATTGACAAAAAAGGCGAAAATACCTAAAACATGGATATGGCTGCTTTTGAAAAGTAGTGACACAATTATATGTTTATGTTCCAGATAAAGGTCGTTTTCTCTTGATAATAAATAAATCTTCTAGGCATGCTTAATAGACACTCTCCACTTTTCGTACTACGGTTACGATATCAATAAACAGATCATTAAATAAGTCTGTTATGCGATAATGTTGTCATACTTTTATTATAAATAATAAATAATGTATTGATCGAAGCTTGACGGGTTGCACTGCTTTGCGTGCTTATTTGTCGAATACTCTAACGCGCTAGCATAAAACAGGAATCCAAACAGGGTTGCCAAACAACAAAATACTTACGCATAACATGTGTATTATTACCGATACGTTTTCGTCTAGATCAAATCTATATTTTTACATGTTTTGGCACAACCAATCAACGAGAGCAACGCTCTTTCTTATTACAATTTTTAATCATTATTTTTCGACGAAATATTATAACGGAACACTTCTTATCGACGGTGTTTTGGCCAATTGATGTAACCTTAAAAATTGAAATTGTTCAGGAGAGAGTAGAACTGTTTTTATCTAAAACATTATATGGTGAGCTGCATTATGAATTTTTAAAATGCCGTCCTGTAAATTCTCAAGTTTGCAGACACGGGATTGTCGATATAATAGTGGTTTATAGTTAAACCTAAAACCATTGTAAAATGATGTTTCCCTTAAAAAATGAATCAATTTATTTTTCTAAGATACATCATTTAGCCGAGACCTGCTCTGTCGACTTAAAAATGAGATCCAATCATTAACTCATTTTCGTGTTTTTTGAGGGTTACATTAATTGGCCAAAACACCATCGTTATAATGTACCGAGAACCAGAAAAACTCTAATTTTTAGGTAATAAAAACGTATTCATTACTATAATAGTGGAATTGCTAGACTATTAACCTTTCAACCTACAACTAGCGGTAATAATAAGTAATCGATATTGTATCCAAATTTCATAAAAAAGAAAAAAAAAGAAAACTACGCAAATAAAACGTGATATTCTGACACGCCCTCTACTCTTGTATAGTTAAATGATCATAGCTGAAAGTTTCCGACTGAGCTAACGACGGTTAGTATTCAGCAGTATTAATAAAATAAGGGGCATGCATTAGAGATAAATTATGATTTTCTAATACTATGATTCTTTTATACCAGAGACTAGAAGAATTTGTCGCATTGATATTAAGGAGTTTTTGTGTTAACGGAACATTAGTCATTTCCAGCATTAGTAAATATTTACAATACAGGTTTTATTTATAAAATTGTTTTTTTTTCAATCAATGAGTTGTAGGTCCCATAATCCATGCTGTAAAACATATATCGATAATTTATCAAAAAAAAATTTTTTTTGCATGTTTGTTAGTTTGTCAACCCTATTATTTGCAGTAAGTATGTGTAGGTCGTCGGTTGGCAACAGAAAATATCCAACCGGCCGCACATACGAGCAGATGGCGTTTTCGGAACTCATAGCCTAAGGACCGCTGATGTTTGTAGTGGTGCAAAATAGACATCGAGCACCACGCCCAACCCTCGTGCTATTGGACGAAAAACATAAATATTTCGTGAGGTCTACCCTAAATAGTAAATAATAGATATCTACCTAGACAATTTTACAACAATTATGAATATTCAATTCAAACAGTCAAAAATACCGCGGTTTTCTCAAACAATCGTATTCAAAGAAGTATTCTCGCAACGTAGGTATATCATAACTAGAAAATACATTTTGTTATTCAATGATTTAAAGTTTTCTTGCAAGAGAATAGAGATAAAAATAGAATTGTTTGCAAGTTAAACAAGGGTTACCTATCCTCAGTTACCTATAATCGTGGGATATTAGGGCATAAAAGGACTACATAAAAAAAATGTTTTTTTTCTCGGATTGAAAATTAAATCTTTTTTTCGATAAAAGGTATCGTAGAACTTATTATCTTAGTTTTATGGATATATTTATTTTATTTAAAGTGTAATTTATCTGCTATGCTAAGTGATTTTTTTATTTCTATTTAGGTATATCTGTAAAAATAATATATATATAGGTACCTTTTAAGGTGTTAACTGTCAATTCTTGGTGGAAAAACATTATATTAAAAAAAAAAAAAAACACAATTCATTTGTACTACTTCCACATATTTATAATGATCAGGACCGAATCCTGATCATTATAAATATGTGGAAGTAGTACAAATGAATTGTGTTTTTTTTTTTAATATAGGTACCTATTAAATACAGGTTTAAATAATAAAGTCGACACCTAATTGAGTGAATAAAAAAAATCAATTGTCTAATCTTTTTCGATTTCGCCTGCAAATCTTTTTCAAAAGATATCGTCAATAGAGATAGTTATCGTTAAATAGCACTCCTTTCTTTGTTGTCCATTATTTTATAAAATAAATTAATTTGATATAATCTTCCAAATATTAGGTATTTATTGATTTCAACAATGTTACTAGAGTTTACGTAGGTATTGAAAGCTTTTTTCATATTTGTTTGATTGATACCGTGATAGGGAGTGATGTAGTGGGGTCAGAGGGGGGCAGGTCGCCGCCCTGCCACTTTTTTAACCTGAAACTTAGTCTTCGAGTATATTAAAAAATATTTTGATTTGAAATATTGTGGGTAGAATTTTGTAGTTTAATATCAAAACATGTGAAGCCGACAGATATTACGAGAATGCACAAAAATATACACAGTAAAACAATTAGAAAAAAGAGGAGGGGTGGAAATAAATGACCGCCCTGGTACCTTTTTATTTAGCACTACAGCACTGGTGGTAGTTATAGGGCAGAGGTCTCCAAACTACAGCCCGAGAGCACCAACAAACTGGCTCGCCATAGCGGTCCTGACATGCCCAAAATTTACAATATAAACAAATCATGCAAAATAAAAATGAGATGCTATTATTTGACGAAAAAATAAGGTACACAATAACTGAATAACATAATGAAAATGAACATTTTAATTGTAATTAATGATATGAGATTTATCCTAAAAACATACAATAAGTGACATACATAGGTAATTCACATAATTAAATTAAACATTATATTATGATTAATGTAGCAGCAAATTTTCCACAGACGATTGTTTGCAGTTATGAATCAAGTTTACTAGTGGAAATTATTAGCAGCGACTTCAAATGCTCAGTTATGCTCAGGATCTGTAAATATTTTTTTTATGTTTCATTTTGGAGAATGTTTTTTCACACGGATATGTAGTGTCGTAAACGGAAAACAGCCACGAGCAAATATATGCAACTGATCAAACTGTGTGAGTGGAAAACTCAACGATGATGACTCATCGAAAATATTTTTCTTTAAAAATATGGCTACACTGCAAATCAGTAATTTCCTTTTTTTCCGCGTAATTCAAAACTACCGTACGTTTGTATGATGAGCTAAGATCTTGGCCAATGGGACTTAGTGGAGGAGTCAGTGTGGTCGTTAGGCTAAAAAGTTTGAAAGCCCCTGGTATAGGATTGCGTGAAATATTAAGTCGTGGGCGAATGAAATGCGGTTCACATTTTACACATTGTCTGGCTTAGTATCTAACTATGGTATTTTTTCAGTGTGTGTTTAAGTTTTATTGTGACGCAAATGTGATGTGAACTGACGTGAGAAATAAACGCCACATACGGCCGATAGTTGGCGTGCTATTTTATAGCACAGGGTTGCCATCCGTTCCGATACGTCGGGACAATTCACCACTGCCAGTGGTGTGCCGAAAATGTTCCGATATTTAATCGGAACTGCCGTCAAGTGACACCGTCCAAACGTATTGGGTGACCTTAGGATTACAAAAGATCCAAAATCGTCGGCAGCCGTCTCTAAGATGACAAGATCATTATGTAAAGTTTTTGACAAATCAATTAGTAAATTCTTGCATCATCTCATTAATTATCAAAGGTTTCAAGACAAAAATCTCCCGCATCGCTTAAAAAGCCATTTTAATATTTATCGTTTGTTTGTCAATTATATATATATATATATCTTGGGCCAGGTCGAATTTGCTCAGCAATGACAGTTGCCTACCTGCGCCCTTTTTTCTAATAATTTCGGCTAGTAGCATGCAGCGAGGATTCTAAATAATTTGGTTGTTTGGCGCGGAACAGATTTGATTCGGGTGTCATTCGAGTTTTTCATGAGACTTTCGAATCCGAAAGGGTCGCGTTGCATTTTAAAATATAATTTTAAAAGTGAACGGTCTCGTCCGTTGAACGCGTAGCATCTCGATCCGTCTTTGGGACGGACTCTGGGCGGCGTTGTGAGAACTTATGTCTCATTACCTCCAGAGAGGGTGTCGTCAAAGCTGGGAGAATAAATCTGTAAACTGTATCAATTGTATTGATCGAAATCATCTATGAACCTGTATTGAGATATGAGGTTTTTACTGTGGCCGGAGAGTTTATCCTCGACCTGAAACCGATTGCTGCTGTGACTGTGAGAGAAAGTGGAGTGTGCTCGCTGTATCCACCCCTCCTACCTGACTCTTCGGAGATTATCAGAAGATTTTCAAATATTTCTCAATCTATACAGTCACACTTTTTGCGAATATGTTGATATCTCATTCCATGCAGTGTTATCCCATTCACACACACTTCCCTGGATTTTATAAATGTGGAAACCTTTCAAAAAATTCTTTCTGATATTAAGGCAAATGTACCAAACAACTGTACGATTTTTCATAAAACCTTTTAAGTTTATTTTACATTTATATTGACACGCTCCACAATTTCAGATAATGTCCGTCCAGCTTGAGCACCTCATTCTCGCTTCTCGAAGGATAAATCATTATTATTGTTATGTTAATTGTTGTAGGCGAGTCGCGCTTTGACCTACTTTCTTACTACTGCGGCTCAACAGTCTTTGTCTTGCTTCCATTGCGTAGGGTCGCATGTAAAAATTATATCTCTTAACTTCATCCGTAAAATAAAAACCAATATTCAATTATGAGTGTTTTATTGATTATTTCTGTAAAAAAACAATAATAGACCCTTACATAAACTCAATTGTTACTTTACTTTTAATTACAAAAAAATACGTCAAAGGAGTTAAATAAACCTAATAATTAATTGTCATGGTGGCTAAATAATTGTGAATTGATGGATTCAACAAAGCAAAATATCATGATGGTTGACTTAATTAAAAGATAAAGAAAGATAGGGTCTCGGGAAAATATGGCAACCCTACTGTAGCATCATATGGATACATTTATTTTCAATTAAATGGACCTAGGGTCAGTACATATGCCTGAAATGTTTGGCCCACAGTTAGTCTGGAATGAATTATTGATTAATATCAATAGTAAATGACTACGTAAATAGGTGTTTTTTTATTTGTTTCAATCTGCGTTTAAAACTAAAACTGGCCCAATGCTTTGTACCGTATTTTACATAATGATGTATAATTCGTATATACCTATATTATTATGTCATTAAGTATATCTGAATTGTGGCAGCGTTACGCATAGGTGCAGCAGGCAGCAACCGTCTGTAGTAACATACTTAAAAGGTCCGCCGAAGGTACTATAGTGAACTATAGTGAACATATACAATCTTACCTGTGGTGGTAAAACGACTGACGCCGTCACTGTATATTCATTATGCCTGAAAATCCAAAAGGACGGAAGGCACAGTTAGCACCTATACCTACGAAAAGAAAAGAAATGCCACGTTGTTAATGATTTAATAACTTTTTAGAACGATCGAGAATTGTTGCTATCATAACATATAAAATTATAATCGACGTTTCCTTCCTCATTCTCTCATTTCATTTTGACAAGTTGAAATGTAAATTCGTGAGTCTATCTGACCGAGTCAACCAATTTTAACCAATTGTCCCTTACGTCTTTTTGGCTTAATAATTTCGAATGACGCAGCATTCATTCCTTTAAATGAAAAACAAAAACAAAAATTACAAGCCCGCTGCGCAATAATAGTTTTATTTTGTACTCGATGATACTTGACAGCAAATCTTCATTTTCATTACAGTAAAAATATTTGCTTGAACTTCACTGAGCATACCTAGGTATTTCTTGCCTTACTGTGTACGCAGTATTCAACTTAAGATGCTTGTGTTATCAATATGGATGCAAGACTTTATCTAACCTAGATATTTCAAGTGAACACAGTAAGAAAATACAAGGCCGCATTCACACTTCAGGGTCCAATTTTTAATTCCTACTGCGGTCCTGTTCTCAGAGATATTAGTGTCCGAACACTAACAGAAACCGGTCAGTAAGGCTAGACAGCTTTACGCCCAAAGTAATTTTGATTTTGATCGATTAATTTCAAGCGCGTAAAATAATTATATATATATTTCGCAAAAAAAATGTTTTTACTCATTTAACTGTTGTGATTATTGGTCTCCTTCGTATTACGATAGTGGCTATGTTTAGCAAATACACATGCATTCAATCGGTGACAAGGAATTGAGTTTTACTGGTCGGGTACTGTTAGTATGCGGACAAAAAAACCAATCAGTTGGGTTTCAAGCGTCGGTGGAAAGTCTCGGCCCAGTTAATGGACGAATAACGTTCCTAAAAACGTCCTGCTTCCCCTGCAACCAAAACTCCGTGTACTAATCCATAATCAATTTTTTTCAATTTCTTACTGCACGCTAATATATACCTTATTATACATAACATTGGACGCTGATTTCACTTCGTCGATTTCCAAGTGTAAACACTGCCCGCTGATTATCGTATCAGTTAACGAAACTCGCCGCACACAAACTTCTCTTGAAAGTTTGTTCCAGTCAACTGTCGTATTTTTCTTAATATACAAATGCTTCTCACAAAGAAAGTCATGGAAGTCATCTCGTTCTGACCAACAAAAAATAAAATGTTTTACACTTTCTACAAGAATCCTTGAGCCCTCTAGGCCCGTATATTAAAATTTTGTCATTGAGGCGACTGTGTAATCCAGGTGTATGTATACATCATATACTGTCAAATAAAGCTTTTGATAACTAAATTAATTGAATTTTACGGGGTTTGAGGCCGTTATTTATTTCATTAAAATTTTGTGGGGCGTGGAATGAAAAAGTTTGGGAAGCACTGATGTAAACTACCTGCGGAAGTGTTCGCCATCAATATGCGCGAAAAACGATTATTTCGCTAACCGTGACAAAATAAAATGACGTCATGATTGCAGTCAGTGACGTGACATCACTGTCAGGAAGCAAACACCTGCAATGATACCAATAAAGAAAAATGCAAATAGGACGCTGTTGATTGAACGTGTTACGTCAACCCTTTATAAACACATTGTTACTACAAACTGAGTTGAAGACATATTTAAATGTTATTTAAGAGGTTATACAGGTCAAATCTCTTAAATAACAAATCACAAAGTAACAACATTTTCAGAATAACGCCTATTTTCCGAAATCAAAATGAACATGTATACCTTAAGAATACGAATTCTGAAATAACGAAAAAAACTTGGTATAATTAAATAGTGTTAGTGTATGGTTGAGCTTCAATCAGTATGTTACCGAACAGCGGCGCGGCAGATTCAATCTTATATCTGTGCGCAGTGCACACACGTTCCTACTTGAGAGAACAACGAGTTATGAATGCAGCATTGTTCTTCGTGGTCACCCTACCATTTAAATTATGAAATATCTTTCTAAGCTCACAAACTCCCATCTAAAATGAATGTCATAATGTTCATTTTCAAAACTCATATTCTCTAATGCTCTATAATTTTCTAAACTAATAATCTCCATTCCAGACAATTAGTGTGAGTGTGCAGCATTCTACTGTGTTGGCCTCCAGTGTTTGTTTACATAGATACCACGGTGTAAGCGTCTGTTCCACAGTTTTATTTGTATCAAACTGTAGCATGAAAACGGTTTTTCTTGATTTGCCAAAAACAAGCATTAACGGAGATTCTGAGTTATGATACTGAGTTATGATACTGAGTTATGATACCTGAAGTATGTGCAGAGACAAAAAATCACGTGAAACATTGGCAATTGGCAAGGATGTCAACCTAGTGAGCTCAGACCAAATCTACTTTAATGCATTAAAAGATAGTGTTCGTCTGCGCGGAATATGTCAGCATCCGAAGCAATACCTTTAAATTAAAAAAAAAGCTCTTCCCAGTGGCATTCTCATTAGCAAGCTGTTTCTACATGTTAAAAGAACAAATAATTCATATCAAAGACTACACAAAAAGATATAAGTATCATAAAGCTTGAAATTCTCAAGAATGGCGGAATCTCATTTTGGCCTCGTCAGGTACATTTCTCTTCGAGTATTCAAACCATTAAACGTGATTATGCCTAAGAGGTCTCCGTATTATTTAGTAACATATATTCATTATTTAACTCAGCGGTCGCCAACCTTTCGGATCTCCTGGACCGCTAAACTCACAACTTTGTATATCGCGGACCACCACCATATTTTAATTTTAAAATGAAACAAACACATATAAAACGAAGAAACATAAAAGTAACATTTTTTATTTCGAAATAACGCTGGCTTAATCATGCATAAGTGTGATATTTATTGCTGCATATTTGAAAATTAATTATGGATTCTTGGTTCCAATGCACTACAACAACTTCGCGAAAGACCAAATTTTTTCCACGGACCACTGGTTGGCGACCGCTGATTTAAGAGACTTGCAAAAAATGTTTTTTTATTTAACAATATAATGTGAGATAATATCTTTACCAAGAAACCAGAAACAAGAAACACTCCGCCCACACATTTTTCATTGGCCGCCAAAGAAGATTTATGTTTCCTTCGATGACACAATGCATGCTTTTTTGTTAATCCGCTTAAATAATAATATGCCTAGGCTGACCAAAAAAACAAAAACTAGTTGAAAGACTTTTTCGATGTATTCGACGGTAACTTTGTGGAAAATCATTTTTAATATAAAATTAAAATTGATAGGTAACTTAGTTTAGGCTTGTTTAGCTTAGGCACCCCGTAGCTCCGCCGAATACATAGTATGTATGGATGGTCATCAGCGATCTTCCAGAGCGACGGAATCCATCCGGTTGGTAGAAGAGACATACAGGATTCAGGCTCCACTGGGGGATCCGCAGCACATATCCAAGCCAGGGCCATCGTCGCTTTTTTATTTATTTACATTATACTTAATAATAAAATCGTTTCATCCTATCGGGTAAATGCTAACTGTTTATAAGTAGGCTTACCATAATTAAGAATCTCTAAGCCGGAACAGGAGCGGCTGGGAAAATAAAAAACAAAAACAACCAAAATTGTTTATTAAAAGTAGCCATAAATCTGTAAGTTCCAGTAGAAATTTAAATTATTTTATTTATTGTACCAGTTGCACTTCTCGCTGGAGTGATTTTTTTCAATAATTTATCATTTTTTTCAAAAATTTCATAGAAGTCGTTGCATGTTATGTCAATGTTTAGTTTACAATACAGTAACGCTCGGACGGTAGACTGCAGCATGAGACTTCGGTCTTCCGACCGAATATGTTTCATTACGGAGAAAACACGCTCCAAAGGATCGGACGTTCCTGTCATCGTGGCATGAAACAAAAACCGAGACAAAATACCAAACCAGCCGGGACGCCAGGACTACCGGGACGTATGGTAAGCCTACTTACAAGGATACAAAATTAAAAGCCTAAACTTTGACTAGCTTCAAGAATGGTTTATGTGAGAAACAAACGAACAAAGCATATATGAGAGCATTTGCAAGAGGCGTCAGAATTAGGGCTTTCAATCCCGAAGTCCCGTGATCCCGGGATTGTATAAACATCAATACCGGGATTCATTAAAATCACTGCATCACTTATCAATAAATAATTAAAACCATTCCAATACACAAAAAAATATAAAATCCTATTGAAGCAATAATGGACACAAACTTAATTTTGAATTTACAATTTAAAACATGAAATTACGTTAAGCAACCAATCCCGGAATTGAAATCGTTCTACCCGCCCCCACCATACTGTTATTGACGTTGACATCAATGTAAAGCGTGTGTGAAATATTTGTCAGTAATACCCAACCAAAGATTTGCTGCCATAAATAATAATGAAAAAGTTTCAAAAGTTGAAATCGACTAAGTATCTACATTAATTATAGAGTTGTAATCTGCCCTAGATGCAACGAAGCCGGCATATCCAATGAGGCCGCCATATCCGACTGATGATCATATAGTCGCATTTTCAATGTTCACTTTTTACCAACCGGCCAAGATGGAATAGTTTGTTACATCTTACATCTTATCACATCCACAATAAATAGCACAAACCCCCTCAATGGGAATATAAGTCAAGCAGGCAGGATTAGTTGCAAAAATCAATTTAGAGAAATAAAAATTTCAGTCAGATTTTTTTATTTTTCCATTTTTTTGCGCAACTTTTATAATACTTTATGGCATTACGAATACCAAAACTCACTTAACTTATTTTTTGCGAAAATATCAGTTGGATCACTTCACTTCTCATTAGCTCAATTCATATGCGCTGTTTGTTCTCCAGATCAGCGGTTACCAACGGTTGATTCGTGAAAATAATTTGGTGGTTCGCAAAGGTTGTTACAATAACGTCATTGTAGCCAAGAATTTATAATCTTATTTCAAATATGCTTACTATTTTTTTATGATTTTACAAGCGTTATTACCGTTTTATAATGAAAAATATAACTTTTATGATCGTTGTTATATATTATATGTTTGTTCCGTTTTAAAATAAAAATACTCTAGTGGTCCGCTATATTAAAAATGTTGAATTTAGTGGTCCACGAGGTTCGAAAGGTTGGGTTATTTTTGGGCTTCTCTATTCTGTATGAAAGCTATCAAGCCATATCATATACACCAGCACGGCTCGAGCTATATTTGAAAATTGAAAAAATATATGGATTTTAATTTCTTTCGTGTCATCGAATCTTACCATGTATTAAAACATCCACCATATTACCAACTTTGTCATGGTAAACAATCCGCTATTGTCTGGCGATAAACTTAACTTCAGATACTGAACAACCTTCAGCTAGATCTGGTCTAGCAATCAAACACGCGACCGAACGTTCGCTTGTCGGTGCTTCGGGAAACGTTGTATCACTATCAACCATAAAAATAAATAATTGTAAAAAATCGTAATGTTATTTCTAGCAAGTGTTTTTTCAAAAGGCAACTGTGAATCTGTACAGCCTGTATAGGTAAACTAGATATTATTTAAAGGAGAAGGCTTGTCCATCGTCAGTTCTGCAATCAAGAATTAAAGTAAATATGGCAAAGTAGGTACAAGAATTTCATCATTTCGTTAATGTTCAACGATGATAATAGCAATTTACAATATAAATAAGTATCGAAAAGAAACAATTGAACGTGTTAAGCACTTCTTTTTTATTTGACGAATGCGAATATAAAACATTCCAGAGTTTTAGGAAATAGTTTTAGCACCAAATTAGACAAACATTCAATCCACGAAACGTGGCCAAACTAGAGAGGCAATATAGAGGATCATTCAGCATAATGATGATAGACTAAAACAAAATATTATAATTCATATTATGAGAACCGAAATATTGCTTCTAATCTGAACTTACAAAAAAAGGGTGGGGGTGGGTTTTATTCCATTCTACTGGACGTGCTGAGGGGGGTTAAGACATGAACTTTTTTACACTATTTACAAATCATTTACTGGTACTTGGAGGTGAAAAACCCTCGTGAGTTTCTCACCTCCAAGTACCACCACCTTTCAAAACGCTCGTTCTGATTTAATACTAGTTGGTCGGCAAGCCATCAGAATGTGAAATCAAATATTCAAAATTTTTTCGAATTCCAAATATAACATTTCTCTCTGTATAACATTGTTTATCTCTTTTTTCGGTTTTTCGGTGACCAGTGTGACCAGTAACAAGCTGCGTATCAATGTTGCCAGAGTCGAAAAACCAAACTCCCCATTTCGCATGCATATCTACAATAAACATTCGTTATAATACGCCTGAGTCTGTCGTTAATTCGCGATAAAATCATTTACGATAATTACCGGTAAATTTTCCAATTTACCGTAATTACAGATGGTGCGTTTTTAGTGATTTATCGGTAAACCGTTAATGCAAGCCAAAGTTCGCACGTTATAGTGCTTTGGCAGGAACAGCGCCGTCGTTACATAAGCTGTCTTTTCCAACAAGTCCTCGATCATATTTGACACCTGCGTCGGAGACATCCAAGATACCTTTGACAGTACGCAAGGGGTTGCTCATTTCGTTGGTTTAAAAATCATCGCCAAAAAGACAAACATTAAGTGCGATTGCATCTGTCCCCACTCAGGCCCCCTCTCGCTAGTGGCGAACAGAACATTGAGAATGTCGACTTTTATTTTTACAAAGCTGTATAATATATATAATATATTGGGGTAGGTCAGTAAATTCATAACCTTACATTAGATATTGGAGCAAGGGTACCCAACCGATGATTATAAAATGACTGCATATTTGTAAATTATTTACAATAGGCATGCTAATTCAAATACAAATTCGACCCCAACCCAAGAAGAGACGGAAGAAAAATAGCTCCAAAGAATAATAATCATAGTTTAGACGATTATGTGAAGCTGAAATAGTTATAAAATACATATATACTATAATTCTTATAGAACTAAATACTTTGATATGTTTACCTTATTTCAATGGAGTTCTTCCAAGTAAACATGAATACAAAAATACTATTTGGATGTTTTTCTGGAAAATAATAGGCACAACGAATGTACAACATTGAATAATTGGTAGGAATATGTATAATATCGACGGAGATTTGGCCAATTGACACCTATAACCCTCAAAATTGAAACTGTTTTTATCGAAAACATTATATGGTGAGTTGCGTTATGAATCTTTAAAATGCACTCCTGTAAATTCTAATGTGCAGATAGAGGATTATACTTAGGGATTGTCGATATAATAGTAGCTTACATCAAGTGGGGTAGTCAGAATTTTTAAACATAAAACCAATGTAAAATGATGTTTCCCTTCGAAAAAGTGGTCAATTTATTTTTCTAATTTACATCATTTGGCCGAGACCTGCTCTGCCGTCTTTAAAGTGAGATTTTCTTATTTTTTGAAGGTTACATTAATTGGCCAAAACACCATCGATATATTTGTTGAGAAAGAAACAGGTACACGTGAATTATGAAACGTTCTTTTTATATGTGTCTACTAAAGCCGGCCAACATAAGGTAGATAATAAGGTAGCTCCACCGAGTACATTTTATGGATGGTGATCAGCGACCTTCCAGGACAATGGAATCCATCCCTGAGGCATCCATATATCCAAGTCAGGTCAAGTTTGGACGCAATAAGGAAACTGGCTGCTAGTCCGTCCGCTCTCTTACCTCCGAGTTCCTGACAAAGTCAAACCACCGTACCCCTTAGTATTCGCCGTAAACATCTGTTTTCTAAGCACATAATGTTACCCTGTGCTTTCGTGAGATGAAGAAAACATTACAATAAATAAAGTTTCATAGTCTTTCTCACTCAATCACACGTAAAGTTAAGAGTGCAAGCGAGATATAAGGGCATGCTGATGTTTGCTCTTTTATCATACTTGCTTATACACAAGTGAGTTTGTGTGATAGAGAAAGAGATACATTCACCGCACGCCGATGGTACATACCACATATCTATATTGAAACGTAGCGTATTGTGTGGAAAATGGAATTTTAAATGGTTGAAAACATTCAAACATTTTTTGGCAAAAATAATACTGTATTAATTCGTATCGCGAAAATAATTGATTGAATATTTCATACTCAACGGTCTACTATGTTTCTTGTTGAAATTAAATTGTGCAAAATGACGAGGTAAAATTTCGTAATTTATAAGAATATCGATGTTCGGAAACCTCATACATCCGTTTACATAATATCATTTAGTAAAATACCCTCGCTATAAACCGCTGTACACACTCACTACACAGGCAGACCGCTAGAACCGGTTCTTACGGCAAATAAAATCCGCGGGATTTTTGCTTACTCAATTCTTTAACGCGTATTTGGATGGCTTAGTATAAAAATCCAGGGAAGTAGTATGTCAATTACGATTTTTGTTATACATACTTTCTTTATTTCTAATTTCTTCGCATCTTCCAATGGCCGTCAAGCGTATCAGTTTTCCCCTGTGTGTCCTGGAGGCTGGTATTAAAATCGCTAACTCCATCCCATTGGACTTGTCAGTTTCTAACCGCCCATGGAAAATTCAACGCAAAACTCTTCGCGCTGTCGATTTGGGTTTAAGGACGGATTGTACTTGCGGACATGTCGTGCAGAACTGTTTGCTGCGATCCGTACTCACACGGGTCCAAAAGGCAATTGAAATTTTCTTATTTATTTGGAGATCGCAATAACCTTGATTCCTCACTAGTCAATAAACTCGTCTAAAATGACAGGCTCTCAGTATACGGACTATACACAGGATACGTATAGGATAATATCAACTTGTGGCTGAGCTAGTGACACCTATTTTAGCAGTATTTTGTTTTCAATTTTTCTCAAGCACGCTAGTGCATGGAACGAATCAGTCACGTGCAGCTCTGCTCGGGTCATGAATGCGAGATTCCTTTTTTCCGTCGATAGCTTTGTGGAAGGCAGCTTTGATACATTGACTGGGCATACACAACGAGTGGTAGCGGGGAAAACCAACTTGCTTGAGTAAAAGTAATTAAGTACATATTACGAAACCATCCAAATATTAATTCACTTGAATAACTAAGCAGATAAGAATTTATTTTTTAATGAGTCATGGAATTCAGTAGATATACGTGTACCATACACACACCATCCTATCTGCAATCATCAATCAAAATTTTTCGTATATAAAGAAAAAAATCTTCTCAAAATTGTACTTACCCCAAAACCAACTGAAATGATACCTTAATACCTGATTAAAATGACATGCGGCATAGACACATGCGGCCGAGTAACTAACGTTCAGCCTCGCTATGCTATCTATAACAGGCATAAGGTAGGCAAGCAGTCGGCGTTAAGCATGGGTGCAGCAGGTGGCCGAATGCTGCTCTTCCGTTTCTGATGTGGCGAATACTTTTTTCCATGTCCGCTCCCAATGTGAAGCATATGGTCTCCTAATGGAGGTATCTTAACAGAATTTTTCTAAGAGAGCTGCTTGTTAATCAGTTGCTTAACCTCTCTTTTTTCGAAGAGAGTAGGGATAGAAAGAGGGCTATAACAGGACTAGTGGTTAACTAAACGCTCTCGCTACGCCCCGTGAGGATGAGATGGGTGGGAGGGAGGTTTCAGACTACGAACAAAAATCCATAAATCGATTGAAGGATCAATCTATGAAAACCGTCCGCACCGGTAATTGAGCCCGAGACATCCGTAACCGTAGCCAGCGACGCTACCAACTGCGCCATGGACGCCGACTTTTTTTGCTATTATCAAATCATTTATAGTTTATATTATTTAATTTTGGTATTGTAAACAAGAGTGGTAAATATAATAATTATGTAAGTACATATACTCAAAACATTTTTTCACTAGGTACTTAATTGATTTAAATAAAAGGTAACACTTAAAAACCTACTTTATTTTATTTGCTTTGAGAGTGTATTATATTACTTTCCTATTTCTTTTCAAATCACCGTTGTATGATAGGTGATTATTGCTTACTTGGACTTTTCAGTCCTTTGCTGAGTTTCAAGCAGGGGTGTGGGGTCATTGAAAAAATACGCGACTCTGACTCAGATTACGTCTAAAAAAGGCTAATTTTGACAGGTTTTTTTCCTACCTATCCTATTTATGTGTAATTATCGGTCTCTAATTAAACACGAACCAAATAGCCAAATTTTGCGTATTATATATACATACCTATATATGTATATTGCAAAACAATAAGATGTTATAGGCATAAATAACAATGCAACAAGTACATTAATACATGCTAGAGGTCTGCACGGGCCAGGGTTTGGCCCTTGGATCTCTACCCAGCCCGGCCCGCGGGCCAGGTTCGGGCGGGTAGAGACACTTAATAGTCGGACTCGGGCCGGGCTCGGGTGAGGGATTTGTTCTTCAGAAAAATATTTCGGACTATGTTCGGATCATGAGTACTCTTGATAACTAAATACGGTTGACAACAAAAAGGCAATAAATAAAATAATTTATTACGTTTCGAATAGCAATGGACACAATAGTAGAGTCTCTTATTTGATAAGTATGGAGACATCATTTTATATTTTGGTAACCTGAAACTGAGCTCATAAAATTGTTATTGATCCGTGAAACAATGCTTTGTTCATTTAATCATCACCGATAGTAAGTTTAAGTAGTTCGTAAATGAATAAAGTGTGAAATTCAGTATCTGCTTTCTATTCGTTTTAGATAGTCGACTGTTCCTTGTGCCGAAGAGTTCATTACAAAAAAATACGAAAGATTCGTTAAAAATGAGTTTCAACGGTATAAAGAAATTGTTGAAAAGTGGTGATTGTGGTGATGTGTGGAAATCTTTCCTAGAAATAATAGATTTTTCCACATGTTAAAAAGTTGGATAGGTACGTTAATCAATTTTATGCTACTGTATTTTTTTATAAATCGGGTTATTTTCGGGCCGAGATATATAAATTTAGGTTTCGGGTCGGGCTCGAGTAACAAGTGTGGTATTAAGATTAGGGTTCGGGCCGAGTCGGGTCTGAGGTGAACGGGCTTGGGTCGGGTAATTTCATCGAATTTCGGCCCGTGCAGACCTCTAATACACGCAAACAAATTAATTAATAGAAACAATTTAATTACATATATGTACATTTAAGGATATCACCGGTCTTTTATGACTCCGACTCCTCCCAAAAGACCGCGACTCCACGACTCTGACTCCGACTCCAACTCCAATTTCGCAACCCTGGTTTCGAGAGCGACTCGAAGGCAAGCGCGTAAAACTCTTTTCAGAAGATTACGCACCCGATCTATTTCTGATTTTCTTTTAGGGTATTTTCTGAGGATTCGCGTACCGTAGCCAGCCAATTTGCAATGGAAGAAATTCCTGAAACAGAAGAGGAGGGATGCACGGGGAAACTGACATCACTTAACGTGCTTCTTAGAAGTTTTCTGTGGAGCAAACAATACAGATTTTGATCAAGCTGAAGGTAAAATTCAACAGTTTTGTTTTACACAGTCGTGATTATGGTTACTTGATAATAATTATTGTGAAATAGTATGTAGGTAAAACATAAGTAGCAGACTTCTAATTGCATTTCTTTATATTTTACAGAATTATAAACCGCGGATAATTTTGTAAATGGAAAATAGCAATATTATGAAGCCATAGTGAATTTGAGTGTCGCGAACATTTTTATTATGATTGAAGAGTAACAACAGAACAAACAAGACAGGTTCTCGACTCCAGCAGATGTGCAAAAAATCGTAGGGTGAAATTGCCATAAAGAAATTTGCCACTCAGAAAGTCGTCCATTCATCGGGCGTGAGAGCAAACTATTTTCAGCGATTGTCATAAAACAAAGAGATCGATACACACTTTCATAAGAATGTGAGATTTTATGTCAAATTATTTGAAGCAACGCGTGGTATTCAGGGTTTTGGCTGAAGGGCAAACGCAGCCGACATTCCATTCCAGTGTTATGGCAAATGATTGGCCATTAACGGACACAGACTAAGTATATCGAAGGGAGAGCTAAGCAAACAATTTCGATGTCATATTCATTTAGCAATGGATCTTGTTAAATCATTATTCGTATAATGTCAAAATAACAATGGTAAAAACTGAATCTATTGAGTTTTAAAACTCTCCTGTACATTTTGCTGAAATGCAGATACACTGTTTGCTAGTTGAGGCGACGAAATGCATTATTTTTTATTATGAAAAGGGAGTGTCAATACAAAAAATTGAATCTACAATAACCAACAATACGAGACGAATAAAACTGTTTGTTTAATTTTATATTACAACGTTTTTTTACTGTCGGATGATAATTTTGCAGTTAAGATTCAAACTGCTTGTAAAGAGTTTTTTTTGAGATTCACGACTGAAAATGATTGTTCACATAATATGTAGGTTAACCCAAAATTAACCATAGTTTTTGTAACAATTGTTTTAATTTAGTCGAATTTGACCGAATCAAGAGTGTTGCAAAATTTACAGTTTTCTTCTTGGCAGTTTTAATCAATATCACACTAAAGACCTATAAACTCATGTTTTAGCCCCCTCGGTGCACTAAATTTACTCAATATAGGTATATTGCAAATGAATCGCGTATTTGAACGGCAGTGATAATATTAATACGAACAACGTAGGTATTAAAATTAATCAATGAAGGTAGGTGTTATAGAAACTGTAATTTTCTTAATATTGAACAAAATTTTTCATTGTTATAGAAAGGTCTACTTATTAGAATACTTTAATTCGTTTTTCTGAGAGAATATTTTATCAAACTTGGGATCTAAATTAGTACGTCCTATTATCAAAATGATTTATGACTCAATCAATGCATCATCAGTCCGGATTTGGCAAGCGGGACGTAGTTTACCGACCCCAGTTGTAGGTAAAGCACCGAACTATACATGCATTTAAATAACCTATTATTATCACCATCAGATGTAACTGTTACAGAAACATTATCGTTAAACATTCGTTTTATAATATCAGTTGGCGTCATAATAATTTGGCCTTTGAGTAGGTTAAGCGCATTTAACAAAAATAATAATCAGTAGGTATGTTATAATATTATTTAGTGCCGTTTCCAGCAGACATAAGTTTGGTTTTCGTCGACCGTTTGTCTACGGCACCAAGCCGCATCGAGATTCGCAACATTATTCATTATATCGAAAATTAATTCAGATCGCATTATGACTCGCAGATTGTGTACGGAAGAAGTAGGTACAGTAGACCCCTCGATAACACGATTGCAGACAATTAGTTTTTCATTAAAATTTGCTGCTGTTTATTGATCACACGAATAAATACTCTTCGGAGTTTATATTAATATGATAGCCCAGATAGCCTAGATAACTCGCCTCCTATCCACCGTGTTTTCGGGGAGTCTACTGTATCCGAATGTCTTATTATACCTCCCATTTGTCTAATGGGGATAAATATTATATATCAAGCAGGGCAAGAAAAAGAAACATAGAAATTTTGTAGGTTAAGTTCAACTTTTAATAGAGAATTAGGTACCTATTTGTTATTTTAAAGATGTCCGCTTCCACTATGGAGCATATGGTAAGAATGATGGTAGGAAAGGACTACTCGTTAGTTAGTTTATATATATATTATAGATATGTATATTTTTAAGAAAAAAAAATGGCATCACCGCTTACAACAGCCAAGACGCCAGATATTTAAAATTCACACGAGAACAACTCGAGGAGAGACAATCTAAATTTGATTTAACCTTGCTCGAAATTGAACTTATAAACATCTGATCGCTAGTGTACAGCTCTTACCATAAGAACACAGCGCGATATATTTCAATATGCCTCGTTAAATTTAAAATTGCTACAATTAAAACATGTAGGTAACTACATACCTAATTAAATACTTATTACCATATCCCCACAATGGCTTTCGCTCAGCCAGTGATCAGGTACATGTAGATGTAACGATATTATTTAGAACATTTTTTTAAATTCAAAACAAAATTGAAAATACAGCAATTTTAAAAATATTCAAAATAGAAACTATGAAATATTTGATATGATAAGAGCTTGTGTGTAATATTTTCTACTTCGCTTATTTTATTCAATATATCCAGGTACTTACCTAGGTTAGTTTCATTATGAACTTCGTGATGATCGTTTTCGACCCACAAAAAATAAGCAGTCTCTCTCTTTCCATTTTTTGTATCGTGTAGGTAGGTATAATACCTACATAATAATGACAACGTTGTCTGATATTTTTTATTTCGATTGGATAGTGCTTGATCTTAGCAACTGTATAAAACTGTATCCGTAATAACAGAAGTATCAAAAATAAATTTTGGCTCACATACATATTACGAGACTAACTTTTCTACCGAATTGCGTGATTACAAATTATTTATAATAGATCTTATAATATAATTATTATGAACACGCGGAAACGAGAATGACGTACTGCTCAGTCGCGTTGACCGTGAAACAGTGTGAGAAGATAGCAATACTTACTCATCTCTCACTTGCACATGCTGATGATGTACGCCAGTGTAGTCTCGCATCTTTTTGTCTTTTTTTAACCTTTTCAACCGCCAAAGTAAATAATAAAAAAGTGAAGTAACAATATATTTGCAAAGCTCGAAAAGACTGCGAGCGTGCTTCAAATAATGGTTATAAAAATATACACTGTCAATATATTTTTACATCAAAATGAATCGAGGTGCAATATACAAAAGTTATAATTCAAGTTATAAGGTTCAAAAGCTTTACTAAATTTTGACGTTCATTTTTAAAGAGAAAACAGAGATTGAATTTACCTACTCGGCAAAATATTTAACCTAATAATAACATTTTAAATGATAATATCATATTATAACAACCTAAGTCCTTGCTTATATGCGCAATTCAATTGAAAGGTAGGTATATGAGTATATTTAGTGTATGGTTTTGCTACTTTAACACAAAGAAGGGCAATCACAGTGCGCGTGACAGTTTTCGTGTAAATCGGATACCAATAAGTGTCTCTGTTAAAAAAATTAAACTGCGGTTGAATAAAACTTGGTTCTTTTATTGTCGATTGAAATTAGTATTATGATCGACATTCGTTTAATAAATTCGTTGTAAAATTGCACCACTTACTTCATAGGTAGGTATTTGTAGCTTCTTTTTTCTTAGACCTCCAAGAGACCCTACGTCTTCACTTGCTCTTCCAATTCTGGGATCCGGGATCCTGAGCAATAAGTCAATCCCGTAATCCCGGGATTGACTCAATACCAATACCGGGATTCGCAAGAAGTTGACTTATTACCCGAACATAGCCCGAATTTTTTCCCGGCCCGCCGTGTTCCTGTGCACTCAATTTTTTTTTTTTGACAATTAAATAACGGACACGTGAACGCCCGGTTGTCGCAAGAGCAAACATTTTTTTTGACTATTTTAATGACGGACTCGTGAATGCTGGGTTAGCGCAAGAGTACATTTTTTTTTTACAATTTCTAAAATGAAAATCCGGTTTTTGTTCAAAAGTCAATCCCGAAATCCCGAGATTGGATGCCCTAGTCTTCACCACGTTCATGCAAAGCGCGAATGGCGTCACCTACGGGCTGACGAATTCTTAGCAAAAATACAGTCCTAAGAAACTCGATATTATGTCATGAATATAAAGGTTTAGCCCTAACTCTCGCATTTACAATACAAAACAGCTCTGTTTTGAGTACCTTAGGTAAGAAAGAATTAAGATAATCGTTTCGTTTGGGTCTTGTCAAAAAAGATACCTAACTATCTTTTCTGGTTTTACCCGAAGAATCCTATTTCTACCGAAGAAATCTACTGTTTTCCTAAATGGTAATGGAGATCTTGCGAAAAACTGACCTAGCTTTAAAACACCCAATCAACTTTA
The DNA here is from genome assembly GCA_022494535.1 of Himalopsyche phryganea. Classification (NCBI taxonomy): domain Eukaryota; kingdom Metazoa; phylum Arthropoda; class Insecta; order Trichoptera; family Rhyacophilidae; genus Himalopsyche; species Himalopsyche phryganea. Next base: position 627,169 of record JAGVSL010000110.1, on the reverse strand, counting down.
AAAACATAAATCATAGAACTGTAATAGGGATAATTACTAGTGTTTCGTCAGTGTTGAATGCGCCATTTAACAAGTTATTTTTTGTGCTTGCTTCATTTTTTCTTTGCGTTGAAGTTAATCCTTTCGAACTGAGGGCTTCATTTTGATTTGTGTTGAAAAAGATAAAGAACCGACCTCTTTCCATTTAATTGCATTTCCTTATGAATTCTAAAATTCAAATTCATTTTCTTTGGTGCCCTAAAGACGGGTACGGTTTTTTCCATGTGCGGTTTTTTCCGTTCATCCGCAAAGATGCACTCTCAAGCCACGTTCATGTATGAGAGGCTGGCATAGGATCAGATCTGTTTTTTACTATGTAGGTATGTCATACAAGAACTCCACGTATTTTTACTCAACGACTTATTGTTTAATGATTGTATGTATTGTCTATTGGTTAGTGGAAGTGACTGAAACCTGGTTGGGAGAGAATACATTTTTATTTATCAACATCATAGACAATATTATATGTAGGGATATAGTGGTGAATTTAGAAAATGATAGTGGCAAACCTCCTTTCAATTTCAAGTATTAAGCACTATGTAGGAGTCCAAATTGATTTCCACATCGAACGATTTCCATCGTTCGATGGTTCAGAGCAAGACGGGAAAACTTTTCAAGTTGGAAGGCCGCATTCATTTATGTATCTATAATCTTATAAGACCACATTGAAGAAACTTCAATAAGATTTTTATAAATGTATGCACATTATTTTGTAAATTAGTGGAAACAATGAAATAAGAAAATGGATTCCTTCCAAAGACCACAGGCAAACTATGTTATACAAAAACTATAGACTTGTAGTTTTTCTAGGCATCGCTACAAAACTCAACTACCTATGGACCCCACTGTTTAGATTGCAAGGGTACATGGCAAATTGTGGACACCACTGCGTTTTACTGTTGTACAAAAACTAGGTAAGTAGGTAAATTTTATTGTCGTCCAGATGTAGATTTAAATAATATGTAGTTATGTGTTTAGGTGCATTTTAACCACGTTTATGATATTTTGGTAGTTACGAGTTTTCGTTATTTTTTATCACAATTATGTATCTGAGATAGCAATTACATTTAAAAAGGGTACTTTCCTGATACTATAGGTACACGGCCCAGTAAATGAACGAATCAATTTCCTAATAAGCGCAGAAGTAAAATCATTGCTTTTAGGATAAAGTCAATTATTAACGAAACATCGAAAATTCATATGATTTTTTCTATCTAATATCAGATGAAGACAGCCACCATGTTGGTATTTATTACTTCTGGAGAAATGTCTAAAAACTTTTATAGAATGATAATTCATGAATTCAATGTAAGCATGGAATCAGATTCGGGATGTTCGGTCAGTGACTGGACGGAAAAGTAAGATAGAATGTATTGAAAAACAGAGATTTGAGGCTTCATTGGCCAAGGCCATTTATTTAGAATTCGATGTTCATTCGAATACAAGGATACAAGGATCCGAATACAAGGAACAATACAACTACACATTTCTAGTATCTAACAATTGGAAAATGGGAAGTCCGCTTTTCATCAATATTTAAATCTGCGATAAGTGTATTTTCATCATCGCCATTTGCTTGACAGTGGCTTCCCAAAATGAAAAAGCGCTTTCAAATTCGTCATTTTGACAGTTGGTCAACTACCTACCTAACTAAAGAAAGCATCTAATCGAAATCCTTGTGAAAAGATGTAGCTATTTATGGATCTTATTTTGTATTCGGCGCACATTTGTAATGATTTACAATACAATTATTACATCTCTAGATAGGCGTGTACATACGCGTGGGTATGACATGTCAGTTAGTTAACAGCGCATTGACAATAATAGATACAAAATTCGATACCTACCATTTAAAAGAACCTGAAAAATACTACGTAGCCAGTTTCACAAACTAACCAAGGATAATATAAAAACATTATTTAAAGTAAATAGATTATTTAATGATAACAGTGAGTGGAAACGATTCGTTAATTTACTTACTTTTTTCGAATCATCTGATGGTAGGTATATAAAAACAAAATTTCATGGAAAAAACACTATGGCTCAATTAAAACGATTGATCAAATTTTCAAATTATATGGTATTTCGTAATCAACTAAAGACATATTACGTAACTAAATCCCCAGTTTAATTAAATTTTTCCATTGTTTGCAAAATGTCGCCAACGATGACCATATTTTGGCTTAGACCTCGAGATCGACGGCTGACATATCCTCGTTCTTTTAAGCGCATCATAAATAAACCGAATTACTTTTGATACAATGGCCGAAGTTATTTCAGTAATACATCCATTTCTGCAATTCGGGCATCATTTTTTTTAAACAAATATACCTATTCAGATAACGTAGTCCAATATACAAACCGTACCCGTGTAACATTTTGAATCGATTGCCATTCAAAGCGCCTGCGCAACTATTGGAAGAGAGGAACAGATAAGCACAAAATATATATTTCACATTGAAAACATAATGCAGTGTTTTATATAAAAAAAATATAAATGGCTTACCTACTAAAATGTTCACTAATTGGTTTACCAATCCCGTGTTGTTTACATAGCCCGTGTACCTATTCAGCGAAGTCGGCTTGCATTAAAGCCGAATTTAAAAAAATGACAGCAACCTGTAAATTAATTGTTAAGTTAAATAAAAATATGTACCTAGTTACCTATAAAAGCATTTCTTCACTTCAAATGTGGAAAATATCCATCATGGATTATAAATATCTCAAAATGTACTGTTTATGGGTCCGTTCACTTAACCTTGTTTTATATGTATCATCAAGATAACTAATAATTCGTAGAGACAGGTCTGTATTTTGAGCATTTGGCAATAATTTATAAGTTTTAAAGAAACGTTAAATATAAAACATTATAGCACATACAATTAATGTCGATCATCTGAGAATCAGTGCATAGTTACAACGATATGAATATTTTTCACATCACAACATTTAACTAATGTAAGAAGTTGATTAAAACCGTATACATAGCAATTATTAATGGGCACAAAGTAAAATATGAAGAGTTTACTTGTGCTGCTATCAAATCAAGAATTTTATTTTCAGAATAAGTATAATTTCTTGAAAATTATACTTTATTTTTACAGTCCTGACAAATTCCATGTTTAATATTAAATTTTGTATCGACACTAGTGCTGGGTTAAGGTTTTTTTTTAAAATTACATATTCTTTTTTTATTAACACTGTAACGCAAAAGATTGCGATGCAGTCAAAATTTTTTATGTACTGTATTATTAGAATCCTATCATTTACAAAATGTTATTTTTAATATAAAATTTGTAGTCTCACAGGTTTTTTTTTAAATATGTCAAAAAATCCATGTCATTAAAATAAATTTTATAATTAATATGGAAATATAAAATTATTTATGTACAATACATTAATAGGTACATATATTCTACATAAAAACGAATTAAAAATTGTGAATCGATTTAGAACAAGAAAATCAAAAGATTACAGTAAATTTATTTTTCCTCGCTTAGCAAAATCGCCAGCAACATTATCAAAATCTATTTTATCTGCCAGTTGGTGTGCCATTGAAAGTATTTTTTTATTCGCAACTTGCTCACTGTTGATATTAAATTGTTTTTATAGTAATTTCATTTTCGAAAAACTTCTGTCACAGCTATCAGCTCAATTGCGACAAAATAAATTAAAAGCATTTCTAAAGAAATATATTTTGTCAGCGAATCAAAAGGCATAACACTTCTCATTTGTTTATTACCTAGATAGTTTTCTACTCATTTTAAAAAATGCCGTCCCTAGAAAATTATATTTTGTCAGCGAGTCAAAAATTTGACAGAAGAAAACATGATGAATGGAATATAACTTGCATTGATTATGTAAATATAAAAAAAAGTATTGGGACGAATGCAAAAGTGAACCTTTTCAAAAAAAAAATTGAAGGTGTTTTACAACATTATTTATGAACTTATCTCTCATTAGGTAGGTTCAATTATTTTTGTAGAATAATCACTAATTATGTTCCCTATTTTTAGAAATATGTACACCTTTTACATGCAAAAATAAAAATATGATATACTTTTGAACTCAATTTCTAGTTTTATTTTATACAGACACTGAGTTTTGAGTTGTGAAATGCATATTTACCGTGTTTCATAGTACCTATTTACAATATTAGTGCCAGAGTTGTTCCTGATAATTCGATTTTCAATGTATTTATAAGGGGATCCTGGGATCTAATGTATGTGTATTTATACAGATATTAAACTCCCTGTTATTTTAGTGTTATTGCGCAGATATTCTAACATACTTCATAATTTATAAGCTCTATTTAAAATTAGTGACATTTAACTTTTGATTTGTACATTATCATTTAATATTTAGATTTAAGGTTTATTTAGTTGGTCACCCTTAGAGCACATTATAATTCACATAATTAACAATATCAATAAGCAAATAAACTTTTTAGAAAGTCCAAATTTCAAACATGCCTATTTAAATACCTATAACCAGTTTTATTTATTACTGATTTAACTACATACAATTTCCAACATTTAAAATATGCATGGAGGAATTGCTCAGAATCACTAGTGGTTTACAATGATGAAGAGTATTCATGAAAAGGCAGAAATATTGAAATATTAAATTTAGTATCTGTTTCAGTTTTTATAAGATTCTGAAATAAACTAAGTAAAACAATATTCCGTCGATAATGTTTTTGGTCAATGAGAACTTTAACCATTTTTTCTAAACTTTCATTGATTTACTTTTTATCAAATAGGCACACACAAGCTTCGTTTGTATTTAGATGCTTTAAAACTATCTTTATATAAGAGTTAGAAGGTACAAATATATTTGGAATCCTGTGGGTTGCATCCTTAGTTACAATCATATGTCAAAATTTGTCACATTTATGTTCAAATGTATTAGTTTGATTTAACAATTTAAAATTACGAAGTAAACGCATGCACAAACGACAACATACATGATTGTCAATATTTAAAAAAACTTTTTGTTGTATTTGACCCCAAACTCCTCCAATATATATATATATACATACGATGTCAACAGTTGTCCAGTAATATAACGTAAATATCTAAGAAGCACGCCAAGATTATTAGTTCCACAGGAATCAGAACTCATTTTGAACGGATCTAATTACTTAGGATAGTACACTACTGGCTACTGCCTTGTACACGAAATTAAACCAGCTTAGTGGCAATCCTCGCTACTCGACTGGTTGTAATATACATCGGTTATTACGGATGGTTATTAATTCTTCAGAAGCGTGATGGAGAATTGAAACTAAAAGGACATCATATCGCTTCATACATCGCGCTACAATACGAAGTTCCTCTGCATTTCGTAGCAAATTTGGCGACTTTTTAAGTTTGCTAAATTGACCTTTCATACTGTCATCCCACATATTGTGAGCGTGATTCGTTATTTAGTAAGCAACAAGACTGTGATAAATGTTTCGCTTTCAAACAAGCAACATCGTGCCGAAAGTCAATACGCAATGGGATGTTTAGGGTAATTTTACGGGAAGTATCAAATTAGGTATACTAAATCTTGCAACAAATTTTTGTTCACTTTTAGTGAAAATGCTTTGAACATGGACCCTAACTGGACAGTTTAAGTAGTCACTAGACTAGCCAGTGGAAATGTCCAAGTATTATATAATAGATGGTGTACGCTTACAGAAGCATTTTTTCGCAATAACAAAATCGCATAGGCAAATTCATTTTTCACAAAACGTAAAATGGTTGCAATAGCATATGTATGAGAATGTTACTTTATTCCAATAGCGCCATGCTAGAATATGGCATACCTGGATCCTGTAGCGATGAAGGTTTCCGACACAAAATCCTAACATTATTTTATCACGTGTTATCTTCTCGCGTCATGATAAGAAATGATAGAACATAGAAGAATTTTACTGATGTTTTATTTCTTAGATTGCTTGCTGCTATTGCGAAGATAACGTAGCACTTTTAATTATTTAACCAATTATCATTAGATAGGGCACACAAATCCAAATCAGCATTGTCACAACTTAAGACATCCTGGACACCAATAATTAAATAATCCCATCGATTTATTGTAACTTTTTAGACACACTTTTCTCATGATTCCAAATTTGTGTTAAAAATTGATTTTTCACTTCACTCACAATGGAATCACGACTGTTGTTTATGATTTTTAAAAATGCGTCGTTGATGCACTGTTTTATCATTGGGCCTTGACCAAATTTATTTCGATGTTGGTTAGGTTGAACTTGTTTATATGTATGTTATCTATCAGCGACATATACTTATAAATATTGCTGAAAATTTGTATGTTTTCAATAATTAAAATTAATAAATAATACTTCTGTTGAATTGATGAACATGAAATGAAGATGCAACGTATGTCTTGATTGCAAAGAATCCTTATTGAAATACTAATTACATATAGTTCGAAATTAGTGCGTTAAAATGTAATGCAAAATATTCGCGTGCTGGTACACCTCTCTACCCTGCATTAATAACTATCATTTCAACATAATTTTAAATATCGTTATGAAAGTTAGCGACTACATAGAGAATTAAGATGTTTTGCCAAAATTGCAATTCGAAAAAAGTAAAACTTGGCAGCGTCGCGTCCCGGCGTAGACGTAAAATAATTTGATAGTTTATACAAATAGCCAATTCGGTTGCAATATAATGAAACTGGATTTTTTCGAAAAAAAATAAGAGAATGAATGATAAAATTATTAATACAATAATAATTCATTTCCTGATTGTTAAAGCGATAACTAGGTTAATATAATAAGACATTATATATTTTGATAGCAGTGCTCGTTTTTGAGTTAGAAATTTGGGTAAGGCTTTAGTGCGACAAGGAAAGAGATGGTGTTTTAGAAGTCTACTTCTTTACTATTGGCTCCTAGCGCTGAGAGGTGGGGCTAGATAGTGCGACGGTGCACAATGGCCGCGTGGATAAACCCATATAATATTAGAAGCCAACTGACGAACTCCAAGGTAAGATGATGATGCAATCGTTAAAATTGACCGTTTTCGAAGACTGTCAGTTAACAACCATTATAAAATGTAGCTTTGCGATTTATACAGCAAATAGGATGCGGCATTTTATCGAATAAATGATTTTCAACTGATGCAACAAAATCTATATCTAAAGAATAGTTACCTTTCTTTAAAAGAAACTGTTCGAGGTAAATCTATATAGATTTTAAAACCACAAGGTTTCCTTATGGATAAAAAGCATTGGTCCAGTGTGGATGAAACGTATATTGCTTGAATATAAGCGCTATCCACATTGAAAATCAGGCCTATGGTTAAATAATATATTGCTAACGATTCATTGAAAAGATTACCATATCAGAACAAAATGAGCATAAGTAAATATTACCACTGTACCCCCTACTTGCTATTCCTGTGAAATAAAAGTTATGCAAAATAGTGTATTCGCCAAGATGTAAAATGATGTAGGTACTAAAAAAAATCAGATGTATAGTATTTCGCTTTTATTTGTCAAAAAATCGCTACAAACGCAACAGTACAAAATCATAAATATTACAATAGTACACAGTTATTACAATAAATTATCAAAACGTAGTATTACATATTGTGCTAGCAGTGGATACAATATAAATGGTGACATAACAATTCGCAATGAAAGTTTACTATCAAATGACATACATCGACAACAGCAAAACTAAGATATCTTAATGCACTTTACTGGTTTTTAATTTCAGGCACTCGCCACTTTTCGGTAAGGCGTCGGATTGGTGAAAAACGAATAAACGAAACCATCGAATGAGGAAAAACAGCGACCCATAAAAAAAAACCGCTGATTCAAGGTTAGAACACGAACGCTGCCAAATTGTACCGCGGCAGACTGTTGCTATGCTGGCCGCAGCCGTCTCCACCACTCGTATGCTTCGAGGCCGTCGGTCGCAGTGAAGGGGCTCAGCCAGGGGGATCCGACTATTCTTTGCACAAAACTATCCGCGTTACATCTGAAAACTGAAAGAAAAATTCTAGTATTCCGCATTCAATCGCAACACGCGAACACATATGGCAGATTCATAAGAATGAAAACAGAACAGTAATAACAGCAATCACACGGCCTGTACAATTTTACGGCCAGCGAAACGACTGAATCCACTGCTGGTCTTCAAATTATTTCTTGAGGAAGCGTCAACATTAGGGCGTGGTAACGCTCGAGCCGTCCATATAGGAGAGAGAAAAAGACTGACTAGCGAAAAAACAGTCAAGCCCAATTTCTCTTTCCTACGCGAACGACTCTGGTCGAGAAGTCATCAGGTACTTTTGAAAGCACGAGGAAATACCTGCACTGAAACCAAATTCATTAATAGCAAGTCGCACATTGAAAATAATTGGTAACCTAGTCAAATTAAAGGATCAAAAAGCACGCGGGAACAGCAAACAATTATTACTGCGACCGACACGGTGCAAACTCCCGCTCGAAGTGATCCGCACAGTTACGTAATTCAGAAGAGGCCAAAAACAAGCCGCGTGTGCGCTAAATGTATACTGAATAGAACGTATAAAAATTAGAAATGGATGCGTCGGCTTCGATGTTTTATTGTTTGCATTTTAAAATATTTAAAACAGATCGAAAAACTTTTTGACAAGATGGCGTCACCGAACAATGCGGAAGTTGCAAAATTAGGTCGCGATTAAATGTCGAATAATAAAATGCTAAATCATTGTAGCCGCGCAATCCACTGGTTAAACCGAATAGAAAACTTTTGAAATTTATTGAAAGATTACACTGAGCAAGAGAATTGCTCGGAATATTCAAAGTATAAATTTACTGAATTGAAAAGAATTGAAGCGGAGGAAGCGTGCGTTCGCGTCGGACTTTGCAATTTGAATGACGTCGCTTCGCAGAAACGGAAACGTTTCAAGCCGAAAGTGTTCCCTCCCCGCCCGCAGATTTCCTACTCGCTGCTGTGCGCGCGCACTCATGGCCCTCATCGCACTCTGCAGTAGCGCGCGCCGAACTACTACCCGCCGGCCCCGCAGCAACACTCAGAGCGCTCGGTGATGTAACCGCCGATCGATCCCCGCACCCTTGCTGGATTTTTTTTCATGAAATTATTTACCATACGTACGCCTATGCTTTTGCAGAAGATTATAATATTTACCAACACAAAAATCTCAGAGCAGTGTACTGCAAAATACACTAGTGTTGGAATGAAGGGCGTCCGCGCTTTACGGATTATATGTAGGGTAAATTATTTGATATGACCCAATGCAGCAAAAATATTTCAGCATACATTAAAAAAAAACATAGAAATTAATCACATTTAGAAAACGGAGTCCAAATATTATAGCTTAATATATTAAATGAAAAATGTTAGGGCAAACTGTATTTTCCTTGGTGCACTTATATATTGATTTGCATTTTTTATTTTTTTTACGTGTAATTAATAAAAACAGATATATTTATTTATTTAAAACTGCATATTAGTTACATGTTGCGTGTTGATAATTTATTGGCGTATCAATTTAACTTCAATACAACTTAGCACTCCCGTATGACCGTGTAAAAATGAATGTTCAAACAAAAGGCCGTCTCCCTGGCTAGCGTTACGGCCTGTGCGACAAGAACCGAATCAAGTGTGGAACTGACAGAGCGGCAGAGTTGGTGCCCCATGAGCCGACAGCGGAGTCGCCGGAGTGGCGGTGGCAGGGCATGAGCAGTCACAGGTCGAGAAGGGATTCTCAAATGAATGGACTAGTACAATTTTTCACAGAAACCTATTTGTTCTAAGCCTAGTTCTAAGCACAGTTCACAACTATCACATAAAAAAATATCGAAAAACAATATGCATAATTTAAAACACAATAGTTATATTAGGAACATTTTGATTTTATTCGTTAACTATACACTACAAACGATATAAATATATATGCGAATCTATACAATAGGAATTTTAAAACCATTCACATGTTATGTAGGTCACCGTTTACACGATTTTGATTTCAATTTAAAAGAAATAGGTATCCGGAATAATGGTTGCAATAATCATTAAAGAAAAGTGTTAATATTGATACATTTATTTCATCGGTTGTTCTTTTGATTTCAGATTGATTTTTTACATATCGACGGCCTGGTTCCACAGTGATAAAACTAGAAATTTGTAATTTTGAGATATGGCCAATCAAAATGTTGACTCACCTAACCTGACTCGTGAAAAGTGTGGCTTATTATTTGTATTACTTTTTTATTCAAATAGGTGGTCAATAGTTTATAGTTTCAGGATTGAAGGTTGTTTCTTTATGGAACGCCACGATTCACAAAAATATATTTCGATATATATGTAAATGGAACTGAGAAATTACTTAATTTTGCTAATTCTCATGTGAAAATATCTATCTTTTCAGAGAAAACCTGTACATTTTACAAGCTGTACTTTTGTGGAACTGTAGAAGAGCGGTGTTCGAATATGACGATCTTAACTCAAAACATCAAATTTTGGACTTATCGTCCATGGAACTGGGTCATCGATTATAAACAAAATAGAATAATTCGATTCTGCGACAATATTCCATGAATAATGAATATTAGTGGCATTATTGTTTACGTCACGAAGTAAATGCCAATTCAATTAAGGACTTGTTGTCATATGTTAAGAACTTGTTGTCCCAATGTTATTTGTATTAGCTATAGTGGACGAAATTAATACATTACATATTTATATCAGGTAAGAATATTATCAGTATCGTATAATCCTAATAATAATTTAAAATTTCATAATAATACTCTCATCGTGGATTTGATATGTATTTACTCTTCCTTCAAGCACTCCATACATTGCAATAGAAAAATCAAGAATTAACGATGTAAAAAGTTGAGATCATGACTGATTTCTATAGAACGAAGCAAGTTGTAACTCTCTTTGTCACTTTGAGCATGAAGGCACCGAATTTAGATGGCCTGTAGAAAAGAGAGGGGTGAAGAGAGGGGCCCGTTGGGCACGTGCGACGGTCGCTGACCCCCCCACGTGCCGCGGCCCTCGCCACGTGGAGCACCGGGCCCTTTCTCTGAACTCTACTCGAGCCGCAGCTTTCTCCTAGCTACAATCGCACACTTTCATTTTCATCTTCCATTCCTGCGTCGTTTCAACTTAGCATCTTACTCTACTCATCACAGACATATTATTTAGAAATAATATCATCATAATCGGATAAAATAACAAAGTATTTAGTTCTACAAAATTCTGTAGAACTAAATACTCTGTTATTTTATTCGATTATAATGGAGTTCTACTAAGTAAATGCCAATTCAATCAATAATATCACCATATTGATAATATTACGTTACAGCAGGAGATGATTGATAATATCGTCGCTGTTCTGAAAGAATCGCTAAATCGAAAAAATTGCATATTGAGTTAGTCATAACATAATTTTCCTTATTTCAAACTCTACCGTATGGAAGAGCACACTTATATTTATGAATTACGCTTTTACTTAAAAACAGTTTTGTACAAACACATAAAATGGAAAACGTATAGCATTTCAAACATTTGACAAACTTCAATGTCCAATTACTTAAAATCAGTATTTTTCAGTTAGTGTCTTCTTCCAGAACAACGACGATATGTAAATGTATCGATTGAAAATATACTCCAAATCCTTAAAACACCTTTAATTCGCAGTGATAATTGCCAGGTTACAGATCATTTCGAGTTATCGAGTCATTCAAGTGCTGAATTGAATCAACTATTAGCATTACCGATCGAAAGTACGAATCGTACGAATGGTGCGAATTTTGCTATTCTCGAATGCTTTTACATTTAGCACTTTTAAGGTAGGTATTAATTGTCCATTCTTGGTGGAAAGGCATCATATTTTAAAAATGAAGCACACTTTGTTTGTACTGCTTTCACATGTTTATAATAATCAGGAGCGGTTTCGCTCATCGTGACCATTATCAACTGATGAACTGCTTTAACATTTAGTTTTATTTAAGAAATTAATAAAAATATCTTAACTAATTTATCATTTATTGCATATAAAGTGTTTTGTATCATACAAACAAGTTCCACTTTTTCGATTTCTAAATTTTGGTATAAAAGTAATAGGAAAAAATATGTTGCCTTATTTCTATATTGATATGTCTTGTCTAATTGTGATAGAGAACATTTAGAAAAATTATCTTGCTTTCCCTAAAGGGGCCCCCAAAAAGCTGGCAAACAATACCAAGGTCAGGCATCAACGAAGGAAAATACGTCGACTTAAATAAATTTAGACGCCCTAAACCAATCTTTACTAACAAAACCGTCGACACGGAACGACCGAGTTCTAGCAATTACACGCAGAATTGAAATATATTGTATTGGGTACCTAAATACTACAATCAATAATCGATAAAAAATCAATCATGAATCGACACGATTTTCTAACTTGGTGTATTATTAAATAATTGTCTTAGCCATTTGTCGTCGCATAAAATATTGAAATTGAAGTGGAGAGGTAAGGACATGCCCACTGTATTGTTACATCAATCAGTATTGACACTGTTTTTGGCATAAAGCAAGACTGCATAAACACGTTTTTCAAAAATGAAGAAGCACATTAATTACGGCATTTGACCTATTCTAAAAATATTTGGTAATATAAAGGTGTCACAACATACCTATAAGTACCTGCATTATATTAAAGAAATTACTTCAAAATTTTATTTTGATAGCTTTATCAAGAAATAGAATCGGTAAGTAATTATGATAATATTACTGATTAATTGTAGCCTACTAAATTTGTGAAATGAAAATGCATAGTTCGATTACTATCATATTCAGATTTTCCGATAAAGCTTTTTTACAATTTTGTAATTATTTTTTTAATTTTATTCATTTTTTTACGAATGATTCTGCAACCTAGTACCATATATAAAACGAACTTGTTGTAATTGCTCTCTAAATATATGTAGCGTAGGTATACATAAATATTTAAGTGAAATAACTATTAACCGAGAAACTTCAGAGTGTGTCCGCCACTGAACCGATACTCAAAACATTGGTAAATAGGTACATAATATTATTTTTTTACGACAAAATCAGAATTGATACTTAAATCTGTGATCATCGTGTCATTAGTATTTACCGCGTGAATGCAAAACGTGAAAAGTTATGTTAGTTACGTAATGTGTATCCAAACCAGGTATTTTTTACTCTTGATGCCTCCTCATGCAAAAATGCGGGTTTAATGTACTTCAAAAATAGTACCTCAGACGTAGTTTTTCGTAAATTAGTCAAATGGTCGCAGAACGATAGTTGCGTTTGAAAAATAGTTATACGCTTCAAACAGTAGTGCCAAAATGTGTAACAACATTTTTGTATTAGTTCATTCAAAAAGCAAATATAACAATGGGATAACACTTACAAAATCAATTCAACGAGACAAGTTTGATAGAAACAACACACTTTCAAAATATTCGATTCAGCTTGTGTCTCCATAATGACATTAGATTGTGAAATTATTTTATTCCCGCCGTAACTCGCTAGGCACTCAAACAAAGAACAAAGTTTCAAATCGGTCGAGTTTCCCGCGCATAGGCTTGCACCGCATGTATTGATTGGCAGAGTGCGCGGGCGCAGAGTATCTGGGTCACACGTGCGGTTGTTCCCCCACCAACCGGCCTTGGCTTACTTCCCTCTGTTCCTCACCGCGCTCGCCTCTTGTACCCATCGTCCCTTGGCACCCTCTCGTCTCTTACTTTCCCGGTTCGCCAACAACGTTGGCTTTGTGTAGAATCGGAAAATGTAGTTAGCCTCCGAACGTACCTAATACTTCACTATGAAAAAATCTGTCTTATCATTTCTACAACATAAAATAATAATAATTATATTTTGACCAAGCGCAAGATTTACATAGGTATTATTACTTATTAATCGCAAATTAAAGCTAAACCAACTCGCAGTATGTAGGTACTACAATATTTAATATGAATTATTCCCAAACTCAGCAAACGCTCATTTGAAATGCCCTATGAATGTTTATGTTTCGTAAATAATACAAAATCCAACTATTTCAGTTAGAAGCTGCATTACGAATCGAATAAGAAACTGTAGGAAACGATAATAGTGACTTCTACTTCGACTGATCTGTTAGGTGGCACACACCCAAAAGAAATAAGCATCCATGTATTGTTATATGTACTTTTACGCGCTCATCAACATTGTTGACAGTATAACTCCTTACATATTATAAAATAGAGCCAGCCAACACTTTGGTCGTATTAGCAATCGTCATTATATTATTCAATTTAATCGCGTTCAATTAAAGTCATATTGTACCTACAAGAAACTAAATATACACACTAGCGTAGCAAGAGGGGTGGCATTTTCGAAAATGAATAGAAAATTTCGACGGTACCAAATAAATATTTAGTCATACTTTTTAGTCAGACAAAATATACTTTTCTAGGGGCGACATTTTTGAAAATGAGTAGAAAATTATGTAGGTAATAAACAAATGAGAATTGTTATGCCTTTTGATTCGCTGACAAAATGTATTTCTTGTCTGAAAGATCTAAGAATAATTATGAAGCATCAATGTCGCAAATATTGAAATGCTTTTAATTTATTTTGTCGCAAATGTGCTGCTAGCTGTGAAAGAAGTTTTTCGAAAATGAAATAACTATAAAAACAATTTAATATCAACAGTGAGCAATATGCGATTAAAAAATACTTTCAATAGCACACCAAATGGCAGATAAAATAGATGTTGATAATGTTGCTGACGATTTTGTTAAGCGAGGAAAAATAAATTTGCTATAATTTTTTTTTTAATGTTATTTCGGTAAAATCTAATGAATATCTTATTCTAAATCGATTCACAACTTTTAATTCGTTTTTATGTTTCCATATTAATACTAAATTTTAGTTAAATGACTTATAGATTTTTGACACATTTGAAAAACTAACCTGTGGGACTTTATACTTAAAAAAATTTTGTCTGCGATGCAATCTTCTGCGTCGTAGTGTTAATGAAAAAAGACTAGGTAATTTAAAAAAATAAATTAAAAAAGTAATTTAAAACCCACGATTATTGTCAATATAAAATTAACACTTTTGAGAAAATTGAGAGAAGACATTTGTCAGGATTGTAAAAATATAGTATGTTTTTCAAGAAGTTATATTTATTCTTCATAAAAAATTTCTGCCTGCGACGCAATGATTTGCTTCATAATGGTTACAAAAAGGTGGGGGGGGGAATTGAAGAACCCCCCGGGTGGCACAAACCCTAGCTACGAAACTGGGTATACATTGAAACTCAAATTCTAGCACTCTTCCGCTCTACATTGCGGGATTGGTGGGATGCTCAAATTTATCATTAATAAATTAAGTTGGATGATATAAAGTTTTTGATGTGTAAGTTTATCGTCTTCAAAGTACTCATATTTAATTAAAATAAAACGATGAATAACACTGTGTCAAAAGACTAAAGAAAGGCTTGACAGCAGTTATAATAAAATTATATATTTTTAAAAACTTGATGGCAATAATAACGAACAAGTTGACCAACCCTGTTTTAGAATACACCTATTGTCTTAATACGAACACACTGTGTCAAAACGATTTTTTTTTTTTGAATGACACATGAGTTGATATATTCATTATAGATCACACTAGGTATAAAACGTTTTTAAAAATCTACTATTGCGTGATTTCGATCAAGCTCAGAAAATTAATCGACTATTAATATTTATGTCTCATTGGAATACTTTGTTAAAGTTATAATAAAAGATATTCACGGTGAAAACAAAAGAAATAAACTTGGTATAGGTAAGCTATACATCCAAGTTAGCAGCTCAGGGCGTTAGAGCGTCGAAGTGAAATAAAAGTAGAGTTTGATGCCAATTTTGGAAAAGAAAACTAATTTCATCTCGCTTGGTGCAAGGCGTAGTGTCTGTGTTTGTTTCGAATGAGAATACTGATTATAGGTAGATACCTAGTTATATACAACTTGTAACACGACGAAAATACAAACCACATGAAAGTATAGCAAAGTTTAGAGCTAAACTGATGTTACTATGAAATACCTGATTGAATACATAAATATAACGTTTCATAAAACTGTCGATTATTTGATTTAATTTCATTTTTTATTTTTTGTAAATTTTCTGACAGTAATGAGTACTCCAGAGAATCAGGAAAGTTAAGCTAGTTATCCAAACAAATAAATTTTCGGCAAGTTTTGTAACAATGAGATAAAAATGCCAACAAACGAAACAACAATGCAAACGCGGTCAGCGTAACCGACAAAATTCAAGGTTATGTTTCTTGAACAAAGACAATTAAACAATTCATCCATGTTACAAGAATACAGTATCCAAGTAGGTTAGTATCTAGCTATAGATAGAGTGTATAGGTGACTATGTGTGTCTATCTACTCCGACGGTGCTTCTCAAAATGTAAAATAGATCGTTGTTCGGTGCGACAATAATTGTCAGAAACTATCCAATGAATTGGAGATCATTGAACCTGATATGCAAGTTCAACTGATATGTTTGAATGACCGTTTGCTTGACCAAATTTCATTTTTGATATGGGAAAACACAATAATCAGTGTTATTAGATTAGATTCATATAGTTCTGATGTTCGCATGATGCCGAAATAGATATCAACGATTTTACATAATTCTGGAGGAACTAAATGCATTTCTATTTTTTAAACTTATTTACATGATTAATGTAATGTGTTATTATAATGGAGTTCTAAAACGTAAATGTAAATTGAATCACATTTTTAATGGCAGGCAATAGCGATTAATGTACCTACATAAGGTTTTATCGCATAATATGTTAATACATCTAAATTAATGAAGCGTAATAATAAATCTTTTCATACATTCATTTATAAATTTTCAAAGCTTTCAAGATTAAGTCGAATACAATACACAGTCTTGTACTAGCTCGCTTTGCAGTTATCTTATCTGCACATATAAATTATAATACATAAACGGATATCGCTATTTTTTGGTTCCTTTTTAATTTCCTCAATGAAAAGATAATAAATGAACATTTGATACTGTTAAATTAGCAGGAAATAATTTATGTTCCTTAGTCAGAAGTATTTAAAAATGGCTGAATCATATCATAACTTTAAAATATGCTTTAATTATATCGAACCCTCTATAAAATATTTGTAAATCTTTTCCCAGAATACTTTTAGTTAAATGTGGTTATTTCTTTGAAACTGTAATAGAAAGCATGGATGATAGTCACTAATAAGTTTAACCTGAATATATTTACTGCAGTTAATGAAAGTAATTATACATTAGTAAGTTCCCCAAATTAATATATATATTAATTATTCCATTTTCGATAATGACAATTTAACATTCTGGAAATTTATGCCTGCTTTCTACATGTTGAATACATAGAAGTAATACTACTAGTATAAATAATAATGAGTAGAAACACAGTAAAATCGTATGTGCCCATAACTAAAATGTATTATTTAAGCTAGCAACATAATTTTAAAAATAAAACACAATTCATTTGTACTACTTCCACATATTTATAATGAGCGAAACCGGTCCTGATCATTATAAATATGTGGAATTAGTACAAATGAATTGTGTTTTATTTTTTAAAATATAATGTCTTTCCACCAAGAATTGACAGTTAACACCTTAAAAGTGATTAGCGACATAGTGTTTGATCCAATCAAAATTAATTATGTGAACATATTCTTTGGACTCTCAGATTTGTAAACGAGAAAGATTCAGAGTCACTGGTTTAGAGCGAGATTAAATTTGGCGGTTTCTAGCGCGGCAACAGTGTACAGTAAAAAATATTCGCTGGCGCATTTTTAATTTAAAAAAAGTCTACATAACCCACCTACATGTGGGAAGCTATAATACCAATGTAACGTGAATGTTCGTATAGCTCGCGATAGTTCGCGGCATTATTCAACTGTAATACGACATAATGTGTTTCAAAAATATTGAGCTAGGTACCAAACAATACAAAAAATTATATTTTTAGAATAAACAATTTTTCTTCATATTATCGTTTATTATTAGTTGTTAATTTTGTAGTTTTGCGACATCAAAACATTTTCATTTACGGTCGTGCTTACATTTTATAACTACCCAATGTAGGTACAGATCTACATGAATAATAATAAATATGTATACCAACATAGGTACCTAGTATTTAATACTTTTATGTTTAGTTTGATTCCATTGATAAAGTTCCGACAGGAAACGTAATATGCAAGTTTTGTAGATCTGATGTTTCTCATAGGGCTAAAGATGGCAAAGTATTAAGTTCTTTAAAGTATTGATAGAAGTCGTAAATAATTTTTTCGATATGCCATCTTCATAACTAAGAATTCGATGTCTCGTCAATCAACACTTTAATTTGAAAGTATCACGATCATTTTTCATTATATAAACATAAATTAGATAAATATGTAAAATTTATTGTATGTTTTGACATCGTGATAAATGACTCAATTATAAATAGTTACATCCACATTGGGAACGCAAAGGCTACATAAACAATGAATTATAAAGTTTACTAATGAACATCAATGAATAAAAACCAATTTGTTTATCTTTTTCTCACCAACACCAAAGTTCTTACTAGTTTTATACGATTTAAAATTATGGTTACGCATATGTACTAGAGTTCTATGAACTTCAAGTATATCAATGTATCTACAATCTAATAATGTCAGTGCAATAAGAACACAATACTTTAGAAAACGTGACCAGAGTAGAAAAGGTGGTTTGATCGTTCATAGATTACTTGTAACATAAAAATTGTTCATAGGTACGTGTAATATAAAAAGAATCGCGCTACATACCTACTAGGTACCTATTATTATTTAACCCGATTTATTATGATGATGAAATAACTATAATTCATAATAGAACTAATGGAAAATACATAATGACCGAAATAATTAGTCAGAGGATTAATGACGCATCAAATTTTATTTGCTAGTGGAAATAGTGAGTTATTATCAACGGCAAGGAATTTGATTGAGTGCTGATAATCAAGAAGTCTTTCAATTCCGCGTGGATAGTGTTATAAATAAACGATTCAATTTTCCGGACATATCTTAGCAAAACAGCAAAACAGCAAAACATCACAAATTGTTATTGTTTAAATGTGTACGTATACGCAATTATTGTTAAAAAATCTCACCTGTCAGATGGAAGTTGTCGAACTACTCACGAGTGGCGCTGGCAGAAGATGTTCTTGAGACCTCAAACGTCAAAGTGGTGTCCTCGGTTCTCGATGATCGGAATCGTATTCGGCAAGTGCTTGATGGGTTCGTTGTCTGTTGAGAAATGAGAAAACTGAAGAAGCTGAGTTCAGTCGAAGCGTTTCCCTACGAATAAAATAAAATACAATGCTACACATCGCAAAGTAGAAGAGCTCAGGCCGCAGCGCTCTCACAGAAGTACCTACGGTGAACAAGATTCACAAGACTTGGTATATGGACCGCACCAGTATCCACCCAGAAATACTGTAAAACTCCACATATTAAAGATTTTGAAACTTACGAATTCTACAAAAATACGTTTTCTTCATTCATATTAGAATTAATGAATAACATTGTTCTAAATAAAGATTTTTTCATAACAGTCATCTAGTATCTTTTGAGAACGTTCTATAATGTTGCTCAGAAGCCCACGGCGCAGAGTCATTTTACAGAATGTATAGAACGTCGTCATCGCCATTTATGAATTTCGGCCAAATTCGGCTTTATATGTGCTTAGCATTGAAGAGTTTTTTCTGAGGGCAAATAATAATGCAATGCGGTAGTGATTTGACTTATTTGGTTTATATGTATGTGTACCTCAAGATGTTCGCACAGTAAAGGCAGAGTACTTTTATAAAATTAATTTAGTAACAACAAGTTATAGCATACAGTCATACAATTTATTTTATATACTAATGTATGGCTTACATACATACTTATATTTTATTATAATAGTTTATATTAACCAAGCACTCATTTTTGGCCCTTTCGCACGAAAGTCTCTTAAAAGTTTTTTATAAAGACTCCTGCTTCACGCGGAAAGTAAAAGCTAATGAAAAGTCCTCATACTATGTGGCGGGACAAATTAAAAATTGGTTTGTCTCCACGAAGTATTATAAATTAACAATAATGCTGTAGGTAGGTATATTTTAATGTCCCAGTAATTCTACAATGTAATCCAATACCAGAAAAAAGTTAGTACAAGGTACCTATTCTGGCTCAGTTTCATATAGAAATCTACTACCAGTGACATCTATATTTGAATAAATATAGCAAAATGACGGTCACGCCATTTTTTATAAAGGTGAGGCAAAAGCTTCCAATAGCTAGCCACATCTCTTCTTAAAAAATGGTTTCATTAGACATTGGCAACTAAGAAGTATCAAAATAGCAACTGATAGATTTGTATAACAGTTGATCTTTAATACAGTTTTCTAAAAAACATAAATAAGTATGACGCTTAAGTTGAAGTGAATTAAAGTATAAAAAATACCGTTCACTGTTTGACAGTCACCGAAGCTATATCTGCCTTTTACCGTTGATGGTTAGTGGAGTCCATGGTTGGGTCAACTTTCCGTTTATTAACATATCGACTGTGGAAAGGAAAAAGGGACGTAATCCACATCAAAAATATTGTGTATAACTCACACAAAACGTGCCAATACACTATATTTATATATAGATATATAATGTATCGACTGTAGAAATGCAAAAGGACTTATCCTTCCGACTCCGGATTTAATTTTAACCAATTATCACCAATTAATTTTCCAGTAAAAAATCTTCTGTCCACAAACGATTATCATTTATAGGGTCGTTTCGCCAGTCCTCGGCCAGTTAAGCAACCGGTGTACTTTCAACAGGGATTTTAAGTCAATGAATGATAAATACATTTATTTCGCTGTTATTCCATTAAACAGGGATTAAGCAATGTAACCAACTTAAAATAAAATAGTTAATATTGTACCAAGCAAAAAATAATAGAAGTTTACAAAAAATGCCATTTCTCCCAGTGCTCGGCCCTCTAAGTCTAGTGTTCAGTCCCCTATGTCGCCAGTGCTCGGCGCTCAAAAGGAATATCGCAGTAACGGATATCATAAATTTTTCTCTTTCTCTCTCGTTCTGCTTTGATGTGAGCAAAAGAGAAAAAAAATAAGACGTTATCGGTTCTTCTCTACATACGTACGGTTGTGTCACTTCGCATACTTTCAAACAGAGCCGAATCGAAAATCAATTTATGTAAATATTTTCAAAAGTTTTTTTTAACTGACAAATTTTCGTAATATCGATACAATGTGCAAACACTTTATCAACACTTATTTTTTTTTCAGTCATCATTATTTAATATTTATGTTTATTTAAAACCATGATTACCAACGGAAATAAACGAACATTTACTAGGAAAGTAATTTCCTTAGAGAAACGTCAAAAATTCTGGATCGATTTGAACTCGGCAAGAAAGTCTTATGAATTTCGAAGTAAAGTAATTTATTCGTAAATTATGCCGTAGAGCTATTTCAAGACATAACTTTTCTATATCTCCCTATCAGAAATATTTCGTTTCAATAGTGAAAATCAGTCGAAAAATTAAAATTATAATGCTTTTGGCACATTATAAATTATGACCTTATCTTAAAAATAGCTAGTTAACATAGTTCTGCATTCAACTAACGATTTATCCCTGCTTATTCGAAAATAAAAATGGTCGAATACCTTTCTATTTCTTGCAAACGATATAACGAAAATATGTCAGTTAAAAAGAATCTGTTAAAGATTCGTAAATAAATCACCAACCAACCAACAAACAAAACCAATTCGATTCTGGTAGAACGAATGTCAAGAGCGAACATCTTATATATATTTAGACATACTGTCGATCAGATAATTTAATAATGCTCAGCCGAGGGGCTGAATACAGGACACTTAGTCGATTTCATTATGCCAGTAGTCGGCCGTCTAATATCTAATTAAATATTGAGGTTATTCCATATTTTTATCTCAATACCCCTGTAAAATACTATATTATCTATAACAAAAGCACTTACCACGCAGAATTCAAGAAATGGTAGATCAAACATGCCTTTTCAAGTTGACCACAGCGGCTATTTTTTTGTTAGTGATCTCCATACAACATGAATTTGTCGAAACTTGCGAAGTAAAAATGTGCTTTTTTAAATTGCGTATTGCATCATATAGGTCAGTATAGTGCTGATATACATTGGCAAGTGGCAAGACTACCTACACGAATTAAAAAAATCTGTTTTTTTTTAAATATCCGCTATTATTTAAGTTTTACGCTCAAAGGGCCGACTACTGGCGACGGCCGACTTTAGGAAGAAGCACACTAATCGTCAACCTCTGTGGTCTAGTGGGAACACCTTTACCTTAACCATCAGATAGGTTCAGGTTCAAGTCCCGTCATGTTCAATATCAAAATTAGATTTGAGATGTTCGTGATGTCTTTTCTTCTCGAGTTGATCTCGAATGGCTTATCTGATTCTTGCGATTAAGTTTCAAAATACTTGGCGCATTGGCAATTATTAGCTGTATTGCCATGCATATATTTTATTTTTATAAAAATGAAAAAATATTTGTCTTCTAATAATATTTTTTTTTTGGATAAATTTGATGAATAATGATTATAATTCATCATATTAGCCTAAGGTAAGAAATTTTTTAATAATAATTTTATATTTAATTTATGAAAATTAACATAACAAATTTCGACTTAATCTATACATTTTTTAAGAAGTATTTTTAATAAGTCGTCAAAGATACGTATGGATTTATATATTATCGTTATTATGTATACATTGCCCATCCCTAATAATAAAATAGTTTATTTTGTAGTGTTAGGAGTTATTTCCAACAATTTACTTACTCGTTATTGTACATAATACATTATAATATCCACCCTCGTCTTAGTGATAAGGGAGTAGAGCGGTGGCCAAGCCCCTAACAAAAAAAATATACACACCCAAGGGGGCTTATACTTATGTTTGTTCATATATAAACTATCGTAGGTCTACGCCCACAATTTGGCGACTGTTTAGTATGCCTGAATCCTAGCTGGAACCATTGAGGGTTGGATTGCTTATTTTGACACAATACAATGAAATAATGTCGGCGTCCGTGGCGCAGTTGGTAGCGTCGCTGGCTACGGTTACGAATGTCTCGGATTCAATTCCCGGTGCGGACGGTTTTCATAGATTGATCTTTCAATCGATTTATGGATTTCTGTTCGTAGTCTGAGTCCTCCCTCCCACCCATCCCATCCTCACGGGGTCTTGCGAGAGCGATTAGCTAACCACTAGTCCTGTCCTGCCCCTATCCTTCTATCCCTACTCTCTTCGAAAAAAGATAGGTTGAGCAACTGATTAACACGTTGTTCTCGTAGAAAAATTCTGTTAAGATACCTCCGTTAGGAGACCATATGCTCCACATTGGGGGCGGACATGGAAAAAAAACAATGAAATAATTAGCTTAATATACATCAGGTCTGGGTAATCTACCGCCCACTAGCATTTATATATGGCCCGCGAGCTATAATCGTATTAAAAGTATATATATTATTTTTCTTCCCCTTGACGCTTCTTAAATTTTTAAAAATCTGTTATAAAATTTGTTAAGAAATTCATCGACTTGCATATTTTTATGGCTTACAATTAAATGCGGTTTTGTTTAGATCGTATTAACTTTCGTAAAAATAGTTTTCGCTCGTAACAAATACATTCCACAAAAAACAAATTCTTTCAATAAAAATAAAGTGATCTTACATAATAAAATATATTTTAACACTGAAGAAATATATTACACTTACCTAGATGGATAGGATCACATAGATAAAATAGTTTTCACTCAATATAGATACTCACACTTTGAAATCGATAGTTGCGCGAAACTGTAATGAAATGTCACTTATTCTTCTACCCTATATTTTCTTTGCTCCACGCATTAGAATAAATTACACAAACCAAACCAGACCAACTATAACATAACCTACTACAATCCGTGACTAAGTCGTAACTATTGAAGTCAAAGTTTGAGTGTACTAAGTTAATACTATCTTATCCAAAGTGCAAACTATCGAAATAAAAGTTCAGGTGTACCAAGTGCAATTATATATAACCCTTTTTTATTATTTCTGGTTTTGTTTATAGAAATAGTTTGGAATTGCGCTCGAACTGGACCGATGTAAGAAGAGCAGTGCACTTTGCTATCTCGGATTTTCACGATGCTCAGATACTCATTTTCAAAACTGATCACCTATAAGTATTTACAAGCTGTTGTAAGAATCGCGAACCACGACTACAAAATTATTAAGTGAAATTAAATATATAAAACAGTTCCATTCGTCTCACTGTTGGTTATGGTTACTTAATTATGCTGAAATGCTTTTAACATGGTATTAAAAAATCTAAGAAATAACATTTTACTTGCGGCCCGCCATTCATTTTGAATGTCTATTGTGGTTCGTCTGGCAAAAAAGTTACCCATAGCCGATATACACTGTAAAATAACGCACAAAATATAAAGGTTTTATATAATTTTTGCAAGTGATAATATTGCGATTTGTTCTGTTATTTATGACAAATATAAAAAAGTACACAATGAACCAAAATAATTATTCTTCGCTTTGAATGAACCAGTTCCCTGCTAACAGTATCCGGCTGTGCCATCAAAGTTTAATTTATAGGAAGTTGATAATATAACAAATTTAATAATTCAGCAAATAAAAATCAGGAACCTTTAAAAAAATAATAATTGTTCGTCCATATTGGGTAAGAAGTTGGTCGAAGTTTTCTTTACTCTTATGCAAAAATGGGTTTATTTATATCGTAATCCCAGGAACCCGAACAGTCATTTTTTTCGTTCCGGTTTTCGGTTCAGCTCGCATCACTTTTTAGTTGTTAACTGTCAATTTTTTGTGGAAAGGCATTAGTTTTTAAAAATAAAACACAATTTGTTTGTTCTACTGTCACATGTCTATAACGATCAGCACCGGTTTCGTTCATCGCGAGCATTATCAACTAATAGAAATACAATTTATTAATTAAATTAAAAAATTGTACAAAATTTATTAATTAAATCTGGCTTTTATCGGCGAAAAATTTTCTCGTAAATTGGAAAAAACCCGAAATAAATTTCGATTATCGTTCTGGCAAAAATAACGGTTTTTTCCGGTTTTCGGTTCGGTTCCGGTTCGGGTCCCTGATAATACCTACGTAATGTCCGAAAAGAAAGTTAAGAATAAATACATACATTGTGTGCGCTATCTTCTTGAAGAAGTTCTATGCGATCACCTTTGGGTCACGCTTGAAAGTAAATTAAGCGCTCGGCAAGTCGAATTAAATTATTCAAGAATTAAAAAAAATGACGAATAAGAATGATAAGAATTGAGCACATTTGTTTTTAGAAAGTAAGTCAGTATTCTTGAACGGGGAAGTCGTCAGCTGAAAGAATCTTTCATTATATTTTATTAGCTCAAATATATGCGAGAAAAGTAGGTATGCGGGAAGAAGACTGTCCATCCTAGCAATATTAACCAGGAGAGTCTAAGTCTCACACATCAAATAATAGTTTTAGAAGTGAACTACAGCAGAAAATACGATCGAATTGTAGCGTACAACACGTCACATTTTGTATATTTGTAGCCAAAGAAACGGATACATTTCACTGAAAATTGTAGTTTCAAGAAAGCACGAGTCCGGGATGCTATGTCACGGTTTGAGGATGCAAATACCAAGGCAAAAATATGGTATCACAATTTTGTTACTGAGATAAACGTGTGAATTTTATTTGCGTATTCTTCTATTATGTATACACATTCATAGAAAAAAAATTAAAATATATATACAACCATATCCGCTCCCTATTCGGAGCATATGGCCATCACACGGTTCTTTCAAGATTCTCTGTCTCCCGCCAGTCTTCTTGCTTCCTCCCAGGTGACCACAGCGTCCTGTAGCTCTGCCGGGTACATCATATGGAATGTCATCAGCGGCCTTCCAGGGAGACGGAAACCATGCGGTTGGTAGAAGTGACAGGCAGGATTCAGGCTCCCCTGGGGCATCCGCAGCACATGTCCAAGCCAGGTCCACCGTCGCATTTTTATTTTGTACGTAATAAGGGGTTGGTCCGTCCTATCTCTTATATTCGAGTTACTGACAAAGTCAAACCACCGTACCCCTAGTACTCGTCCCAAGCATCTGTTTTCGAAACACAGTATACGGTTACCCTGTGCTTTAGTGAGGTGCCATGACGCAACCGTAAAGCAGCACCGTCAGAATGTGTGCCTTGAATACGTGGCACTTGGTTCTAACCGAGCACAACCATGAGTCCCAGATAGGCTTGGGACGATTTTTAGGGAGCAGTGATTTTTTCACTGCTACTGGTAAGTAGCAATCACAAGCTAGTACAAAATCTGTAAAAAAGCAGCGTTAATTTTGTCAACAACGTTATATATATTTATATAATGCTTGCTGCTACAGCAGTGAGTGAGTGATATAAATAAGTAGCAGCAGAAGAAAAGAGAAGTATTTATTCTCTTGGGTAAGGAAAGGTAAATTTTTGTTCGGTTTATGGCTCCAATGCTGTGATTGGGATATTTTGTATGTTTGCAGTTTGAAAACTTCCATGAAATTTCTATAGTTTTAAATTTTTAAATTCAGTGCTTTTTGTGATTTAAAAGTTCAATTTTAATAAATACAATTATATATTTATATTTACTTAAATTAATATCAGGTATATATTGTTTTATTAAAATTATGGCTCATCTGGTATAAAAAATTAATCTGTGCATTTTTTCAGAAGAATGACACTTTTAATGGCTAAAAAGAATAGTCCAATTGGGAACACTTCTTGGCTATTGATACAAATTTTAAAATATATTAATATGTATATATATATCACAAAAATATTGTTATGTATGCTACATAGAATGTTATTTTTTTTATTGTTTCCTTATTAAATAAACTTATTTTTTATATTACGGTAATGATAAATAATGTCGCTTGACCCGTCATTTATATGCAAAGCTCAGCATCTTTTCAGAATAGCAACTGCGATTTGAATCACAGGTATTTTTCACTGTGATTTGAATGTAGCAATCACTGTTATCACCGGTGACTGTAAAGTAACAGTTTTTCCCATTCCTAGTCCCAGACTTTCCGCATTGAGTTGAAGATTGCCCCAACTATCCCTTATAGGATTGCAATCTCCCGTGATGTGTACCCCCAAGTGCCTGAAATATTTTTAGCTGCCGAAACGAGAAAGACTACCTAAATCAAAATATATGTTATCATTACGAAAAATTAAATGTCCAAACAAGCAAAATGAAATCCAATTAAAAATAAGCCAACGCCATTGTAATCGCAAAGAATTGATCAACACACTTGACATGTCATGAACCTTCTATCATTATTATATTCCATATAAATTATTAATCAGGAAAATTGGTACAACTATAATTTAATCAAATTTGGGTTATTGAGATTTTGTACACTTCTATATAGTTTGTCACTGACGACCCGGGCTTCGCCTTTCGACATCTTCAGGCATTCGAGCCAACGAATGTACTCGAACTGACAAGTTCGTCTGTCGTTCAACTGTCAGTTCGAGTTCATTCGTGCGCTCGAATGCCTGAAGATGCCGAAAGGTGAAACCCGGGTCTTTAGTGACAAAATATATGGAAGTGTACAAAATCTCAATAATTCAAATTTGATATTGAAATTCCATCAAGCACCCTCAGTCGATGTCTTAAATTATATAATTTAATCTTTTTGAGCAGCATCTTCTGACTAACTCTATCGTAAGATTTTTATTTTTAACGTTGACAATTCCTAACTTATAAATTACAAAAATGTATGGTGGATTTTTTCTTTTTCTTGAGTTTGGAGTAATCAGTACTACAAGATTATAAGATATGTAGTAGCGAATTGTAATGTTAGCTAGTCCTGACGACTCTATCCAAAAGTTAGATTTAAATACTTTAATCAAAATAATTGAAAATAAATTTTCACAAAATATCTTGTGAGAGTATGACGGCCGCACCTACTAAATTTATTAAATAGGGAATAATTTAGTAAAGTTTCAAAATGGGTCAAAATATCGCTGAGTCGAATAAGACCGGGTCGCGACCCAATTCTGGTACGTATTTTGGGGTGGAATATTGTAGAAGGGAGAGGGTTGACCTGATGGAGGAGGTATCGAAATATACGACTGTTTTGGCTAGTGTCGACCATGACATGGACAAGCAGTGCCAAGTACTATGTATTGTAATACATGCTATGTTTATTTCGATTCTAAAGTTAATGTTCTTAAAGTAAATAATTAATACATTGCTTTTGAATGTCATATGATACCCGATCCTCTAGCCGAGTGGCTAACGCTCTTAGGCGTTTGTCCTTTTCGGTTTCAGTGGTATCGGGTTCGAATCCCCGAATAGACAACATCATAAATTGATTTTTCAATTGATTTATGGATTTGTGTTTAAAGGCATGGATATCTACGGTATTAACATTCGCGCTGATCAATTTGATCCAAAATAAGAAATTTGATAATTATTAGAACTTTTCTAATCCTATCCTGCTACTCTTACACTCTCCGAAAAAGAGAGTATATTTTTTATTGGTGGGTAATAATTGGATTGTTTCAAGATAGTTTGAATCCCTGGATATAAGTATTCAATTGGCAGTATTTCGGAGCAATACAAACAGGCGGGATTGCAATTAAGGCTTTCAATCGTCCTGGAATGGAAGCCTATGTCCAGAATCCCGGTTGGCAAGTATCATTGAATTACTGAAATGCAATAATCGTTGCTATCGCATGGACGTTTTCAAAATGAAATGACGAATTTATCTAGGCCAAGGATTCCCAACTCCGTGCGAATTGCGTGCGCTTGTTACTATTCTACCGCGACAGATTTTTAAAAATTTATTACTATTTACTATTTAATTAAAATGTAATTCAAACTCATTTGTCTGCATAAGTCGACATGTTTATGTTGTCTGGCCACTTTGCTAGAGCACTGGATGGGGGAAGAATACCTGGAGCTAGAAATTTTGGACCTTCAGAATGATTTTATGCCAAAATCTTTAATATCAGATGACGATTTTTAGAATATTGTGGAAAATAGTAAAAAATAATTTATGTTGAAATGCAAATTCTTATCCGATTAATTATACGTCATCGAGAATTAATGTATGACTCTGATCGTATGTTTAATTTGTGGCGCTGCAGGAGCCATTATTAAATGCTTATCAACAAGTTATCTATTCAGACGTTCTGCGGCCCCATAACAAGAGTGCAGGTGGCAAAATTATCATCTTTTATTAGTGCTGGTTTCAACTTTTAACATTATTATTTTTTTTTTAAATGCCCTAGGGTACTCAACGTTCTACCCACCACCACCCACTACGGCTTCACACTCCGCGTATTCCGCAGCGTAACAACGTTATGCGTGTTTCAAATGTTTGCCAGGAATGTCCGAGGAGAAATTCCTCAAGACTTGGTTGCATGCACTCTAGTGTGCAGTAGGTTATGTTTAAAATAAGTGTTAAAAAAAAAGAAGAAAAGGTAAAACAAGGGGTTTAATGTGTTAAGGAATTGCGTTCCAATCGCTTTCCATAGGACGCCGTAAACTCTTTAAATGCCTTGTAATTTGTCAGAGATGCAACCAAGTCGGCATGACCGACGCAGCCGACAGATTCGACTGATGGTCGTATCGTCTTGAGCAATTTTTCCCGTTCGTTGTTCATGTCTGGACATTCCCAAAGGATGTGATCAGCATCCTGGATCATATTGCCACATTTACATAGTGGACTATCTAGCAACCGGCCAAGCTGGAAGAGCTTGGCAGCGAAGTGACCATGGCCAGTTATGAATTGGCTGATCCAGTAATCAGGAGTCAAAACTTTGATTATCTCCATTCGCCACTTTATTTTTGGAAAAAAATTATAAGTATGCCTGCCCTTAGAAGAGTTATCCCATCGATTCTGCCATATCCGCATTGCAGCATCCATTGCTACACTACGAGATGCAATTTTATGAACATTAGGAATGTATGGATTTAGTCGAGGAGGAGGCAGTAAAGGAACCCCCCCCATCTCAGATTCGAAACCCTTATGTAGCATTACTGTTGCACCTCTTATTTGAATATATAGATCTAGCGGAAGTATACCAGCCAGGACTGGCAATCTGTTGAAGTAGTTCTGTATGCTTTAGTTAGGGCTATCAACGCACCACGTTGGCCGCTTAGAAGGATTTTCTGGATGAACAGAAGGTTGCATCGCTTGTACCATGTACTAGCGGTGTAGCCGACAATTCCCATGTAAATGGATTCATAAGCGATTTTAAGAGCACTAGCCCTCAGGCCCCAGTTACTACCAGCTAAACGGGAGATTCGGTGGAAAGCAGTGGTAGCCTTGCTTACCGATGTTTTGGCATGGTATGCAAATGAAAGTCTGTCATCCAGAATTATTCAAAGGTAAGTGACCCTTTCAGAAACTTTTATCGTGGTACTTTCCATGCGGATAGTGGGAGGCCTATGTCTATTGAGTGCAACACCACCCTTAAGGAGGATAGCTTCAGTTTTCCTGTTAGCAAATGACAGCTTATTGGTGATACCCCAAGCTGAAATGGATGAAAGCGCCTCTTTTGCTGTTTTTTCTAATGCTGCGCGACTGTTCGCACTTACCAGGAGTAAGGCATCATCTGCGTAAGCAAAAATGTTGCAGTCAGGTGGAAGAGAGATCGATAGAAGATCATCGAATAAAATATTCCATAACAAAGGGCCAAGAACGAAGCCCTGTGGACAGCCCATTGTGGTGTTCCGTTTTAATATAGTTTGACCAGTTTCATAAAGAACCGATCTGCCATTGAAGTAGGTTTGGATTAGAGCATATATATTTCCAGGGATTAATCTCAGTCTAAGTTTCAGCAGAATAAGTGCCCAAGAAGCACTGTCAAAAGCTCCAGCAATATCCAAAAATATCCCCAGAACATATTTGTTCGGAGAAGATTTCGCAGTGGCAAGTACAGTGCGGATTGCATCTTCTGTAGACTTACCTGGTCTGAACCCAAATTGATTTTTAGATAGTGGTGCTATCTCAGCCAGATGGGCCTCAATACTGGAACACATGAGTCTTTTCAAAATTTTGCCAAAAATTGACAGAAGTGTTAAGGGTCGATAGGCTTTTGGGTCCGACGGCAACCGACTGCCAGATTTTGGAATGACTATAAGTATCCCTGTTTTCCAGCAGTCGGGAAAAATGCCATTGGTGAAGCACTGACATAGAAGATTTGTTATTTATGGCGCAGCGAGAGCCCAGGATCGTTTAACAAGAGTGTTATCGATACAATCTGGACCTGGAGCTTTGCCAGATTTTAACGACTGGATGATTTTACCGATCTCCTCCTCAGAGGGCAATGTTGAGTGGGCGGTATCAAGCGGAAGAGTGACTAACGCGCGGGCTTGTTTTAGATACTCATTATCTGAGGATGAATCATCTTGAAGAATGAGCGCGTCCAGCAACACTTTTGCGGTTTCTGTTTGGTTGCTTGTAAAACCATCTCCGTGAGGTCGTTCGATACCGTAAACAATTTCATTCGGCCTGCAATTGAGCTTCATTGCCCGATATGGGGGACCCCAAGGATTCCAGCCTCCCAGCGAAGAGACAAAGCTTCTCCAATGGTCCCTTTTGGCCCGAAGTATTGCATTTCGGTAACGGCATCGTGCTGATCTATGCGTAGCTGTCAAGAGATCAATTGTGGCAGGTGGGCTTTCGGTCCGGCGAGCATTTTGGAGTGACCTACTAGCTTTTTTAAGAACAACCCTGAGGTCAGAGAGGGTCTGCGTCCGCCAAGGTGATTGTCCTCGATATCTCGGCTTGCAACGGCCTATAGTGCGATCAGCCGCATTAACTATATCCGTCGTCAGTCGCGAAGCAGCCAACTGCAGATCTAATACCGGATTCCTAGCCGCCCGGTCTAGTTTTTTGGTAAGTACATTGTCAAATTCTTGCCATTTATCTTGTCGCGTTCGAAACCTCTTGAAAAGTGCAGCTGAAACAGTGTCTGTGTTAGCCAGTGCGAGGCCTTGCTTCAATTCAAATGTCATTAGTCGTCACTAATAGAAGCGTCTTCGTAAACTCGCCAGCCACTGGTTTGAAATAAAGTCTTCTCTGTGGCCAGAGTAATGTCAATATGGGATTTTCCCATTGAGTTCATAAATGTGGGTGCGCTAACAGGATCATTAATGACCACCAGGCTACGCTGCGCTACAAACTCTTCAATGACGGAACCGTCGCTCGTTGGATGGTCTATAGGAGCCTATAGAGGGGACTGTGCATTGGCATCCGCTCCAATGATGATATATCTGCCTTCAAGAGAACCGACCACCGAGTCCAACAGTCATACCACGTGCTCTGTTGAGCTTTCGTAGTTAAAGTACGCAGAAATCACCACCACCGTGCCACCTCCAGGAATGGTAATTTCAGCGCAGGCAATATACTCGGATGATAAATGTGAGAGGTGTAAGATTCCAATCTCAGGGTTGGCTACGTATATGCATGCTTTCGACGTCGGCCTCGTATGGATAATGCGACCACCGTCAAAGCCCATTCTGGAGTCCCAACCGTACGGCTCCTGAACCAATGCTACATCCAGGTCACCAGCTCGCATAGTATTCACCAATTCCAGAGTGGTGGCTCGACCCCTTCCCTCATTTAATTGTGCGAATTTAATCACTGCGCCGTCGAGTAATCAACCTTCGATTGCTCCATTAACTCTGCGTGTTGGCGTGCTGGGCAATCGGCACTATGAGTTGGGTGGTTGCTAGGTTTTTTGTATTTATAGCATGTGACACATTTGGGGGGTTCTGCCTTTTTAGGACAGTCAGCCTTATCATGTCCCGAAGCCGTACAGTGGGCACAAACTTTATCTTTGGCGGAACAATATTTCGCCATGTGGCCGTATAAATGGCATCTGCTGCATTTAATGACTCCCAGAAAGTCTTGGAGGAAATATGACTCCCATACCAGGAAGAGACGGTCGTCATGGATTAATGCCTCTCGGATAGCAGGGGGCACATATACAACGAAATGACATTTACCCGATTCTCGTGGGCCTGCCTTGTGACTAAGTTTTATCATTTGTTTGCCATCAAAGTCTCCAAGACCTGTTCTGTCTTTTGTAGAGTTATGTATGGCTTCCTGTATATGGTTTTCTTCCATATTACTTGGCAGATTAAAAATTATTACACGGGACAATTTTTTTCCCGCGATTTCAGCAGGAAGGCCGACGTTTGATAGACCTGGAGCGTTGAGGAGTAATTTTGCCTCCGCATCTGTTTTAGGATGGACGATAATACCACCATTACGGATGGCACGTACTCCGGTAATCTGCACCCCCAGTGTAGCTGGAGATATAACAGATTTTACTGTTTTTTTAGTGGTATCCGAGATTTTTCATCACCTGTCGGAAAGAAAAGAACTCCGTGGCGAGGGGTAGTCATGGGTAGAGTGGGAAAAGTCTGCTGTGGTGTGTCTAATTTATTTCTCCGGCGACCAACTACAGTACTCCAAGGCAAGGGTGTCATGTGCTTGGGTGGAGCAGAAGTGACGGCAGTTTCAGTTATTCCAGGATGTTTTTTATTATACTTTTGGACTTTATCTTTTTCTTCAATAATCCCTTCGAGCTTGGCTAGTTGAATAGTCATATTTGTAGTTTCGTGACGTATTTGAAATAAATTATTATTAATTGGTGAACTATATTTTGTGGGTGTAACAAAACAGGTACGGTTGACGGTAATATTTTCAAATTTTCATATTTCAACATTAGCTAGCCAACGTCTAAATTTAATTACCTAACATTAGCGTTCTCTATCTTGGGCGCAGCCGGGTAAAAAATACTAATTATACATAAACGAAATTAAATATGTAGTGTACAATGAAAATTTTAAAGCCCTCTTACAAATCAATAAGATAATATCAAATTTGGCTTATTGAGATTTTGTACACTTCCATGTATTTTGTCACTAACGACCCGGGTTTTGCCTTTCGACATCTTCAGGCATTCGAGCGCACGAATGGACTCGAACTGACAGACAGTAAACAGTGTCTAACGTTTATACAAATACGACAAATATTATTTACGAGATAAAATATTATACGTCTGGGATCCTATATGCTATATTTCGGGAACTTGTCTAAAGACATAGACCAACCTAGGAACTGGCATAGACTTAGTTATTTAGGTTGTAAAAGCTTTAAAATTATAAAACAACTCGCTGATAGTGTTAGACCGGCGTTCTATTGCGAAAATTCTCTAGGCAAATTACTTATTAACAATAAAGATAGAGTCCACTTTAAGAATAAATCGGGTATTTATAAATTACAATGCAGTGATTGCCAACATTTCTATGTGGGTAGAACAACACGTACGTTCGATATAAGGGTATCAGAACGTTTAGCTGCCTTTTGATTAAAAAAATAAACTTCGACATTCGCCAATCACTTGCTAATGGAGAACCATACGTTTAATGCGGATGATGGGGTTAACCTGTTGCATAAAAACATGAGGGATCATAAATTATTTTATCAAGAAATTTTGGAAATCAATAGAGCCCAGTTAAATTCCATGCCAATTCTGAACGAGCAGCTGAACCTTCCAAATTCTCCGTTACTGTATCCTATACCTTGAAGCACCTAACAGATGTCACTAAATGTGGAATGATTGTCTATATATTTACCCTTTCGTCGAATTGCATCCCGTCGAAACCCACAATGCTATTATAATTGTAAAATCACTGGTAATTCTAAAAGTAGTTGGAAAGCGGCAATTCGCCACTCTGTTAATGTGTTGTTTACAAAATAAGGATTAAGGCGATTCTAGAAATGTTAACTCAGATATCAGTGTGGATCCTAGACGTATAATATTTTATCTCGTAAATAATATTTGTCGTATTTGTATCTTCTATATAAACGTTAGACGCTGTTTACTGTCTGTCAGTTCGAATCCATTCATGCGCTCGAATGCCTGAAGATGCCGAAAGGCGAAACCCGGGTCGTTAGTGACAAAATACATGGAAGTGTACAAAATCTCAATAATCCAAATTTGATATTGAAATTCCATCAAGCATCCTCAGTCGATGTCTTAAATTAAATAACATAATATGTAAACAAAAATCAAATGTCAATTGTGTGAGCAAAATATTTTTACCTTAGAACTTACATTTAAATTATGGTGTATTTCGACGTCAACAGTATTTATCAGACACTAAATTGATTTGATAGCAGCACCAGCAAACGTTTCATATTAAATTTTTGTGGCCATTAATAATTGTATCCGGTTTTAAACCACTTTTTTCATTACATACCTAGTTGAAAGCTTTTTTTACAAAACTGATAATACCCTTCAATGCACTGAGGCTCTGTTACTGACTGACGTAAATAATGTTATATTCTAACAAAACAGTTCCTTTCTTATTAATGTTACATTTTGAACCTATATGTCTCATTATACAAATTTGTTTCATTCAGTATTGATTATAATATGTGTTATTGTATATTTTAACATTTCTTTATAAGAAATAATAAATTTTACATTCATATCTGATTTTAGCATCTTTTCGCATATTTTACTATTTTCGCATAAATTATCACCTATCTTGAACATTCGCATCTATCATAAAATGCTTAAAATACGTGCCTGCAATAATAACGATAGTTTCCCAACACGGTCATACCTAGGCCTACTCAGGCCCGAGCTTGGCCCGTGAGGCGGGTTCGGGCGGGTAAGCACACTTCGGGATAAGGAATATATTTTTCCTTACAA
Organism: Himalopsyche phryganea; assembly: GCA_022494535.1. Lineage (NCBI taxonomy): Eukaryota > Metazoa > Arthropoda > Insecta > Trichoptera > Rhyacophilidae > Himalopsyche > Himalopsyche phryganea. Next base: position 591,269 of record JAGVSL010000110.1, on the reverse strand, counting down.
AAAGTTAATTACTTAAATAATTTATTCCAGATTGTTATTAATATAGTCAGATTTTTTTTGTTTGTAACGTATGGTGTCATCACATTTCAGGAACACGGTGCTAAGAAACTAAAGAGACACATAAAATTATGTAACCTAATCGAAGCTAAATCTGAAAAAATGATATCTTTATTTAAGAATGACCGATAGTTATATTATTCGTTCGTACATAAATAAACTGTGAATATTATGCAGTATCTGCTTTCCATTGGATTTCGATATTTGACAATTCGTTGGGTCAGAAAAAAAAAATTATTCGTGAAGACTGATATTCAACGATATAAAGAAAAAATTGAAAAGGGTTGACAATAATATTTTGCCTGAAAGGCGTGCTAAAAGTGATGTGTGGAGTAAGTATGTGGCTACATGTGAAAAAGTTCATTCGTTCAGTATTTTAAATGTCAATACATTTTATGATACTCAATTTAAAAAAAACTGGAGCATCTCACATTAATCGTAATTCCAAGAAAATCATATTTTAGAGTAAATTAAAAAAAAAACGTACTTTTTCCGGGCCGAGAAATATAAATCTGGACTTCAAGTCGGTTTTGGGTAGCAACTGTTTTAAGACTCGGGCTCAGGCCTGAATTGGCCAAGCTTGGACAGAGTAGTTTTATTTAATTTCGGCCGGTGCAGACCTCTGTGAAAAGTAGTAATTGTAATCTTATAATGCTTGCCTTCGAATATGGCAATGAACATTTTAACACTTAGCACCTGGATAGCCAATATATTGACTTTAAGGGTAAGAGAAGCCCAAAAGTCGTTGTCGAATTACACTATTAAAAGTATCCGGATTCGTGGGCGTAAATTTAAAAGTAGTTAGAAAATGCAAATGATCATTAACCTTCTTTTAAATAGATCACTAACCCATTTTTTTTACAAAAAAGCGAAGATAATTACGTCCCCTTTAGATGTCACTGTATGTTTTGAAAACTGAACATTGAAAAATTAACGTTGCATTGTCGACGCGATCGATTTGTTACGTGTGTGTACATATATATGTATGTATGTACATATGCACGATTTAGGGTAGAACAAACCAAACCGAACAAAGTCTAACCTAACTTAACACATCGGTAAATGTCTATTAGCAGGGACAAGGCCTAAAAATTATTGTTTTCACCGAAAATTACTCAAAATGTTTTAGGGTAGAATAATCTTTTATGAACCTAAATATATAGAAAATATTTGTGAATCACGAAAGGAAACGTTGGAATATAGGTTATTAGGAACGAGGTTATGTCGTTAACCTTCATGTCTCTTAAGTACCGACCTAACCAAACAAAACTCGGAAAAAATGACGGACTGACATGACAACTTGCGATCGCTTCAGAAAGTACGCGAAAGTATACGAAATTCAATGTTTTAGGGTAGTACAAACCAAACCATACCAACCCTAACGTAAACCTACTCCCTACAACTTAACTCATCATTGTGTGTAGTTTTCGGTTAAATATATCATTTTTATACCTTGTCTCTGCTAATAAACATTTACCATAATTTCGACGATTGAGACCTTACATACTTAGTTTTCTAGCCATCTTAAGTTTGCATAAAACAGTAGCCGACTCAAACTTCAACAATGAAAGATTCAAAAGCTTTCGTTTAGGATTTTTAACCCTTTTAGCTGTCTTATATAAATCGTTTGGTTGCAAGCTAAATCTAATAACCGCATGTCACCCATCCAATACCTAAATGGGGCAAAGCGAGAGGAATCAGTTAACCAACCACTCGTCCTATTTCACGTAAATTATTGGTTTACCCTATTTCCATATACGATAATGCAAGTGTGTAATCTATAATGACGAATAGTAATGCTTGCTGATAAGGGTTTAAGGTAATTCATATTTGATTCGATTTATTTTATAAAGTTTCGAGGTTCTTGCGCATTTTTGCAAATGTCAGATGTGTCAAATTGACAGATCTAATGTTTACATATAATGCGCATAGACAATTTAGCAAAAATGATAGAGTTTTACATCATCTGCCTATCGACATATCGTGAAAGGTCTAGTAACAGAGGTCTTGTATTTTCTAGCCGTTTTTCGTTAGATGTCTCAACTGACCTTCTATGTTGGTTTCATTGTGATAAGACGTCACCGTTAAGGCAATCGCTCGCCCGTACGAATAGCCAATATAATGGAGTTGGTGATCGTTAAGCTTTATTTTTAATATCTCCCGATAATATTTCCGGGGTTTTGTTTTACGATAGTGTTTAAAGGATTAAACATGCCATAAAATTTAAAAATATGTAAATTACAGCAGACAAATTCATGTTATATGGAGATGGCTAACACAAAATAGCCGCAGTGGTCAACTTAAAAAGGCATGTTTGATCTACCATTTCTTGAATTCTGCATGTTAAGTGCTTTTGTTATACATAATATAGTATTTTACAGGGGTATTGACATAAAACTATGGAATTACTTCAATATTTAATTAGATATTAGACGGCCAACCACTGGCGTAATTAAATCCACTAAGTGTCCTGTATCCAACCCCCCCCCCCCCGTTGCTTAAAACATTATTAAACTATCTGATCGACAGTATGTAATATTTTCGCTCTCGACATGCATTCTAACAGAACCGAATTCGTCAATCTTTTATTTACGTATCTTTCAGATTCTTTTTGAACGATATATTTTCATTATATCGTTTGCAAGAAATAGAAAGGTATTCGACCATTTTTATTTTCAAATAAGAAGGGATACATCAGTTGGATGCAGAACTATGTTAACTAGCTTTTTTTTCGAAAAATGTTTTTTTGGCCTATTTTTAGGATTATATGATAATTTATGATGTGTCAAAAGCGTTTCATTATAATTTTAATGTTTCGATTGATTTTCACTATTGAAACGAAGTATTTATGATAGGGAGATATAGAGAAATTATGTCTTGAAATAGCTCTTCCGCATAAGTCAGTTATCCTAAATAATTCTGCTGACGAAATAGCTTTTTTTAATGATTTTATCCTCTAAACAATTTTTAAGCCTTTTGTTTTATTAGTTGGAAATTCAACGGCGAATGCTTCGCACTACAATCTTTAATCCATTTTATAAGTCAATTTTCAATTTTCAAACGCTTTTAGTTTTTTACACGAGGAACTCGAGTTATAGATTCAAACGACCCAATGGATAGTCGGTCCCTTGTTGATTTTTCATTTTTAGTTCAAATCGATCCAGAATTTTTGACGTTTCTCTAAGGAAATTACTTTGCTTGTAAATGCTCGTTTATTTCGGTTGGTAATCATGGTTTTAAATAAATATAAATATTAAATAATTGTTTAATATTTACACATTGTATCGATATTACGAAAATTTGTCAGTTAAAAAAAACTTTTAAAAATATGTAGATAAATTGGTTTTCGATTCAGCCCTGTTTGAAAGCATGCGAAATGACACAAACGTATATATGTAGAGGAGAATCGATATCGTCTTATTTTTTCTCTCTTTTGCTCACATCAAAGCGGAACGAGAGAGAAAGAGAAAAATTTATGATATCCGTTACCGCGATATTCCTGGTGATGGCAGAACACTGGCGACGAAAGGGGCTGAACACTGGAATTAGGGAGCCGAGGACTGGGATTAATGGCATTTTTTGTAAACTTCTATTATTTTTTGCTTGGTACAATATTAACTATTTTATTTTAAGTTGGTTACATTGCTTCATCCCTGTTTAATGGAATAACAGCGAAAAACATATGTATTTATCACTCATTGACACAAAATCCAAAAATATTTGCTTCATTTGTGCAAAAACTCATTCCATTTTCTGAAAAAATTAGTAAAATCTGAACCCCAGAGTAGACTATTAGTATTGAGTAAATCTCATATGAGTGCAAAGTGTTAAATCTAATAGGAGTATGCAGTTGAAACTAAACAAAGGTTTTGTTTGATGTTGTTGATTTTATGCGGCTACTTGTTACGGTGTATGGCATGAGAGATGAGATCACTGCTATATTGTGTTTTGAGGTCACCCGAAATTATTTCATTCCCTAAACGTTTTGTAATATCTAATAATAAAATAATAATTCCAGATGTATAGGTTAGCGACGTTGCCATTGTAGATCAAATTAGGGCTCGCGAGAACGCAAGTTCTACAATATAAAGGGCCATTTGTATGTAACCTCGAAAACATTTTTTGTTGTAACTATTAATACCTAGCGTTGATATTATAATTTACAGTATATGTTTCTTAGGTACTTTCCAACAAGGCGGTATCCCGAAATCAAGCGGCAAAATTTACTAAAACACGTTACTAAAAAACCTGTTCCCTGTACTAAACATAAAGAAATTTTTCATTTTCGTACTGCACGCTAATATATACCTTATTATACATAACATCCAACGCTAATTTCACTTTGTCGATTTCCACATTTCCCTGTCCACCGTTTATCGTGTCAGTTAACGAAATTCGCCACAAACCAACTTCTCTTTCAAAAGCTTGTTTAAGCTGTCGTATTTTCGCTGTTGGAAAAATGAGTTGTTGAGTCGATAAACACGATCCCGAAGGTTTTTAGAGTTTTGAGTAAATCACGAAAAACTGCTATGGGCAGTATGATAGTTTTAAGTATAATTTAAGTTATGTCGTGTCGTTTTTTCGGAGCGCGTTGACCGTGTAAAACGAGGATCGAAATCGTGTTAAAAAAAAAAAATTTAAGTTTGGATTTTTTTTGAAAATTTCGAACAGGGGGCGAAATAGAAATAAATGGTGCTTCCTTGTTTAACCCCGGGCGGAAGACACGAAATGAGCGAACGGCCATAACTACACCTCACCATCCATGTGGGGCCGTTACACGATCGATTTAAAAATATAAACAACACATTTATACTTACCATCGGCGTGCTGTAGATTTATCTCTATCTTTATCACACAACCTAACTTGCGTATACGCAAGTAGGTTGTAGTAGGTTGTAGTCACTCGGACAGAGAGATACACGGCAAGCGCATGGACCATCATTTTCGCATAAATGCATAATTTGTTTAAAAATATTACCTATCAATATTCATGCTTACTCGAATACCCAGTTCAAACCTTCAGATGAGCGATATTTATATAGTCGTAAGCATGAAAAACTTTAAAAAAAGGTGCGCGGTGCGGAAACTGCAGTACGATTGTTACAATCGCACATTATAATAATGGACACTTAATGAACCTTTATGTGGAGGACGAGGTTGGGCAGTTGGGATGCATTCACTGTCATATTAGAAGATATTGCCGAATTTTTGACGTTGATGGAGAGTCAAAATCGCGATGATTGACGAACGTTGGTAGCGTTGGAGCGGGGCATGAAAGCGGCAGGCGGGAGCAAACATAACTATACTCGTGCATGCAAGTTTGGAGCTATAGTTTTTGTGAGTTATGTGACGTGTCATATGTCATATTATGGATGGCTGAAACGCAGCCATCATTTCGTGTCTTCCGCCCGGGGGTAAACAAGGAAGCACCGAAGAAATTTTAGTCTTGCAACTGGAAAATTGATAGATCTATAGATAGAGCACATGCGTACATTCAAAATTTATTTGTTTGAAAAATCGCCAGGAGCGTGTTTAGCAACTCAGTGACTCAAATGCTTCCCAGAGAAAGATTTGGAAGTCATCTCTACTGACCTACAGAAAATAAAATGTATACTGCCTAAAGTAGATATCAAAAGATGGTTACCAGCCTCAATCACGATTTTTTAAACTCGACTACTGACTCGTGTAAGTCTTCCAATATTTCACGTGCATGCGAGGCTAGTGGAGATTGAAGTTTTCTGAATCACAGGGTCAATTGTCATGACGTGAAATGAACTGCAAGAACACCGCGCTATAAATTTTTAATTTGCTGTTTGTTACAATTACTATCTATCATCCGTATTCAAACATGTTTGGAATATCTGAGTAGATCATTGGAGTAGTGGAGTTGCGTAAGTTGGCAACCTAGATTTGTAAAATTTTCGTGAGCGAGCGAGTGCGTATCTAGTCAAACGTGCGACAGAGATGGCGACGAACCTGCATGCTGTATGAACACGGGGTCGATAACAATTGGAATACGTTCGCTACGACTGCTGTGAGAATATTGTTACAGCGATCACAAAAGCTTAGGGTGATTAAGTTGTACCTACTTGTCCACCAAAAACAATTTCAAGTGTCTTATGACTGGTTAACGCGAGTCGAGCAGAAAATATAGTTACTGCGTAGACAAATATGTAAGACAATAGCCAGTAGCGTAACTTAAAATAGGATATTAACTATCTTTTCTACTGGAAATAAGATGAAAAACGGTTGGAAAATATGTATGTTTGCTAAATCTAATACAAAATAATGATTCTTTGTCATCTATTCATCACTTTTAATGTGCTAACTGTTAATATTTGGTGAAAGATATTTTATTTATAAAAAAATTTAACACAATTTGAATTGATGAATTCTGGGTCTCAACATATTCAGCTCGCGAAGAACGAAACCTGTTCTGATCATTGTAAAAATAATTTGGAAGTAGTACAAATAAAACCGTATTTTATTTTTAAATATTTCTTAAATTCAATTAAAAAAAACTTTATAATAACAAATTTGAATGATTATTTGATTTCAAAAACCGGCAATTCGCATCAATAATAGAAGATCACACGAAATATTTTTATTGTCTGTATTTTCCATTATATTATTCCTATTTTTTTGTATTTCTCTGAAGTGTAATGGCATATATACTAAATTGCCAATTATTTAAACAGTTGTTATCAATATACATAATGTTATCAACAATAATTTTGATTACGAGATTATCAGAACGTAGTTGGGCTAGGTTCATGAAATGATAAAAAAGTAGAAATGCGTAAGAAAAAAATTTGGTGAGTAATTGGGATTTAAAAATAGGTGACCATGGACTTACCATGTGTTGATGTTTATATTGTATTATAAGAATCGGTATTTGTATGTTTATTCGAAACATATGGATTTTTCTTTCTCGTTATCCACTTGATCTAAAATTCTGGGTCTTAGCTGGTTGATGTTTCTGACATTAACAAAAATTGTTGTAGATGCCATTAGCGTTGGGCGAACATATTTTGTTGATTATAATGTTGCCAACAGAAGTAAAATACATTTCCGAGTTACGATAGTAGAATAAAATTAAGAAGGTGAAGGAACCCAGTAAAAAATATGTAGTTACACTTAATGGATACCTAAGCAACTGACCTAGTTAGTAACAAAGGCCGGAACACGTGGCTCGAAGTTAAAACTTCACCTCACAAACTGACAACATAAAATTTTATATGAAGAAATACTATACAACCATATTGCCCACATACCATAAAAACATTCAAACAACGCCATTAACGATATCCAATGACGGTTATAGCGTAGAAAACCAGATTTGAATTCTAAATATAATCAGTAGGCATACTATGCGTCTCCCTCGATTTACACGACATTGAATGTGCGCGGTTGCGTACATGTTAGGATATAGTACACCTACAGAAAGTTTTTATTAATCACAAAGATATTGATATTGATCAAGAATAACATATAGAATATCCTTTGGTAAAAGATTTTATTCATTTGAGGGAGAAATCAATATGCGTTTTATTTATTCGATGGAAGTTCAACAAAAAATTACTTTGGTACTATCCAGTTTCGACGATGCGGAATTAATCTACAGCAAGTTCGAGCAAACTTTTTGACTGAAGGGCCACATTACAAATTCAAAATGGATGACCGCAAGTCAAATACCATTTTTAGATAAAGAATATTTACGATCATGATAAGGAATTTCAACATAAAAAATGAATGATTTTCAACTAACCAAAAACTTCTAACGACTAGAAGTATCGCTAATTTCCAGCAGTTGAGAAAATTTGAAACACGAGTAACGTTGTTACGCTGCAGAATACGCCCTGTAAGAGGAGTGACGCCGTAGCGGGTGCAGCGTTGACTACCATAGGGAATTACAAAAAAAAAAAATTTATTCACCGCATAAAATACGTGTCGGGCTGTAGTTTCCTCAGACCTGGCCTACATCTCTATAAATAAAATAGACTTTTTTTGCCTATAGGTAGGATCGGGGTGTTTTTAAATTGATGAAAAAACACTCAGGGATGGGATGAAAACCGGTCCATATCATTATGAAATGTTGTAGTAATACAAAACAATATTGCCTTTCCACCTAGAATACCTTAAAAGTGATTATAGTTTTTCTGGGATTGATGTATTCCTCGAGTAACAAAGTTTTTGCAGTACACAAGGTATTATAAAAAAATATAAACATAGATAAACACACATTTAATTTTACCTTATTCATACAAAAAAATATCTTTTATAATATGCATTGATGTATTTTTAATTCATTAATAAACAAAAAGGGTTTCATTTGTTTATTTTATTTTAGAGCGATGTGGAATTGGGTCAGACAAGTAAACTGTGTGGCACCAGGCACACGGTGGGCAGGGCACGGCACAAAAATCCCGTGGGGGAACGGTAGGTATGGAGAAATTTTGATAGACCTCGCAATATTCCCGTACACTTATTTCCCGTATCTTTATTACAAGTTGGATAGGTGTCACGCAAGGATGCGTAAGTAATAAATGTGTACAGATCAAATAAAAACTTAAATAATTTTAAGTATCCATTGCGACTGTGATCGTATTGTGAAATCTCAATCATATTTACGCGCCAAACAGACATGACAGTTGAAAGTGGTAACCATAGAATATCAAGTTTGATAAATAGATTGGTAAAGTCTTTAGTATAATATGCTATTTCATTATTTCCCCGATAGAGGACGACATTGTTACAGAGACAAGTGATTATATTTTTATTTCACACGATTCTGTAAATAAAAGTGAATAAATTATCTAATAACATATACATTAATTTTTATGCTAGTCGTAAAATTCTGTCATATTTACGATTAACTTAAGTAGATACTCTTATAAATATTATTTTGAACGTCATTATAACTTATAGATTAGGGTTGAGATATAAGGTATAGACTTTGCAACAGTGACATCTATTAATGATAAAAATTATTAAAGGATTCATGTTTTTGATAAAATTTGTCTAGCTAGACTTTTTGAACATGTATCATGTGATTTCAATATTCGTTGTAATACTGTTCCACTAACAGCCTACGCCCTACTGTATAGAGCGGTAATAGCACCGGTGACGTACGCTGACCTATTTTTTTCCAATACGTTAATTCATCTCAACTAGAACGCAGAATTTAATTTTGAAAACGTTATAAAAATTGACGAAAAGAAATAATTTAATATCGTCAATAGATATTATTGTTTTTTACTATGAAACTTATTTAAATTTACTTCAAATCGCGGTATATAATAATATAAACAACCTGTATAGTAATAGCCTGCACCTGGCAGAAGGACTATCTACAATAGCTTGATTCTGAATATTGAATTAGTCGGTCAAATGGCTATACGCCTTGTATTTTGATTGGGTGATAATTAATTTACTGATATATCCATGCAATTGCATAGCAACTAAATTGCAAGGCGCATTGCGTCACCCATAATAATTCTACGTTATGAAACTACGCTAGGGCTCACCACAGCTGGTTTAAAATTATTTAACATCATTTAGATATTAATATTACGTATGATTTAATATACGTAAACTATTTTACTCGTTATATATACCTGTTTTTCATTGGTTTACCAATCCAAGGAAGAGTTTTATTTTTTTACATTAGCAATATATTGCGATTTACGGAAAAAGTATTGAGCACGCGCAAAGCTGACCGCGTGAATAATTTATCACGAGCGAACTCAGTTTTATACAAAGGAGTGTGGCTTTTTTAATTAATGTTCACCATAATAAGACGATACGCGGTTCACGTGATCAATTTTCGGAGTGAAGATTTTGATTGCCTGTACCATGTATTGCTTAAAATCTTCAATTAACAAAGAACGGTAAATATTTCATATTTATTCTTCTTATTCCGGTTTCCTATACATCCACGTACATATACGTCCACTTCCAATGTGGAGAATATTGGCTTAAAAGAAGACGTTTAAAGAGTATTGATTGTCATTAAATTTATCGACATATTTTCACATATAAGGATGGACTTAGAAAACGAATAGGTAGAATCTAGCTTAAAGCTTTTACTACCTACGTCCCGTTTTCAGGATCGGACAGGAGGTGGCTGGCTGGTGAGAAGTGAAAACATTACAGACATCTATTCTTTTGGATACGAATTTGTCATTAAATTGAAATATGTTGTTTTTTCACTGAGAATTTATACTTCAAGGCACTTCATTGGTGGTTTTGAAAATAGCATTAACCTGACAAAGTTTCAATTGTTTTCAGAGACACAGTTGTACCGAAATACTACCGCTTTTCAGATTATTTTTAATGAATAATTTATGAATGTTAATTATTTTTTCCATATAGGTATGGTAATAGTTCGATTACATACAAATTTCGATGATGATTATTTTGCAATGTTACAACACTTTCCAACAAGCTATTACAAGCCATGATCGATTCATTTATTATAATTTAGGTAAACGCTAAACAATCTTTCATTATCGCTACTTTACAATAATTCTGCATCACAAGTAAAACGAAACTAGAGACAAACGACAATATTCAAAGATATAAAAACTGTGATCTGTGATTTTCACCATAGTTATTTTATAAACAATTTTATTGCTGGCGTTGATTTATGCAAATAAACAGATTAGTGTTTTTAATATGCTTCGAAAAAAGCAATAATACTTTGTAAAATACAAATCATTTTAGTTGAAATGACAAGTTATGTTTCATTATTCAGAATAATATACTTTTTGTCGTAAGCTATGGTTATTTGTGACTAGATAAATATAACTGTTTCAATTTAAAATTATTAGTCATATGGCACTATTCTCGTTTGACTCTGTTTTTTTTGTGCAGCCATGTCACTCTTACCATATCAATATTATAAATGAATGTTCTAGGGATCGATATTTCTCATTTCAAAATGCATAAACTATTGGAAATATTTTCGCTGTATTACAACTATTTTCTGATGGAGGAAAAAGTGGTTTTAGTAGATAACGATTCTATCGTCGTCTACATTAAAAAATTGTATACCTACCTGCAAATGCATTTTAGACTTTTTGTATTATTAATACCACAAAAATCGCCATTAAGTGCATGCGAAATAACACAACCGACTAAAATTATGGTGACGTATATATTCATGATACTTATGCGTCTATTAGACTTACTTAAGCCTGAGAAAAATGTGATCTAATTATTATTATTTTCTGATACCAGTAGTATAAGTTTGCTCATGAAATGTATATTTTTATGATGCTAAAAGTACAGGTATATTAATTCTTGTTTTAATGAATTTGTTATATACCTCAATACTGCTGATAAGAATAGTACAAATGATAACCCTGTGGAGGGTATAGCCATTATTGATGAAAAGATGACTTCAGAATTTAACTTTGTTTATGTTCTTCTGTAAAGTGGTGTCTTTGCACGTATGCTCATAAGTCGCAAATCATTTATATTATATTTGATATTAATAATTACAACGTGTTTTTTATTATTGTTTTTATTTGATAAAGTTATTTTTTAACCTATTTTTATGCTCCCCTGAAAAACTGAGATTTTGCAGATATAGAATTTTGCAATGGAAACGACAATATCTCGATTGTGAACTTTATTTCTGCACTAGTATACGTTTTAAGGCTATGGCTTTGAATTTGATATCAAATAAGAAAAAGTTTTTTTTAATAGGATAAAATAACAAACTATTTAGTTCTACAAATGTTTTATCAGGTAGTTGATAGCTATTTCGGCTTTACGCCATTGTCAGAACTATCTATAGTATATATAGTTCTGACGATTGCGTAAAGCCGATATAGCTATCAACTACCTGATAAAAAATTGTAGAACTAAATACTTTATTTTATCCTATTATAATGGAGTTCTACCAAGTAAATGAAAATTCAATCAATAAGTTTTTTTTAATTGTCCAATACTAATAAAATTACATATTCTTGTTGACTCTGATGGTGAATATATCATAATATTTTTCTCTTCTGCTACCCATCCGCAGCTGAATATTTACTAAGTAGGAAACAAATGTAGGAAATACGAGAAAAGAAAATGTCCCCTGCGGGAAGGAAAAATCTCTCGTCGACTTTTTGGGGATCCCCGAGTTGCAGCAGAGAGCCGCGAGTGTCGAGGCCGAGTCGAATCTGGGTCGAGTCTATCGATCGCAGGGAACGAGTTCAGAAGGGGCGCTGAGAGGCCTAAAGGGGGCGGGGGTGGGGAATCCGACCCGCTGCCCAAAATCACATAACACCCCCTCTCACACCCCCGCAGTGACGTGCTCAGCTTTTGCTGCAGTGGAATCGCCGTGGTGAAAATAGCTACATATATTATTTAGCCCAACAAATAAAATAAATTGATAATTATCTATATAAGTTAAGTTGCATTTCTACTCAATACAGGATTCAATTCAATGCATGTATTGTGATAAAGCATGAATTGTAGTCATTTCGAATTATCTATCCACTTTGCTTCTAAACATGACAAACAATACAGAAAATACCGCTGTAGGTTAATATTTTTCAATGAAAAAAAACAAGTAAAATATATCACTAAAATACTTATGAAACCTATCAAAATGTATCAAATTATTTAATTAAATCTCTTTTACTAAAAGTATACATTTACTTGACCAATGTTACGGTTCTTCAAAATGGCAGCATGACTGACAGGCTGGTTTTAAGGGACTGATTTACAATTTATACGAAAATTAGGAACATATTTTCTAAAATGTTTATGTTGGGAATAAGAATGAGTGCCTGGCTTAGAAGCTACATTGCACTACAATTTGTGAACAAACATATCCCCAAGAGAAAATAAGTCTTAAAATTCCAAAACTTCAGTTCAGTATGATGGACAGGAAGATAATTTATGTGAAGATTTAAACAAATACCAATGCGACGGATATTTTTGATTTTTAAATAAATCATAGTGAATTTTAGCAAAGTGATTCAATGTCAACCTGATAAGAAAATACATCACAAGCCATTCATTATTCAGGTAAAGATTGTTAGATGAAGATTTTTTCAATTGAAATCGGCCTTACCTTGTAGCTTAGAGTTAATCTAAAATTTTTAAATAATGTAAACGATAATACATTTAGTAGTATTTTGAAAATATGTCATTAAAAATAGATTGTTTATGTTTCAATTATGCAAAAATTATTAAATAGATGAAAACATAATAATAAACAATTTTAAGATGTTACGATAAGAATCCGAGATACACAGGAAACGTATTACCAAAGATTAGTGGCATGGGACAATGTTCAATTCTGAGTGCGAAAAGAAGCGCGAGTTAAGTCGAGTTGATTGAAAAATGAGTTAAGAAATACATGCATATAATATAAAAAGGAAGAGTCGAATCAATGCTGGTGAATTGGTAAAATTCATGTTTAAACATCACATTTGTCATCAAATTCCATACAAATGCAAACCTTGTTTTGGCTCCCTTGAAATGCATCAAATTTAAACTTAACTCCCTTTTCCTTTCGCACACGAGTTGAACTTTCACCATGGCTTGAGTGTCAAATAACACATATACAGCATTTGATTGATTGATATGTGCTATTTGACATTCAAATCATGGTAGAAATTTAATTGTAACTTGTGCCATATCACTAATCTTTGGTAATTCATTTCCGGTGTATCTCTGATTCTTATCTAAGAATGTTTAAATTGTTTATTATTATGTTTTCATGTATCTAATAATTTATGCATAATTGAAATATAAAATCAAACAATCCATTTTTAATGAGATATTTTTAAAATAATACTAAATTTTATCTTAAAAAATAAGGTAATTCTGATCACATTGATTTAAAATAAATGATATCAATACACGTTTTTGCTTTAACACTTTCTCTCTCTAAAACCGTCGAAAGAAATTAAATAATGATCTAGCGCTCAGTTCGTTATGTTAATATAATAATTGATGTGATGTCGCTAATTACATATAAATTAATATTTGTCTTGAGAGCTCTTTGCGGAAAAGTTCGGAATTAGCAGAAATTCCTGAAATTATTTTACATAATTAGAGTAATCACTAATCGGGTAGAAGTAATATAAAATAGGCGTACCTACCAACATACCAGCGCCGCAATACGAACCGCGCCATACGTAACTGCACGCCATTACATGTTATATCCACCCCCTCAGTCGTCAGGAATCGTAAACTTATTCCAATCGACAATTTAAGGACAGCTTTAAACAATAAAATGACAAATGTAAAATTGAAATTGATAACATAGTTATTCCACTGGCTGTGTTAGTAAATGTGACACGTGTTTCGCTTCTTTAACCCTTTATCGGGCAAAACGCGGAAATAGTCATACGGTGTCCATAGAAATGTAAACCTTAATACATGAAAACGATATCGATAAATTTCTTTAGTGTAAGTGTGCACCAATCACTTGCAAACAATTAGTGGACCATTGCGCATTCGCGGCCACATCTGGAACAGGTTTTGTGGATAACATATGATTTTCCAAATCATATTTTTGATGATTATATTGTATGTTGCGGGAAAAGTTATTTATATAATTATTCAATATGGATTTATTTATCGATTTACAGCACTTTTTTCAGTAAATAGACCACCACAAATTAAATTTATATTCAAGTATTTTTTATTTCATAGCAAAATTATTTTTCAATACACAAAATATAACTCGAAATAATATAGTTAGCAGTTGATTTCGGAAAAAAATAATTTGCTATATATAAGGGTTATGAATCATCTGCAGACTTACTATATCGCAAAGTTATTTATTTCTAAGGTAAACAATGATTCTAATTCTCAACATAAAAATGAAGGGTAGGGTGTATTTGTTTCCCTTTACTGGACGTGGGGAGGGGGTAAGACACAAACGATAACAGTACCAATTACCAAACACTACTCATTTCAAAATTAATTACTAGTGTTTGGAGCTGTCCTATTTAAAATTTTATTTACTAATATTCGATTACTGTTGATGGTTTTGTTAATTTATAAAAACTCTAAACTATTCATTTTAATAACGTTTTTATTTACTCGATCTTTTTTATTTTTTATTAAAATTACAATCATTTTCAATTAAATGATTCGCAAACTCTGAAAAACATATTATCGTTTGTGTCTTACCCCCTCCCCACTTTCAGTAGAAGGAATCAACCCCACCTTACCATTCATTTTTAAGTTGAGAATTAGAATCATTGCTTATCTTAGAAATAAATAACCTCTGCGATATAGTTCTTCTGAAGATACAATAGTTCTTAATGAAGTGAAATACTTGTCAAATTTAGTAAGACAGCCAGTGGAATAACTAAGTGATCAATTTTAATTTTTGTTAAAAATAAATTTCCTTAAAGTTCCATCGAAAATAACAAAATGACTACAGTTTTTGATGTTTAAGTATGTTAATATGTCGTCATCATTTCAGGGAGGGCTAAAGTTGCGAGGTTGTTATTTTTTATTTCGTTTATTTATATGTCCAAGCAAAGGATACATGTTTGTTTCTTCTAATTATCAACCCAAATGACGTCCCTGCATATTCTACATTTTATTAAATTGGGACTGCTTTTGTTTAGAGAGTAAGGATTTTCAACTGAAGTGCGGTCTCGAGCTTCAAATAAACAGCGGGTAATATGTTTTACACGGTTATGGGAATGTGAAATCACCTTGAAGGTTTCGAAAAAATACTCCATATGCCATTAAGAAGTCTGACTTATTATTTTTATGTGTACTGGAATTCAAGTCAGTGGTCAGTAACACACTGTGTGCTAACGACGTCGAGTAAAGTATGTATGTAAAGTTGTGTGTTTTCGTTCAGTTATGTGCAAATAATGTGACATACTCTTTCGGGTGGGGTGCAGAAACAGAGGAAAGATTAATCCCAATTTTTCAATTTCCAGGTTGATTCAATTAATCAAACACGGCAGCTCAATCCAATCCCAAAATCTTTTATTCCATTTGGTTGTACAATACCCAGATTAATACATTTATCGAAGTAAGTAACAGTTAAAAAATGCATTTAAAATACAGTTTCGAATTTGAGAACACAACAAGTGATTTTTGGGATCGACATTTTAGTTGGGGATGGCATTCAAAGCCCCCACCGCTTAGCTCCACGCGGCTTCACAGCCGTCAGTCGATAGTTCCTTTCGGTGAAGACGTGGCCTTTTTTGTTTGCCAGAATAACGGGAAACGAGAACAAAAGACATTATGACCATGATGATAAACAATTCTAGGTAGCTTGAGAAATATTCAACAAAAACGGTCAATCGGGATAATATTTGTGACGGAACCATAATATTTAAAGGCTAGATCGAGCAAATCAATAAATCGGGTAACGGTAAATGCGGGATTATTTAAAATTATTCTTATGGTAGAACTACGAACTATAAAAAATGAACGATCCATCTGGGAACGCTTTATGCGAGAACGGTAGATCGGGGTTCCATTGTATTCAGTTCGAGTCCATTCGTGTGCTCGAATGCCTGAAGATGCCGAAAGGCGAAACCCGGGTCGTTAGTGACAAAATACATGGAAGTGTACAAAATCTCAATAATTCAAATTTAGTATTCCAAAGAATTTTTGTGAACGGTAAACATGACTATTTGATGTGAATTATTTACTAATATTAATAACAATTAATTTTATGCACAATAATGAATTTATTGAGTGAATTTCTTTTTTGATTTTCCCCCTAATTGTGTAGCGAAAGATGGTTTAAGTGAGATTCTGGGTACCTTGGCGTAACGTGGATGTATCAAATGCTACATTCGTATGGACGTAAACAATAAGCGAATACGCGGCTCACTTTGCGTGAACCTCTTTAAGTCAAGTTAATTATGTTTCAAGCTAAAAATGTGTTTTTTTGACAATGGTATCGTCACTAAGGTTACGTTTAAAAGATTCCAAATTGTTGTGTTAAGGATTTACAGCGCCTGCAGTGAAGTAGTCAGTAACCATCCAACACCCACGCCGCCTTTCCATGTGTCCCCCCTTCAACCCCTCAACCTACACACCCGCATCGCCCACCTCTATTCCCATCCCCCAAAGACCCACAAGGCTCCCACCCACACCCGAAAGCGAACGCCGGGAAACAAAGAAGAGAGTAAAATTAACCGTTTCCAGCGCAGCAAACGCCTCGAGAGCCTCGATCGATACACCTTACGACGGCCTCTGAGCCGAAATAATGAATGACGTGATTGAAAATAGACACACTTTAAGCCGCATCCCCGCTTCATCATCAGCCCTTGAAATACTCACTTTATCAATTACCTCGAAAAATCTGTTCTCCAAGATTTTATTGTTCTATCGCTTATTTTTTTATGAAGTTTAAAAGAAAAATTATGACAAGTAAGTTACCCATAATTTTAATGGAAAATAATACCGATTATCGATTTAATTTGCTTAATGATTGAATCTTAAAATATTCCATACAATACCTGCACGGAATTCCATGTTGTTATTGTAAGAATATTACAAGTTTATTTATCCTCCGTTTTTAATATGGCCTGAACACTTTTTTATATTTCTTTTATGTGTGCTGTATTGAATTTTTCAGCCTAAGTGTAAGAACTCTTTGCGCGCGAGCATTTGCGTAGAGTCTACGTAGACCTCTACTCAGAAGAGATTATCGTAGAATAGATTTTGAAACATTTCAAGCTGGGCCTTGTGGCCTCCTCACCCACTGCCCGTTGTACATACAGCCGGTATATTGGGTGACCAACTTGGGGGTAGTAAATGGGCGATAAATATGTAATGGAATCAAAGACATTATTTCAGATAAGATAAGATTTAATAATATAAAATTACGATTTCCAAGAAAATAGCCTTTGTTGAGATCGTTAAGCCGTGACTAACGAAGCCGCGTTAAGATGGACTTTTCATATTGTGCGATAAAATATAATATTTTAACCAGCTTGCCCCACCCAAGTAGGTTAAACAAATTAGTTTACATTAAATATTATCACATGCGTATATTTATTATTATGTCTTACTGAAGGAATGGGCAAAATACATGCGGCCCGAGGTGTATTTTCGTGCGGCCCATTCGTATCATAAAATTTGTCACTACAGAAACTTCTCTTTCGTGATTATAAATAATGTATATCTAAAAATAGTATTTCTGTTTTTATTTTAAGCTTACGGCTCTCTTAAAATTTAGTATTCCTAATGCGGCCCTTCAGCCAAAAGGGTTGCTTAATCTGTCTTAATGTCGGTACATGTGAAATGCAATTACGACTAATAAGCGCTTGTCCTTATTATTTTCACAATGAAGTATTGTTTGTGGACTTGACTTGTGGCTCACAATCCTCATGACATTGATGGTGATAAATGCTTCTTATCATGAGTATTGTTTCAGCGCTATCAATATTCATATTCATGTATACAATAATTAAAACAAATAATTAAAGTGATTTCGCTTTCAAAATACACCACTCTTATATGATTGGTATTTGTAGTTTGATCATTTGACTCAGTGACGTATACGATATGGCAGTTTTAAAAATCCACCCACTGCTCGTCTACGGCGTAGAGCTATTTGCCGCGTAGAGTTGTCTACGGCGTAGAATATTCTACGGCAATTAGTCATGCATGTAAATATTTTGCATTCGAAAATTGGTATCTTTATTTTTAATTTGTGCTGGTTAGGGACAAAATTTTCCGACTCTATTCAATTGCCTGTAATCACCGGTAGATATATTTTTTGTTTTCAGAATAATCAGAATTATTCAATCTCTATTTTTTCTCTTTTTTCTAAGAGTGTAGGGATAGAAGGATAAGGCTAGAACAGGACTAGAGGTTAAGCTAATCGCTCTCGCTACGTCTCGTTTTTGAGGATCGTGTGGGTGGGAGAGTGTTTTAGACATCACAAACATTCATGACTACGAACAGAAGTAGATACATCGATTGAAAGATCAATTTATGAAACTGTCCGCATGGGGACTTGAACCCGAGACATCAGTAACCGTAGCCAACGACGTTAACAACTGCGCCACGGAGCTTACGTAACATGTAATAAATAATGATTAAACATTACTTTTTAGAAAATAAAACAATTTTTTGTACTACTTCCACATGTTTATAATGATCAGGACCGGTTTCACTCATCACGAGTATTATCAACTAGACCATCCAATCCCGGAACCCTTTTCTGATACCGGGATTTCGGGATTGACTTTTTTTTAGTCCCAATCAAAAAAAAAACTTTTGCTCCCGCGACACCCGGGCGTTCATGCGTCCGTTACACGGCGGGTCGGGTAAGGAATTCAATTGTTAGAAAAAAAGATTGGAAGGGATTGGAAGCCCTAGTAAGTCTCATCAAACAGATCATATCTATAGAAAGAAAGAAGCTAATAACTAGTTGTCGATAATGTTATCTATAATAAGCATTTCTGAAAATGGTTAATGAGCGACTGACTTACTAATAGTATGGGCTTTTAAAATTTATCATAAATATGTCATTATTGATGATGATTAATGGAGTACTAGAAAGAACAGTCGTTAATTAAAACATGTGAATTAAAATATTGACGAATGATTTGAAAGGCTTCATTGATTGCTTATTATAACAAAAAGTAAAGTACAAAATCAATTCAAAATTTTACTGTTCGAAAATTCGATATTATGAAGTAGCCAGTGTAAATTATTGTTACTTTAATTAACAATGCATTTTTTCTTACGCGTAGATGCGTATTTCAGGGACCTGAACCGTTATTTTTTCGTTCTGGTTTTCGTTCCGGTTCGGTAAATATATATATATATTTCTGTTCATTTATGGTTTTCGGTTCAGCCCGTGTTTAAATATTAGCCAGGTGATAACATGCACAGTTAAAATGTCAAAGCATAATAATTTCTAGCGTGTGCGGCTTGCCGCAGGTGCACTACGGAGTAGAGGGCGGATTGTGATGTAGCTAAAATGCGGACAAGGTATATTTTTTTATTCAAACTTAATTGACTTTCTCTAGGCTTGCCAACTTTTAACCGGCCCTGCTGAACAATAGTACGACAACAGTATAGAAAGAATCTAGCAGTTTGTTTTATTCTAAAAGTTATTTTTATATGTATAAGTGTATTTACCAGGGACCCGAACCGAAACCGAACCGAAAACCGGAATAATCCGCTATTTTTGCCGGAACAAAAACCGAAACCGAACCGATATTTAATTTGGCTTTTTTTCGATTTATGAGAAAATTTTTCGCTGATAAAAGCCAGCTTTAATTATAAACTGTATCCAAAAATTTGAGTTTTATTAATAAAGTGTAATTTTATCAGTTGATAATGCTTGTGATGAGCAAAATTGGTCCTGATCATTATAAACATGTGGCAGCAACACAAACAAATTATGTTTTATTTTTGAAATATAATGCCTTTCCACCATGAATTGACAGTTAATATCGTAAAAGTGATTTGGTCCCCGGTATTTACTCTTGATTTTCCGTTCCTTTTTGATAGCCAATATGTTCATTGATATTTTCATCATATTAAATCATTTTTATTTGAGATAGATAATAATGTATCTAATCAATTAACTTACCACTTGACACACCCTGTTTTTTTGTTAAGTTTAAATTTGGATTATTGAGATTTTGTACACTTCCATGTATTTTGTCACTAACGACCCGGGTTTCGCCTTTCGGCATCTTCAGGCATTCGAGCACACGAATGGACTCGAACTGTCCATTCGTGTGCTCGAGTCCATTCGTGTGCTCGAATGCCTGAAGATGCCGAAAGGCGAAACCCGGGTCGTGAGTGACAAAATACATGGAAGTGTACAAAATCGCAATAATCCAAATTTAATATTGAAATTCCATCAAGCACCCTCAGTCGATGTCTTAAATTATGTTAAGTTTAAGTTTTATTAGGGTAAATAACTGAGAACGCACCGCGTTAACGACAATGATTTGTAGAAGTCGATGCGACTCTTGTCGTGAAGGGTGACCGGTCAATAGCCGGCGGACATGTTCGCTGGACGAATCCATTTTTGACAGAAAGGGGTGGCTCCGACGTGCGGGAGTCCGATTTTTGATTTTTGCGGAGAGTCGTTTGAAAGCCATCGAGCCGGGAGAGCCGCCGGCCCCCGTGGTCGGCACTGTTGATGTTGTGGATTGTTTGCGTTTGTTTTGAAATTGGACTTAATTTAAAATCGTTTGTCGTGTCACTTCTATTATAACTTAAAAGTAAATTCGTGTGTTAAGTAAATGTAAATGTAGATTCAATTTTATGTATTAATAATATTTTCGTGTATTTTAAACCACTGCATCTTCGATTAAAATAAATAAGAGTTGAACCGGATTTGAAATCGTGTTTGGTTTAAGATCCCAGACCTTCCATGACGTCGATAACCGACCATTCGTCCCTCTTCGATTCGGGTTTTCTCACACTATTGGCAATTTATTAATTATTTACTTTGGATTTGATACAATTTATTAAGTAAATTAAAATTTTTGGGATAAAATTTATTCATTAAATCTGACTTTTATCAGCGAAAAATTCCAATGAGTTCCAATGTAAATACTTTTGACTACTACAAATAACATTAAAATTTAAAAAAATATATATTGAAAAATATATTATGGAAATGAAAGCTCTAGGACTGTCATCTATCGAATATTATACAAAACAAAACGACTGCTAAAGTGCAGCCTATTGAAATAATTAAGAAGCTTACCACCATTGACTCGAACCGATATATTTTTCGTTCCGTTTCGGTAAAAACAAATATACCGGTTCAGTTCCGGTTTTCGGTATTCGGTTCTACTCATATTTAAATCCCTGTCAATTCTTGTGCTACTTCAACATGCTTATAATGATAAGAACCATTTGAGAGTTTTTTTTGAATTCTAGTAAACTAGATTTTATCAATTACAGGAATGTTTGAAAAAACAATTAGCAGCTTATTCTTTTCGTCAATAGATCTGTATAGAAATCTCAGCCTTTTCACTCAACCTCAAATGGATAGTTTTGAGTGCAGAACTTTTTTATATTTAGACCATGACTGACAGAAAAATTTTCAAAAAATAATAACTACGACAGTAAGAGTTATTGGCATTTAATTAAATGATTATAAATAATAATAATGAATATTTAGGAAAAATTTTTACTCCATTATTTTTGATTATAAATAAGTAGCTACTTGTTTGAAAGAGGTCCTTAAAATTTTATTTGTATACAATTTAATTTAATTTATTTATAATTTGTATTAGTATCTGTGAATTATTGTCATATTTCTTGTACTCATTGTTTTATATACCTTGTCATTAGTAACACTCATTTTTATATAAACAGCTCTGTTTGGTTTTATTTTTTACCAGTTCATAATGCTCGCAAAACCAGTCCTGATCTTTATAAAAGAAATGTAACTATTACAAAAATAGGTGTGTTTTTGTTAAAAAATGTAATGTCTTTCCACCAAGAATTGACAGTCAAACAATTAAAAGTGAACTTTTTTACTTTTTTATTTTAAAACTGAATGTGTACGGAACATTTCGAATTCTTTTATACAATTGAATTGAATGATATTGAATATTGATGTGATATTTCGGGGAAATAATAAATACAATGTAATTATTATAACATTATATTATATCATGTTTGTTCTAAGATTGATCATAAAATTATAAATAAATATTGTATGATTGACATAACAGGTATGATAAAAATATTATATTATTAATATAGAAAATTATGCGCTTGTCATATTTTATAGAAACTAGATAAGATAAGATTTGTTGTGGAAAATATGTTGTCAATCACATATTTCAGTTTCTGGATAGATAATTACTCTAATTAATCAAAAAGTATACAGAAGTAGAGGAAAAATTATTGAATCATGTATATTATATAGGTAGGGTGAAAATTTGACTGAACTTCAAAATCATCGCAGAAAAGGATTTATTTTCGGCAATTCATAATAATTAATCTATTCAACGAGTTTGACAATATTTTATTGTCAAAGCATTTTAAATTTCTTTTTTTATCACTAGACTTTAATACGAAGTCATATTTTGAGGTCAATATAAAAATATTTTTATTTTTATGGAAAATCAGATCGTTTTTTCTCAACAAACCAGTATGTGTTGTAATGCAACAGTTTGAGTGTTTATGTATATGTAATATTGTAGCTACACTGTTTGGCGTTAACGATATTACTTTGTTAATGTAATAATCTATAATTTTATACGCCGAAAAGCAAATAAGAAACAAGCACTCGAGGAGTGTGCGCATAACCTAAAATTGTGAGAGATGTCAGTGTGCATTTAAATAAAATAATTTCATTATTTAAAAACTGAGCTTGTATATAATGGATAATTGATTAATTATGACAATAAACGTAGCACAAAGAATAATACATTACATACACTATAGATTTATAAATAATAAAAGATTCTTTTTTACATGGTATTGGTTTGGGAATCTTTATATTTTACAATTGACCTCTTACTTACTCTTAAACCTTTGAGTAGTGAGCTATTTCTTATGGAATTAAGTTTGTTAAATATGTTATAGATATTAAATATTTATGTTATATTAATAGTACCAAACAAAGTAATATCAGAAGTCTTTTTTTATGATCAGTAAATCCGGGAGGAATTACTTATTTCATGTATTGTATAAAATTTTGAAATTGAAAATCGACTGTGAAGTTTCATTAAAATTATTTGTCTTGAAACATTTTCTTCTAGTTCGTACTTAGGTATTTTTATTGATTCCTTCTGATGGATCTTCATTCCGAGAAAATCGAATAGAACTTTTATGCTCAGTATACAAATATTCTTTACTAACCAGTTAGGTGTAGGTTCAAGACATGGTGTAAGAAGTGTAGGTGAAATGGATTGTGGTTTTTGTAAAACATGTGACGTCACTTTGACGAATCAAATTTGTATTATCACCAAAACACTGTTGTAAGCTTAGTAGATTGTAATTCAATAAGCACACAATGACGTCAACAAATGCAAAAATGGCGACTATCATTTTTTATCCAGCTCACCCATAATTCTTACACCACGTGTTCTAGATACAAAAGTCATATCTTTACTCTAAAAGGTGATATAAGTTAAAACAAATAGCAAGAAAAATTATTTGGGTACTACGTTATCACCAGCAATAATGCGCTTATCGCGTGCCATTTTAATGTTTAATTTGTTTTATTACTAGAATAAAACATTGTAAATATTGAATTTACTGGAGTTTTACTGATTAAAAAAGAATATTGAAAAGGTGGGAATCACTGGTGTTATTGTTGAAATGTGTTTAAGAGTTGTATGTTCCAACAAACGCTCCACAATGCGTGCAGTAGTGGTTTCCATTTCGACAAGAGTCCATGCAGTACGGAAGGAACGCGCATGGCCAGCAACTAAAGTCAAAAAGAGATTTTATTTAACACCAAATAAACCAGTGTTGTTATATGCTAGATATGATACAATTTGTCGCGTCCCGATTTCGTTTGGTGCGGCCCAGCCTCGAACTGTACCCAAACTCTACTCGAATCATCTCACCAAGACAAGCTTAGCAGTAATAATAAATAACACTGTTTCCATTTGTAAACGTTGCTTCATTTTGGCAGCAGCGCCTTGTTTTTCGAAAGCAGCCAGTTGCAACCCTCGCCTGGTAGTTTTTCGCATTCCAATCTCCTTGAAGGGGCGCTGGAGTGTAATGTTTTTTAGTTAGTCGACCGCTTAGAGCCAAAGCGCAAGGGCGTGAATGTGCGTAACGCAACGCCTAAGCCTAAACCTTTTGACCAAGTCACAGCGCAGCTACTAGAGACCTTAACCTGTTGCCCGCGTGCTCCTACGTGATATGATTATTAGAAAAAAAAATTGTCGTAAATTCTAATTGTGTCTTTTTTGTCTTTTTTCTAAATTGTACATTCTTAAGGTGTACGTATAAAAACTAACTGCAGTAAAGATGACCCTGACTGGAGCAGAAAGCCTCATCATCCTCATCAGCACGCTAGATATAAGTCAGAGTTTATCAAATTAAACAATAAACAACTGCGAACAATATGTTTTATTTTCACTGGCTGCATTATGATTTACATATATTGACGTGTGCACGCTGGCGATAGATAAATTAGCGATAGAAATTTAGAGCAACGTATTTGTATAAATTTGTTATTTTTTGATGACCGCTGAAAATGGTGGAAATGCCGAGTGGGATTTGTATTTTATTAGTGACTTAATATTTTTTGTTACAGGTAATACAACTTACCAGAATATACAAATAATCAGTGCGTTGCGATGCGTATTGGAGTTACTCTCGTATCTCATCGTGGTTTGACAGTACTGCCTGCAACTCGGGCACACCATAAACTGAGGTTCGGGGCCTACTGGAGGGTTGATTACAATGGCTGGAACATAAACGTGTCACTCAAATCTTTATGATGGCGACTGTTGTACATAAGTTAAAGGATTTAGAATAAGAAGAAATCTTGAAATATCATCTTATATACGGCTCTGGCTATAATATAAAATTGGCTTAAATATTGCATAAAGGAATGGATACAGAAACGTGAAAAATCTATTCATTTGAACTTGTGGGAGATTGTAGGAGCTTTTGGCGATGGTGGCTACAGGAATTACTTTTACATGAACGAGGAATAATTCACAAATTTTCTCAACATGGTAAAACTGTATTAAAATATACAAATATGAGAGATTTCTTGTCAGTAGAAGAAAGGTTGGCAAATGTCTTTACGGTTTCTGGAAAGTCATTTGAGGACTTAAAGCTTTCGTTTATTATGTCTGCTTCCACCATTTCTCATTACTAACAAAACTATTATCCGAAATTCACTACACGGTCATTCAGACTGATAGTTTTCCCTCCACTCGGCGTGATTGACGCTCGGATTTCAAAATAGAAATCCGTCACTCATGGCCGCCATTCCTTCAACCACTACCGTAAACGATCAATCTGAATGCTATTCCCAAACATAATTTTCACTCCAGATGATGATACTTACTGTCTTCTGTATAGGGTGTATTTTGTTCGTCTCAACTAAGACACCATATATCATTAAATAACAGAAACAGCACAAAACTAACACCTCGATATTTGTTTTGGGTTTTAGAGCATTCTTGTTTATGCTTTACAATATGCTTGTCTTTTTCTTCCGAAAATTTTACTTAATTCTGCAAAAAACAATACAATTTACAAGGAAATTTAATTGTGAATATTAAAATACAAAAAAAACCAAACATTGGAATCATAGTAGCAGAAAATTTTTCTCTTGAGAAGACTATAGATTGTCCATATGACATATATTATTATCGTAACATTTTCATACCGATGGTATATTCATATGACGCGTAAATTATCGCTTTCCCTGATTCCCATGTATCGAAGCTTGTCATTTCTTATGCATAATTAAATTTCTTATAGAGCTGCATTGTTATGGTGCGTCCGTACCTGAGAATTTTTGCGCGTACAGTGTGTTGTGTGCGCAAAAATGCTCAGGTCTGGACGCATCTTTATAAGCGACATTGAAGAATTTTCATTAAGCATATTTAGCTTTTTTTATTCCCATTAGACATTCCTATCTAAAGCATGTGGAAAGAGTATCTGCTAAATGGAGCTTTGTTCGTAATGCAGAAAGAAACTGTGCTTAGCCCTATAACACTTATTTAAGTAATTTAAGATTTGACTTCTTCAGATTTTGTACATTTCCATGGATTCTGTCACTAACGACCCGGGTTTCGCCTTTCAGCATCTTCAGGCATTCGAGCACACGAATGAACTCGAATTGTACAAAATGTACAATTCAAAATCGTAATGTACAAAATCTCCACAATTCATATTTAAGTTGCATTCGATGGTCTATTTACGGTTAGTGATAATGTTAGTATGGTGATGAATCGGCTGGGGCGATGGGTACATCGGCTGCTGCTCGATTACAGCGTACGGCGGTGGCTGTGGGTACCGCTGGTCCTTCGGAAATGGTGGGGGCTCTTGACTATCCATTTTGTTGTTTCAGGATATTCGTTCTTGCACTAAAAGGTTCCTGCAAAAACAAAAATCACAAAATAATACAAGTTATTATTAGTTTCGTTCAGAATACAAATGGAATGTTGAATACTTTATTGATTGTTTCCCATCTGTTTCTTATTGGGGCATATTATCATTTTACACGAGTATTCGTGCCGTAAACTAAAATCGCGCAGTAATTAATGCTAACATATTAAGATTTATTTGTACAATTTTAGACAACCAATTAAATGAGAATTTGTGCGAATTTCAATTAGGTATTCATTAAATTGCTGTCGACTGTGAGTGAAATAAAAACTTTGTGATACATACATAAATAAAATATTTATTGATCGCTTGCGCTCTAGCTGTTCATAACAAACAATTGTAGCCATAATTTTAGAGAAAATAAATTAAATGAAATTTAAAAAAAATAATAAACATGACGAAAATAATATTTGCAAATGAATTTATTCGTTGTGATAATATTATTTTAAATTGATTCAGTTTACTACCTCAATTTGAATATATTTGCAATACTCGGATCAATCGACATTTTGTCAACCGTGTATTACACGCGCGACCGTCGTGACGTTATTAATCGAAGTTACTAAGACAGTTTGAAAATGACCAGTTTGCGTACTTTACATGATGTTGGATACGCTAAGTGTGTCGCAGACTATGCCCGTACCCACCATCAATACTCCTTCGACGAGAGTTTCTCTGTGCAGAAAATCTAAATGCTGAGCAGGCGAAAACAACAGATGCGCGCTATAATTTTAACTTTTTTGCAAACATCAATGTTATGTAATATTTTATATATAAATATATATAAATAAAATATTGTTTTTGTGTTGCATAGCTTAATTTAATTAATTATATTTATTCATTTATACTATTAGGTAGTTCATTTGTCTATTTTCTTTTGACATTGTTTTATGCATCGCTTAGGTATAGGGCGTTTATTGGGAGAAGGGCACAAAAATAAAATAAGAAAATATAATAACATTCTAAAAATGATTGAATACAACACAATTCTTTTATATTTTCACGTAAAAAACGTACAACTCCCAACACATGTTCCAGAAACCTAAGAAAGAATTATGTATATTTATTCAAAAATTAAATTAAAATATTTTCGAGTGTGCGCTGACCTGAGATAAGTGTGCGGGGCACTTTAACTGTTGCGTGACCGCGCACGCGTGCAGCTTGGTGCACTGGTCACCACTAAAATATATTATTATTCTAAGACAGAAAAGAGATATGATCAAGGCCTTGGTTTTAACATATTTATTCTCAATGTGGATAATATAGTCTCTTAATGTAGTAGATTCGAAATGTATATATTATATTCACCGCAGTCAATATTTATATCATTATTTCAGAAAAAATTAATGTATTGCCTGGTTACAGCTGAAACATGACAGCCAACGAATGATATACAATGTATATTATGACATCTAGTATAAACACCGTAGTACATAATGTAAACGAGTTCAGTTCATTATTTCTGAAACTTTTTCAGACTAACTGGTAAAATTCAATTTGCGTGGTCATTCCTTTATGCATCACATGTGACTCACATGCACTTTATTAAATATATTTATCAGTTTCAATTTGTTTGATAAGAACAAAATCAGCCGATTTCCATTAAATTAGATCCAAAAGACAAAACATTGCTTTTAATTAAGTGAAATTCATGCCGTAGATTTTATTATAATACTAATATTTATTACACAGCTTCACCAGGGATACACTGCGCTAAAATTTAGACGTTGGCAAAGTTGAATGTTGAAAATATCACGACGGTCCGTACCTTACGTTACACCACAAAATATAGTAAATCAATTAATAATCATTTTAAAAGTTGAATCTTGAAAATATCACCGTGAACTGCACCATATTATGTAGCACCCACCTATATCTTAGATATTAACGAGTGATAAATTAATATGATAGTGTAATCGGGAATCTATAACCAAGTTTGTCTATTGTCAAAAAATATTTATTTCACATTGGACTTTTTATCGCAATTGCGAATTATTACGCAAATGAAATGATTTGGTAAATAAGGCAAAATATTAATTTGCAATCCATTAACACTTGATTAATCGTTACTTTTCAGTAGCAGTTATACAACATTCAATAACACCGTGCAAAATAGTGTCACGGCCTGATCTTATTTGTAAACATTTGTTTGTTTGTTTTAAAGTAATTTTTGTTTGATGAAGCCACTGCATTCTTAATAAAAGAGATTAACCAGACCGACGAGGCGTTTGTATTGAGACTGGAGCCCTCCATTTCATCCTGGATTCCAGAAAACAATCATTCGGCCCCTCTTCGACCGGGTTTTCTAAACAGGTTTTCGTATTAAGCGAACAATAAGATACTGAAATGCTGAAAAGAGACGTACAATCTACTCGAAAAACATATGTAACTTCATCATGGAACGGCTCTTGATGGTGTTTTGGTGATGAACCAGAGAATGCTAGTGAATCAAACCTTCAACATAACTAATGGCCTTTATTTTGTCATTGCCTCTCAAGTGCGCGCAATGGTATCTTGTGTTTTGACAGTTATGAAAGCGCTGGGCTGCCAATACGTTAACATGGGGCCCGCTTGATCTCGGTGCTCCGGGGAAATAAAAAACTGATATCGACAATAATTTATTATGAGATTGTATCTAATTACGCAATTAAATTCTATTTGACGTAATATACGACATCTTATTGACATTGCAATTGTTTTTGAATTTTCAACAACGTTATTTTTAAATGTTGAAAAATTATACATCGCTCGACAAATTGCAATAGTATATCGTGTCTTATTAATTACACTGAGTGGATTACGATGTGTTGCTTTATTTCGCGCTGTCTGTAGTTACTGTTTTAGGACAAAGACACTACTCCACAGCGTAGTACACAAAACAATATATATCGTCAATAGTATGATAAATATTATTTTATACCTTATTTTATCATTATCACAAGTACATAAATGGTGTAAGTTAAGATTTTCTCATTTATTGAAGTCATTGAATGTGTGATGTAGTTATTGAATTACAATATACTACGTTTACAACAGCGTTTTGTGACAATACAAATTTTGTGACGTCACATATGTTACAAAAACAGCGGTCTAGTTCACCTATAATTCACCACGTTGATAAGTATAGGGGGCTTTGGCTCTATCCTGTATATTTTTAAACACGTAAAATAAAATAGTCAAAAAGTAATTTGATTTTTCTGATGGCCACTTGCCATCGTGCAGCTGGCTTGTATGGCAAGTCCGCTACTGGTAGGGCGTGTCGATATATATAATAATATTTACATTCGATTTAAATGCAGTTAGCTTCTTACTTGTTTTGTTGTGACGATCATTGGTTAAGAACATAACGAAATAAAAGCACTAAATAATGCCAGAATTACGAGTGATATTCTTCGTTGTAAACAAACACGTATTATACTTGTGCAACTGACGTTTGCAAATCCCTTTGCACGGAGTGACTAAACAGCACACGGTTTATATAAACATCATGAGGCTGCTGTTGTTATCATCATTTTTGCGCTAATCGTCTTATCAGTGCAAATGATAAATGTATCGACTACGTAGATACAATATCCACTTGAAACAAAACATATGGTTTACGGATTATCCGCGCTTGGAGGAGGTTCCAATTAGGGCTTCCAATTAGGTTATCTAAATATCAATCACGGGATTTCGGGATTCACTGTAAATACTAAAAAATAATTCACATATCAAATTAAGACTTCCTTATTAACTACAACGTGTATCTTGGTTTGTTCATGTATGTATTTTTTAAAAATAAATTAATATAAATGTATTGTGGTCTCCTTTCTTCTCATATTTCCGTATTTCGTAACAGCCAATGTTAATCAATTTGAAATCGATTGCAAACTGTAAGTGCTTTTTAAATGGAACAATATGCTCAAGTCGAATTAAAGGACATGTTTTTTTTTTTGATACAATCTGGTAAAACCTAACTAAATAATGCAATAAATCAAATATAAGAATAACACTATTCTGATTATGTTTTAATAACCCATTTCAAAATCAATGAAAAAAACCATTCAAATACCAAAAAAATATTTACATTATAATTGAAGCAATAATGAACATGAATTAAATTGTAAGTTTACAATTTAATACAAGAAATTTCACTTAATGCCAAATTCTGGGATCATAGAAAGGGTCCGGGATTGGATGCCCTATTTCCAATATATTATCGGCTCGATTTGTGCACACACAACACAAACTATTTAATATCAATTAAGGAACTTGCTAGAAGCACCACTTAATCCTGGAAAGCTTGGTATTCAGTGTTAAACATTTTTTTGCTACTATAAGATATAATAATTATTATGTTTTCATATTTGTGTTTTTGACAAAACGTCTTGCCATTATTGGTAATAAAAAATATGTGTTTTGTATGGTTCGTGGTGTAGTGGTCAAACGTCGTTGGCTTCGGTTATGGATGTCTCGTGCTCAAGTCTCGGTAAGGATAGTTTCATAAATTGATGTTTCAATCGATTTATGAATTTCTGTTCGTAGACATGGATGATTGTGATGTATAGAATTCCCTCCGAACCATCCGATCCTAAAAAAAGGGCGCAGTGAGAGCGATTAGCTAACCACTAGTCCTGTCTTAGCCCTATCTTTCTATCATTACTTTCTTTGAAAAAGAGAGGTTGAGCAATTGAGTAACAAGCAGTTGTCATAAAAAAATTATATTGAGATATCTCCATTAGGAGTCCATATGCTCCACATTGGGAGCAGACATTGTTAAAGCCTATAAAATGAACCCATGTCTTAAATTGTTATCCCATCCGGAAAAACAACAGAGAAGAATTTTTTTTTTAAATAAAAGTGGAAGAAATGAAACGCTGTGTATAGAAAATGGTAATACGTAATACGGTAAAAGGAAACTATTTTAGAGGATTATATTTAGTACTAATTTTAGGAATGAGGTGGATCCTGCTCTCTTTGGCTGTGGTACTGATTGGTTACTATGTCGATGGGATCGTATTGGACACTTTGGAAGACATGAATGTGTGCGGTTTTGGAATTCTCTCTCACCCATCCGATCCTAAAATCGGGAACAACGAGATCAATTAGCTTTTATAGCCTCATCCTTACGTTTACATAAAAGTAGTGGCTGGGGGACTGAATGACTTACTTCTGTTGACATGCTCAATTGTTAGTTCATAATATTTATGCTAAGCATTTGGAGCGGACATTGTTCAAAAGAAATGAAGTTTCAACGGATTCTGGTTACATTTATGTATTAATTGTTTCCATGATTAAACAGAACAAAAATAGTATTTCTGTCGGATATATTTATTTATTAATTAACGGTACAGTATTTAATTATGTAATTTACAGAAAAAATATAATGCACTCTAACATGCAATTAAAATTTGTTTATTGTAGATATTAAACTCAAATATTTGCAAATGACCTTACTGTATGTTTCATATAATACTAGGCATTTGGGTTTTTCTCTTCCGAGATTCCAAAATAACGTCGATTGCTAATCACTGATCCGATTGTGGGTATTTTAATACTTGTGAGATTTTTGCATAATATATTTTTTCGTTAGATATCGTGTTTGATTTGTTGGTAACTTCAATATGAATACACAGAGAAACATGAAAGTTTCGTTTTTATTAAAATTCGGAAACCCACTCCTCAATTTAATATTCAGACTTAAACAAAAGCATTCGCTACATACTTTAATAACTATGAGATGTACGAAAAAAATGGTGAACGGATGAAACCGCACAGGAAAAAAGCGAACGCGAAAAAAAGCGGACACGGTAAAAACCGCACCCAGAGTAGAAAAAGAAGTATTCACATTTAAAATACTTCTTATCGTTTCATGAATTATTCAGCTTTAAAAATGTTAGACTCAGATTTTTAGTTTTAAATAACGTTAAATAATAATGTCGAAAGATTCATTTGTTGCGTTGGTTCTATTTTTGTTTGAAAGTGTTGAGTTCATGAGACTTCAGTACTCAGTAATTTCGTCTGTCTTTTTTTGTATGTGACTTATTTTAAAAATATGTTTTCTATTATATACAGTAAGAATACGTATATGCATTTTATTCAACTCTTTCACCGATCGGAGGTTCTGAGTTTCTAGAAATTATTATTTGACGTTATTTAAAATTAAAAACCTTTAGAAATACCAATGATTTTACAATTATAATAGTATTGTGGGTTTTGACGGGATGTAATTCGACGAATGGGTAAATATATACAATCATTCCACATTTAGTGACATCTGTTAGGTGTTTCAACGTATCGGATATAATAACGGAGAATTAGGAAGGTTCAGCTGCTCATTCAAGATTGGCAAGGAATTCCTGGAAGGTTAGTGACAAAATACATGGAAGTGTACAAAATCTCAATAATCCAAATTTGATATTGAAATTCCATCAAGCACCCTCAGTCGATGTCTTAAATTATATTAATATTAGGTGAAATTAATCTATTTTGCCAAGGAAAATTGAGAAAAACCTTGATTCAGTCGTCTGTGGGAAATGAAAGAAAATTGATGTGGGGGACCAGGCGTTAGGTCTATTTATTTCCATTCGAAAAATGGCTTATTTATTAAGATCATCCATGACTTTTTCCACATTTTTTTTTCAACTTTGTAACTGCGGGGACTCGATATTTCTGAACAACGAGGAGTGTCATGATGAGAAAGCAGTTTATCTGAATCCGGGATTAGAGGTATGAATCCGGTACACTTGGCAGCTCTAGTCTGTTGCCAACTTCTTCACAAGAGTTTTGCTTCTACAACACCACTCCATTTTTCATTTATTTTATTAATATAAGTAAAACTAAAACAGGTGACAAAATAAGAAAAACAATCGTTCGGTCAGATGCTTGCATCATTTTGATTGGATCGTACAATCTTGATATTAGCGGCATTTACACACAATCGCACTCACGCGCAATTGGTTGGTGTGTATGTTTTAAAATGTGGTGCCTATTAACTTTTTTAGTGCCATGCAAATTGGGTGGTGTGCAGGTGGACACGTGTAGGCCAACTATTTTTAGAATACAATAAATCTCTTAAAAAAATACGAAGTAGGCATAAAGTGATGTACATTTGTGAATATTTACCAAATCAACACATTTCTCGAGATTTTTATAAATATTTTGATACTAAAATTATAAATATTGTTTCAAAAATAGGGTGGTCACTTTACCGAACTAGCCATTATCACTTTTTAGACACTATCGTTTTCTAACGAATGGTACATTTCAGAGCAAGGTTCCACACACTGCCACATTCAATTGTTTACATTTGTAACTTATGCGTAAACGAATTTGAGGTAGCCCTGTGGCTTCTACAAACGTCAAGCTGCAACACTTAACAAGATTGCAGAGTACGTCGATAATATCGATATTTGACCTGAGGTAAAAAAAGTCGCCACTTGTCACTAGACAGCACTACACAATTTTACGTTACAAAAGTCAACATAGATATTTGATGGATTGCTATGACCCTGATAAGAGCTAGGCAAGACGCTACACAAGGGTTTGGCATGTTAACTCCCTCATGGCACTCTATGGGGTAATGTTTCAAACCTGGTGATATAAATAAATTTATATTCAATCTAAAATTAAGCGGTGATATTATGTTCAGGTTAATAGTTATATTATAATAATATATTCCATGTATGTACTTTCTTATTATATTTGATTACTGAGATTACTATTTTCAAAAACTTATAAAACAATATAAACGAAAAAGTAGATTAAATTTGATATTAAAAAGCTTACTTACATTGCACTTACTGTCTACATAAGTATCAGTGTCATTCAACAACGGCTTCCCGGCTGAAACTGAATTAGAAGATATCATTATCTTCTTTTTATATAAAAAAAATACACATATATATATATAAACGCCACACCTAGAGCGTAATGACGCATCTCATTACCGAAAACATTATATTATATGTCGCAAATATGCAATCAATATTATAGTATAAATACATGAATAAAATGGGTGGAAATTTTTAGGTGGTTGAAAGTGTTTAGTGGATTTCACTTCTCATTCACCAACAAAACTAAAATTTAAATTGTTTTCATTATTTTTCTAATAAAAAGTAAAATAAAAATTCAATGTATAGAACATATTGATCGTCCAAACTTTTCAGCCTAAGATCCACGCTGACTCCTCCACTAAGATCCAATGGCCAAGACATAGCTATCTTATCATACCATCGTAGTGTAGTTTTGAATTACGGGCAAGTGTCAAGGATCATTTCATTACGACGGAGATAGCCGATAGCCGACAAAACCAGCGTCTGCCTGATTTAAACACTCATATTAAGTCCATTCTATAAAAAATTTAGCTGATCAGTTGGATAAATTTGCTCGTGGCTTTTCTGATTTCGGCACTACGTATCTGTAAGAAAAAACTATGGCGGACCGGATACTGGGCATGTTCAGCCAGCTACCGCGGGCCGGATTGGTGGTGCTGGTATAAAGTACATACTATCTAATTCATTTGTCAGATAACTCAAAAATACCACAAAAAAATGCTAAATCAGATAACCTTCCAAAAAATTAAACAAAATGTTGATATTTCTGGCCCAGTAAAAGGATATTTCTGAATATCCTTCTACTGACTATACTCTGCAAGAACCTGATTGTTTAACACCTGTTTATCAAATGTATAAAACCTAAAATGCATTAATCAATAATATTTGATTTATGGTGACCATTTGAATAATGCTTTTCCCATTATCCCAATATGGGTTATTTGGAGATGTACTGGACGATCTATATAAGTCACCGTCTTTGGGCTCTAGCTAGGGCATTCAATCCCGGACTCCTTGTACGATCCCGGGATTTCGGGATTCAGAATTTCTCAATCCCGGGATTGGTCATTAAGTTTAATTTCATATAAAATTATACATTTAAAATTTAATTTGTGTCCACGATTGCGTCAATTGGAATGTATATATGATTCATTATTTTTTGGGCATTGGAATGGTTTTTTTATTGATTAAAATTAGACAGTCATTTCCAAAAAAAAGAAAAATATTGAAAAAAAACATAATGATCAATATAATTTTAGATTTTATTGTATTTATTGCATTATTATGGTAGGTTTTATCTAAGGACAAAGGAAAGGAAGGAACAAGAAAAGAGGACATCTCCTTCAATTTGGATTAAAAATATTAACCTCTATTCATTTTAGACGCGGTCCTAATTTATCCTCCATTTAAAATTGGTTAAAAACGGTTGTTACGAAATATGAGAAGGAGGGAGACTACAATAAATTTACATTAATTTTATAGGTATCGGAATAAAAAAAAATATGTTCATGTACAAACCGAGATACACGTTGTAGTTAATGAGGAAGTTTTAATTTCAGACATGAATTATTTAATATCGATCCCTGGATTACGGGATTGAATAATTGACCGGGATCCCGGGATTGGAAGATTTAGCTAGTCTTCTATGCAGCGCATGAATAGAGATATCAATAATAACTTAGTCATTTGCCAATCTTTTCTCATTTTTGTACTTTTTAAGGGTTACTTCAATTGGCCAAAAAACCGTCGATATCTTATTTCTGAAAGACCTTTACTGTTTCCATATAAAAAATCCTGGACTATTGTATGTTTTTAGAAAAGCGGCATATTTTTGAGTGTCAATTTGATGGACTTAATATTTTTTTAATGTTTCTTTGCGCAGTTGGACGGAGTTAGTTACGAGTTTCAGATTTAATCTTTTGATTATTTATAATTAGAATTTACTAAGAAATTATTGTAATCAACACTATTATAGAGATAGAGGATTTTCACGATTTCTATTTGGTAATACGAATTGATAACGAGTAATAAGTACTAGCCTTAAAGACTTCCAATATCAAACATCTCGATTAAATCAAAATAATATAATCTAAATAAAACTAAAACATTTCATAAAAACAAAACGTATAATGACGATTTATAAACGTTAGTTGATTTAATTTTTTTATTCGAAAAATGATTGAAAACTACAAATTTGAAATAGGAAGAAAAAGCTGATGATAAAATTGAAAGATTTTTAAAATAATTTAATTTAATTAAAAAAATAAATCTAGCATTACAGCTGACATGTGTCTAATGTTCCCACCCTCTGGCCTTGGTTACGGCTACATCGCAGGTCCATCGTCAGGGGCCTAGCGATGGACGCTGCTTTGCGGGTATGGCAGGACACCTCACCAGCCAGATGAGATAGTCACAATTCACAAAAATGATGACCCTCTCTGCCGTAACAATTAATGGGGGAATAACGCTGCTCAGCGTGTCTAGCAATGTCTTAGCGCAGATAGTCTTGACGAGAATAATGGTTCTATTAATGCGTATCCTCAAGGAAAATCAGTCCGGTTTCTTATTGGCTCAAACTCTTAATCTCAGATGCCTTCTTCAGCAAAGCAAGGAATTCAACAGCTAGCTGGCGTGTTGTTTTGTGGATCACGAGAAGGCCTTTACTAGTCAGCTCCGGCGTTCCCTATGACATATTATTTTTTCATGGAACCCCAGCCAAGATAATTACCATCATCAAATGCATGCATGTGAGCAGTGAATGCTGCTTAAGAATCGGCAACGTAACTAGAGAATGGTTTGGATTCTCAACTGGGGTCAGACAGGTTTATATTTTTCCATGGCTACGTTCCTCTTCATTATAATCTTTCACTTTATCTTGAGGAAGTCAATTCAACCTGGCCGAGGTGTGGCCGTTGTCTCCGATATCAGGCTATTCGACCTCGGGTATGCTGACGGCACGAATGGTGGGTTTGAATCCTACCTGTCTCTTTTACCAACCGAGTGAATTCTGTCACCCTGGAAGGCCGTTAATGACTGTCCATAGAATGTACTCGGAGGAGCTACGGGATGATGGGATAACCTAGGACAAAGCAAGAAGACTGGCGGGGGATAGAAAATCTTGGAGGAACCGTGTGGTGGCCATATTCTCCGAGAAAGGAGCAAATATGGTTTAAAAAATAAGTACATATGCACACAGTATTTACAAAAGTAAAGTTTTGTAATAACTTAGCCTAAATGATAAATGTTTAAAAGGTTGCGTGCGATCAACTGGCGATTGAGAATCAACGCATAAATAATTATTTTGTCAACTAAATAATTTTTATTAGGCGGAATTAAGCTTGGTATGCGAAATAACCCCAAGCAATATGAGCAGGCCAAACTAAATCTACTTTTTTGATAGCGGTAACACTGCACTGTAAAATCACCTGTCTTTCACACTTCAAAACAGCGTAATCCATAAACATTTTTGCTGGTGATGGTTCCAAAGCGCAAAGGAGCTAAATTTCAAATTGTTTCAAATATAAGCCAGTTTCGAAGTGAAGTGAATCATAGTGAAGGCAGTGTTGAATAGTAAAGCTGTACCTACCGAATCCGACAACGCTTATATTTACACAATTATCTAAAAATGAAACCAAGAAAAAGTGGCGATGCCGAAGGAAATAATGTATGTGTATAATATTATGTTTGTTAAATTTTTGAATAAACAGTCATGTTTTCGTTTCTGCTACTGCAAGTGCAATTAATATTTTAAACGATAAGAAATATTTATTTCATAATTCCCTCGTCTTTATTAAAATAATGATTATATAGCTATAATCTAAAATCTAAATCAACAAGCTGATCGCCAACAGTTTGATCATTGATTTTTTAGCTTACGACTATTAATTTACTTTGCAGATTTATTTTATGCCAGTGCTCTCTTTGATAGTATTTCTTTTTATTTTATGGTATGTTCAGGACTTCCTTTGATAATTTAATTTAAAGGTTATTTATTAGTTCCATTTGTGTAGGACGAAGAAGTTGTCATTTCCGTACAGTGTCATAGGTTTAATAAACAGTACAATGTATGTAATAAATTCTGGGAGGTTGCATCACTTCTTGAACTAAAAAATAATCAAAGCAGCCTTCACTAAAATGCTTGTAGGTATAATACAAATTCCACGTTTTATTATTAAAGCCATCATTTTAGTAATCTTTATATTTTGAATTTTCGTTAAATAGTTAGTTTATTCAAGATTATTGTATAATTAAACAAAACGTGAAATATGTATAATATAAAATAAGCGAGACATAATAAGTTGTCTTGGGTAGTGTCATATACCGCTGTCAAAAAATGTTAAGCTAAAAATCTAATTTTAATAAATTGATCTCTTCCATGGTATGTCATAAAATGTCATATGTCACAATACTCATTTCATGGATAAATCGCCTCCCGAAAAGCCTTCTTAGTCTCTTACTTTAGGGATGACTGGTTTATCATTTTATACTGTAATATATAGATAAAGTAAAAGTTTTATAATAGAATATATGTATGTTAACATGAGCAGAATAGCATCAATCATAGACACATCACCGGAAGATATTGGCGTGTAGTCTTATCAAGCTCGTCTTCCTCAGGCTCATCAGACTCTCCAGATTTACAAAATGGAAACAATTTCGAGGAATATAATGATCCTTCCGAGCTTTCTGAAGTTGATTACATTTTTAATCTAGAACTTGGACCTTCAGGTAATCCTATTTCATTATTAAAAACACTCAAATTACAAAACACAGTCCACAGTAAGGTTTTTTTAAAATCAATAGCTGTTATTGATACTATGATATAATTAAAAAGGTAATAATTTCTACTTGTATCAGTGATTATCTACCGTTCGTCTACAGACACATTATAGCTGTTTATAAATGGTACACCCGGTTTTTGTAGCATGGCAACATAATGAGCGTGAGTAATATTTAACATAATAAGTCATGATTTGATGGATTTTACTGTTACCCTGTAAATTAAATTAATATTCTCTTTATACACACTTAATCCTTGCTTAAATGTTGAGTTTTCATTAATTTTTTTCGAAAATATCAGTTGGCTCACATCACTTCACATTGGCTCATATATATTATGATTTCTTTTCCAATTATAATGAAAGTCTACCAAGTTAACAGCATTTCAATCAAAATATTTTATTGACTGAATTGGCATTTACTTGGTAGAACTCCATTATAATAGGATAAAATAACAAAGTATTTAGTTCTACAAAATTTTATAGTTTTTTTGTAATTTTGTAGAACTAAATACTTTGTTATTTTATCCTATTAAAATATTTTATATTCAGTTTCTGACTCAATTTCAGATTTTGAAGTAAATGTAGGCAGTCAAAATGGGGTCAAAGCAACAAGTGGAGTATCAATAGCGGTGCCGTCTCAGTCTTGTGCTAGCGGGTGAGTTCCAGTCGTATAAATTGATAATCATCATGTGCGATTATTTCTGTCGCCTGTATCCAAATCTTTGCCATTCAGATGTGATTATTAATGATAATTTTAACTTATTTATTTTTCAGAAATAGAAAAAGAAAATCGAATAAAATGGCCGAAGACAAATTGACTGACACATGGAAGAAGCCCCGAAATGCTACTGAGGGAGATCAGAAGTCATCTGAGTCTGAAAGTTCGTAAGTATACCTCAAAATGATTGAGATTTTTTTTGTAGTTAAATTGTGAAAATTCACCTTCAAAGTGGCATTTAAATTTACAACTTTGCTTCTTTGAGAAGAATTATCAGACCAATAATTTTATTAGATTGTAGGTATTGATATAAATACTAGTAAACTAAGGGCTTGTAGGGGCGAGAGGAAAGACTCGCCACTTGCAGAATAATTATTTATTTTATACTGAAATATTATAAGGTTTGTTCAAACTACTTAATAATTTTACTCTTGTCTGCTTTCAGAGTCAGCGAAATGAGTTCTGACCACCCAGACGATAACAAATCTCAGGAAAATAAATCGGATGAACCGAAATCAGAACGTGACAGACTGTCTGCAAATTAAAACTTCAAACAATGTAGGCCCCCTCCGTTTTGTCGATGACTGCCAATGTTGCCAGGCAGAGGAGGCAATTCCGCCATTAGTTACGACTATTTTCACAAAATACCGTTTCAAGAGAATATTTCTGTTATACTGTTTATGCTGTTTAATAGTTAAGTCCGTATTTGATGATCCTCGATTGATTAACCTAATCCGTCCCTAATCTCCGATTCCGTCAGGATCTCTTTCTCTTGTATCATTACTAATAATTTCTGACTAATAATATTGAAATTACATTTCCATGTATATCAACGGTGTTTTGGCCAATTGATGTAACCCTTAAAATTGAAATTGTTCAGGAGAGAGTAAAAACTTTATCGAAAACATTATTATTCTCATGTTTGCAGATACGGGATTATACGTAAGGAGTGTCGATATAATAGTGGCTTAAATCAAGTGGATGGGTCGGAATTTTCAAATCTAAAAGTAATGTAAAATGATGTTTCCCTTCCAAAAAGTGGTCAATTTATTTTTCTTATTTTCATCATTTGGCCGAGACCTGCTCTGTCGTCTTTAAAATGAGATCCAATCATTAACTTACTTTCGTATTTTTTGAGGGTGACATCCATTGGCCAAAACACCATCGATATAAAGGGTCCCAAAATTCATGCAAAAAGTAATTTTAAGATATTTACAAAGCCGAAGAGACAGATCGTCGAGCTGATTTCATAATATATTATTTACTATTCTATAATGCACAATTATCGTATTATATTGGCAAGTGTTATTCGGCTGATTGAAGCAAACTATACTACATGTATTTCTTGTGAGATTCTTTAAGACTGACAACTGTATCAAAAGCCAAATCGACAAAATTTTATTTATATTCCTATTCACAGCTGTTTTGAGCTCTCAGTATTATACAGTGTAAACTAACATTTTAGATAATTCATTTGCACTTTCGATTTAAGGCCCTAGCAACCATTGAATTAGTTAATGAAAGGTATTTGTGACAACATTGCAAATAATTTACTAGTCCCTGAAATGCAATATTACTAGTGCTAAGGGGCCATCCATATATCCCCCACCCCCATTGTCTCATAAACTTTTACCCCGCCCCCTCTCAATATTACGTCTCTTTTTTGTCACCTCCATGAAACGTTAAAAACAGCTTTTTTCTTTTTAATATTCATTCCTGATCGACGATACCCACATTGTTGATCATTACATTGACGATCATATTGCCAAAAGTAGCAGTGGTATTTTAAATACCAGGAAGGGAGGAAGTAAAATAAGGCAAAAAATAATATTCCTAAATCTTTCAACATTAAAAAAAATTATATATAAATTTGTAAACACCATGAAATATAAAATTTCGAGGTTCTCGTAAATGATTTCTCAGGAAGCAAGAATCTAAATTATTAAGTTTGTTTAGAGCTCTCTGCAACATAAAATGATTGTTCTCATAGAATATTGTGTTTTCAGTTCCTTTAATTTTTTATATAATAGTATTGCCTTATAGCAGACCCATGACCCGAACATAGTCCGAAATATTTTGCAAGAAATTAAACTCCTTACCCGGGCCCAGCCCGAACCCGAATCTGAATTGTCTTTACTCGCCCGAACCTCTAATAATTATGTCAATACAGGAATATAGAAAAAAGATTAATATAAAATGTACATACGTATCTTTGATCTCACATAGAAATTATAATTATTGTTTAATAATTTGTCAAAGTGTCAATAGCAACACTAATCACTGGCTAAATTTTGTAGTAAAATATGATACCTTAAAAAGGGATATCCTAATTTGCTGAAGAGAGCTTAGCTTTGTATAATTAGTGAGATTATGAGACTGTTAACTGTACTACTTTAAAATTATTTTGTTATTACAATTCTTTTTGAATTGTCAGTATTTTTTTGTGTAAATTTATTCCGTGAGATTTAAATCAAATGTGATAGTAGTTTAAAAATTAAACAAAAAGAATATTGATATTACAACACTAAGGATATTTACAAATAAATTCTACTTATACAACATATTATTGTAGTATATTACAAAAAAATTGTTAATTTATTAATTAAATAATGAAAATTATTATTTGTCAAATGTTTTTAACTGATGCATGAATTTTATGCCAAACAGTGGTATTTAGCTGAATTACCGTTAAAGTAATCTTCCTGTTCTTCAGTATTTAAAGTCAAGTAGCAGTAATCTGATCTGATAGTTATTACTTATTTAGTATTGCTATGAGTAAAAATTCTGATAAATTGTTTTTTATGTGATAAAAATGTATGCGTGTTTTGTGATGTTTCATTTATTGTAACTCAACTAATGTTAATGTTTTCACTTATTACCGAGTTATAGATATATTTCCAATAAAATTTTTGCATCAAAACATATTCAGTATTTTTTTTTAATATTGCTAACCATTCCATACAAATTTTCATACAATGAACAGAAATACATGTGTCACATCACTGTGTAATTTAAAATTCTTGGTTTGCTA
This sequence comes from Himalopsyche phryganea, assembly GCA_022494535.1. Lineage (NCBI taxonomy): Eukaryota > Metazoa > Arthropoda > Insecta > Trichoptera > Rhyacophilidae > Himalopsyche > Himalopsyche phryganea. The sequence continues at coordinate 547,841 of JAGVSL010000110.1, read as the reverse complement.
AGATGAGAGGTGTTAAGATGTAGTATATTAATTTAAATCGTACGCAAGCACACAAGACTGTTGTACATACTACTTTGGGCAAAAAATCTAATTATTTCTTTGGCATATTGTACGATTTAGGTATAAGACCTATGGTACGCTTACTTAGCGTACCATAGACTACTAAGGTCGATTAGTGATAAAATAATGAATGCCAATCTGCATTTCCAACGTGCTGCAAATGCTATATGCAGGTATATGATTCTCTCACTCTTTTTCTCATACCTAAATTCACCCATTACGCTAAAAATAATATTTTCAGTTATACGTGACACATTTTAGTAGCGAGCCGCATCAACCTTTTATAAAATCACTTCCACACTTAAAATGTCGAGGCAAATAAGAACAAAACTGGATATAGTTGATGTTGATGAAATCAAGTAATTGCTTATAATTTGGATTCAGATGAAGACTTCATTCCATCCTGTAGTGATTCGATGATGATATGATTAATGACTTTGAAGCGCCTATTTATCCTACTACTTCATATCACCACCCACTGTCCACCAACTCAACATTTCCCTGCAAATAATTCCCACAATTTTGTATTTTTATCTCCGTTATTTTTTTTTCTCAAAATTTCTCATATTTGCTAATAATACAGTTCAATCTGCTGGTGAGTCGATAAGTCTCTAGTTAATCACACCCAGCTTCACTGTAAACCTCGATATTGTCTGCCGATCTCATTGGGGGAGTATACATAATAATATAATATTTGGATGACATTCGGTGCCAGGTGTTTTGCTGCCAAAGGCAAGACTCCATCCTGTTACGATTAAAAATATTGAAATCGCCTAGGCTGCCGAAGGTAGGCAAAAATCCACAGTTTCAACTTGTATAAACAATTATTTTTCATTAAAATTAGCTTGGAAACGAAAGATATTTTTTATTTTAGAATGCTACGACATCTATATATATTTCTATCAACTAACGGAACAGATAGCAAAATATTATATGCTAATATTGTACTTACACAATAGATGTCGCACAAAGTTATAAATTATTTTTAAATAAAAATACACTTTAACATGATCATTCAGTTTGCTTGGATTGAATCAAATAAATGTAATATATCAATTTCAATGTCTGTAAAATACATGCAGCACAGGCTTTATCATCAACAGCGTAAAAATATTTGATTTCAATGATAGCATGAGTGATATCAACTGGCTGATTTGTAAATAATTTTCAAATGATCGTACGGAGAAGAGAAATCCTTGAGCTTTTGTGTTAGTGTCATCTATTTATCTATCCACTCTGAGTAGCAGACGGTTCAAGCGTGCTGAATTTTATCATTATTATTTGTTTAAATTACAATTTCTTTTTTACTATTTATAGATGTCACTAGTGGCTAAATTTTGTCAGGAACTCGGAGGTAAGAAAGCGGACGGACCAGTCCCATATTGCGTCCAAAATAAAAAAGCGACAACGGACCTGGCTTGGACACGTGCTGCGGATGCCCCAGGAGAGCCTCAATCCTACCTATCTCTTCTTCCAACCAGGTGGATTCCGTCACCCCGGAAGGCCGCTTTTGACCATCCATAGGTTGTATTCGCCGGAGCTACGGGACGCCTGGGTGACCTGGGAGGAAACGAAGATACTAGTGGGGGACAGAGAAACTTGGTGGAACCACGTGATGGCCATATGCGGACGCGCTGAAAAAGTACAGTCTTCAGTTTTTCAGAGAGGTAAACAGTGAAAATATTACAACGAATTCGTGAATGGATTTTCATACACAGAATGCAGGGTTGCCAGACTCCCTATTTGAGCGGGACTGTCCCGAGTTCAACAGATAAATCCCGAGTCCCTTATTTCCTCTGAAAATACAGAGTCAATAAAATTTGTTTATGTACAAAAATGTAAGTATATAGTTAAAGAGTTCCGCTTAATTTTTATTGAGTAAAGATGGCGAAAATATTTTGAAACAAGCTAAAACTCGGAAAATACTTTTGATTTAACTGTTATGATTGTATAATTTTTTGCATTTAAATCAGAATGTAATTCCTGTAATTGTATTTAATTAATATATTTTAATAACTGTGATTCCTGCGGATTATTATGTGACTATTTTTTATGTTCTCTTCTGTATACATATGTACTTATTAACATATATTATAATTTAATTAAAATTATGTATTTTTTCTTAATTTCATTCTTAATTTTTTATTTTTTGATCTTTAGAAATAGTATTCACTATTTGTGATTTTAGATGTCTGGCAACGTTGACAGAATATGAAGATTTTAATAAATTCAAGTGTTTAGCGTGTGGGAAAATGCTGTCAAATGGCAATATGAAACTTGCCCTATTATTACGGCATCTGCCAACGAAGCATTAAAAGTATAAAAACAGGTTAAATGACTTTTTTAAATGTTTCGAAGCGCAAAATAAGAATATGAATATTTTGACATTATATACCCAGCCACTAGTAAAAAGTGTAAAAATGCGGGTGAAGCTAGTTACGTTATTAGTGTGGCTAAATGTAGTAAAAAATATACTGTAGCAGAAAATTTAATTTCTCCTTTTCACAAATTGTCAGGAAGCAACGCCTATCACAACTGCCCTGCTCTAACGCTCCTTGTCACACCAGTGCCTTCATAATTCGCTATAACTACAAATGTGAAATAACAGCAACTACAGAAAATACAAAAATATTTGTTACATTACGGGTACAATTTAGCGAAATAGGTTACCAAGGGGTACGCAAGTTCAAAAAAATGTTGGGAGCCGTTGCTCTACAGAGTTTCAACAGTAGTTATCTTTGTTTAAAAACGCTGAACTACCAATATGCATGTTCAACGTTCACACAAAAAATAATGCTTTAAATGCGATTATCTCAGAACTTGTTTTGTCTTATGTCAGTGCACCCTAGATATGATTGATAAATATTGTGCAATTTTCATTTTATGATAAACTATTTCACCGCAAATTTATTGCAAATAAACCGTTCAGAATAATCTATCATATTCTATTTGATTAAATGCTAGTATTTATAACCCAACTTCGCACGGGAAAAAGGGCGTTATTAGGTCATTTAGATGTTGACGTTATTATGGTGCTAGTTAATGTTGAAAGATGAAAATATCACTGTAGGCCATACCTCATGTAATACCCACAAAATTGCCAGTTAGCGTAACATTTTTTAGCCCTTTTTTGCATTATTTGTCTTCTTAACTATCAATATATTTCTAAAATTTATCGATTTTCCAGATTGCTATTAAATATGTTTCGAAAATCCATGTCTATTTTTAATAGCTGTCGTTAAAATATCAGTTTTGGAATTTATTGAAATTTCAGTTCTGGTTGAGTATGGCAACATTCCTAAAGCAACGGTTGCGCCCTCACTAGCGGCCAAGTTAAATTGGTACATCTATAGTAAATATCACTAAAAAACATTTGGTGATATTGGCCAATTTTGCAAATGATGCGATATTTTTTTATTAAGAAACGATAATTATCTTTTGTTATCGATTACTCTCGTTGGAGATCGATAAAGAAAATTTATCGTTACCGTTATCGATCATTATCGTTTCTCAATCGATAATAAACGATAATTTCGACCCTTAGTAGGTACCGTAATCATCTTTTCGTTAAAATCAAATATTGAGATAAGCAATATTAGAGTTAAATACTATTATAATATTGTTTGTATGTTTCATACTTACATATTATCAAATTTTAAAACATTTTTATTATGCTCGTTTTGGTGGACGTCCGCCTTTAGTTCTAACTTATCACCCTTATAATATGATCACGTTATATCGTTATCCTCACTTTGTTCGCAATGAAAGGTCATTTATTTCAATTTAATACTAAAACGGTGGAGAAAATTTTTCAATTTGCCTCAAATACATTAATTATGTAAATTATAAATTATGGAGTTGAAAAGCGGACTGCTACATATAATTCTTACTGTTTAACGCTTGGGAATTTCTTATTTTATTTGAAACAGAAAAAGTACACACGAGGAGCAAAACATGCAATCAACTGTCTCACACACAAAATATGTTGTATTATATAACATAAAATATCTTCCCTACATGTGCTCTACTGATGGCTAGTTTTTAATGTTCAAAGTGAAATCAAACGGCAACTAAAAGCGACAACGGATTTGGCTTGGACAGGTCCTGCGGATGCCCCAGGGGTGCTTGTTCCTGCCTGTCTCTTCGACGGACCCGATGGATTCTGTCGTCCTGGAAGTAAGAAGACTGGTGAGGGACAGCGAATCTTAGAGGAACCCTTTTTATGGCCATATGCTCATTGTAATTTAAAGAACTGAAGAACCTGTGTAACACATAAATATCATGTTGTAATAAAATTAAAATGTCTTGTCACTTGTGTTCTACTGTTTTTTAAAGGCCACGGTGAAATATAACGGTAACCCAAACTAGCTTCAGAGACTCGCCGTTTTATTTGACTTTTGTAAACGAAGGGTGGCCTATTTCTCCGCTCCATTATTAATGTTATTAGTGGTCTTTTTATCATCAATTTAAAAATTTAAATTATAAGTATACCAGTTTTTCAAAGGCTATTTATGTGGCTGAAATTATGTTATATGTAGGCATATTTCCAGGATTTCATAAACAAGGCTATAAAATATTATAATCAGCCTGAAATATATCAATTAGCGTTGTTAGTCGTCCGATTCAGTAAGTATCAAGGAATTAGTTCATTCATTATGAATTAGCTAGTTGTATTCAAATTTTGACCGAGTTTTCATTGTGAGGTGACCAAACGGATTGTTACAATATGAATAATTATTATTGTTGCGGCCGTTTGAATTTTTTTGAATAAATAATGTTTTAATAATTGTTCGCCTCCACTCAGGCGAAAATTTTCATATTTTGTGTCACATGCTTTCCATTTGCATTGCAGTTGACATCGAATTAATAGTAATTAACTTTTCACTGGCCAATATTGAAAATTAGTATTGTGAAACTTAGTACCTAGGTATTTAGTCTTTAGACCGTAATAAATATATTTTTGGGCCACAGGGTTGTGCATCACTGGGTTAATCAATCTCATTATTTTTAGAATTTACTATTTTTGTCGTATAAGTCAGCAATGGCCAACCTTTCAGACCTCACGGCTCACTAAGCTCACAAATTTGAATCTCGTGGGCCACTGGCATGACTATTGCTTACAAGAAATACAAACAAGTATAAAATAATTACCATAAAAGTTACGTTTTTTTAGTATAAATCGGTAATTAATTATTATATTTATTCCTGTGTGTTTGAAATAAGTTTTTGGATTCTTGGCTAAGCTACGTTACTGTAATAACGTTGCGGACCACCGGTTGACGACCGCTGGTATAATCACTTACACCTATTCAAATTATTTCAAGACTGTTATAACAAAACCAGATGCACGGTGGAAAAGAGATAAAAATAGAAGAAAAAAAATTACCAACCACATATTGTGGTTTACAACGGTGGTACCCCGTGACTAGAGGTTGTTATCGCGAATTCTCGAGAAATTGAAGAATGTGAAAAGTATATTCAAGTTTCACGAGAAATTTTTAGTATACAATTTGGATATTCTAACCATTCGGTAGTTACAATTTGGAAACCTGTATTTTCGTAAGCCGCTGGCTCATGTTTCGGTTTCATTTTGCCTTCTCTTTGATTTGGAAGCTGAAAATTTACAGGGATCGATTTTGAGCTATTTACTGAATTTCCATTTTCAAGAATGCAAGTTTATTATTATGGATGAAGTAGACTTTCAAATAGTCAGTATAAACCAGTGTTTAGCAAACTAATTATACACATGGACCCGTTCTTAAAGCAAAAATCTGACCATAAACTCCCAAGTAAAATAACTCTACATAACTGCATAATACAAAAATTATAAGATTAATTTTGATGCCTTGAATGGTAAATGGTGTAAAAATAAAATATAAATAAAGCATTTTGATATTTAAAGTATGATGATATTCGTACTTGCTACTAATTAGGAAGACGGGAAAGCAATCAACAGCCTCTGTACAGTGACCCATTATGGAGGATATAAAATTGATATCTGAATTTGTAACCAGAATTTGTGATATCATTGTTCAAACATTGGTTTCCCCCCTCAATTTGTGGATAATTTAATAAATTGCTGCTGTACCAGTATGGATGCATCTGAGTTTGTGGGTGTGCTTGCAAAAGGACCCAACGCCTAACAAATCACTACTAATGTATTTATTGCTATTTATTTAAACTTTCATAATAATGAAAATGTGTCACAAATATTTTTTTATGTTAAATCTTTCGCGGACCCTCCGACGTTGTCCACGCACATCAAAATTATTTTTAATATGCCCCCTTAGCGGTCGCATGTGTAAGAACCACTCGTATAAGCAATGGCGAAACTTGGTATGTTGGAATGTTGAATAATTTAGTCACTATGAATTCTAGCGCCCGGTTGCAGTCCAATCCTGAAAACTTCTTTGGTGTGTTCCCGGGCACAAAAAAAATATACAATGCAAATATGTCAACTACAATTCAAGCTCCACTCGCACGGAATAATATGGCGTGGATAACAAATAACAACTTAAGTAAGTTTAAAGACGATGCAAAAAAATCTTTAAGATTTAAAATTATGGTCACCTCGATCACCCAATTAAAACTATCCAAAAAGCAAGTGTCATCGACCACCACTCCATTAGTATGATTATGCATTAGGCGACAATCCATATATGCACATAAGCGGGTTCGGCAATAAATCATATCCATCTAAGCGAGTAGATACACGCCAGTTTATTTTTATATGGGCAGGCGCAGTTCGGCAAAGATAACGTTCAGAACATGTGGACTAATAATTAACGACTTAATACTAATTGGTCGGATGAACAGTGCAGGGACGAACCAGGTTAAAAATTGCCATTTTTGTAAACTCAAGCAAAAAAATTCGTGGAAAAAATGACGATTAAAATTTACACCAATAGACCAAAACAAAAGAGAGTTGAGCAACATAATTGTTCTGCGACTTTATTTTAAGATATTTCAGTCTGCAAAACAATAATGGCTGTTTCCAGTTAATGTCAATTCGAGATTTTTGACAGCGTCTCGCTTGTCTTAACGGACACATTTGGTTTATTTTAAAGCATTGATTTACAACGAATAACAATAGAACCGTGCTCGTAAGAAGCAAATACAAAAAGTGCAATCTCCACCATTAGAAACAACGATATCACCTTTTTCTATATAGGCAATATTGATCTGCATCGAAGCAAATTAATGTTGGATGACAATTCTTTAAATATTTGAACCAAATTTTGCTTTCTTTCGATGTAATTTTATTTACCATCGAAATTAAGATAAAATAGTTGAAAATATTTTTGTTATGGTATTAAATAATGAAACATAAAAACATTCAATTCTCTTATCACTCATAATAAATAATTCTTATTTCGGCAACAGAATATTTTTTACCGATTCCCTTTAGGCAAGCTTAAAAATAACGTGTACGCAGCTCTCCCCAACCTGTCTGAAGGCTCGGCTTCACATTACACATTCATTGTAAGTATACTAGAGCATATTTCATTATATTTTTTTTTATAAAATTGGTAGCCATCGAATTCCAGATTATAGATCGACTATTATAAGTTGTTCGCTTAGAGAGGTCGCTAGTGTTACGGAATTACTACCAAACCTTCATAGTCGCAACGTTATACGTTTAAAATAACCTCTCGCGAATGGCTTTGTACTTATTTCCTGTTGTATTTATTATATTTACACAGATTAAATCAGTGGTCACAAACCTTTTTGAGAAACAGGCGGGATTGAATTTTTTTAATTTGGGAGGGCCAGACGGCCAATAAATTCTTATTAGAATCCAATTAGAATATTAATTTATATGTACGTCCATGTATAATTTCTTGAACTTTGTCATATTTAGTCCCGTTTTTTGTAGCGGAGTTTTGTTTTAAATTATATTCTTTAAAAACGGATACTGCTTCATTTCAAAATAGACATAAGCATTTGTCTTCGTTTTGCACAAAAAATAACGAATTGACTCATTAAATACACGACACTCAGTATCTAGTTTCCTTTTCTTTCACATCATCATATTAGGACACTAAAATTAAAAGAAGAAAACTCTTGTTCTATTTTGCCTGCCCTACATTTTTAGAATTTCAATAAATGAGAATGAGGTAAACGAACATATGGTCGCCTTTAACAATACATTCTATACATAACTTCTTTCACTTTGGGTCTACTACTTGATAGTCTTATCCCAATTGATGAATTGAAATAAATAGTTGTCGGGAATTCACAACCAAATCATGAAATTTCATAAAATTAATGTTTCCTTTATGAATATTGTATTTACAAAAATCTGGAATTTATCGCGGCCCGTAGTTTTGTAACCACTGGTTTGAATAATACAAAGAACTTTCTGTGACACTAGAAAGTTATTAAGTCATAGATTGACTATTTTAGTTCCAACTTATGCCAGCGGTCAAGTTACAATGGTAAATCACTACAATGGAGATAGTTGGTGATCGAGAAAATTCACAACAATGCTCTATTTCTGTTTTCATTGTCATGCAAGAAAAACTTGGTTCATTGCTATTGTCGAAATTGTCACTTATGGTAACTATTTTATTGGTCACGTAATGAAATAAAAATAGCAATTACAAAAGTAAAGTATTATTCAAATTGACGCAATTCACGCCAAATATAAGGTGACGTCGAATTTATTTATACCGTCAGTTGAAATGCGATTACCCAGTTTTTACAGAACTACAATACAGTCGATTCCGCTTAATTGGGACACATCGGGACTAGAGAATTTGGGCTAATTAAGCGTAAAATTAAACAACGAATACATTTATTTAATTTTTTTCTTCTTCTGTACAAGAGCCAGGAGAATAATTAATCTTAAATTAAAACTATACGTAGATGCATACAAATCATCATAATATGTGTGATGTAGGGATTCCTTCATTGTCTTCCTGCATAAAATAACGCTGTGACCTGACTATATTTTTTGCCTCCTGGTTAGGTTAGGTTTTTATTGCTATCTGGTGTTGAAAATTCTTAACAATTAATAATAAAAGCTTGTAAAATACACTAATTGTCCTCATTGCTCAAAATATCGTGAATCTCTAAAGGTTTTTAACAGCAAACAGCAAACTACATAGCGAGAATTATCAGCTTAATTCTCACGGTGAGTGAAACCAGTCCTGGTGATTATAAAAATGTGGAAGTAGTACAAAACTAATTGTGTTTTATTTTTAAAATACAATTAAAATGTTGACGCCCTCTTAAAAATAAATAAATAACATATTGTAATCAAAAATTATATGTGGAACCTCTGTAAGTGGATCAATGTCCAGGGCGTTGATGATCTGATACGACTGGTCCAGAATAGAGAGTCGTACTGCAATTTGGCGACCGACCTTCGATATGAGACGAAGATACCATCATCTTACTGGCAGAACTTGGTAAGTAACAAATTTGACAGAAACTAGATAAGTGCACAGTGAGGTTCCTGGATATCAATTCATTGTCTGGAATAACTCAGAAGGTGCATGTTTAGAAAAAAAAACAGCAATTTATTTTATCAGTAAGTAATAAGTATATTAATGCATGAATTCATAGGCAGACAATTTTCCCTGTCTATTTATCCATAACTTGATTAGTGTTAGATTGGTATAAATCAACTTATATTATTATAGTTATCTATGTTATATCAAATACTGAGGCTAAACGCTTGATCCTACTAGCTAAAATTGTCATTTGCTGTTTACTGTTAATGTGTTGCCTATCAACATCTCCCAGTACACTGACAATGTATCTGTGGGTTGGGTTTTCAGTGTATCTACCTGAAATTATACGGCATTAATAAAACTCATTTTTTCGATGACATTTTTGACCTAATTAATTAAATTTAATTTGTTGATTGAATTATATGCAAACAAGAAGTAAATATGTATTGTTTTTGCTTCATTTCTCAATGTGTCTTCCATATAAATTTCTTAATTTACTTCAATGATTAACTAAATAAATAAGTAAATAATAATTGTTTTACTGCTATACAATCGTGTCTTTTTTCTATGATTTTATTTTAACAAATAGGTTATATATTATTCTCCATTTTTACTATATTCATCTGTCTGATTTTGAGTATAAAATAATACAAAGTATTTTTAGAGTAATTAAGTTAATAATAATACTGAAACGAATATAATTTAATAACGTTAAAACTATCACAAATAAATAATATCAAAAAAACCATTTTTTTGTCTAAAAAAATATATGTAAATAGCTTAGAGCAGCTTCCAGCAATGGTGAACCTTTATCGAAGATATGTTGACATTTGAAAACGAAAATAAAATGTTGAATTTAACTTAATATATCGATAGTAATTTAGCCAATTGATGTAAATTCTTTAAACCTTTCAAAAAATACAAAAATGAGTTAATCATTGGATCTCATTTTAAAGACAACAGAGCAGTTCTCGGCCAAATGATGTAAATTAGAAAAATAAATTGACCACTTTTTGGAAGGGAAACATCATTTTACATTGGTTTTAGGTTTAAAAATTCTGACCCCCCACTTGATGTAAGCCACTATTATATTGACACTCCCCACATAAAGCTCCGTATCTGCAAGCATGCGAATTTACAGGAGTGCATTTCAAAGATTCATAGCACAGCACAACTCACCATATAATGTTTTCGATAAAAACAGTTTTTACTATCTCCTGAACAATTTCAATTTTGAGGGCTAAATCAATTGGCCAAAACACCGTCGATATATTTGATCGTTACAAAATATTTCACTTTCAAAGATTTGCTTTTAATAATAACGAGTGTCGTAACTTTATAGCATTACATATAGCGGTCTAAACATACCGACTAGTTCCATAATAAGATTGACTAAATATGTATTAAAAAGAAAAGAAACATTCTAAATTTTGGACACAAATGATTCGCTTTCTTTTTGAACCTATTGAAACTAGTTTTAGATAACTAATTAGGATCGAGTGTGTAACCAGTTCATAATTGCAGTGATAAAAAAATTGTGACAGATCTCCATTACAGTGGCGTACGTAAGTATTGTCAAGTATTATGATCAAGGAACTATAATACCCTTACCCGCGTTAATAAAACGGCTCTATTGTAGGGCTGCCATAATTGTCGAGACTCCGACAGGGACGTTTGGGAGTTGAATGGTATAAAATAGGAATGAAAAGCTCATGCAATCAACAAATTTGCAGTTTTATTCACAAAATATAACAGCCAGTCGGTGAGAAGACGATTGTTAAAACAGACAAATAAATCACTTTTAAGGTGTTAACTGTCAATTTTTGGTGGAAATACATTATTTTTTTTAAAACAAATAAATCTTACTAGAGGCATGATGAGAGCGCAAGGACGGGTATCTGGTTAGTTCCGGCGACTCGCATCTTTAATTCGCACTTATTCTTGTGCCCATGCACCTTCCGTTGTTTTGGTCTGAACCGGGACAAATGACTCACAGACCAGGACACAGATCTATAATCCGGGACGTGTGACAGCCCTATTCTACTGTGATATATTATCAATTTCGGGCACCGATTTTAATTGTGTAGTTGAGATTAGAAGCATTCAGCCATATTCGTAATCTTGAACGCATATATTCTTGAAATACACCTAATCCTCTTTTACAAGGTCCAATGTAATGAAATTATCCATCATTTATCTGTGTTAACTCCATAATTTTTAATTAACTTCATCGTTTTGTATTAAATCTATCCCCCGTGTAAATAGAGAATTTATTTACTAATCGAGATATTTTTAGGTGACTGAAATACTAAAAATATCGTTGTCTAAACTTTTTTTACCTCACAGTTCTCTATAATATGGTGACTTCAAATGAAAGTAAGTTATAAGAAAGCTAAATTCGATTGATATTTTTGGAAAGCTCTTCTACCTAATTTAATGATGTTTAAACTATTGCATTGTGTTGGTCAATCTAGGTCTATCTTCCTCACTCACATCAGCTGAAATGGTAAAAATGTCTTAATGAACAGTCTAACATACAAAAAATATAGACAACTATCATTCGACCAGTAATGGCACACTTTTATGCAAAATATTCTTTATTATTAGCATAAAAAAGTCTTTTATACAAAATATGTTTTATTCTATTTTCGTCATTAAAAAAGACCAACAAATTATTGTTGAAAATCGTTTATTTGAAAAGTTTACGCTGCCTGAGGCATGTCATGAATTATGCTGCCTTTAATCCCGCGCTTCTTAATTGAGTAAACAGATCCCGCCGGATGAAAGATAGACAAATATTTAAATATAATAATACTAATATAAATGTCAACGTAGAAAATGAATAAATTTTCGACACTAAATTGTTATGGCTCATTTAAATTTTATTCTGTAGAAATAATAATACAAAATAACTCGGAATTTATCCGCCCGCTACTGCTGTTTTAAAGGTATTATATAAATTTTGTCCTTGGTACTGATTTAAGAGATTCTAGTCGCCAGAGGTCGACGGCTCATTCATGATAGAATACGGATATTCCACTGACATAAGTTTAAAGACAACTTACTGAAAAAGGCACAATCAGCTGTGAACTTAGAAAATTATAATTATTCATGTATGTAAAAAAAGTATTATATAATGAGAAACAAAACATAAAACACATTTTATATGACAAAATTTGAGTGATTCCTTGAATTGAGTTATTTGTTTATATTTATGAAGGCAGTGTACTACTAAAGCTAAAGTATATTCAGTTGCTGTCCGCAACGTTCATCTGCATCATAAGTATCATTATTCTGTAAATTATTTTACGTCCAAGTATTGAGGAGATAATCAAATTTTCAAATTCAATTTTCTCAAAATAAGCAATACTGGACATCGAATTTTCTTTATTGTTATTCACCCGATTCTCTTTTTGTACATACGTGTAGAATACGTTCCAAGGAACACAGTGGAAAAAATTATAGTAATATAAAAAAAAATGAGACACAGGTCCCAATAGTAAGTATTTTCACTTTGGATACTTATGTATTGAGAAGACCCCGGATCGAAGAGAGGCGAGCGGCTGGTTATCCGGAGTCCTGGAAGGGCTGATCTCAGACAAACACCATTTCAGATCCGGTTAAAAACTTATTTATTTTCATGAGTTTTCATGAGTCAGATTTATCAGATTAAAATAAGTTTAATTTTAAATAACGTCAAATAATAATTTCCAGAAACTCAGAACGTCGACGACGAAAGATTCATTTGTTGAGTTCAACCTTTTAATAGGAGGTCTAAGAGACTGAGGTTCCCGAAGAGGCAACAACACTACGATGCCTCACGTTGCCGGCCGCCACTCACACATACGCGACGCCGCACAGTAGTTCTTCAGAGAGGCAAGCAACATTTCACTTCCTCTCTAACACACACAGGTCGGACACTTCCGACCTAGAACAATGGAAACTCAAAGTCTCTAAGATAGTATTTACTTTATCGCTATAGCTTAGGCTTGGAAGTACAAAGTTTTACTCAAGTTTACAAGTTACACAGTTCACAATTAGATTCAATTACTCATTACAACAACAGATTAATACTCTCAGACACTTTCAATTTTACAACGAATTTTCGACAAACTCTTTAAACTTGACTTTCCGCCGTTCCCCCACAGACCAAAAGCTTCCTCGTCGAACCCGTATATATGCATTTAATTCAATTCAACTCTTTCACTAAAAATAAAACCGCTGTCACAAGATAGACGCAATCTTATTTGTATACGATTGTAAACTGATAATGTGATTCATCCGTTCTTTTAAGTAGCGTCTATTTCATATTTTTATTTGTATAGGTAACAGAGAAATTTAAAATCAGATTTTAACATTTTTTCAAGCTGAAAAACTCATGAAACGATAAGAAGTATTTTAAATGTGAATACTTCTTTTTCTACTCTGCGTTCAGTTTTTTCCATGTCCGCTTTTTTCTTGTCCGCCTTTTTCGGTCCGCTTTTTTCCTGTACGGTTTTATCCATTCACCATATTTTCTTAAGTTGCATATAAATGACGTTGTAGGCTTAAAATTTTTAAACTTTGAGAAGTCCTCACTTGTCTTCTCTTCGTCAGAGAAAGACGGCTTCTACCTCTGAGGGAGGCAGAGCTATAGAAAGAAGATAGGAAAGCAAGGGTCTTCTTCACACAATAAGTCGCGTTCGGTTTGTACGTGCAGACTCACCTGGAGTCTATTTTCTCACGTTAGAGAGTCTAGTCTCTAGTCTCTCTAAGGTGAGAAAATTGCCCAATTCCAAGTAAGCGTCCATTGAGCACTCGAGGGGAAGGGGCTCTGTCCGGCTCCGGAGGGGAGTCCGGCTTTGAAAACTAGTGTTTCCGTCTTATCTGCAAACCGTTATGCGGATTCGCTAATGAATTTATACTATTGCGCAATTCGTAAAACTCTCACAGTACGTGCACGGTGCGACCATGAGACCGGGTTTAAGGTGGAATGAATACCCGAGAGGTAGGACAACCACTCCCCGTAACGAGTCCTGGCCTGTAGTCAGATCGCATACGTATACACAAAAACAATACACATAGACACTGGTACGACGCCTGCGAAACACGATTCGCAGTCGAAGGAAAAACTCGCGGAACATGGCGGGTGAATTTATTCGTGGCACAAGATTTTAATTCGCGGTTTCCCACAGCTGGTGGGAACGGGTCTGCGTGATTCTACACTTGATCCCAAAATCAGCAAACGAAGGCTTTTGAGAAAGTCCTAAAGAAGACTTTTAATTGAATTTACGGAGATTTCTTCCCAAAAGACAGGCAAGTCGATCATCCGGATACGACTGGAATCAAAGCAGGTGTTGCTTGTTTACCCGGAACGAAGCAAGTGACCATTTGTAAATTTTTTTCCTACCTCTATTTCCCTACTGAAACTATTTTGTGGAGTCCGCGAAGCGGGCTCCTAGTTTCCTAGCTAAAGTCTAGGGTGGGTACAGACTAAGTCTTTATATCCCTTTCCCGCATGTAAGCTAGCTAAGTACTGCTATCTAAAAAGATTCTGTCAGCTGAAGGCTTTGTGTGGGGAAAACACTTAAGAAAAAGCCCCATTCGAGAATGTGACACACCCAGGTTTTTTTGTTATGTTTAAGTTTCATTAGGGTCCAGAACTAAAATCGCCCAGCTGTAACGATAATAATTTGGAGACTCGGCCCGATCTTGTTGCCAAGGCGCTCGTTCAATAGCTTGCGGGCACGTCCGCTGGACGTGTCCATTTTTGACGGAAACGGGTAGCTCCGACGATGCAGGGAATTTTTTCAATTGTATGTGTGCACAGTCGACTACGATCTGTCGAGCCGGGCGATTTGCTGGCCTCGTGGCGGCGCAGGTGACCATGTGAATTGTTTGTGTTTTTTTTGAAATTTGACGTAATTTAAAATCGTTTGTCGTGTCATTATAACTTAAAGTAAATGTAAATGTAGAATCAATTTTATTTGTTAGGAATAGTATTTTTGTGTATTGTAAACCACTGCATCTTCGATGAAAAATAAATAAGTGTTGAACCGGATTTGAAATGGTGTTTGTCTGAGATCTCAGCCCTTCTAGGACGTTCGATAACCAGCCATTCACCTCTCTTCGATCCGGATCTTCTCAAATGATTGTCTTTGAATCATTAACAAAAGTTTAATTCTTACCAAGAGTTGCTCGTAATGTTAACTTACTAAGCTTATTTTTAGACATGCCCAGACCCTAACTGAATATACGAGCCTGGCTCGTTAAATTTAAGAACTATTTTTTAGGGCTATTTAAGAAGGTCGGCTTGACTGACGGCCTCTTCCACGTCCACCTCCGCTAAAGAAGAATTTCCTGTAAGAGAGGGGGAGGTGGAGCATAAGGGTTTTGAGATTATCTTGACGAGGTTCTTGAAGACTTTGAGTTGCAACATAAATTTCTTTATATTCTCAGCTTTGAGAGTTGGAGCGAGATGAGGCCCCTGCTTTAAACTCTCCACGAAGCTAGCGCGGCTTAGACGTAGGGTCTCTTGTCGGGGCCTTTGTACCATGCACGGAGCTAACGCGTGTTGGAATTTTTCCTCATGCCAGAGTTTATGCGCAGGCATTTATTTTAGACCCTCTGTAGGAGAAGGAGATTGCTGTCGGAGATGTTTTCAGACCATGCAGGCGTACAGCATGGTCGGTTTGATGACCGTATTGTAGAGTGCCTTTTTATTCTCTACGCTGAGGTAGCTTCTGACGTTGAAAATCGGGTTCAACGCACCGATTGCAACGTGGGCTTTACGCTTGCTTCGGCAATGTGAGCAGAGCAGGTGAGGGAACGGTCCAAGTATACCCGTAGGTATTTGACCTCTTGGCTGAGTAGGGAATACCACATACGGTGATTTTCCCTTTGTAAAATTTGTTGGCATTCTTGCGCGTGACGAGGATCGCCTCTGTTTTCGCGCCATTGACTTTACGTCTCCAGCGACTAAAGAAGTCAGACAGCTGGGCCGTGCCAGCCTCAAGACGACGTAGCGCTACGTCTCAGTCCTTGTGGGTGGATGTGATCGCTGTGTCATCTGCGTATAGAGCGACAGAGCAGTTAATGGAGTTAGGGAGATCACATATAAAATATTTTAAAAATAAAACACAATTCATATGTACTACTTCCACATGTTTATAATGACCAGGACCGGTTTCACTCATCACGAGCATTATTGATGAGAGAAACCAGTCCTGATCTTATAAACATGTAGAAGTAGTAGAAATGTATTGCGTTTTATTTTTAAAAGATTCAATTTCAAATAAATAGCATGCTTAAGATTTATATTTCATCACTTGAAAATGTTCAAGACGAGTAAAACCGGTCCTGATAATTATAAAATATTGAAGAAGTACAAATGAAATTGTGTTTCATTTTTAAAACATTTGCTTAGAAACATATGAGTTCCCAATATGGAGCATATGGTCTTCTAATGAAGCATATCACAACGGAAATTAACTACACGGGTTGCTCAAGAACACCTTTGAAGAAGAAAGTTATAATAGATGGATATCAGTAGGTCAGCACTGGCGGTGGGCTTATCGGTCCCATTACGCCTGGTTTTTGAATTGGATAGGTTAAGAAAATTCCATACCTATGAGAATCCATAAATTGATAGACTAATGAATGAACAAAGGTGCCCGTGACAGTGGCCAGCTATTTTAAGAGCTGAAATAAAAAACTAGAGCTCGTTTTTCTACGAGCGTGATCATAATTTAAAGAAAGTGATAAATAATGAACTGGTGTAATTCATATTGACAAATGCCACAATTTATAAATGTGCCTACGTACCTCGCAACCTCTTTCGCATTACTCGTTAAAGCTGTATTTTTACATGTGAGTGAATGGTAGATATGCCGCTTTTTCGTACGCGTCGCGGCTCTTTTGTATAGCACATCGAATAAATATTGTGAACTATTAGTGATTGCAACCTGTGAAATCGTTACCGTCCGCCTTTCCGTACGCGTCGTGGCTCTTTTGCATACCGAAACTTAGGAGTATGGTCACTTGCGATTGTGATCTCTGAATTGCTTGCCAGCCGTCTTTTCGTTCGCCTTGCGGCTCTTTTGCATAGCGAATCGAAGAAGTATGGTGACCTGTTAGTTATTGCACCCTGTGAATTATTTGCCAGCTACCCTTTCTTACGGGCTGTGGCTCTTTTGTACAAGGCATCAATGGAGTATGGTGACCTTATAGTTATCGTTACCTGTGAAATTCTCACCGGCCGCCCTTTCGTATGCGTCACGGCTCTTTTGCATAGCGCAACATCGGAATATGGTCACTTATTAGCGATTATGACCTCTGAATTGCTTGCCAGCCGCCTTTTCGGACGCGTTGCGGCTCTTTTGCATAGCGAATCGAAGCAGTATTATGACCTTTTAGTTATTGTAATCTGTGAATTTCTCTCCGGCCGCCCTTTCGTACGTGTTGCGGCTCTTTTGTAAAGCGCATCGAAGGAGTATGGTCACTTACAAGCGATTGTAACCTATGAGTTCCTTGCCAGCTGCCTTTTCGTACGCGTCGTGGGTCTTTGCATAGCGCATCGAAGGAGTTTGGGGACCTATTAGTAATTGTAGCATGTGAAATGCTTGCCAGCCGCCTTTTATTACGCGTCACGGTTTTGTTGCAGAACATATCGAAGGAGTATGGTGGCCTATTAGTAATTGTCAACTAAGAATTGCTTGCCGGCCGTCTTTTCGCAAGCGTCGCATTTCTTTTGCATAGCGCATCGAATAAACATGGTGACCTACTAGTGGTTGTAACCCCTCAGATACTTGCCGGCCGGGTTTTTGTACGTTTCGCGACTCCTTTAGCCAAATTTTTCATTATATATATATATGTATATTGTCGGACAAAAAGATTTTTTAGGCATAAATGAAAATGAAACAAGTATGGTAATACATGCAGTAATGCAAAATCGCACTTTATTGAAAAAGTGGTTGAAGTCGCTGATTTTTACAACAAACAAAGTCTGACCTGACTCCGGCCAAAACAGCGCGTCTCCGACTACGCATCACTGGTAAAACACCAAGAGGCGCGTGGCAGACTAACGGTTACCTTACCCTGTAAGTTTATAAATTATCCCTTACCGAGTCCGTTATCTGAGGCCTGGCCCGACCCGAGTCTGAATCTCAATATCATTCTTGTTACCCGAATCCCACCAGAAGCCCGGATTTATTTTTCTCACGCCGAAGAAAGACAGATGTCTTTTCAACATAGAAATTCATTTATTCTTTTAATATAAAGATAAAACGACGATATTCATGACGTATTTGAAATAAATAGTTTTATTTGTGAATGATATTGCTATATGACTGTCGTATGACCAGAACACTCCGAAATATTTTTCTAATAATTAAATTGCTTACCCGGCCCCATTCCGAGCCCGAATCTAACTTGTCTTTACCCGCCCGAACCCAGCGCATGGACAGGGTCCGTGCAAACCGCTACCTGTCGGTCAGTGATTAGGTGGAATTGCCTAACCGCTCCACCCACCGACGAAAATTGACAAAGAATTTCAAAATCCCACCCTTTGTATAACCCTTCGAGTACCTGGTGGTCGGTCAATATACCCTCAGCCATTATAACACTGGGCCGATTTCAAACCACTATTCTAAATTAGGTTTATTTATTGTTACTGAATTTATATGCACGAATTTAACCGAATCTATGTTGGCATGTCAGATGAGAGGTGATTCGAAGAGAGTTCTGTGCACAAATCACGACTGGCCTGTACCAAGCACGATTAGGTCATGTCAAATGTTACATATAGTTTTCAGATATGATAAATATATATAATTTTATTTATTACATTTTTTTAAAGTTATCTTATAACTGTTTTATGCTCCCCTGAATTAGATTTTGCAGATATACAATTTTGTAATCGAAACGACGTTATGCAGAAATACAATTTTGCTATGGAATCGACGATATGCTTCAAATTGGGAGCGGACATAGATATAAAAAAATAAAATGCAAGGAAAATGTTTGTTCCACAAAGCGACTCTGCAGCATTTCGCTGTAAAAATAATGGCGATGATTTTTGTAACTTCCACTGCCTGCTCAGACGGTCGTTATTGATTTTTGTTTGTTTGGAAAGCCAACACCGGGCGTCATCGTCCTTCTCATCTCCTGCTGTTGAAGCATTTTTTTATTTACACAAAAAAATACTATTGTTAGATCAAAACATTTAGAACGATCCGACGGAAGCGCACAGCCATAAAAGCGTTGCGCGTGCATATTATTACGAAACCATCATGAATGTATACGTTTCCGCAACTTTCAATATTGAACGGCCTTGTAGTTCTTTAATGGCCTGGTCTCTCGGTAAAGAGTCCAGAATCTAATGAATGATTTAATTATGGCCAACATAAAACAATAAAATAAAGTGTTACCAATACACAAAATAATCGTATAGTTACCAAACTTCGTGGTTTTTATTGATAGCCGATGCCGTTTCGTCCCCTCGATCGCAGTGTCACGGTATTTAATTCCAGAATGGAAGCTATCATAATAGATATACCTAAATTTTTAAATAAGTTTTATTTATGTATTCTTGGACATTTTAAGTAAAGCAACTATTATTTGCACGTAAAATGAATAAATAGTAGGTACTTTTTGTATTATAAATGATTCTATTTTGGGATTTGACCATTTCTGATTCGAAATTGTGGATTTGACACCTTTTGAAACAAATCATGAGGATTTGTTTGCCTCTGATACAAAGTTTTTACTCGCCCACTAGAAGTCGTCAGCGATTACTGTTAATTGCTTTGAACTAAGTCTAGGTCATGTGACACTGTTTGTGAATGTGGTTGGCCGATTCAGATTTGATAGATGTAATATAAAAGAAACATTCAACTTGCCTTTTCCATTGAATAATGTTGGGTTGGTTCAAGCCTGTTAAATTATTTCTGTGGATGGAATACTAGCGCTATTTTTTAAGATATCGACTGAGGGTGCTTGCTGGAGTTTTAACACGAACGGACACCAACTCTAACTGTCAGTTCGAGTTCATTCGTGTACTCGAATGTCTGAAGATACCGAAAGACGAAAACTAGGTTGTTAGTGACGAAATACATGGAAATGTACTGAATCTGAATAATTCAAATTTTGTACTGTAGATTTTTTGTAATATAACATTCGAATTCTACAGCTACGATTTGAAAAATATACTCTAATTTATTTGTATTTCGAGCATTTTTTATACTCGTTTAAACTCAAGCGAAGGTTATCGACACTTAACATTTAATAGTGTAAAACTCATTTTTTTCGAATTTTTAATCTCATTTATATCTTGGGCTTGCATTAAGCATTAAGTCAGCTTGCTATTAAAGCTACGGTGACCATACGTACATTGCTCCGTACGGATCGAGGTCATTGATCCGTTCTTTATATTTATTTTTTAAATTACCATTGTGTCGCATATCTTGTGAATTGAAATAGTAAATACACAATTGGCGCACAGCAAAAAGGTCCTTAGATACTATCAATACCTCAGTGCCAAAGTGTAACAACTCAAAATTCATAGTTCTGAGATAATTAGGAAACAAGATTCTGGAAAGATTTAATCTTCTACTGTACATTTAATTTTTGATGAAAATTTAGGATTACATAAAAAAATATATTTATAATATGATAAATATAATTCAATTTTTTTCTAATAAATAATAGGAGTTTTTAGAGGAGGATTTTCGTAGTTGTTACAGTTTGGATCTAAAGTAATAATAACCACTGTCATTCTAAAATAACCACAGATTACCACTTGTTACATTATGGAATTGGTATATATCGGTATTTTATGCATCATTTCCATAACACGCTTAACTCAAAACTTGAACTTGTTACACTTTGTCCTGAAGGGTGGGAACCTGTCATCCTCAAGTTACTCCACCAGAAGCGTCCATTTCAAACTGTATTTTTCAAACACTCGCGAGTGGTGCAGAGCCGATGTCGTTGATGTGTGCGTAGAAATGATACGTAGGTATTTGACTATGCGTGTAGTGTAAAAAAATGGTTGCGAGGTTGGTTTGTTATCAATCATTGGTATACTATTCAAAACGAAATGTATTTTAGAGTAAGTAAATACATTATATTCGAGGAAAATCTAAAGGCTGACCAGGCCAAACCAACAAATGCGCGGCATAATGAACATCAATATTTGACTATTTGATAAAAAAATTCTATTATTTAAAATTTATTCTTCTGAATTCCCTCCCACTACCCAGTCCTATTCTTCTATCCCTATACTCTTCGATAAAGAGAGGTTGAGCAAGCAGTTCTCGTAGAAAACTTTTGTTGAGATAGCTCCATTAGGAGTCCATATTATCCATGATTATTTTACTTTTAAAAATTTTATAAACATCGCCAAAGTATTAATTACGTATTGAAAAAAAAATAATTCACAAGGATAAAAAAAGAAAATTTAATATTATAAGCTGGTTAAAATGATTAAAAAGAACACAATTCTTTGATTTATTTAGGTAAAATAAAATGGGAAGCCAACGTATTTTTCTAATATCTACAACTCTCAACACATTGAATTTTTTGACTAGATTATGTGAGTATATTTCTTCAAAAATTAAATTTGAAAATGTTGTTTGTATTGGACTGCACGGGGGGGGGGGGGGTTCTAGAACTCCTGTGGGGCCGCACAGACACGAAGCTTAGAGGCAACACTGAGCATCGCCTCGTTTTTATTTAATTTTTTTCTTCCCTTTTTATTTATCGGCAAGGGGCAAGACATCGAGAGAGTCGACGGCTTCAGGTACTTGGGGGTACACATCACGGGAGATGGTATTCTTCGTAAAGAGCTCGCAATCCGATTAGGGACAGCTGGAGCAACCTTTAACTAAATGCGGAAAATCTGGGACTCATGGGTGTACTCGGTCAGATCCAAGTTCCACCTATTCAAAGCATGTATTCTGACGGTGCTGCTTTACGGTTGCGAGTCATGATACTTCACCAAAGCACAGGGTAGCCGTATAACTGTGCTTTGAAAACATATGCTTGAGGTGAATACTAGGGGTGCGGTGGCTTGATTTTGTCAGGAACTCTGAGGTAAGAGAGTGGACGGATCAGCCTCTTATTACGTTCAAAATAAAATAGCGACGATAGACCTGGCTTGAACACGTGCTGCGGATGCCCCAGGGTAGCCTGAATACTGCCTGTCTCTTCTACCATCCAGATAGATTCCGTCGCCCTGGAAGGCCGCTGATGACCTGGGATGAAGGATGATGAAAGATGTATTCGGCGGAGCTACGGGACGCTGGGATGACCTGGGAGGAAGCAAAGAGACTGGCGAGGGACAGAGAAGCATGGAGGAACCTCGTGATGGCCATATGCTCCGAATAGAGAGCAGATATGGTAAAAAATATATTTATAACGAAGCAAATCTAATCTATACTACCGCTCGAGATATCCCGTTTCTTTTAATGCAAATAAATACAGTGAAAAAATACTTTTTAGCGACATCCAAATTTGATCATTATATTGAAATTTGTACACCTATATTTTGAAACATTCGGTAGAATGTTCTTTTTTTCACAAATACAAAAAGTAAAATCTTGTAGCTTATTCGTGTCGGTTGCCTATCACTAACAATGTTATGCAAAATAGTTACACATGAAATTAATTATTGCTACAAGACATTTTTAAATTATTTATTTTTAAATTACCCAGTAATAAATTATTTATTATTGTAGACAAAAATATATTTTGAATGTCATAGAAAACTTGTTTTCGAAGACATATAATTTAAAAAAAAATACCTTCAAATTTTAAATGCATAGCACTGGTGTGACTATAATGTGGTGCCCCCGCTATAAAAAAAACGTATTAAAAAAATTGACTACTTTATTGATTTTTTATATTAATGCTTCCTATTCCGTTCCCAACACTCCGAACTTCAGTAATCCACTAGTAATGAAGTGTAAAACCGGTTTTAAACATATGCAAAAAAATAACATATATATCGTACTATTCTGCCAGAAACTGGGGTGCTTTCAAGAATTCAATTAAATGTATTTCCGTTTTGTATACTAACCATTCGATTTATGAATTTGTTTTCGAATGCATGAATTTCTGTGATCTGTTAACTCCCTAGCACCCATTCGATCCTAAAAACTGGGCTTAGCGAAAGTCCTAGCCTATACTTCTATCTTTTCTTTAGCCAAAAAGGAGTGGTAATGTGAATCATTAACACGTTGTACTTTTACACCGTGTCTTGCCTGGACGAAGTCAGTGCGCGGCGCTGATGCGAAACACTCACTTCGCGTGAAAATATCAAATGAACTGTGGCGTCCCAGAAGCGGCGCGCCTCACCTCTTCGTCACCTCTCACGTAGGACATTCCTATTGGCGGAGATAGATTGAAATTTTCAAACTACGCCGCACCGCCTCACGTTCCCGAATACTTCGTTCACGTAAGACGGCACGTTAGGACGACTTCTGTTGAGATAAGCTTTATTAGGATTGCGTATACTACACACTAGGGGAGGACATGGTTAAAATACATAAGTATCATCATTACACGACGGTTAGTTAATAAACAGCTGACATTATCAATACCGTATAGTCGTTGATTGAATTGGCATTCAATAAGGTAACAATATCGGTAAGTTCTCCAAGAATCATAAGATATAGTTGATAGGTATTGTCGTTGTGGCGATGGCGTGAAGCTGAAATGACTATCAACCATATCTTATAATTATTGTAGAAATATATGTAAAATTTTAACCATGTCTGCTACCAACGTGGAGCACATGTACTGCTAATGGTGGTATCTCTACAGAAGTTTTTCTACGTAAACTCCTCGTTACTCAGTCGTTCAAAATCTCTTATTCGAAGACATGATAATGCTAGGGCAGGACTAGTGGTTAGGATGGGTGGAAGAGAATTTTAGACAGTACAAACATCCATACATTTGAACAGAAATCCATAAATCAATTTATGTATTTGTCCGTACTACAACAAAGTTGACCAACTTGCCACGGACCCAACAAATTAATACTTTGATATTTTTCTTACTGTCGTAAAGTCATTATATTTATTATACTTCTTTTCATAAGATGGATATTATGCCAACCGTTCAAAACATCTCGGAATATATTAAGTGACTCATGTTTGTCAATACTTTTGTAAAATGTATTCATCTCTTTTATTATTTATGTAAATTGCTTCTATTTCTAGCTTTGCCTTGTAATTACTTAGTATGGGAAAGAATGGAAACATTTGTTTAGATTATTATTATCATACAAATGAATCGCTGGTGACTACTGTATCTTTCATCGTTGTAACCAAAGCTCCCTTTAGTTACAAATAGAATAACAAAAAGCCCGGGAATTTTTGAATGGTGGGAAAAAACCCCGAAAAAAACTGGAAAAAACACGGAAGTTGGTGATGAGCAGTTAATTATGATATGTGTTTTTTCAACATGTAGAATATCTATCTATATGCACATATAAATAGTATGTGCGTCTCGCTGAGTTTAACTTAATGCATAAAAACAAGAACGTTTCATTATATACATAGATGTCACTGGTGATACCACTAATCACCGATATTGAAGAAGTTCCTTACTTCCATCTAAATATATCATCGAACTAATAACTCATCGTAACCTGAAATTAGTGAATAGAATGTTTGTTGAATGTAAGTAAAAAATGTCACGCTTTTAAAATAAGTGTTACCAAATGCTAAAAATGATGCAAGTTTATTACTGCCCAATTTTTCGTGAATCGTGAATTATATAATGATAATATTAAATAATCACATAATCAACTCGAAATAAATCTTTTCAAATACATTATATTATATTCTACGAAAAACGGAGTTGAGAGTCGATCTACGTACAAACTGCCATACAATTTGTTAGTAAAGACTGGGTTACTCAGACTGCTGAACTACGAATTTTCTTATAGCACTGCTTGTAGCTTAAAGTTGATTTACTGTAAATCAATGACAATTAAAATAAAACATATATTCGTACTATGTATGTAGTTATTTGCCTGGTTTAAAAAGTTGAGAATTTACAATATTTACAGTGCAAATCATTTAGAAATGCCGTCAAATGTAATGTCATAATGTCGAAATGCAGTCAAATGTAAAACATCCTGAACGACGTGTTTGTGCCTAATCTTGAGTGATAAATTAAATTCAGTGATTAGTGATTAATAAATTTTAAAATAATACACGTGATTAAAATACAATAATTAATATTAGGAATGTTTTACAGGAATTACTGCAAAATAGAAAAGCTTGTTATATAAGCCTAAACCTCGTTTTGCGCGGCTTATTTATACACGGTCCAATGATATTAGAGTTGCCAGGCGACCCGGTATTGTTCCGGTTTCGTGCCTCTGGTTCAGGCGTCTGGCAGCCCTAAATGAAATGGAACATATCTTTTATTTATTTTTCGATGGATTCGGCAGTAAGTTTGTGGAAATTCATTTTTAATATAAAATTAAAATTAATAGCATAGTTATTCCACTGGCTGTGTCACATGTAGTATCACAGCCAGTGGAGTAACTAACTTCAATATTAATTTTATATTAAATCTTTCCTTATTTATCTATATTCACACCATCTTTTCTTACACGGTTTTGCAGGGTTTTGCATGGAACGTATCCCTCGTATATCTAGTTAATTGATACTAGTTGACGTTAGAATTTCAAGATTTCGTTTTTTTCGTTTTAAGCCCCTGCATTGTTGGGATATACATACATTGAATGAAATAAATGTGAACTCATAATATTGTGGGGAATCATGACACGCCTTAAAAATAATACATACACTTTTTATAACTTATTTAATCTTTGAAATTCGATTAATAAACGGATTAACGCTAACTGACAGCCATCAAAAGGACTATAATGCTTACAGGTAATGGTGTATCAAGCATCAAGTATTTGAAATATATTATTAAACAAATACACTTACAATATATTTAAATCAATATATTTGTTTGATTTCAACTGTATTTCCGTGGATCTCAATACTTTATTGTCAAATCAAGTTCAGTCATGTAGTAAGCCTACTTAGTAATATAAAATTAACATTGATAACTTTGTTATTTCACTGTGTTATTAATAATTGTGACACACGTTTCTCTTCTTCAGACTCAACAAGTGTCATAATTAGTAACGCACCAATTGGATAACAATGTTATCAATTTTATTTTATAGAATATAAAAAAAAATCAATGTTGGCCGCGAATCTATCGAAAAGTACTTAAAGGTAGCTGGGATGTGATAATGAAGTTTCATTAAAGACTATCAGTTGATAGTATTAACACTATTAATCACACACGATGTACATATCATACACACATATCGTATTGTGATGTTTTTCAGATCCATTGGTCAGTGGTCAAAGTCGTTGGCTGCTTTTACGGGTTGAATCCTAGTACGACAGAGAAAGGGGCGTAGCGAGAGCGATTATCTAACTAGTCCTGTTCTACCCCCACCCTTCTATCCCTACTCTGTTCGAAAAAGAGAATTTAAGCAACTGAGTAACAAGCAGTTATTGTAGATAAACTTCTGTTAGAACACCTTCATTAGGAGGCCATATCGTCGTTTAAATTGCAAAATTGTATATCTGCAAAATTTCAATTGTTCAGGGAGCATAAAAATAGTTTTAAAAATAACTTTATCGATTTAAAACAAAAATGAAAAACACGTAATAAATACTGAAAAAATCCCTGAAGATAAATATACAAAATAACACAAGTGACAAAAATTATGCTTAAGTATAATATATATATTTTATACTTATAATACAGAAAGTAGAAAACGCATATAATATCGATGGTGTTATGGCCAATTGATGTAACCCTTAAAAATACTCATTTTAAAGACGACAGAGCAGGTCTCAGCCAAATGATATCAATTAGAAAAATAATTTGACCACCTTTTGGAAGGGAAACATCATTTTACACTGGTTTTAGGTTATAAATTCTGACACGTCCACTTGATGTAAGCCACTATTATATCGATACTCCCTACCTATAGTTCCGTATCTGCAAACATAAGAATTAACAGGAGTGCATTTCAAAGATTCATAACGCAACTCACCATATAATGTTTTCGATAAAAGCAGTTTTTACTCTCTCCTGAACAATTTCAATTTAGAGGGTTACATCAATTGGTCCAAAAAACGTCGATATTATTCTTTGATACGCGACTTCTTAGCCGTCGAATATTTTCTGCGTAACATTTTTTTTATCATTGAATAAAATCACTATGCATCATTATTAGTAGTCCGTGTATCTAACATAAACATAAACCAATCAAGAACCGGTTTGGACTTTGGTTTGCTTTAAATATCGTGGGAGATAATGATAGCAATATATTAATTTACAACCACTTTAAACTCGCAAGTTATTGACGGCTGTTTTAATGAATGAAGCTATGACATCACCATTATCGGGCGAATTTAATTATTAATTAATTGTTATATGGCTGCATCAATATGGTAATTTGACATCATTATAGTTTTGTAATATTTTCAGCCAACAATGTAAAGTAACTACAATAATTTCGAAAATTAATTTTAAAAAATGTACACCCTAAAGCAGCAGTCGCCAACTAGTGGTCTGCGTGACAATGTTGGTCTTCAAAGTTATTTCAGTAAAGTAATTAGAGCCAATAGCACATAAACTTATATCAAACACGCAGCAACAAGTATCTCTTTAGTTAGCATGTTAAAATTAAATAAGTATAAATACTATAGCAATATAAAATAATGTAACTTTTGTAACCATTATTTTATATATGTTTTGACAAGGTTCAATCTTGTCAGATGAAACCTAGACCTTCAAAATTTCAAAACCAGTCGTCAATCGCCTTTGGCGAAAAGTAATTTTTATATGTATCGCTCTTCTTTCGCGTGACTGTTGGAAATATCTGCATTAAGTCAGCGACATGAAAGCATCTTTAAAAAAAATTAAGCTCTACGTCTTTTCTATTTCAATATTTATTAAGTAGTTCACTGTTGGACTGTTCTCGTAATTTTATTAATGTACTGTATTTCTTATTCTGATGCGGCTTTGGATAAATTTTAATTTTGAATGCGACACTCGGACTCTAAGGGTTGGACTGCCCTGCTGAAGAAAAGATTTTACGGGAATATAATTTATTCACGTAGTCCTCATTTTGCACGGATTATTTTTACTGGTGACTCTTTTTTAGACATTTTTTGCACGGCTGTTTTGCATGAAAAGTAGAGGATTGAGAGTATGAAACTGCGAAACGGGCTATCAGTTTCTCGGCGAATTGTGCATCGCAGCATCACTGGCAGCCGTGGGATTGAGCGAGACACAGGTGTGAAAGGACATACTATTGTGTGTAACGCATTATGACACCAAATAATTACCTATACTAAAGGCTCAATATGTCTCATACACATACGGAAACATTCGACGTTTCTCAATCTTTTTTACAGACATACTACTACTTTTATTACAGTGAACTCGTGACTGTAGAGAAAATAGATAAAAAAAAACATTGTAGCACGAACCGAGGAATCGTTAACACGAATCAGAATACTCGTCAGATTTAGAATTTACGATTTTAAATCGAACGGTGTTCGTATCTGAAAATAAATGATTTACAACCCAAGAAAAATCTACTAAAAACACAACGCGATCTTACAGCCAGCGCCAATATTTTTTTTTGTATTACGCTTGACAAAAACGTTGATTTTATTATGTGAATTTGATGAAGCAAATGTGTAAAATAAATGATATTAACTGTCTATTGTTGATGTGTGAATTTTATTGTGTCTGTGAATACACTAATGAAGATTTTAATTACTTTTTTTTAAACTGATAAATATCGGGTTTATGTGTTATAATAGGTTTACTTAGTGACATGTTGTGTACAAGGTTCTGAAGATGAGCAAATGTTATGCGTGATTAAAATTATAAATACTGAAAGTGAGACCCTAATAAAACAAATAATGTAATGTCTAGACGAAATAATATAAACAACATGAGGCCATTCCTCGAAATAATATGACACAATAGATTATTGTTAAATTTACACACCGCGCTTTCATATCGCACCCTTGTTTCAAAAGTGACACAACGCAAAATTAGTTTTTAAAAAAATGAGCAAAAAATATTTTTTAAAGTCAATCCATATCCCACTTCAAACAGTTAAAGCGACAGAGCTGCTCTCTAGCGGCTGAGTTATGAAACTAAAGACTTAAACTTTTGGTAATTGGTTGGGTAGTATTTTTACAAGAGGATTGGAATAGATATTTTTTTGAATTGCTCCGCTCCAGCTCCACTTCATTTTTTGCTCAAGCTTTGATAGGAATTATATGTATGTACGTCCCTATAATTTTTTTTGTTAAATAAAAACATTTAAATAAATAAGCTTTATTTATTTTCATTATCATTACCTATTGATTCTACAAAATATAATGGTCGAAAGCAAATCAATCCTTCATATATATATGGCCTATTCTAGTTTAAAAATAGTTTCAGCTTAGAAAACTGACATTCGACACTTTCTTGTGGGCATACTTGATGACAGCGGTGTTGTGTGTCAAAAAATTCCAGTATTAGGAATTCTCACATAATGTAATAATTTTTAATGATAAAATAACGATAATTTGTACTTTTGTTAACTACCGTCATTGTAATTTAGGACGAATTTTTGATAATATTTAACAATTCTTGGAGCAATGGGTGCACTACAATATCTGCGCTGTGTCATTTTTAAGCAATGCTGCGATATGTAATTTGCTTTCCCACTGTGTATGTAGATTATTTTAGAGAAAGAAATAACGCAAATAAAAATCTTCAAATCACCATTATTTAGCTTGATACTTCTGAGGCAGTGACACCGATCGCTGTGGCCGAGTGGTGAAGATATAGGCTTCAGTTCTCATGAGTTATGTTTATGGATTTGGTTCCTCGAATAGAAATTTAAATGCATGCAAGTTGTACGATGTAACGATTTTATTTCTCTCTTCCCTAGTCAAAAGCTTCATAATAAAAGCAGTGAACTAAAAGCCTGCTCCCTCCAAACGAGAGGGCGCTGATTAATTTTTATATTCTTTTTACCCCAGTCCCCTAACACATTCCTAAAACAACATTTTGATAGCTAGCATCAACCAATAATGATAAAATTATCACAAGCAAATTGTAAGAATTTTACTTGGTATACCGACCATGATAATATATAATACACGCTGTAGGTTTTTTTCTTCGATAAAAATATATTTTTCTGAGAATTATAACTTTAAGCAAAATTTTTGAAAATTCTGTCATGTAGAAAAGTGCCGAAGCGCCAACCTCACTCACTGTGGCCCCTCTACCCACTCCTTATTTTATCATTGTTTACTAAGTTTTCGATAAAATACTTCTGTATTGTATTGTATTACTTGGTAGAATTACAATATAATGTAATACAACGTGTATTTCGTTTTACAAGGGTTGTCAAATATTATTATTTGAGGCTATTCGGCATTGTTAGAACAAAATACAATGTTTTTATTTACCCATTTACTTCTAACGATTCGTATATTTCATGTCGGATTGATGACATAGCTTATCAATTTGTAGTTTTTATGCCGCATCCGGAACCAATGTAGAACATATGGCTTATTTCAACACAAACACAAAAAAAAATTAACAGTAATATATAACAGTAATAACATAATTTAACAGTAATATATAAGTTACACAAATGACGGTAAGTATTATTATGTGACTTAAAACACCGATAACTACCAGTTCCAAAAGTAACAAATGGTAATATGCGGTTATTTTATAATGAAATTAGTTATTATTACTTTAGATTCCAACTGTAACAACTACGAAAATTAATATTAGAAAATAATAAAATTATGTTTATAATACTATAAATATATCTTTTGAATAATTCTAGAATTTCATTAACATTTACAAAAATTAGATATACAGTAGAAGATTAAGCCTGCTTAATATCTTGTTCCTTTATTATCTCATAACTATGCATTTTGAGTTGTTATACTTTGGAACTGAGGAATCCATATAATCTTTCTAGGTGTGTTTTACTATTTCCTAACCACTTTTCTATCATATAGTGCATTACGATTTCAAAGAAATCTTTGGTTTATTGTAATATAAGCGTATCATTACGATTTTTTCTCCAGCAATATTGGGTTTAGTTAATCAATTGACATGACGCATAGCGTCCGCACTCTAGTGGTAGAAAACCATTCTATATAAAACTTCAATGTAAAATAGATTATTCGATTACACATTTTCATGATGTTGATAAATTAAGTTTGTTCAATAAATAAATGTTTATTTATATTCTGGAAAGAATTTAAAATTTTGATTCAAACAATTGAACGCCATGTCGATGGTCCATTGATTCTAAGTAACTGACATTTGACTTATTTCTACAGTGGCTCGTTAAAATAAAAATGAATTCTCAATCAAAAGAGTAAAATAATAAAAAAATCGTTGGTACTATGTTAAAACGATTGTTTGTTTATATGCTTCTTCAGTCGTATTTCACACTGGTGAGCGTCGTGACCTCCGTTTACGGCAACAACTCTGTTTTCTTTGACGATCCTTCACCACTCGCTCCTGCAATTTGCTGCTCTGAGGGTCATCGGTAAGGACAGGCTTGTGGCACCCTTCACTTGGTTGCTCCAGTGAGTTAGGGTCCTTCCGCGTCCCCATCCGACTTCGATCTGTGACGACGAGCATCTCGAGATTGTCGGTAGGCTTGCGGGAGATGTGGTCAAAAAAACCGAGTAGGCGTCTTGTATACACGTTGGAGAGTCTGTCCTGGATTTGTTGCTCGTTCAGGATAAATGTGTTTGTGCGTTTGGCCGTCCATGGTATAGAGAGCATCCTTCTCCAGCACCACATTTCGTAAACATCGAGTCGTTTTTCGTCTTTCACTTTTAGAGTCCATGTCTCTTATATGCAATAAGAATAACGAATTTATCATGTATTTCCATGGTAAAAAGTTATGTCTTAACATATTAGATGCATGCTAATAATTAAAAATAATTACGATACAAGATATCGATAGACATTATGCTTTTAGTATTCACTTTGAGAAGTTGAGTCACTGAGTTGAAGCGTGTTCGACAACCCACCCTGAAAGTGGCCATTGGCTAAATTTCGAACCGCCGAATTTTCGTTTTGCTTGCATTCAGCAGTCTTCTGTAAACACAAGTCAAATATAAATCAATCATTCGACTACAAGAATTTTTATTGATTATTCCTGTAAATAATCAATAGTAGACCTTTCCAAGTAAATACCAGTGACGCCTAACAGTATAACTAAATTTCAAACGTACGCACTTCAAAACTGTTACTTTAGAACACATATCTATGCTAATAATCGAACAGATATTGGTTTTAAAGTTGACCCTTTTAAGCGATAACTTACGGGTAACCTTTATATGACTTTGTTGTGACTGTTTTTATAGGAGAGAATTTGAATATTTGGTTGCAGCATGGAGGTCCAATAGTATTTTTTATTTATCCTGGAAGGATTATGTCATTGAATATTTGCTATTTTAAATACGTGCATTTTAAAATAGTAAAAGAAGAAAAAAACAAATGCGAATTTTTTAAAGTGTGAAATGAAATTCGCAGAAATCTATCTTACGTAATGTATATAACTGAGTTTTATATAATAATTGCACTTAGAATCACGTTTTCTAGGACTTAAAATAGTAAAATAAACTTATGTATGTATTACAATTTTAAGTTCTTCATGATTTCGATATTTTCCTATTAAAAAATATTTTTAGTTCGAAGCATTTACATATCGCTCATGATGCAGCAATGTCACGCATCCCACAACTTTGATAAAAATGAATTTTTGAAATAATGTAACACAAATAATGTAAACAGTGAAATAACACAAAAACGATTTTAATTGCATGTCTTTCAGGTTTAAAAATAAGCAATTAATCGTAAGCCACCGTTTGTGATACTGTAATAGATGGAATACCTTGTATCCCACATAAAAAGAGCACATTTGAAAATTATTTTTGCTTAATAATAGACAAATTTTTTTATGGTGGAATACAAAAAGAAATAATGAATTAATAGTGACTGGAGTTTTTTTCATCTCCTGTAAAATCTGTGTAGTATGGTATACGAACTATTGGAGCGATATGCACTTTACGCGAAGCAACAGTCTTTCGCGTAAAACAGTTTGGAAAACGTTTCTCTATGTATTGTACTCAGACGTAAGTACGTACTTAGCAAGCTGATTTGGGTTAAGATGGTATTAATTATGTTTAAATGTTCGCAGCTGGAGTGCAAGATCGCAGGTTTCCATCCCCTGGCATAGCCCGTCACTTAGCCCCTATGGTTAAGCAGCGATATAAACTCGCGATGACCTAATTATTTGATCACAGTGCCTTTGTCATAATAATTTTACTGTCACAGCTCATGTGAGTGTTGGTAACTACTTTTACTTAAGCCAATATGGTAATAATAATAAAATATATTACCGTAGTTTGGTTAAATGTCAAGCCACAAATTGAGGGTGTAGGATCACAGGGGCATATCTATAATCTGTACGTTAAAACAGAAAATACATGTATCTGACTGTCTGGCTGCCATTTTAATGTCTTTTAAAATTAGTATTGATTGATGGATTATATTTTATGGGTGTTTCATAAGCTACGGTAATATTTACAACTTTTAACATTATTATAAATTGGAACGTGTAATTTCAATCAAAATATTATTTTTTACAATTTTCAGATTTGACCGGATATTTCCAAAGTCCGCTATATCGAGGTCCGTTATATTGAGGTTTTACTGTATTCGATGATTCAGTTATCAGGTGGTAGTGGTCGCTGACAACATTCTTGCATGTGGCTTACTTCTGCAACAAAAAATATTTTGATTACAATTAGATATAGATTTGTTCTGCGCATGACAATCACGTCATTCCTCTAGCACTCGAATTCGAGTCATAATTTCGTCCTTCTAGCAAACTGAACGTAGGTAGCACTGTGGTTGATGAGAAAATTTTTCTGTGCATTGAAGTTTGCATACCCCCTCACCATTGTATACCACATAATATTTTCAATCCATTTACGGAAACTTCACTGGCCTTAACACGACCCATTCTTATGAAGGGAAGCCTAGCCAGTAAAAATACGCCCGAATCCGACATCGATCAGTTTTCACGAGACAATTTTAATAGGTGTCGTTCATCTTTCGTGGGAAGTTCGTTTCTGAGGAAGAATCGCTCGTCCTGAACGTCAATCGTAGAGGGCGAATCTACCCCCTGCTAGCCGCATTCCAAGCCCTTAACAAAGAAGAGAGACTGGACCTTAAATCTTCCTGAATATTAAACTGTTTCTATGCTTGTCACTCGTTTTCCAGCGCCCTTCATGGACAGTTGCTCGAGGAGTCGGACGGCCTCACGGTCAGGTCGGTCGCCACCTTTAAATTTGTTTGCCAACGCTTCTATTCTTAACCGTGCTAGTTGTTTTAAATTGTTTGAATTAATAATTGTGTTTAAAGAGAAATGTAAATGCAAACTCAATTTTGTATTGTTTTAAACCACTGTATCTAATAAAAGAGATCAACCGGACCGAAGTGGCGTTTGTACTGAGGTTATCCCTCCTATTCTGGATGCTAATAACCAGTCATTCGCCCCCCTTCAACCTGGCGTTCTCACCTTATTAAAACGCATTAGGATAGCCTACTTTTATATAACGGACACCTCCACACCTCCTTTAATCGGTGATACCGACGTTTTGCTGTATTTAATACACAAATGTATGTATGTTGTCATAGCTGTTGTGAATGCGGTTAGATTGAAAAATTTGTATTTTTATTTCATTTAAAATAAATTATTTTTGTGTGATTTACGGCGAGTTTCAATTTAGAAGAATTTGTGTTTTGCCAGAATGTGGTGACTGTATGAATAGGGAACGCATAAACAACTCGATACACGACTTTTTTCGAGATCGGGAAGATGGTAGCATACGTTAATACATACGTAAAAGGCAAGGTTATAATTTGACTTTGCCATGTCATTGAGTATTTTGTTGAAACAGACATTTATTATCCGATATGCTGGATGCCTCTTACAAACAAATTCGACAAACCTGTGCGCATGTTTTTAAATCTGAATTACTTTCTTGGCGAGCTATATTATTGTGTATGTTGTATACTATGGATGGCCAAACTTTCAACCACTACGGGCGACCTGCTTTTCAAATGATTGGCGGCGGTCTACTAACACTAAAAGTAGTAATTTAGAGACAAAAATAAGTTTAAATTAAAAATTATCATAGATAATACCAATTCAATATTAAATTATTTTAATAACAGCAATTAATGATGATTTTACATAAACATAAACATAGTATGTAAATAAAACAAGATGTTTAGTTTTATTAACACACACAATATGCTTATTATTAGCTTTACAATTTGTAAATAGTAACTATTTATGTAGTATCAGAGGTGCGCTGGAAACATGACATTGCATATTTTAAGCAAGCTTATCATAATTCGGTTAATAGCTAGCTATTCGTAAACATGCTGCCAATGGGTTATCTGTAAAACGGTAGTGATGTTATGTTTTGATTGCATTCATTGTAAGAAATGTATATTCGCAGAGGAAAGCTGATCCAAAAATGTTGTCAAATACGCCGCACTTGTCCACAAAGTATATTCCAAAAATTACGTTGTGAATAAGTTCTTGATTTCAAGAATATATCGCATTTCGCATAAGGATTTCGTCTGGGACGCGACGGGGATTGACAAAATTATAATGAAATAATTTATATGTTAGGAAAACAAAATGGACACACTTTTGTAAATTTACCACGGAGAAAATGAAACCGAAAAAAATAATTCTTGTTTTGAAGCATCAGACAGGCGGGCGACTACATGGTCTACGCGGTCGATGCTTTGGCCACCCCTGGTGTATGCACTGTATTGACTGTATACACAAAGCAAATACGAATAAGGAATGTGGTATGGAAAATAATCACTTCGTATTGACAATGTAACTTAATTTATATTTTAAAAAATAAAACACAATTCATTTGTACTACTTCCACATATTTATAATGGTCAGGACCGGTTTCGCTCATCACGAGCATTATCAACTGAATCAGTTCATCAATCTAGATCAGTTGATAATGCTCGTTATGAGCGAAACCGGTCCTGATCATTATAAATATGTGGAAGTAGTACAAATGAATTGTGTTTTATTTTTTTAAATATAATGTCTTTCCACCAAGAATTGACAGTTAACACCTTAAAAGTGATTAATTTATATTGATAGAAATAAATCTCTATCTGAAATACTTATGTCACCAGAGACAGTTTCCCTATCAACAGTAAAATATAATAATTTGTATCAATGGCAATGGAAGATTAAAAAATATAATAAGGTAAAGAAGGTTGAGTCCGTGGGACAGTGGTTAACATCGTTGGCTTAGGTTACGGATGTTTTGTGATCAAACCCCGGTACGGGAAGTTTCATAAATTGATTTTTCAATCGAAGGCATGGGTGTTTGTGATGTTTAGAATTTTCTCCCACCCAGCCCATCTCAAAGACGGGGAGTAGCGAGAGCGATTAACTAACCACTAGTCTTGTCCTAGCCCCATCCTTCTATCCCTACTCTCTCAGAAAAAACGAGGTTGAGCTACTGAGTAACAAGCAGTTCTCGCAGAAAACTTCTTTTGTGATACTTCCGTTAGGAGTCCACATGCTTCACATTGGAAGCGGACATGGTAAAAAAATATGTACATATCGACGGTGAACAAAAATTCCTCAAATCCTAGGATATTGCGATTTTGGGGTTATGATGATTCCTGATCCTATATCTTCTGCCATGTTGTTTGGTTAATTCGTCGTTTGTCTATGTATCATACAACGTGCATAAATAACTAAAAACATATTTCTCGTAACCCCGATGTGTTTAAAAGTTGGAGAAATACCTACGTCATATCCCACGTCAGCAAATCAATTGTCAAAACAACTTCTGTCACCTAACAACGTTTTTGGAGAAATTTAAAAGAAATTAAATGTAAAGTGAATACATTCTTTGTATATAAAGACTAAAGGTAAATTTAGTTTTTTGTGTTTCCTGAACAAACTAGTTTTTGGGGTTCCGAGATATTACATGTTCACCGTTGATATGCTATATATATTTTTTAGTTTTACAAGAATAAGGCATGCAGAGAAAGTTGTCAACTTTAAAAAAAGCAATTTTAGTTTCAACGCCCTTCGTATTTCCGCACGCACTGGTTAAATGGTCAGACTATATCTTTTATGGAATTGAACGTACAGTTTATTTCCCTCAATATGTTAAGAAAAAAATCTTTTTGATACTTTTATATGTTTACCCTAATGCGAGCGCCGAGATAAATGTTGTCTGGGATGATTTTTTCGCGAGATGGATTGTCTTCGTTCAATATGAAAAAATGTAGTCTAGTAGTTTCATGTCAATGAGGCACATACGTCACCAACAATTATTCGACGCCTCTATGGCAGAGCCTAGAGCCACCGCTACCTACTCTTAGTGCTTATGCATTTTTTATACGCTACATGACACAATTCAGCTATTATGACTGATATCATAATTTTATATTCCCTACCTCTAATAATACCTAATATGAGAAAAATGTATTTTTCAAATTCTATGTCATGCACGTTAAATGTGTAAATCTAACGGTATTTTGTATAAAACTTTTACCCACTCACTAGAAGTATTAATTTGAGGCGGATTGAAATCCTCGTGGGCACCTATGTGCCGACGTTTTGGGAGCCGCACATAGTTCTGAATCGAACATGTTCCGTAGCTGAATCTTTTAAATAGTACCACCGGGAAGATGTAAAAGTGATCTGGGCCCAGCCCGGGTTAAGGGGATTTATTTTTCAGAAGAATATTTCATAAATAACCATGTTCGGGTCATCAGTTAGCCATTCGGCTATTCTACTATTCATAAAAACGTTAATAACAAAAAAAAATATTTCACATTAATTTGTTATGAATATCGTTGGAAATATGGAAACAATATCATCAATATTTTACCGAAACTCAAAGCTGAGAGGCCCATAAAATTTTATGACCTAATTAAAGGAAAATCTTAAACAATGCTCTGTTGATTTACAAATGACCGATAAGTACTACTTATATTATTCGTTGGTACATGAACAAATCTGTTTTGGATCGGTTGTAGTTGGTTGACAGTTCGTTACCCCAGAAAATGCGTTATTAATTAATAAAATTGGCCATTTAAAAATTAGTTTAAACAATATTGTAAATTGAAAAAAATACGGGACTGCTTCGGGCTGAGAAAAGATATTGGTTTAGGGCTGAAGGTGCCGGACTCGGATCCGGTAATTTCATAAAATTTCGGCCCGTGCAAACCTCTAATATATATGATATGCATGCCGCCTTTCAGCTTCCTTCAATATTTAATTTGCGTTATACCACTGTTTACTACTACAGTACTACACAAAGTAAATAACTAACTATTTATTCGAATCAGTGATCGAAAAGTAGGACGCTGAACCGACAAATTGCAGAATTTCTGATCACAGATCGTTATCGCCTCACTAAGCTACTAAGCCGTTTTCTGCGGTAGTTGCGGCTGTACATACATCGGTCAAATTTCACGGGCAATAAAACAATGCTGGACATGAAAGGGCGACCCGCTCACATAGATCAACGACTCTTCTTACGCGGAAATGCACTTTACATTGTCACGAGCTGGCATCTGCAAAACCATTCATTTTTACACATCGGAAGTGCCATTTTAATTAAAATACCATTTTTCTCAATGTCATGTTGACATTAGTTTATTTCTAAGGATTCGGTAATAAAGTTGTGCTACATAAAATAAAAGAAAAAGCTTACTTTTATGTTAATCATATCAAGCGTATTGAGTGAAAGCTGACAGATGCCACTGCCGACTGGCATTTTTATAAAACGGTAGCAATTGAAAATTTTTAATGTTTCAAACTGTTTCGAAAGCTATATTAAAAATTTATGTGACATTTTAAATCACCGTTAACACATTTAAACTGAATTAATAAAACAAAGTTTAAAATATTATTTGTAGTCACTTCTAACTAGGGTTACCAGATGGTATCGGAAAAGAGGACATGTTTTCCAATTCGACAGTAAAATAATGTCCTTCAACCATTCAAGAAAAAGTCCTTCTTTAAAACCCTTTTCAAATTGGTTAACTGAATATTTTTATGTGCCGCATAACTATTTCCAACACGTAATGCGATTTTCCATGTAGATATGACTGACGTTATCTGAAAATCCATATAGGTATTATGCCGTCTCCTTTCTGTGTGATTCCAAAATATGTATTTTTTAAACTATAATTAATTTCAGTTGCTCTCCGGCTTGGTTGAGCATTGTGTCACGAGCACAAGTGCACTTGTGGGAGGTTGGTGGACCGCATGAGGCGGCATGGATTGAGCTGTCAGAAGAGCGCCGGAAGACAGTCGGCGCTCTGCCATGAACGACCTGATCTACCGCTCTCTGGTTTCATCGGGGGTCCCATCGAGACTGGAACCTCTGGGTGTTTGCTGCCAGAATGGCAGGAGGATTACAATGATCTCCTGGAGAGAAGGGCGATGCATGGTCTGGGATGCCACTGTGGTCGTCAGGCTCAGCGGCTCTCACGACTGAAACTAGAAAATTCATAAAATACGACTGTCTGTCCCCAAATTTAATTTTCTGTCCATTGGGTATTGAGACGTTCGGTCCCTGGGCACCCTCTGTTTTGAGGACGGTGGCGGAAATTAGTCGAAGAATGACGGACAGGACGGGTGAGTGCCACTCAAGTGAATACCTTAGTCAACGAATAAGGATAGAAATCCAACGAGGAAATGCAGTCGCCGTTATGGGTACGCTCGAGGTATCCAGGGGGATGGAGGAATTTTTTTTCATTCTGGGCCACACTTAAAGTTTGTTTAAATGTTTTAAATCAATGTCTGTAGATGAGTTCTAATGTAAATATTTTTGACAACTACAAATAAATAAAAATTTTATAAATAAAAAAAATAGTTCATTTAAAATATTAACGTAAAAAAAATAAACAGAAGGAGCCAATATTGCTCCATATTTTGTGATAAATACCAAAATTAGTTATATGTTAATTAATTATTTTCTTTGCACATAAAGTAAATTTATATTGAAACGTCCCAAATTTCAGAATACACTACACTTCAGAGTCCACCTCGAGCGTCTCATTCTTACTTATATCCATTAATGACAGTATTATTGATATCTTAATTGTTACAGTTGTTTCTAGTCGTTGTTTTGCTTTGATTCCGTAGAGTCAACTGTATAAATCAAATATTAAACTACAAGTATTTTTAATTTAAGACATCGTCAGTTCGAGTCCATTCGTGTGCTCGAATGCCTGAAGATGCCGAAAGGCGAAACCCGGGCCGTTAGTGACAAAATACATGGAAGTGTACAAAATCTCAATAATCCAAACAAGTATTTTTATTGATTATTACTGTCAAAAAACAATAATAGATCATATCAAGTAATTATCAGTGACACCAAACATTGTAACTAAATTTTACACACACAGCTCAAAGTTTTAGTTTAAAATATATCGTCGTTGTTCTGGAAGCAGACACTAACTGAAAAATACTAGTTTTGAGTATTTAGATTTTTTTCAAATGTTTGAAATGCTATACCTTTTTCATTTAAGTTGTTTGTATAAAACTATTTTTTAGTAAAATTATAATTTATAAAAATAAACATGTTCTTCCATACGGCAGAGTTCGAAATAATGAGCATTTTGGTATAACTAACTCAATATGTAATTTTTTCTTCCAGAATAGCGACGATATTTAGTAATTAAATAATTCAAAGGTTAAATAGGATTGACTTTATTAACAGCTTTTCATTTCAAATCGGCCACGATGTCCTCCGTTTGATGTCGATTGTCCTCCATTCACAATTTTCCATCTGGTAGCCCTACTTCTAACTGCATTTTATTTAAATTTGACTGCAGCCGCCAGCAGCTGACAGTCATGTTGTCTATTAAAATAATAATGCGGTGAGATTTCTATCAATCAATGAATGGGCGCTTGTTATAGTCTTTTCTCCTCAGCGTTCCGCCTGATGATCAACTAGGAGTCACAGTGTCGAATGGACTTAGACGACATTTAATCGAGCGATGATAATAAATTTAATTACCGCGGCGTCTGGTGCTGGCCAACAAATCAAAAACGATTTTATATTCAAATATCGACGTTTTTTTAGAACGAGTTTCTAATTAGTTGCGAAAGATATCAATTTTTCCGCTCATTTGCTGTAACAGTAACGAAGTTTGGCAACACAACAACGCGACCATTGTTTTTATTGCTGCATTCGCAAAACAATAACTGTCACTGGAACAAATAGCTGGTGCAATATTTTGTTCATCTCTTGCCTGTCAAGTCCATACAATACGCAGAAATAACTCACGACAAACGGCCTGTTCTTAGCTTCTGAACGATGGAACATTAACTGCGATTTCAATCTTGGTAAATTTATAAAAATAAAACGCAATTTGTTTGTACCAGTTCCACAATTTAAAAAAAAACAATACAGGTTTACCTTTTCGCTAGCTTCATTTGCTGAAAGTGCTTGCGGAGAGCGAAACTGATTTTTGTAAATATGTTTTATTGTTTTGGTTTATGGCATTATTAAAATCGAAACAATTAAAAATAATAATAATAGGCTATCGTTGAAATCACAATTTATGTTTTATTGCTTAGAATACAAAGAGGTATGAATTATGTCGTTAGTTTACTTTTCACTTATGACGGCAGTATAAACTAAATTATAATATAATGAAGTTTTTCTTAATTTTCAAGTTGTTTATCGAATGATTTTTTCCTGCATTTTATAAACGCAGTCTTTACATTTACATAATCGCACTCATTTTGTGTTCGCTGTAGACACGGGCAATGAATCATCCTAGCGCGAATCGTGCAATAAGAGTCAATTATTCCCCTTATTCGAGATACAAATCACTGCACAATGACAACAAGTTCAATTTGAATAAGATTCTCCGCGAGTCATTTGTTTCTTCACGCTGCCTTTTATATATATAAACAAATGCCTAAAACGTTTTGTGCTAGTGTTGCAATA
Source organism: Himalopsyche phryganea (assembly GCA_022494535.1). NCBI lineage: Eukaryota > Metazoa > Arthropoda > Insecta > Trichoptera > Rhyacophilidae > Himalopsyche > Himalopsyche phryganea. Next base: position 505,186 of record JAGVSL010000110.1, on the reverse strand, counting down.
TGATCACAAACGGTTTGCAACGCATTTTGATCGATGCTTTTGACATGTTAACAGTGAATATTAAAAGTGACGCAAAAAATTACTGGGTACATGAAGAATTAAAATGCAGAAGTTGAACTATTAATTGATGCATTCCATACAGTTCTATATGACCTAATTTTAACCGAACCGAATATGTTATAAATAAACACCACGTTTTTTTAATCAAGAATGTTATCAGGGAATGCTGTAACATTGCTATCGATCTAATAATACACAATTTATATGCAAACCTTATCAGATACCATTGTTAGTTTAATGTGATTATTGAAATTAGACATACCTATAAGATATAGAAAAAAATTGAAAGGAAGTTTTGCAATTTATTTTGACAATAATTATTGATCTTATAATAGATAAATTAGTTATTTCACTGACTGTGTTACTGAATGCGACATGAGTTTCGCTTCTTTAAGAAACATCTTTAGACTAACTATATCGCAAGGTTACTTATTCATTTTTAAGTTGACAATTAGAATTATTGTTTACCTTGGAGATAAATAACCTAGCGATGCAGTTCTGTAGATGCTTCTTAATAAATTTAGTAAAACAGCCAGTGGAATAACTAAGTTATCAATTTTAATTTTATATTAAAAATGAATTTTCGAAGAGTTACCGACGAATACATCGAACATATAATTGATCATATTACTGTAATAATCTATGTGGTATGTCAATCTATAAACGCGCCTAGAGAGTGAAATTGTCTGAAATTTAGAGAAGTACGAATGCTCAGTTTTTTAATTATAAATTTCACCATTTTGGCTCTGAGATGCGGAAATATTATACAACACAGCGTTAACTGTTAGAGCTTTGTAGAATGGTGCTTAGGTCGATCTGATGCTAGGAATTTTAAAACTCGGCGTGTTTGTGAAGATGTTACTGCATCATGTCAGATGTCACAAACTTTCTCAAACATTTAAATGAGTGTACTAATTTCAATATGTATTGTCATAAAAATGCGTATACGTTATAGGCATACCTAATTAGAATACTAAACATGTAGAGTGATTTTGAAGTTTAGAAATAATAGTAAAAAGCGATAACGACAGAGTAGACCACTGGGAATTTTGTGATTATAGTAGTAATAATACAACATATTCTCCACATTTTAAGTTCAGTACAATTTTTTTAATAATGTTTACAATAAATATATATCTGATTCTCGCACGTGGGATATGTTCCGTAAGACCACCGTTACATCGATCGCCCAGTTCATTACACAGACATCTCTAAATAGCCTTTATTGAGATAATGGGAAAAGCAATATTCAAATGGTCACCATTAATCAAATATTATGGATTGCACACTAGGTTTATACATCTTATAAACAGGTGTTTAACAATTAGGTACTTTTCGAGTTATTACTATTTTGTTTAAATCTTTAGATGGTTATCAACTTATATATTTTTTATTTATTTTTGAGTTATTTGAATAAAATTGAGCAAAACATTTTTCATATAACTGCATATTTAACTAGTTTTTTTTTTGAATTGTCTGACCGAACTAGATAATCTATATAGATATATATATATATATACATAACTGTAATTTCAGACAGCATACTAAGTTCACATACTTCTATTTTTACACAGGGAATACATTCCGTGAATAACATCGATGCAAAAAAAAACAGTCTAAAAAAGATGCGGTAAACTTAAATAATTGAAAGAATGACTGCTTAATATTGGACAGTGCAATTTGTAAACCGTATAAAAATAATCGTAATAATGTGAGAAGACCCGGATCGAAGAGAGGCGAATGGCTGGTTATCGAACGTCCTGGAAGAACTGGGATCTCAGACAAACACCATTTCAAATCCGGTTCAACACTTATTTATTTTCCATCGAAGATGCAGTGGTTTACAATACACAAAATATAATCTTAAAACCTAAAATTGATTCTACGTTACCGCTGTGCGATTTCAGTTCTGGACCCTAATGAAACTTAAACTTAACAAAGAAAGACCAGAGGGTGCCAAATGATTAAGTATATATATATATACTTTTAACCATGTCCGCTTCCAATGTGACGCATATGGACTTAAAATGAAGTATAACTCAACGTAAGTTTTTTCATAATCAATACTGCAAAAATCGTCCTCAAGTGCATGCAAAATAACACAACTGACAAAAATTATGGTTGTTAATTTATTTTTTAAACTGTTTGTATGCTCTCGTGAAAAATTGAGATTTTGCAATGGAAACTACAATATGGCCTCGTAATGTAGGTATCTCAACAATGGTTTTCTGCGAGAAATACTTGTTAATTAGTTGCTCAACCTATATTTTATTTCGAAGAGAGTAGGGATAGATCGATAAGACTAGGACTGGACTAATGGTTAGTTAATCGGTATCGCTTGTCCCATTTTTAGGATCGGATGGGTGGGAGGGAATTTCAGACATCCATGCTTTTGAACAGAAATCCACAAATCGATTGCAGTCGAAGCTAACGTTTGAAATCACTGGTCGAAATTGTGACAAATTTGAACAAATATCTTCCAACGAGTGTGAGTCTATTTAAGCGATTAAAATTCCAAGATGGGACTGATTGATCGTCATCGCTGACATCTCTTCAGTGCATCATAGATGGTGTTTAGTATTTACCGACTCCCCAATTCGTCATTCAATCAGAATGATTTGATTTTATTGTAACAGGTTTTTCTCTATGATTCTTATTAGTTTAATGATCTCAAAAATATATAATCTCTATTATATAGCACAAAATATATTTGCATACATCTGTATGTTCATACGTCTGTCGGTCACAAAAACTCCTACAAATCGGCGTACAGTAGCGACGTGAAATTTTCACATGTCATTGTGCTAGCCATTTGTAGGTCAAATGTGCTATTTTCAATTTTCAACATTTAGCTTTTAACCTTAAACTGAAAACGCTATATTTTTGACGTTTCAATAAATAGAAAAAATAATAGCATATAGATGCTTAGCAACTGCTCCATACTAAAATAATCCGTCATGTCGTCATAAAAACTAAATCTATGTTAAATTTGCTTTGAAATCATAAATTTGTTATAATACAAATGTCATAAATAATAACTTTTCATGCGAATGGTGAAATTTGTAAAAATCAAAATATTGATTGGAAAATTATGCATCATTTAAAATTATAAAACTTAAATCAGCGAAATCGTCATTTCTTGGGTTTTACAAGAAGTATGCCTAAAAGGAAAAGAAAAGTGTTAAATGAACTAATTTAAGTGACCCCTATCTTGGGAAAAGCCTGATAAAAAATACTAGCACTTTCATTAGCTCCCAATGTGTAGCATATGGCCTCCTAATTGAGCTTATACTAACAAAAGTTTTTCTGCGTTAACTGCTTATAACTCAATATGCACAACCTCTCCTCTCTCAAAGAGTGTAAGGATAGAAAAATAGGTCTAGGACTGTACTAGTGCCTATCTAATCAGTCTCGCTACGCTCCAGTTTAAGGATCGGAGGGGTTGCAGGATATTTGCTTGTGTCTTTGAACACAGATCCACAAGATTTAAAAAGCAATTTGTGGAATTGTCCGTATTGAGATTCAAACCCGTGAGCACCGCAAGCCAATGACGTTGACCATCCGACAGAACCGTACTTGATGTGACCACACCTCATGTAAAACCCACAAAATAAAGTCCATCAATTAATAATAATGTTAAATGTTGAAAATAGCACAAATGACAGCCAGAATGTCATGTGCAAATATCACGTCGCTACTGTACACCGTTTGAGAGGTGTTCTTTTGACAGACAGTTTTATGCATTATTTTCTGCTATATAGTAGAGACATAGTTGATAGTTATCGGAATTTCGTCAACAAAAAGTACCTAGTAACTCTTTTACTGAATTGGTTATTCCATTTTTCCAGAAAATTTTCAGAGGAAATTATTTTTTTGCGCATGGTGCTGTTGATGTAAATAAGTATAACGACCCTTGACGTGTTTTGCGCTTCTAAACCTTTGGGAATGGGTGTAGCTTCCACCCACTGCGCAAGAATAACATTATCAAAATTATTTTACAGCCTTCATGGGCGTGCCCAACGCTTCACATCAGACCAACAAAACAAAAAATATAAATATACAAGGTGTCCATAATTTTTTGCCATGACTAACTTAGTCTGTTCATATTCATTAGACATATTTAGGTAAAACAACATTTTAAAACGTTTATGGGTGGAACATAATGGATTACTTAAATTATAGGATTTTTAACAAGAAACGCTTGTGAGTTGTAAGATACGCGTAATCTCCTCTTACGGATTGACCTTATACGGTTGTGGTAAGGGGAGTTTGGAGCATTTTAATGTTTTCAGTATTTGGTTGTATATGAAGTGTTGTAAGCAATAAGATCTTGTTGAAAAGCAGCCTAATTATATTTAAAACAAACATGAAACAGAATTTACGAAGGTTGCTTAGTGTGTTTAGATTCCACTGTGTTTATAAAATTTGTATATTTGTAATTTTTATTATCTCTGATGGTGTTTTGGCATAAACCTCAAAAAATACGAAAATGAGTTAATGATTGGATCTCATTTAAAAGACGACAGAGCAGGTCTCGTCCAATTAATGTAAATTAGAAAAATAAATTGACAACTTTTTGGAAGGGAAACATCATTTTACATTGGTTTTTGGTTTAAAAATTGACTGACCCCTCTGTGTTGACTGGTAAAAAAACTCTTACCCCTCCACTTGATCTAAGCCATTATTATATTGATACACCCTATGTATAATCCCGTATCTGCACATGACAATTTAAGGAGTGCATTTCAAAGATTCATAACGCAACTCACCATATAATGTTTTCAATAAAAACAGTTTTTACTCTCTCCTGAACAATTTCAATTTTGAGGGATAAATCGATTGGCCAATACACCGTCGATATATTTAATCGTTACAAAATACTAATCGTTAAATGATTTGATTTTAATAATAACGAGTTTCGTAATTTTATTTATAGGATTAAAATTCCAATTTTGAGGGTTACATCAACGGTCGAGCGCCACTGATGTTTTCACTGTCATTTGATGGCGTAATATTATTACAAAGTGCAAAATTATCCAGAATCAATGTTTATTCATGAATATTATGCTAATTCCTTAGACATGCATCATATTGTTATTCAAAGCAGTTAACAGGTATATGATATTTTACAAGATCCATTTTGACAGATTTCGACCCAGATACCTATACATACCTTTCAGTCTTTTCTTTTAGCCTTCAAGGCTGTAAAACAGCATCATGTCAAACAAGAAACAAGGCACAAGAGGAATATTAACGAAAATGTATAATCATTTGAGGCGTTAAATTCGGTAAATAGATTATTCAGCACCGATCAGAGTTTGCCAACTGGCAAAGCAACCTTAAGTTACAAGCAATGCTATAAGAAAATTTGCAATATACGAGTAGTCCTAGAAGTCCCAGACTTTACGAAAAAATTGTATGGCGGTTGTACGAAGATCGTCTCTCAACTCCGTTTTTTGTCGAATATAACATATATTTGAAAAGATTTCTTGTGAGTTTATTCAGTGTTTCTTTATTATAATCATTATATAATTTACGATTCATCGAAAATCAACATATATGACTGATAATTAATAATTAAATCCTCACAATAAATTATATCGTGCAGTCGTCATAATATATATAGTGAATGACACGAAATGCGATGTGTGGCAGGGTAGATTTATTAGAATCGTAATTTATCGCAAAATACACACTTTGAATTGTCGATTAATAACAATCATTGATTACGACTAGGCTTTATAATTATACTGTTTCAAAGTAAGTTTCAAAACAACTTTATTCATAATATGAAATTAAAATTGATAAGTTAGTTATTCCGCTGGCTGTGTAATTAGATGTAACGCGTTTCGCTTCTTTAAGAAGCATCTTCAGACTAACTATATCGAACCATAACTAACTATATCACCTCCAAACAATAGTAGTTAATTTTATAATTAGTACTATCATTGCTTGGGTCTTACCCCCTTCCCCACGCCCAGTAGAAGGAAACAAACCCACTCTACTCTTCATTTTTTATTAATTAAGATGATTATTAAAGAAACGAAACGCCTAGAATTTATTAACACAGCCAGTGGAATAACTAAGTTATCAACCTTAATTTAATATTAAAACACCAAAGTTTCCGCCGAATCCATCTAAATTATCTTTATTCCTATTAACATTAAAGATACTACGTTTAATTACCCACTATTTCACATGATTAAAATATGCTAGAATTCATCGTAATTAGTCCAAAATATCGATTTCATGACTCCGCAGTAAATGTAACGGACCACTCGTTTGCGAAAATACCGGCTGACGGGCCGTACAGCATGGCTTCTAATTATAGGGGGCTTTGCAACTGGTGATCCGTTTGAAAATGTTGAACGTCATGAGAGCCAAGAATCCATAAACTTATTTAAAACACGTAGCAACAAATATCACACTAATTAATTGGTTTTTATTTAACAACTGTAATTAAGTACGATTTCGTTATAAAAAAAACGTTTATAATTTTAAATGGTCATAATTTTATACATGTTTGTACATTTTTACAAAAAAATCATGGAAGTAGTCCGAGGGATTAAAATTGTTGGTTTAGTGGTAAACGACCGCTGGCACAGAACATTTTATTACTTTATTGAATTTTCGAATATTTAATGCTTCCAGTTGAATAACATTCAAAAATAGTAAATTTTTTCAATTGTTAGAAAGGTATTAGTGGCAAAAATTATGAACATAATCTATTAAATTTTTTATTAATATGTTAAGTATATAATTATTTACTCATATTTAATTATATTTAAACAACCTATGATGTATATATATATTATTTTATTTTTGTAATTTATGGCGGAACGGAACTCCTTCGTAGCTCGAGAACTATTGCTCTTCCATTGTAATTTGGCCGACTGCAGAATTTGTAGCTAAAATAGTCAATCTATGATTTGTAGCTGTCAAACGTAAGGTCACCTAGTGTCATGAAGTTTTTTTTATTAATAATACTGTGGAAATAAATACTATCGGAAATTTCTAATGTTTGTAAAACAATTTGTGGTAATGTACTGGAGGTTACTCTAAAAGTCCTAAGAAGACTGCAAGTTACAAACAATTGATAAAGATTGATGTGGCGGCCATGACAGAAAGTTATGAAACCGTTACTCCTGTGACATTAGTCTAAACGCACAACATAAGTTACTTAAAATGATCGATCTATTCTAACTCTGATATAGTAATATATCATATCAAACGAACATGTCTGGTAGGGTGTCTTGATAATGACAGGATCACCACTCAGGAAAATAGACAAGAAAAACGCTAATCCCGTTGTGTCTAGTTCATTTTATGTTTCAGTTGGTTGGTTTACAGTTTAAAAGAATCAACAATTATTTACATTTACTAGTATATACAAGAAATAGAAATTTAACTGCGACGAAGCGATCGGTTAACAAACTAGGCAGGCCGTCCGATTGAATAAGAGTGAAAGGCTTCACCCCCACCCTTAGCGGGCGGCAGCCGTACAGCAAGATATTAACGAAGCGACAAATGAACATTGAATGAGGTTGAGAAACTTAAAAATTCGCCCTTTTTGTAACGGTTCTGACTGATTTCAAATAACTAGCTAAAAATGAGATTTAATTATTACTGAATTTACCCCGCGGATTTACATAAATGAGATAAAATTAAATAAATGTATATGCCAATGATTTTCCGAATTGCATAGTTAAAGGCGACTCGAGTTTTGGTCACGCTGCAAAACTTGAGTGTGTTAATAATAATTATTATGTAAATAATCCAGCTGTGACTCGAACCTTGTATCATTGAAATAATGTATATTTAACTATAATTTGTAATGTAGAATTACGTTATTAAAATTACATCATTTACAGATAGAGTTTACGTAGAAATAATCTGTATGATCTCATTATTCTAACTATTTATAATATAATGATTTTAGTGGCATATTAATATAACCAATAGCCAAGTAATGACATCAATTCTTTCGTCATAATGTAAAACACAGGTAAACGGAAAATGCATGTATTAATCCGAGTAATGAAACATATTCTAAGAGGCCTGGGTGTGAATTATATTTAACAGTTCTTGTGGAACTAAATAATTTGCTTTTTTTACGTATTCGTATGTTTTTAGAACATTTAATTAAATATAAACTTGCTTGAAATTACAACTGTAATATTGGCCATGGATACACATGTAGTATTCAGAAAAAAATAAATTGGACTGAGGATGAATTGAATAGCCATAATATAGCGTATAAATTATCTATACATAAAATTACATACAATGAATAAATAGTAAATTAGACGATATCCTTTAAAAGGAATCGTGAAAATGGATGTTTCTATCAGCAATTAAACAGAGAGATTGAATGAGATAAGAAAAATACAAAAATCTGATTCATACCGCTATGAATGATAAGATAAATGCGAAGTTGGTTGTCAATCTGCCACCCTTGATGTATTATCACCGTTTACTCACAGCCGCCTTCCATCACGCATGCTAGCCAAGAAAAATACACATTTTTTTAATGCTGCAATACTTTTAGCCAAAGACAAAGATACAACTGATAGATCCATGCATAGATGTTGTGGAACAGGTAAATAGTTAAATAATAGCTGAAGTGTTAAAATGTGTTTAACTTAGGTTAAGTTAGTTGTTAATGGAAAATTTTTCAATTCGATGTCATTCTATTGTATCTTTAGTTGAGACGAAAAAATATCAATTTATTTAGTTACACCACAATTGTGTAATAGATTCTTGTGGAACTACATACAGTAAACCCTCGGCATAGCGGACTAATGTGGGCGAGAGCGTGTCCGATTAAACCGTTATAAAATTGACGACCCAAAAGCAATGTTCAAGTTTATTCATGTATGGAAAAATATACTTGTTTTAACTTAAATATTATGAGTTGAAACCTATATCCCAATTTAAGTATATTCAATTTATTAAAAAATTATCAATAACAATTATAAGAAATTGTGACAGAAAACCTCTTAAAAATATAAAATTGAAAGATTATAAAAACAATCATTTCAATCTTTTACTAATAAATCACCTGTAGTTCATTTTTCATCTCAAAATACTAAGAAATGACGTCGACCAATTTTTTTCACTCTAACAATTAAACTGCGTTTTTCTCAAACCACAATTTTTGCACTTATGCTTTTTTGCTTTTGCGAAGACGAAAAAATATAATTTTTATGGATACCATTTTTTATTTATTCAGAAATTAAATGGCCAGTTAAGTTTAAAAATAAAGATTAGATTATTAAAAAATGTGTAGATGGGATATGGCTTAGGTCACGTCAAATCATTAGCCGACAAACGTTAAAACTACCGCAGCTGTGTGACTTCATGCTTATTATTCATAGAAAATTGAGCGATAAATTCTTGGTTTATCAATTTTAAATTTTTTTATATTACTGTAATGGAGTTCTACCAAGTAATTGACAATTCAATCAATACAACATTGTCATAGTAATCTTGTTTTTTTACATATTTTTAATAGACGCTCATATTCTAAGACCCCTTCACGTTTGATGGAGCAGTATCGGAGGAATGAAAAATTCTCACGGGGATGTGCAGCCAACAGTGTTAAGCGAAAAGAATGACACTATACAAATGACTAACATGGCCATAAATCCAACGATAATTTGTGATACACGTGGCAGAAATTAATATAGGCCTCGAGTCCAGACGTACATTTACTTAAAGTGTATATTTGACAAGACCAAACAATCCCAATTGTTTTCATCGTAACATTTCGCTTTACTTGTTTTGTGCAATATACAAGTGTGTTGCTCGGCGATTAAAGTTTGTTTAGACTTCGTAGTTACTTCGCTTGATCCAATAGTCAACACGGATGTGGAAAGTATTTCAATTCATAAGTTGTTGCACTGCCCGTCTTAAAATCATTTTTGGCATTTGGTAACACTTGTTTTAAAAGCGTGGCAATTTTTACGCATGTCAACATTGCATCCGTAGATTTGAAGTTACAATGAGTTATTAGTTCGATGACATATATAGAAGTAAAGAATTTATTCAATATCTAATCACCAGTGGCATCTATGTGTACTTGAACCCAACACAAAATATTTACGGCAACGTTCCTGTTTTTAGGTATGAAGTTAAGCTCGGTGAGATACACATATTTATATGTCCAAATGGAGTTAAGATATCGAAAAAAATGACAAATATCATAATTAACAGGTAATACGTCATTTGCCGTGTTTTCCCCACCATTTAAAAGTGTCCAGATTTTTCGCAACACAATTTCCCAGACACTACTCAAGATGGTCATGTTGACTAGTTCTGTCGTAGCCCTATCCTTCTATCTTTACTCTCTAAAAAAAAGATAATATAATATGTTGTAGAGATGTAGAGCATACAGCAACTTCATTTGGAGTCGACAAAGAGAGATATGATGGTGTTTGATCCGGAATTTAAAGTAAAATTGACTGACGAAAGCACGGATGAAAATATGATAGCAAGATTCAAATCAACGATGATGTGTTCATTAAAACAAATGAATCGATACACGCAGCATGAGTTGAGTGAAATAATGTTGTATTGGTAAGTTGTGGGCGTGGATGAAGATGTTACGTGGTCACGGAAGTCTGTAAAACACCGGTTGGCATCTAGTTTGTACAGTCTGAAACAATAGTAAAATATCTTTTCAAAGTGTCTGCGTCATTGACTCATTGAAAAATAATCGGATAGCTGCTGAAAGCTTCGACTATTTAAAAGCTAAATAAACAACGAAAGGTACTTCACGGTCGAGAAAATCGATCCTCCGCAATTATTTCTGCCAAGGAAATGTTTATTCGATCGATGATAACTGGGCAACACATTTTTCACTGATTATTTTCATTATAAAAAAATTTGTATAAATATCATATTTAATGTGTTATTTAATAATGATTTGGCGATGAAATAATGGTTTCGCTAAAACACCGTGATAAACACAAGCGGTGTTGATAAATAGTCACATTTGCTTAAAATTATTTACATTTATTTATTTCCTTTAATAAGAATTTTTTCCCATGTCCGCTCCCAGTGTGCAGCATATGGTCTCATAATTTAGGTATATTAACATAATTTTTCTATAAGAACTGCTTGTTACTCAGTTGCTCAACCTCTCTTTTTTCGAAGAGAGTAGGGATAGAAGGATAAGGTTAGGACAGGACTAGTGGTTAGCTAATCGCTCTCGCTACACCCCGTGAGGATTGGATGGGTGGGAGGGAGGACTCAGACTACGAACAGTCGATAAATTGAAAGATCAATTTATGAAAACTGTCCGCATCGGGAATTGAACCCGAGACATCTGTAACCGTAGCCGACGACGTTACTAACTGCGCCACGGACGCTGACTAATATCGGATTAGATATTACAATTACCAATTTTTTTAATACATATCTAGAAAAAATATAGAAACAGATAAAGAAAGCTATAGAAAAAATTGGTAATTGTAATCTATGCAAAACTTCGATGTGATTTGATACAATCTAGAATTTTTCGACATTATCCATGTCTCAGTATTCCTTATGTGTAAAACTATTCCACTAACTGTCTACTGTATAGAGGGGATAAAGCGCCAGTGGTACGTGGTCCCCTTAAACAGTAGTCCATTATTTTTTTCAGTATACCTATTAAGTCATTTCAGTTGATAATGCTCGATATGGCCGAAACCGGTCGTGCTCATTATACAAATGTGAAATTAGTACAAAACCTTGCGATAAGGTTAGTCTGAAGATGCTTCTTGAAGAACCGGAATGCGTTACATTTAGTAACACAACCAGTGGAATAATTAAGTTATCAATTTTGATTTTATATTTGTACAAAACCATTTGTGTTTTATTTTTAAAATTAATTATGTATCTTTGTTTGAAACTTTTTTTTATATTAACGCTGTACGATTCCGCTCTCTTCGTAAATGTGATAGGCAGACTTCTTTTCTGTGTATTCATAGCGCTGTTGAAAGCGGCCGTGAAATACTAACTGCAACGGGTAGTGGTGTAACGCTATCATTTTTCGTTATTATCTTTCACACAGGACATAAATCAAACATGCAAATATGAGCAAGACATAACAATATTTAACCTTAACCTGGATAAGGAATATATATATATATATATCTGTTCAAATGAGTATTATTTTAATTTGGTAGGCAGTAAGTAGCTATCAGTGTTTTTTTGTCACTTAATTTTTTCGAAAATACCTAAGGCCATGTACTGGTCCACCAACGCAGCCTGTAACGCAGCGGCCTACATGTCAAATTCCCACATAATTATACCGAACTCTCTTGAAAGAGATTATAGGGTTCAAAATGTACATTTTTTACATATATTATTTTCAAGTTTGAGCATTGATGACGCTTCTGCGATGATTCTTGACGAATATGACGTATTATCGGTTGTGAGACGCGAGATGCGAGAGCTTATGGTTATTTAAGAATGGATACATCTTCGTTTTGCAGTAAAACGGAAAACGGTCATTGCTGGACCATATGGGGCGTTGCTTGACCGATTTAAAAAAAGGTTTCTGTTCGAAGGCATAGATGTATGGAATGATTAAAATTCCGTCACTTGCATCTGATCCTAGCAACGGGGTGTAGCAAGAGCGATAAGCTAACACTAGTCCTATCTCTATCATTCAAACTTTATTTAAAAAAAAGAGGGTTTGAGCCTATGAGTAACAAGCAGTTCTCTTAGAAAAACTTCTGTTGATATACCTGCACTAGGAGGCACATTGGGTCCAGTTGTGATGTTTGTAGTTTTTTCGCTCCTGCGAAATAAGGTGACTTTTGAACTTCAAACGTCCCCACTTCTTTGACGTTGGTACGCTTACAATGCCCAGCATGTATTTTAGCTTGTCATCGTATTTATGGCGATGTTATAATTATATTTATAAGCTAACTATAATTATTATTTATATATATATATATAACAATTTCATTTGGCATCATGTGTAGCAAATTGTTTATAATTGCATATACTGCTAAACATTTTAGGTTTTGACGTTGAAAATAATATATTAGTTTTCCTCCCAACAAATTTGTATCTTAGGCAACATTATAATAAGGATATTATACAACAGGAAGGAAGTAAATTGATTTACAAAAATTAAATAGGCCACAGAATTCACAGTTAATGAGGATTTTTTCATTATTTAAAATACTCTATTGACCCATTTCAAATGGCAAAAAAAAGTACGTAACTATCCAATTTCGACACTATAATAAAAACTTTGCATTGAAAATTAATCATAGACATTTCTACTATAATTACTAAAACTATTTATATAGTTTGATTTATCTTACAAATTATGTGTACATGTATGCAAATAATAATACATAGTGACGTACCCCAACTTCGATTGAGGTGGGGTATATGTCGATGAATTATTAGTACACCTATCTACAGACCGGAAAGCTTTCAGTAGAGAAGACAAGTTTTTTGGAGATATAGAAAAAACTAGAGCACATTAACATGGAGGATTTTTTTCCACATATTATGCCTTGGTCAGTTTCTAGTCTTTTCAAAGATCCGCCATAAACATAAAAATACATTGGCCGATACTTGCCCAAAGCCAAGGATAGAATTAATTGTAGCGAATGATTCTGCATTCTCAACTAAAAACGCATTTTTTGGTGGAGTGTGTCATGTTACCTTGTTAAAAAGGTGTATTACCTCGTAGGAAAGATCAACAGACAGTTATTGCTTGTGAGAGACTCCTGTTAATCATTTGAAAACGCTTTAAGCTAATGCGCTATACTTACATTGAGTATGATGATGGGGTCAGCGTTGGTATTGGGGTGCATGAAGACAGTTCGCATTTCCAGAAATCCAAAACGAATAATTCTTTATTTTGAAATGGAGATTTTGAGCATCGACTGAATTACAGAGTGTTCTCTTTTAAACACGTTTTGTCGACGTCTTCAATGAGGCGTCCATATGTTATACGCTATACATTGCATATGGATATGGTGAAAAATATACGAACCTCTTTTTATATAATATATAGCTATTAGTATCATATACTATGTATTCAAAACACATTCAAACTATTACCAATATTACCACGATAAAATATGAAAAATTCATACATAGCTCATTTCCATGTGCTTAATATTTATTTGATGGATTTCTTGAAAATTACCACTGTTCCGACACCTGTTTAGTTATATTGAAATTCAATACGTTACTTAAAATAATAAAAGTGAGCTATTATTAGTCACTTACTCACTCAATATTCTGTCAGTTGTTTTAAATTTAAAAAAATATTTAGTAGGCATTCTAAGTAAGTTTGCTCGAATAATGATATTCGGTAGAAATTTCCATTCACCATTTCCCTTTTGATGTATACCGATACCCGCCTGCATTCACTACTAAATAGGTAGTCACTTACAAACCAAATGTGGAGGAAATTAATATGAAAAAACTACAGTGGCTGATTTACGATAGACTTTTTTTATCAAAATTGAATGTTAGAGAACCAGTTATATTGGTAACTGATTCTCAAACTGAAAACCTCGATGAATATTTTTTCTTAAATATGCTTTACAAATTTGACAATTCTTTTATAATATGCGTGCCAATTAAGGAAATGATTTGTTCAGCCATTTTATGAATGCTCAATAAATAATTTAAGCGGATGTGAAATAAAAACGTACATTTAAGGTTTTCACGTGTAATCGGGAGTTGGGATAGAAATTTTCACGATGGTAAATACAAAAGACGAGAATATCTATTGACAATTACATTTTATTTTTATAAAGTGATTATTTTGCGTAATTCTGTAAGTATTCAAACTTGCTATTACTGTTTCTAATTTATTTTAAAATACAATGTGACAAATGTTTTACTCGTTTCTCTTATATTATATCCCGAACCATTTTTATGATCCGGGATTCCGGGATTGGTCATTAAGCGTAATTTCATGTTTTAAATGGCGTGATTAAAATTCAATTTGTGTCCATTATTGCTTCGATTTCAATGAATGTATAAAATTTTTTTATAAGATTTTAGTTACCCACAATAGTTGCAATTCATTTTTTTATTTAATACTGTCCTCAAAAATGTCCGCTGCTTAACATGAAGTCTGAAGATGCTTCTTAAGGATGCAAACCACGTGTCACATTTAGTAACACAACCAGTGGAATAACAAAGCTACCGCTGAATCCATTATAAATATTATCTCCTGCCAACTGCTGAGAGGAGGGTGACCACGATACAAATTATATTAATTATGTAGGTATTATAAAAAGTATGTACATAAAAAAACCGATGTACACGTTGTAGTTAATCAGGGAATATTTAATTCGAAATAAGAATTATTTTTAAACATTAACAGTGAATCCCGAATTTCCAGACTTGATATTTCCCGGGATTACGGGATTGATGAATTGATCAGGATGCGGGAATTGAAAGTCAAGTGTTAACTGTCACATTTTGATGGAAAGGTATCATATTAACTCTAGTTAATATGATACCTTTTTATGATACCTAAAGGTTAACTCTAGTTAATTATTTCTTTAAATCCTGGTCTAGCAGTATTTTTAAAGGAGGAGTTAACATATATAAAATATGATATCCTGTGAAGTTTATGTTTTTTTAATAGCGGATGTGAATAGTGATTATTATGTATTGTATTTTATTATAAGGAAAAAGATGAAGCGCCGGAGGCGTTATTATAGCATTTTTTTTAAATAGTTCAGTGCAGGATTTAAAACATTTTTTACCAGCCGTTAGTGTTAATGAGGGGAGGCGGAACATTGAATCTTAATTTGTTTTTAGTTTGTAATAAATACATATTTCAATTAATCACTGTGGATATTTGTATATTGATTTTTTTCCACGCCTAAAAATATTTTGTTGCTGTAAATATATTAAATAAATCCAAACGGGTTGTAGAATGTTCTATATATTTCGTATTAGGTTTTCGCTTAAGGTAATAAACCAGCACATTAAAAATGTTGCATGATTATTCCCTTGAAAATATATTTAGATTCAGTGGAATTTCTTATTACTCATCTATTTCAGGTGAGCAGAAGTCTATTGTTGTATTCTTTATAAATGTATTATTATTTAACAGTTTGACTAATCTTTCATGTCGAACGCAGAGAAAAGCAGCTCATCAATAGCAACTGGAAGCTCCATCTTTTTGAGGTATGCGCAAACTATCCATTTTCAGAATCACTTTTGAAATTTGAGCTGAAATTAATCTTATTTTTTTCGTGTCTCCGCCATATGACCATCACACACCTTACAAGGAAAGTGAGGTGAAATCGATACAGAGTTTAAGCCGAGGCAAAATAAATTTTGATGGCATCATTCAAAACAAGCGGCCTGACAATCCGTTATGCTGTTTGACAGGCATATAGTGAGTAAACAAACCAAACGCAAAGCACGTCTAAAAAATCTCTATGAAATTACACGCCGTTATAGATCAATCTCTAAATACTAAAAAATACTAATCGAATATAACGCCGGGAAGAGAATAACGGCAATAACAAAATAGGATTCATCATATGAAAAAGACTGGTTATCAGCATCCAGCATAAGTGGGTGATCTCAATACAAACGCCACTTCGGTCCGGTTAATCTCTTTTATTAAGATTCAGTGGTTTACGAAAATTACAACAATAAAATTACATTTACATGTACACAGGGCTAAAAAACGAATTACAACATAAAATAAATTCAATATTCAAAATTACTGTACGCTGTCCCCTTCCCTTTGTCGGGGGTTCAGAAATCGGCCGGATGAAGATAATTAACCCTAGCCGGTGAGCGCTTTCTATTGCCTTCCTAGAAAAATGCTGTGTGATATATCCCGTGAAAGCTGAACTATGGCTGTTTTGGACCCCTCAAATGCCTAGGATTCACCAGAAAATATTGGGCGTGTCACGTAATATATCCACAGTCATGTAATGTGAAAAATACACGCAACTATCTTGAGTTTGCTGACACACCTACATTTCGTTATAAAGTAGTGTATAATAATAAAAATACAGCTATGAATTATACCAATTGCAATAAAAGTACTTTTGCACTTTCAAACACATTTAACGCCATTAAATAGGCGTCCTAATTTTTAATCACTCTGAGAAAGTTAGTCGAAATCACAGACATTCATTGCCACGATATTCAACCTTAAATTGAAACATTAATTTGATATTGACCTTCTCAGGAATTTTAGACGCTTAGCGGAGCTCTTATCAATGCACTACAAAGGCCGAATGCTCTGACGTTCAATACATATGACGTTTACACCAAGGGTGGGTAAACAGGATCGGTTTTGCTCATCAGTTGAAAATTCTCAAGACGCCTTTACTAATGTTCCCTCTAAGACGAAATGTTCTCGGCGCGGAAAATTTAAGGACTGAGCCGACCAAACCAACAAATATGCTGCATAATTTTAAGCGTTTGGCAGATATTAATAAAAAGTGAAAATTATTTATTCATTTAAACGAAAAAAAAAATTACATTTATTTCAATAAAATTAGTTATTCATTTAAACTGCATTAATTTTGAATAGATATGTACATTTCTTCAAAAATTAGCTGTAATTGAGTACGCGCTAACCCAAAATGAATGCGCGGTGTTCAAAAACTGCTGCGCGACCGCTCACGCGCGCAACTTAAGGAGCATTGGTCTTGATCATTTGAAGCAATTGTGGAATTAGTAATAAAAAATGTATTTTTATCATAAATCAATGTGTGATATTGTTAATTTACTTCTACATACTAGGAAAATCATATAGGTAAATGAAAGTAAAACGTAATTTGAATTATTATACTTATTCAGGAGTTTTATATTGTGTTCAGGAAAGGTTTAGCTTTTTTCGGATGCACTACAATAGTAAGTAATAGAAAACGTTGATTGTAAAATAATTTTCAAAAATGGGCCGATATAAAATGCGTCATTCACTGGATGCGTTGAGCAAGTTTCCGAATCAAATCTCGATGACTAACCGGTTATTTCAAATCATATAGATCAGGGATGGTAAATGGGTTTTGATCGGCGTACCAAAATAAGTCTTTGTTTTTTTTAATTCGTGGCGCATGCCATTCTTGTTAAGATATCTTAATACAACGTTATTAAGTATAAGGGTACATTGGTAACTATATTTTTTATTGAATACTAGTGAGTACCCGGCATGCGTTGCAATGCCACTAAAAGAAAGAAAGTGTTTGTGTTTTAATTCTGTTTATTGAAGAGCTTTTGGACACACAATATTTTTTGTTTTTCTATCTGGTGCGTACACGAATAAATCAGAACGTTTTCCTAGATGTTGCTATTTGTAGGAATTTGATTTTTTATTTTAGATTTTAGATATATCTGGATTGTGAGATTGCTTTTTATATATAATAAGACCTATTGTGAGTTAAAAATTAAAAAGTTGAGAGTCGGGCTCGGGTCGGGCCGGGCCTGATTGTACTATGCCTATATCCTTCGCGGAAGTGCAAGCAATAACTTGACAAAATTTTATCGGAATCGCATGAACAGTATGGCAGTACATAAGATACGAAAAAACCCACATTGATTTTTATATATTAGATTAGATAATTAAAAAATAAAGCTACACATAAAATGCAAGAAAATAAGGATACATATAAAAACATTTAATAACACACTAATTTATGTTTCATGTTATATGCGCGACTTTTTATCATGCCAATAATATATACTGTTAAATGAAAATTTATGCATGCTGCTGAATCTTTCTTTGTCAAACTTTTTCTTGTCTTTGAATGTACATGATTCAATATCGAGTAAATACTTTCACACAAAAGTAGTATGATATATCTGTTTTTTCTATTATTTTAATATTACGTTTTCAATTCATAAATTTGAGAAAGCTGGTGGCATTCCAATTTTTCAATAAATTTTCACAGATTTATAAATTTTTTAGTCCAAATAGGATTAGATTGGAAATCAATAATTTCCATGTCAAAATTTTCCAACGTATTTTTTGGGGTGTCGTCGAAAATTTTTGACGTACCAAATGGGCACGAACGCCACGTATTTACCATAGCTGATATAGATGCATTATTTTAGGTATACTTGTTTGAAATACGAGACTGCGCATCTTAAATTATCGTGGGTGAAGTCGGTTTGCTATGTTTTATCGTCATCGGAACAGAAATTCACTTTCAAGTGGAATGCATAATTATTATTCAACAGAATAGTTTATTGGAAGAGTTCAATGAGCGATATAAGTTTTAAGTAAAATAAACAAGCGCCAAGAACAGGGGAAGGGAACCTGTTGCCGTCTTGGTAGTCCTTTGAAATTAAGGCTTTCAGATAAGATTAAAGTTTTTTACAATTTCCCATAATTATTAGACTTTATGATGTCAAAAGTAATTCTTATTTTATTTGTTTGTATATGAAGTGATTTCTCTATACATTGTCAGAAATCACTGAATAAAACCATTTTTCGTTATTAATTTAATTGAAATAAAAAAAACGTATTAATATATATTGGTTACTTATAAAAATATAAGTCCCTATGCATAATACGTATTCATGTTTAGAAATTGTAATAAATTGTTTGTACAATTTATCTTCCTTTTACACGTTGCTTCCTGGAAATTATATCCCGTGCAAAAAGATAATTGTAAGTTTTTTAATTATGTAAGATGATTTTTATCTCATTGTTTTCTGAATTCTTAGTTACAACTTACTCCAAGCAATTTTTCAACATGAAATGATTATCGAAACCCCATCAAATACGTTAAAGCGATTTTTATTAAAATTATACTTATATCTGTTGATTATTTTCTTCTTTGGATTGCTATTTTTATTACCAAAACGTATTTATGTAGGCACAAAACGTTAGTTTTATTTTGACAGACGATCTAGGGAATTTTTGATAAGGGTAGTGCATGAGTATTATGGGTAATACTGATTTTTTTTCTTTGAAAATGTTTATCGCATTTAAGAGAACAATTGTTTGAAACATAATAAGCAAGCACGGACATTAATAATTGTGTGTAAAATATATAAAAAATATAACCGCATAAAATTATCATATCGGAATAATTCAACTTTTTTCATATAGGTATATGCATTAAGCCTTTAAAATTCTAACTAGAGATCACCAGCCCTGTATTATTTAATATGATTGTTTTATCATTGTATCACTTTTAAGGTGTTAACTGTCAATTCTTGGTGGAAAGACATTATATTTTAAAAAATAAAACACAATTCATTTGTACTACTTCCACATATTTATAATGATCAGGACCGGTTTCGCTCATCACGAGCATTATCAACTGAAAAAAAAAAATGTCATTGTATATTTAGATCACAAACACGCATTAAAAATATGTATGATCATATCCGTCATATACGGTTTTATTTCATTTTTTAAGTTAATTTGTCAGCAAAAATACAAGTAATGTTCGACCTTTTTTTATGAAAAACAGTAGCAGAGTATTGCGCGCTAACGTCGGCACGCTAAAGGTCAACAGTTTTTTGATGTTTTTTAAATATCTTTTTCGATATTGAAAATTTGAAAATAACTTATTTTTTATTTAACATAAAAAGTTTATGTAGTGGAGTTTTATGAGCCACCACAGCCACTTCCTGTTCTAGGCGCCTTTTACACCAAAGGCAATTTATCATACAGACGCATTGCTTATTTAAGCATAGCGTTGTGTCTTGCAAAAATATCACGTATTATCGAATTCGAGATCATTGATCTCCCAATTGGCCGTATTTTTCCAGATTTTCATATCGTTCCAAATTGCAACAAGTCAAAAATTTGCAGTTTTGAGTTAAGTATGAGGAAATGCTAATACCGATATCTACTAATTTCAACATAATATATAACAAGTGGTTATTTAAGAATGACAGTTGTTATTATTACTTTAGATCCAAATTGTAACAACTACAAAATCTTGTAAAAACCCTCCAAATATTCGTCTTGTTAATATTGGAAAAAAATAAAATTAAGTTTATAATATTATAATTATAAATATACAGCAATTAGATGTACAGTAGAATATTAAACCCGCCCACTTGCAACTTGTTTGCTGATTATCTCAGAGCTATGGTTTTCGAGTTGTTACACCTTGGAACTGAGGTATCAATATATTTTCGTAGTACCGGTATTGCAATCCCTAAGTCTAGCTAAGTCCTGAATTCTTTGAAAACACTATGTCATAAAATCATATTTTAATGTGGTTTGCGTTTTCGTTCTATTGAAACATATTTTTAAACAATGACCTCATTTCTCATAATACTTGCCACTTAGAAATTTTATGACATCGATTAAATTTTATAATATATACTTACCTGTTTTTATTAGTCATCACTTGAATAGTTGATCCATTGCTGCATGTGTCTCCTTAATAACATCTGCTGTGTATCCAGTGGTGGGTTGCCAATGCTTTAACACGGGGCTCGCCTTATCTCAGAGTTACTCGCGGTGTTCCGGGGAAGAGGCGGATGTTTTTTATCATACGCAATAATTATTTGAGCAATCAAATGCTACCTAATGTACTGATATTATGTGACAATTCGCAATATACCGTAAAATAATTACCGTTAAATAATAATTGCAGATGATAAGACAAATACATTAATATCAGTATAAAAGACACAGCAAACTTAGACAACTGAGCAAACGAAAGAACACAGAGAATGGATTGAAACTGAAGTTCTCCTTAGTAAATGACGATATTAAGTAATGAATATTGGGAACTCTCCTTCTCAAAACTATGCACAATTACGGTAAAAGGGAAAAAATGCACATATGAAAGATATTAGTACTAAGCATGGTTCACAAAAATGTTGCGTTTGACATCTACGAACATCTGGAAGTAATATTATTTAAAAATCGGCTTTTTAAGCAAATGTATTTTATAAGAAATTTCATAAGGTCTTATGTTTCATAATACATTTAAAACCATTTACAGGATTTACAGCTCGTTACTGAATTCATAGGAGAATACCTACTCATTTTTATTAATTTAACAGTGGGCTAGCTGGTCTCAGTCAAATTTAACAAAAGGCTTGCGCAAGCCATTTCGAAAGCCCTCTATCCCACCCCTGTATTTATCTTGCCATGCGTATCCAGAGAAAGTCTTTCTTTCGAATCCAGGCCCTTGGGACGACCTTTAAAACGAATCTAGGTTATAACATGGTGTCAGTATGCAAGTTACATACCTATTCTACTACCATTTAAATTATTTATTATTCCGAAAACTTCTTAGCAAAACCGATCCTGATGTTTATAAACATGTGACATAAAATAAGCTGTGTTTTATTTTCTTTGTGTATGGAAATATATGAGAAATTCGTCGTTGTTATTGTAATATATAAAAAAACAATCTTTTTAACAAAGTTTCGATTTTGAATTTTCTTGTAACGAACCACGGTAGAAATAAGTCAAATATCTGGTAAAAGCTGTCAATGTTCGATCATCGATAAATTGTTGATCAACTCTTTATATATATCGATAGTGTTTTGGCCAATTGATGAAACCTTCAAAAATGAAATTCTTCGTGAGAGAGTAAAAACTGATTTTTATCGAAAATGTCATTTGGTGAGTTGCGCTTTGAATCTTTGAAATGCACTTCTGTAAATTCTCATGTTTGCAGATACGAGATTATACGTAGGCATTGTCGATATAATAGTGGCTTACATCAAGTGGTCGGGTCAGAATTTTTAAACCTAAAACCAATGTAAAATGATGTTTCCTTTCCATAAAGTAGTAAATTGATTTTTCTAATTTACATCATTTGCCCGAGACCTGCTCTGTCGTTTTTAAAATGAGGTCCTATAATTAATTAAGTTAATCAAGGATATTTAAAAAATAGCTTACGCCCTTCCTTCAGTATGGTATAGCGAAATTGAGAGTTTACAGGTTAACTGTCGATATGGCTTTAATTTTCAACAAACAATGCTGGAATTAATTTATCAGCTAGGTAATGTGCGATACAATGCATCGTAAAATAATAATTATTACAAAACATAAATATTACATGTGCTTATATTATTATTATTATTATTATTACTATCTTAATCTGTAACAACTATAATTATGTATATGAAGTGTAAAATTACAAAAATGATAACAAAATAGTTATTGCATTACAAACAAAACAATAAATATTATGTTTTATTTAACCCGGTTAATAACTTATCTACGAACTAGGGCTTCCAATCCCGGGATCCCGCTCAATTAATTAATCTCGGGATTTCGAGATTCACTGTAAATTTTAAAAAACAATTCATATTTCAAATTAAATACTCTCTGATTAACTACAACGTTTACCTCGTTGTGCGTATGTATGTACATACATTTTTAATTAATACCTATATAATTAATACATATATGTATTATGGTCTCTCCCCTTCTCATATTTCGTAGTTAGTTTTGTTCGTTATTAAAAGATAATTTTGAATATATATTTTATTTTTGTGCTATTCATTATTTTATACAAAAATTAATTTCATTTGTAAATAATAATAATCTTCTCTAATAATAATTCTTCTTAATAAGTCTGATTATTATTAAATAAAAAATTCTCTTGCCTAAAAAATATATGAAATCATATATTCATTCCAATTGAAGCAATAATAGACACAGATTTTATTTTTATATTAATTATGTTATAATCCCTTTATTCACTTTCCGATTGAATGATCAATGAAAACGTTTTTGGTATTATGTCTGATTGAAAGTCGAAGGAGATGACTGCGTTTGATATTTACCGACTCTAATATTTTTTTATAAATACCGTATTTTATTAGATTTTAGAAATGGAGGGTTTAACCAAAAAAACAGAGCTTCTTCAGATCTTGATTTTAATATGACAAGTGTTCCGCTATCAATGGAGATATCTCAAGTGCCTTTTTGCGATGTGTAATCGTGTGG
Source organism: Himalopsyche phryganea (assembly GCA_022494535.1). Taxonomy (NCBI): domain Eukaryota; kingdom Metazoa; phylum Arthropoda; class Insecta; order Trichoptera; family Rhyacophilidae; genus Himalopsyche; species Himalopsyche phryganea. The sequence goes on along the minus strand of JAGVSL010000110.1, from coordinate 481,230 downwards.
GCACGTGGCGAGGAGTGTGGGAAATTCTAGATAAAGTGGACAGATTAGATAGGAACACTTTGTTTGATAAAGTGAGGAACTACATATCAACAAGTGCTCAGTGAATTATAATAATAAATAAAACCTTGGCATAAAAACAGCCAATATCACAAAACTTTCTTTTCAGGAACAGGGTTAAGACATAATATCTTGGTAATAACGGCTTTTTGATTAATTCGGCAATGACGAAACACGGACGAGGCCTATATGGATGCTTAATTTTCGTTTTATTAAATTTGGTTAAAAAGATATTTAAAAAACATGAACGTGACATTTGCTATTTTCACACAATTTCTTGGAACTTTGGTTGTTTTTAAAGCAAAATCGAAAACATATAGTATGACTAAAATTATAATTTTAATAAATAAAACAAAGAATATAAAAATTTATAATATTTTTTAATCATAATAAAACATGTTATATGGTTTAGACTAGTGATGCACAAACCGCGGCCCGTAATAAAATTGTGTAACTATTAAATTATTAAATTGTGTAACTATTAAAATATTAAATTAAAAATAATAAAATGCATATCTCGTCCGGTTTAATATTTCATTATTTTCGAAAACTTATACCCTTGCGGCCTGTGAAAAATTAGAAAATGGATAAACTGGCCCTTCTTTCAAATAGGTTGTGCACCACTGGTTTAGAAATATCATTATCTACTTTTACTATTTTTTTTAAATAAATCAGGACCGATTGCGTTTATCGCGAGCATTATCAACTACCATCCATGAGTCACCATCTCTTGATAAAAGTGCAGAACTCTAGATATTGGCTGTTTTTATGCAAAACGGCGGTTTTTATAAAAGTGACATATTTTTGAGAGTTGATTTGAAAGGGATATACATTTAAAAATGTATATATCGTTGCACAGTTGCAAGGATTCATAGATGGGGAATTGAGAAATGTAATAAAACGAAAATGGAAAAATGTGGACAGTTGCTGTTTTTAGGCCAAGGTATTCAATTTGCTTCTACAATCATAACACGATGGGAGTCAAAAATGTGCAAGAACTATATTTTAATGAGGCTATAAAAAAATACCACTCGAAAAATTAATAAAGTAAAATTATAAAATACCCTTTAAAGACCAAATATAGTAAATATAAATTTTGTTTTTTTGTACAGTTTCTAAGTACCTTAGTACTTTGGTAGTCTTGTGTAACTTAGTGTTACATTATTTGTATGTATGTTATAAATGACAAATAGTATGCCTGAATTATTAAGAATTTCTTGTATTTATTTACGCTGTCGGGTCCGTGGTGCAGTGGTCAACGTCGATGGTCTTGGCTAAGTCTCAGGTTAAAATCGCAGTATGGATAGTTTCATAAATTGATTTTTCAATCGCTTTATGGATTTCTGTTCTTGATGTTTGTGATGTCTAGAATTTCCTCCCACCAGTCCAAGTCTAAAGACGGGGTGTAGCGAGAGCGATTAGCTAACCACTAGTCCTGTCCTAGCCCTATTGTTATATTCATACTATTTTAGAAAAAAACAGGTTGAGCAACTGAGTAACAAGCAGTTCTCGTAGAAAAATTTCTGCCAAGATACTACCATTAGGAGTCCATACACTCCACATTGGGAGTGGACATGGTGAAAAAAATCTGCATATACAACATAACTAATTGAATTTTTTTACACATTAAAGCGATAAATTTTCATTTTAGAAATAAACAAATGTATCCTTTTTCGTTTACCTTTCATTATTAAACAAATTTAACACATTAAGAAAACTAAAGAGTTGATAAAAAAAAAAACCACTCAATAATTATTGTTCTTTTCGTAAAAATTTAAGAAGTTCTAAAAAATATAAAATGCTGTATTTACATTTTGCTAACATACTAAAAAACAAACAGTTTTTTTCTGTATGTTTAAAATTTCACATTCAGCTCTCGAAACCATCGGATCGCGCCGACAATTGCGGTAAATATCAAACGATCGCGAGACTAAAATAGCTTCGTTTTTGCGGGTCCCAATTTTTGTTATTTTTAGTAAGCGAACAATATTTTTTGAACTATTTGAACTTTCAATTAAAATGTTTCAATCAAGAAATATTCCACTTTACTCTATTTGTCTTAAAATTAAAATATAAAACAGAAAATCATCAACTGACTTAATGCGTTCTGTCAGTATACCCTCGATATATTCGTGCGGTATTGCAATACATAATTCTAACTAAGTCCTGAATCGATAGTAAATTCTTTGGAAATATTATTATGTCATATGGATCTAAAATCATATTTTAATGTGGTTTGTGTGTATCGTTTGAGGTACATATATTGAAACATATTTTTAAACAATGACCTCATTTCTCATAATAAAAGAAAATCATTAAAATCTTACTTAACGCGTTCTGTCAGTATACATTCCCTGGACATGATCATGTATACCGATCTGAGCGAGAAGAAGCACATTAATTATATTATCAAGTAAATGCAACATAAGTAATTAATGGCATTTTCAATTCATTTCTTTATATTTGTTGAATCAATGACTAATCAGTGGTGGGCGAGCCTCGTGGAGGGACTGCAGAGAGTATTTCATTTCAAAATATCTAGGTGATTCTATTGCCAGTGCTTGTGAGACATATTTTTAAAGTCTGAAAGATTAGCACCGCGTGCGAGAGCGTCTGACATGCCTGATGCCCAATAGGTGAGATCTAAACACTGACGCGTCATCACTGCCCCGCAGTGGCGCACGTAAAAAACTATTTATCAGTCACATTATTTTACTCTTACAATACATACCACAGGGCCGATGTATGGCTTAGTTATAAGGGTGTTTTCAACAATACTTCTTTCCTCATTTTCTTTAAAGAAACAATATATCAATTTAATTTTTATTCGAATAAATCTACAGTATACATAAATCTCATTCAATTAGTTTTTGTTTTTCATAATTATTTACATTTTTTAATGAACACAATAATAATTTTAGGCAATTTTTATTATCTATTTATGTATGTAGGTACCTACATTGAATTTTATTTGTACAAAAAATATACATTTTAATAAATTTTATTATTGAATCATATAATAAATTATCCATACAATTAAATTACAATTTATTTATATAATATTCCATTCAAACATTCCTAGCAAATAAAGTCTCCTGTTTGTTGTTGTATTTTGTAAACCTTTATTATGATGAATTCATTATCATTTCCTTCCCAATAATACTTCAAAATGTAAGTTTAAAAAATTACTTATTACGGTGGCTGCTTATGGGTCGACTTAAATGGTAACCATCGAGGAATTGTTATCAACAAATAAAATGTAAGATACCTCTCCTAGGTATACAGCAGAAGATACATGTATAGATCTGTCTGTCTGCCACAATAACGCCTATCAAAAGGTGAACAGTAGCGACGTGAAATTTGCACATATAATCCTGGCTTTCATTTCTAGGTCAACTCTACTATTTTAAATTTTCATTCACAATATTTTGTCGGTGTTTCATGAGGTACAGTCCACGGTGATATTTTCAACATTTAACATAATTATTATTATTTGATGGACTATAGTTGTTACATCGGTGTTACATCGGGTAATAAACATTAATATTATGTAAATGTACAATGAGATAATTTTGAGTAATGATTATTTATTCCCCGCGACTCGACACGGTAACAAATCCTGGGATTCCCGGATTGTCATGACACAGTATCTGTTCCTGGTACTCCAATGCCCGCTGAATACTATTCTGAGATATTGTAATCATTCTGCATATAAACAACTTGAAAAGAGTGTCACAAGCAAACTATTTCGACGTTTTTAAAATGTTTTATTTAAGACTAATCATTTTATATGAAGCAATGACGACTTCACAGCGGAACGGTATGATGGCAGTTTAGTGATCACGAGATTTAAATTGTTATTTTAAAGTATATAATTTTTTTTTATCATATTCATGATTCATTAATTTTATTCAGGTACTCTACGCCCTATTTTGAAAGCGTTATTTTGGTAACTAACCCTGAATCTCGCAGTCATGGATTCTCTTTTTATCTATTCATAAATTACTTTGATATACCTTATTCGATCCCGGTATATTCAGAAAGCTGGCAGTCGTTTAGTTGTACTAATCCAAGAATTGTTATTATTACTATATGAATGGGAAAAATTTTCATGCTGATCTCTCATGATTTTAACATAAAATATTATTTTGCTCAATGATTTATTGTAAAAAACAAATTTTGTGTCATTACTCAACTCAACGCGGAAAGTCTATAAAAGTGGCTCCCTACCTTTTTTGCTCAATTCCTTCTTTTTATTAATGTTCAGAATATAAATAATTCCCCTTTCCCAAGATATTCTAACTAGCATAAAATAATAAGTGTTCTTCAAATGTGCATATGATATAATTATGCTTAATTTAAAATCTTTGATAAAACGCAGCAATTCCCCCTTGTTGGGATCTCCTGGTCTAGAACTCAAGATACACTTTATTCAAAATGTGTGTTCTGACGGTGCAGCATTACAGTTGCAAGTCTTTGCACTTAATGAAATATAATTAAAACGATATTTCATTGTTTCAAGGTCAAATATATTCTATCTGTATTAAAGCTTAATTTTAATCGAATGGATCGAATATATCAAAACCTTATTATTAAACAAAAACATATTGTTTATTGTGAATCTTTATATCATAAAGATTGAAAATATTGACGTAGAATACATTATAAGACAAAATGAAAATATTTAATTATCTTTTTTTATACAAATTATTTTTAGATCAAAGTGCATACATATTAATTTAATCAAAATTATACTGTGCCATAACATATTTTCCTATGTTTAACAATTTCCTGTATTAAGCAGATATGGTAACTAGGGCCTCCAATCCCGGGATCCCGGTCAATTAGTCAATCCCGTAATTCCAGGATTGCGAAATTAATATAGATGTTAAAAATTCATATTTCAAATTAAATACTTCTTAATTACTAAAAATGTGTTCCTCGGTTTGTGAATGTAGATATGTTTTTATGATACCTACATAATTAATACATGTATGTATTGTGGTCTCACTCCTCATAATAAAATATAAAACATATATTCTATCCAATTCAAGCTATAATAGACACAAATTTAATTTTAAATATACAATTGAAAGCGAGTGATCGAAATCTGGGGCTGAAAAACTGTGAATCCCTGGGTCAAAAAAAGGATCCGAGATTGGATACCCTAATGCTAAAATATTGGATTTTAAAAACATCTCTGACGGACGTTACCGTCAATCCAAAATAACCACAATTTCTTGTTTTTCGTTTTGTGGTCATGTGGTATAATAAGCATCTATCTTTGAAGAATTTCATTGATTTATGTTTTTAATAAATATTTAGGCTATCTAACAGGTGGCCGAACTCACCTGTTGGAAATTTAAATCGGTACTGTAAAATATATCGGAAAAAAATTAGATGAGGTAAATCGGTACATTTCACCGACATATACTATTTTCTCGGAAATATTTTAATATTAAATCAATGTATGCAACTGGTTCTGACCGTACTATGAAATATATGGACCACTACAGCTTATTTTTTAAAGAAAACTGATGGTAATTCATTTGATCAAACTGTATCTTTGGAGATGACAAGGAAAGATGTATGGAGGGCTTCAAGACCGTACTTGTAGTAATAATAGCTAATAGGTCTCTTTACTAGGAGCGTGCAGTAAGTTTTTCTGCTTCTCGCTCATTCATATGTCAAGTGAATGGTGCAAGCGAGGTACAAAGCAAGGGCATGCTTTTTGATTTTTTATCCTACTCGCTTATACACAAGTGAGGCTTTGTGATAGAGATAGAGATACATCCAGCGGACGCCGATGGTCTCTACGTCTTGTTGTCATCAAATAGTGGAGGGGATTGGTGGGGAGATTGAAAATCAATGTATGAAAGTGATCATGATCCCAATAAAACAAAATGATATTTATCCCCTTGATTACAGTACCAATAAAAAGAAATTTAATTTAATATGAATAATACATAAATCCTGCACATTTATAATACGTGTTTGTAGCTCTCACGCATTTTTAAAAATATTTTTTTTTTGAAATTATCTTGAATGCGATAACTAATTAATACGTTATTAAAGATAACGGATTGATGTTGTGCCAAAGACGTTACGATAATGAGATTGTAATTTTTTCACGGTTCGAATAATCTGAGCGAGCATTGATATTCAATAAAGGTTATCATTGCGTTTTGCATATCAAATTCGAATACTGATTGCATAATACACACACGGAACAACTGTTATTGCAGAATCAGAATCAAGAGAAAAAATTAAATTGTCTGCCTCAATACAGTCGATTCCGCGTAATTGGGACACCTCAGGCATGTGGATTTTGTCACAAATAAGCGGCTGGCTCTAATAAGCGAAGTTAACGGAATTTTTTTTATCCTTTACGTACCTACGTATTTAATTATTGACAAAACCTTTTGATTACGGAAAACAACAAGTAATAAGTAAGTTTCAGCAAAATAATCAATAATATTAATAATAAATACTAATTCCTAACAACAAATGTGAAGTGTTTCTTTTGTTTTTGTAGGATTAAAATTGCACAAAGTCAGCATATTTTTTCCCAATTAAACGGAATGGGTCCTGGGTAACTGAAATAAATTACTGTTAGTTTCTTCATTTGGTTTTTACTCTTAGGGATTTGCCTCAAATAGCCAGCTGTCCCAATTAACCGGTGTACCAATTAACCAGAAACAACTGTATTAAAACAGTATAATATTCATTTCCCGCTCCCTACATAAATACCTACCTTAAAACCCTTTTCCAAACTGGACATAGAACAGCTTATTTTTTTAATTTTAATAAAAATAATTCAATCTGTTTTTGTAGTAGTAATTTTTCTTCACAATAAATAAACGTATTCTTAAAAATCTTATTGCAGTATTTTATCACTACCAGGTTATGTCAGAGTAAATGTTAAGCATGGAGCATGCGATTTTTTGTAGTCCTTCTATTTAAAATTTCTTAACAGCGAGGAAGAAACTACAGTACCAAAATAAATATAGATATCCAAACACTGTATAAACATTTATTATTATTAGAAATATGGAAAAATATTTAACAAAAAAGCTTGTGAGATCTGGTCACTACCGCGTAACAAGTAAATAATCAATTGCATCAACAAACACAAGTTGGTAACCCTGATATAGTGTGTTAAAATACATTTATTATAGAGATAATCATGCGATGCATAATATAGAAGAGTAGAAGTTTAGAAAAGTAATAATTAATGTCACTATATTTTAATCTTGGTGTGGATTTAGAGAATTTTATTACAAGTGGGCACAATTCGTCTAAAATTTATTACGTATAGGTGGCCATTGGTTATTCCTTATACGTTTTCTATTTTGAGCGACGACACGCTTAGATATTATGCTTATCGATATCCAAAAATGGCAAAACAAACACGCCTTTTTAATGGTTCGGTAATACGTCACGTCTCGAAGGAGATGGGGTAAGTAAATTTAAACTATGAAACAGTGCAAACACGTCACGTTAATGATTAGGTAATGCTGAAAGAATAAAGTGAATGTAGCCGTTAAAAGTGTAGTAAATATATCACCACCTAATGTGCCTCAATGTGCCAAGATCACTAATGAAAACAAATCAATCACGAGCAAAGTACTGGGATAACACATTTTCAGTAATGTAAAGTATAATTTACATTTTAACAATGTATTTATCGTGAGATAAAATTATGCTTGGAAAACCGACATATTACAAATTAAAAAAACTGGTTCATTGTACAAGATGTGAATATAAAAAAAAAAACAAATCCAAAATAAAATTCAGTTTTGCTATTTCACAAAAAGTACCACACTCGCTCACGTATGAAATAAAAAATTGTTAATCAAACAAATATCACTGAAAAATTAAATAGCGTTTTCCCAGTGGCAGGGGCTAGTTGTACAATCTGGGAGAAGAAGCAATTGATGTATGCGATTCTTCAAATTATCACCAGGAACGGAGAGTTTGTTTGAAACATGCTGTCCAAAAATGAGAGTTTTGCAATTCTCATTTTGGCCGATGGTATAGCCGAAAGATAAATGACGACAGTGCAAACTATTTTAAATGAAGATGCATTCAAGAAAGTTAGTTTGATAATGTTGCGGGTAACTGACAGACGGCATTAAGTCATGAAAACAAGTTGTGAACTAATCGTATTTAAAGCATTAATCTCTCCCAAGTACAATCGCTTGTAAAAATAAAACACAATTTGTGTGTACTACTTCCACATGTTTATAATGATCGGGACCGATTTTAATCATCACGAGCATTATCAAATGATAGTGCTCGTGATGAGCGAAACCGATCTTGATCATTATAAACATGTGGAAGTAGTACAAGTAAATTGTGTTTTATTTTTTAAATATAATGCCTTTCTACCAAGAATTGACAGTTAACACCTTAAAAGTGACAATTGTTTGTAATATAAATGATTTTTTTACATTATAAAGAACAATCTTTTTTCGCATACACATCATAAGATTTGGTATCGATGATCTATAGTCATATCATGCTTTATGTCACAATAAAAAAATAACTATGTGACTGTACTGTTTTTTTTAAAGCCATTATGCGCTATGTCTTCGTTTATTTAAAATATAAAACCACCAAAAATTGACTTATAGCGTTCTGTCAGTATAACCTCAATATAATTATCTAGTATATGGTCCTTAATAAGAAAAGTCTCAAAATAATGTTTTGAGCTCTCACAACCGCGCGGGTTTATACTTATTATATATCAAATTTGGATTATTGAGATTTTGTACACTTCCATGTATTTTGTCACTAACGACCCGGGTTTCGCCTTTCTGCATCTTCAGGCATTCGAGCACACGAATGGACTCGCTCAGTTCGAGTCCATTCGTGTGCTCGAATGCCTGAAGATGCCGAAAGGCGAAACCCGGGTCGTTAGTGACAAAATACATGGAAGTGTACAAAATCTCAATAATCCAAATTTGATATTGAAATTCCATCAAGCACCCTCAGTCGATGTCTTAAATCTTAAATTATATTATATATATATAAAAACTTTTGAGCCTATCAATCATAGTACATAGGATATTAATAGGATGCACGTACATGTATTAAAATAATACTATTGCAAAAACTCACTCACATATTCAAAATAAACAATGTTTAGAATGCAAAAAAGATTTACGGATTTGAAACAGCGTTTTGGAACCACGAGTTTTTCTTAAAACAAAATTCATGAAACAGAGTATCTCAAAATATCATGATACAAATTTCTTTAATTAAGGAGAATTAAAAATGTCCCCAATTTATCAAGAATTCTCGACTAAAACCACTTTTCCTAGCTAATCTTGATGATGGAGAAATACTGAGCTCTCAATATTAAAGTTTGTGTCATTGCTTATTCTAAGCTGGGCGGACGATTTTTCAGGAGAGCAAACATTCAGCAATTATGATTATACTTTTCATAAGGTTATCATTTTTACTATTCTTATCAGCAGTTTTTACATAAAATATCAAAATATCATTAAAACAAGAATTGATCAAGATCTGTACTTCTAGATTAATAAAAATATTTATTTAATGAGCAGAGAATAATAATAATTACACCACATTTATTTCACGTATTTCAGTTAGTCAAATAGACTCATAAATTTATAAAAGGTTTGTAGAGCATCTGAGAAGTATAACATTACTCCCACTACAACGTTATTACATTTTGAATGTTTTTGTTTTTGTAATTATCGTTAAATGTCGAAAAATGAAGTTATACTTATAAGTCCGCCTATAATAGAATAACATCTTATAATAAAACAAATCGCTCGCAGAGTTTAATATTTCAATGTCATTCTTACAATTGTATAGCGAATTTTACTGTATCATCACAAAGCTTTACGAATAAATAATTATAATGAAGAAAAAAAAAACGCGTTCATAACTACTTATCTTTCAACATTGAGGAATGTATTTAAAAGTATCGCACACTCCCGCGCTTAATTTTACGTTCGTTTCTTTTTCAAGAAAAACTTTTTTCACAAAGCGTCATTATTAAAATTTACGGCACTTACCGCCTTTATATATCTCGCATATTAATCTCTAAATCTAATTTCGTGTCTTGCATCATATTTGGCCATACTTATTTTCATAAACGAGGTTATTATAACACTTCTTAAGCGTAACGCGATAAAAAAAAATGGATTACCCACCTTCTTTCAATTTTACTACGGCCACGTTAATTATCTTAAAATCGCGAAAATATGAGGATTACGTTTTATAGTTTAGGTAATATATCAAAAGTTTTATTTCTTCGTTGACGGATGAGTTTATCTATTTAATTTGAAGCTTCTCGGAATAATAATTCATTTCTTCTTGAATATTATTTTTTTAATGTCGATCGCACAGTACATAGATCTGTACATACTGCACTTGAAGTAAAAACAATATTCAATAGAATTTTACGAAACTCACTACGTTCAATAAAACGCTGGTAATTTTGCGATCAATATGAGGAATTACCTTGCCCTCCTCCACCTACCACGGTTTTCCTATCATTTAATTTTATACGGCAGTATCCAGTGGCGTAAGATACGTTAAGGGTATCTACAGTTTTTACCCCCTTAATTAGCAGTGTCTTTGGAACAACTGCCCAAGACTTGGAGGCGTGCACTTAAGTGTGCAGAAAATCAATCCCTCTAGATAAATGAAAAGCTTCTATGAATCGAGATCTACTCGCTCTTTTTTAAAATTCTTTATTCGCCACCAAGTCAGCGTGGTCGGTCGGTCCAATGGAAGGCTGAACCGACTTGCGCAGCTCTTTCCTTTCTTCGTGCATTAAATGACACTCCCATAGGATGTGTTCAGCATCCTGCTTTATAGCATAACATTTGCATGTTGGCCTATCCAGTAACGTGAGGAATTAGCAGTATTTTTTTATTTGTATCCATAACCAACATTATTCGCAATGTCAACTATTACACGCGTTTCTTCTTTATTATTAATTATTACGTCGTCGCTGTATTATATCTATGATAGGAGGACTGAGAAGTATCAGTCCTAAAACACGATTTTTCAGTAGTGCAAAAACAAAGTTTAATTCTGAAGTCAGTTTTTGAGCAATTATGATTATACTCTCTGGAAGACTATCATTTTGTCTATTCCTATCAGCAGTATTGAGATAATATACAACAACTACTGGTAGGAGAAAATAATAATAATTACATCACATTTATTTCAGGTATAATTTAGTCTAATAGACGTATCATAAATTTATTATAATTTTTGTGAAGCATCTACTGTTAGTCCCAGTGAAGCGTTCTTATACTTGGAATGTGTTTTTGTATTTGACCACATCGTAAAATGACCAAAATTTGTGAAGTTATACTCATAAGTTCACCCATATATATATATACTTGTTCATTCACGTCTGTAGCCGACTGCATAAGCACCTCTGGTCCTCAATTCTTGAAATCGGTCTATGAAGCCGCATGCGAGAATTTTGCTGTTTCCCGTGATTTTGTCTCCACCCAATACAATTGTACATCATCTCTTTAGCGAATTTTCAACGACTTATACAAGCAGAGCGGTATGAATATGATATTTGTATATGGAACAGGAACATAGAACCTGGCCTAATCTTATCGACACGTTATGCCAGTGCCACTCGAAATTGTGTCGTCTTCAACATCATGTGTCACAGAACTGATGCAGTGCTACATGGTGCTGTTTAATGTACGATTACTTTATTTCAAAAAATTAAACATTTTCTTTATTTTATTTTTAATCAGTTGCTGGGCTACGTTTCATGAATCCTTCTTTATCCTGAGATGAAGCTTCATTTAATCCCTTATATCCGATTCTTCATTTTCAAAATTTCTCCCTCAATTTTAGCAGACGGTCTATCAATAAATTGTAATTAACGTTTGAAAATCAAAACATTGAAAATTCCGATAAAACATGCAATCACTTTTAAAATGTAAGCTGTCAATTCTCGGTGTAAAGGCATTGTATTTTAAAAATATAACAATTTTTTTGGGCTACTTCCATATTCTTATAATGATCATGTTTCAGCTAATAATGCTCGCGATGAACGCAACCGGTTCCGACTATTATAAAAATGCGGCAGTAGTACAAAACAAATTGGTAATCATTTTAAAGATATGCAATTACACAACAATTTGATATACACATTCATTCATTCATGAGCAATATATTTAAAATATGTTTTTATCTTAAAATACTTTGATTATTCATTAAACATAATGAGCGAATTTTCTCTGTTTCTTTGAGCATATGAAATCAAAGTGACAGATTTTAGTTTTTACTTATTTACTTACTAACACATCTGGGGCCAAAATATTTGCCCAACTTGGCTCGTTGACAAAACGTCTTTTTTGCACAGTTTAATATTCTTAAATGATTATTTTTCAATCTGAGAATTCGCTTAATCACAACATAGCGTCCGGCATAGGCACGTTGAAAGACGATTGGCAGTATTTCATACAATTATTATATTATAAAACCAAAGGTAGACATTGGTTACTAGTAAAGCGCCATGTGCTATGAAAACGCATTAAAAAGATATTCTTCTATAGACAATTGTACTGTGTATAATATAAATAAACTTTTTATGAGTAATGGTAAAACCGATCACAAATATCATAAATCTGATATGATATTGATAAAATTAATGTGTGAAAATCGATATGTATATAGCAATACGGTAAAACCTCGATATAAAGGACTAAAGCGCACAATGGGGTTTCCATTAAAGTCGAAAGTCCGTTTCAAAATAAAGCAGCTTTTGCACTATGCAACAATTTTCTTTTTATTAAACGTTAAATAAACTGTCCATACCTTAAGGTTAGGCTAACGAAAATCTGTATACCGTTGAAATGTCAAAATCATTTGGCTGACATGCGTTAAAACCGCTACAAACTGATACGCCCTGATTTTTTATGAATTTTTGTTTGTTTGTTTTGTTTGAAGTTTTGGAATGATCCAGAACAGCCCTTCGAACGCTTTTAAAATTGCGATAAATTCTCGGAAGCCAATTACCTGGCCTGCCTGTTACAAGCTGAAAGAACGCGTTCACTGTCGGCCCACTAATTACACTCTGGGTAGCAACAGTCGTTGACAAAAGAGTGGGAGCTATATGAAAAAAATGAATTTTGATTTTTCAGGCAGTTTGTCCCTAGAAGCCAGCGGTCGACGTCAAGTGCGTCGGTCGCCGCGCCGCATCGCTGTCGTTTTAAATTCGTTTTGTTTTATTTGAAATTGTATTTAATGTTAAATTTGAAATCATCTGTTTGTGTCAATTGTGTTAAAATTTTAATGCAAATTTAGGTGATAAGTGTAAATGTAATCTCAATTTTGTGTTGTATTGTAATTTTTGTTTGTTAAGCTACTGCATTCTAAATAAAAAGAGAATAGCCTGACCAAAGTGGCGTTTGCATTGAGACCTTCTATTTGATGCTAAATACCGCTAACCAATAATTCGCCCTCCTTCAACTGGGCTTCCTCAAACCATGTACGTTAAATCGGGGTCCGTTACGTTACTGTAATTTCTCAAGCTCGACCAAAACTACCACCATTCATATTATGAAAACTAAATTGACGATTATAAAGACATGCTTTGAGCTAGATTCCGCAATCTCTTCACCCAAGTGATGATAAAATATATTTATTAACTATATCATTTGATTATCTGGTACATTCTTGTTTGGCGGCATTTAGAATGCGAAAGGTCCGGATAATGGACGGATCGCGTTCCTAAAAAAACACTCCGCTACCCTCAGAAACCATAACTTCTTGTACTAATAAATAATCAAATTTTTCAATTTCGTACTGCACGCTTGTATAGACGTTATTATCCATAACATTGGACACTAATATAACTTTCATAGATTCCTACATGTCAGAACTACCCGAAAATTATCGTATCAGATAACGAAACTCACCACACACAAACTTCTCATACATGGTTGTTCCAGTCAACTGTCATGTTTTTGTTAATAGTGGACAAATGTTTCTCACAGACATATGTTTGTGTAGTCATCTCTTCTGTCCAAAATAAAATAAAATGTACTAGACTTTCTAGAAGAATCCTTGAAATCCTCTAGCCCCGATTTCAGTACATGAACATTATCACATCTAATTTCCCTCGTAACGATACCGTGTGATTGTAAAAGTAAAACGGTGGTTTTTTGTCATTTACCTCACGAAGAAACGCTTTCAAATTCGTTATTTTGATAGAACAAACTAGCTGTTAATGAAAGTATCTAATCGATATCCCTCGGTACAAATTTGTAATGATTTTTCAATATAATTATTATTACACTGTTTGGCGCATCTCTAGCTATACTTCTACATACGCGAATATTTATGTGTTGACCGTCAGTCGACGTTGCATTGACAATATTTAATGCATAATAATTATGATATTACTTACCTTATAGGTAAGAACCGATAATATTATTTTTAATCCACCTTCAAAAACCGTGGATATGTATAATGAATATAAATAAATTATCTAAGTATAAATTTAGCAACATTCTTGATGTTTATTCGCCTGTCTCGTAAAACAATTTGGAGTTTTAGGACAGTAAAATATTATGACAGAAACTCTAAAACTTTAGAAGTCGCTGCCAAATAGTTTCGATACGATTTTGAATAAATACTTAATGAATCGATTTCTGACGTTTGTTTCTTTTTTATTTATTATTTCAGGTTGAGAAATTTACTTAACATTTTTATTATATGCGAAAAAGAATTTGTACATATATACAATTAATTTTTTTTAGTTTTATCAGTGAAGTTGAATTTTGTTTGATTTCAAAAAACCTAATTATAGAAAATAATCATCGTCACCGTTTGAACCACGGCACATAATTCGATGCAGTGATAGCAAAGAAACATGACGCCTAAAAATGAATTGTTTTCGAACACAAATTAATGATTTTCGATTTATTGAAAAAAGTTAACAAAATGACGAAGTGTGGCATTGCCATCCACTTGGTTTCCATGTTCCGTTTTTAATATTGACATGGTCTAAAAGTCTTCTCATACGAATAGTTTGTCGAAAATGATGATTATTGCTTGGCAACTGGGGATGTACTGGTAGTTTGAAATGGGCGTTTACAATTTGTCGACCAGCAGAAAATTTCCGCAAACACAAGTTGAGAAACACTAGTGTAGATTATATTTTATTAAAAAGTAATATAGTGTCTTCATGTATTAAAGTGAATTATACTTTCAAGTTTTGCGTTGCTTAGGAGACATTGAATCACTATAGATAATGAAATAGTGATATCTTCAAATAATAAGAAAACGGTTATGAAATGTTTGTAGCCATTCGTGCTATTGATAAAATTCAGCTAGCTTAACAGCTAGAACTAGAAGGGTAACAATGAATATTAGTATAATGTTCAGTAAAATTAATATAAATTCAAAATCATTTTATAATATAATTTACCTTAAATTATAAGTGGTAAACAAAAATATATTGTAGTACCACCTACTACAAAAAAGTTCCTCAACCTCTAGTCTACTTACTGTATAAGGTGGATTCTTAAGCCGTGACGTAGTTTTTCAATCTCAACTAAAACATCCAATTTATTTTTGAAAACTATTAAACATCGACGAAAGAAAGTTTTCTATTTTTGCAAGGTCCAGGTCGATTATTTTACGGCTATTTTCGCTATTATAGAATCTTAAACAAACTTCCGGTATTGCACGGTGAAGTTGTTTGAATAACACGTTTGAACGATAACATATTTTATTATGGATTCGATCATATCGGCTTTGAGAAGGCCAATCTGTTGTTTGGATAAAAATATTTATACACATGTCAGACAGCTTACCTATTTCAAGTAGGAATGAATTTATTTAAAAACATTTGTAATTCCTTAAACGTGTATTTTTAATATTTTGATATTCCTTACTTATTTTGGTTTTTGATTCGTTTTAAATTATCAATTACAACAGGGGTCCACCAATCCGACCCGCCGTAGTATATTTTGATTACAAAGCAAATCATACAAAATAATAGGCAGATGTTTTTTTTATTTAAATCCTAATTAAGAAATACAATAACTGAGAAACGTAATGAAAATGAACAATGAAATGTTTGCAATGAAATGTCCTTGACACTTGCCCGTAAGTACCAACTGAAATCGCTGACGGAGCGGAGTCCATTATAGCCCCGCGCTTTTCGCATCTTCGCTTATATAGTACTTATAATCGACAAATTTATTAAAACCTTAACGCGTTTTGATTACATACGTAATATCGATGGTATTTTGGTCAATTGCTGTAACCCTCAAAAACCATGAAAATGAGTTATTGATTAGATCTCATTTTAAAGACGGGAAATCAGGTCTCGGCCAAATGAAATAAATAAATTGACCCCTTTTTGGAAGGAAAAATTCTGACTCGGCCACTTGATGTAAGCCACTATTATATCGACACTCCCTACGTACAGTCCAGTGTCTGCAAGCATGAGAATTTACAGGAGTGCATATCAAAGATTTATAACGCAACCCACCACAAAATGTTTTCGATAAAAACGGGTTTTACGCTCTCCTGAACAATTTCAATTTTGAGGATTATATCAGTTGGCTAAAACACCGTCGATATATCTTCTTCTTTCATATTTGCTCTGTATGTGGAGCAAATGGCTACTACGCGGCATCTCCATGACTCCCTGTCATCCGCCAATCGCTTTGCTTCCTCCTATGGCATGCCAGAGTCCCCCAGCTCCACCGAGGACGTCTTCCAGGACGCCGGAATCCCACAGTTCGGAAGAAGAGGCAAGCAGGATTGAGGCTTTCCGGAGGCATCCGCAGCCCGTGACAGGGTGCTGCCCGGTCCTTTCCCTAATCTCCGAAGTCCTCACGAAGTCAAACCTCTTCCACCCCAGTATCCGACGCAAGCATCTATTCTCGAAGCTCAGTATACGGTTTTTTTTAGACTTCGTCAGGTGCCATGATTAGCTACGCCAAAATAGCACAGGTAGAATGCAAGCGTTGAACAAATGGCATTTGGTTTTGATCATAGCTGCGTGTCCCAGAAGGTCTGCATTGAGTTAAATGCAGCTCCGGCTATTCCTAATCGGATAGCGAGCTCCTTCTTTGTGTTACCGTCTTCCGGGATGAGTACACCGAAGTATCTGAAGCTGTCGACCCTCCCGATGGTCTGTCCCGCGCTACTCAGGGACCTATCAGAGTCATGACAGGCATAGTTACAAATCACATTGGTCTTACTTGGGTGTATTTTTAGACCAATGCGAACTGAGTTAACTCCTAATTAAGTCGATAGTAATTAAATTTATTATCTATACAGCCTGTAGTTATTATACCAATCCAAGTCCAATCAGAAGATTTTTCAGGAGAGCAGAAACAAATAATTATATTATCAGCAATGATTATAATCATCACAGGGTTATCATTTTTACTATTCTTATCAGCGGTGATTAAGTATATAACAAGAATTAATCGACCTAAACTTCTAGGATCATAAACATATTTATTTAATGAGGAAACTTATACATTTGGCCGAGAAAAAAATAATAATTACATTGCATTTATTTCAGGTATAAGTTAGTCTAACAAACGCATAAATTTATTATAATTTTTGTAGAGCATCTGCGACGTATACTGTTAGTTCCACTGAAGCTTTGTTGTGTTTTTTCGTACTTATTATAAAATTACCAAAAATGGAGTTATACTCGTAAGTGCTTTTATAGATATTTTATAGTTAATATTCATATTTCTTCTACATTTCGTCGTATTTTTATTTAATTCATTAAAAGATACGAAGAAAATCTGATGTTTGAATTATTGAGATTTTGTACACTTCCACGTATTTTGTCACTAACGACCCGGGTTTCGCCTTTCGGCATCTTCAGGCATTCGAGCGCACGAATGGTCAGTTCGAGTCCATTCGTGCGCTCGAATGCCTGAAGATGCCGAAAGGCGAAACCTGATTCGTTAGTGACAAAATACATGGAAATGTACAAAATCTCAATAATTCAAATTTGATATTGAAATTCCAACAAGCACCCTCAGTCGATGTCTTAAATTATAAAAACAAATCTGATGTGTTTTATTGTTCAAGTGTTCTGTCTGGTTATGTTCTGTTGTGTCTTTGAAACCCTCCTTGTTCTAGAACAGTGCTCCACAACCGGTGTGATATAACCCCAGGTGTGCCGTGGTACAGTACGTCTAAACCAAGAAAAAAAGCGAGTGTTTTTACATTGGAAAAAAATTAAAAGCCATTCGGGGGCAAAGATTTCCTTTTAAATTATTCTCGTTGAAACAAAAATTGTATTAATTTGATATTTAATCGCAAATAGTATTGCAAACAGCACGGATAGTGCAACTGAAATTATGGGGAATAAAATGGGGTTTCTGTCGTATGTAAACCAAAAATTTTTTTTGCTACATTTTGCCATGCGGTGTGCCGCGAAATATTAATGCGTGGTTATGTGTGCCGTGGGTGAGAAAAGGTTCCGGAGCACTGTCTCTTTTGAAGATGCAGCGATGCAACTCCCGGGTTAAAAAAAAAATGACGCACACAATTTGAATTTTTGAAAAGATAATTTTACTAATTATGGTAGGTACAATATGCTTTGATATTATAAATTCTACAAACTGTTGTAGGTGTGTATGTTTATAACTGTATTCTAAGCCCAACGGATGTTGTTTTTACCTGTCTAGAATACATTACAGTAAACCAAAAAAGAAAAAGAAAATGCGTTTGAAAATAAATATTACAATGGCTTTGTTGACCTACGTGCATAAAACAATCGTTAATTTAACAATTAACAGAACAAAAACATTTTCGTAATGAGGGCTATCAGGAAATAATTATCATTTTATGTGATTTCTGATAAGGATTTTTGTCTGCGATTTAATTTAGCCATACATTGCGATAATACAAACACTTAATTGGATATGATGGTTTAAATATATAAATAATTAGTCTTTAGCGATATGACATAAGCATTGTTTATTCTTTTTTTAAATAAAAAACAATTCGTTTGTACTACTTCCATATGGTTATATTGATTAGAAACGGTTTCACACATCGCGAGCATTGTCAACTGATGAAAATAAAATCATAACAGGGCTAATTATATAAAATTGAATTTTAACGATTACAAGGTAGGTATTTACATAAAACAGTTGTTTCAAGAACTATGATAAAAGTTTACAGGTAATGCAACATATTATACATAAATGAAATTAAATAGTCTTCAATTAAAATATTAAGGACCTCTTACATATCAATAAATAATAATCTGAAATAAAAAATTAAGCGACACTACAAATCGATTATCTGAGCAAAATATGGTGAGTTTAAAAATAATAGGTAAATTAGTCAAAATAGGCAAACTTTAAAAGAAAGTTATGAACCACTTAAAAATAATGAAATATTAAACATGTAATTAACATTAACACGTTTAGTGTAGCGTAGCACATGATAAATGGGAATGAAGATCGGCCAGGAGCATCCAAAAGATATCTCAAAAACAAATTTAAAGAAACCAGAATCAATTCTTCAAAAAGTAAATTATCAAAATATTTTTAGATTAATGAAACGGATATAAAAGTGGGGAAGGCGCGAAAATAGTTTGTTCATTCAATAAATTTGAATTACGTAAGAATTTATATGTATTGATTTCAAATATGTCTTGTTTATATAAAATTAGATAAATAATGATTACTCACCGAAGAAGCCATGCTTGCCAATCCTGTCATGCACTTCATGATGACGACATAGAGATTTATTCATCAACGTTTCGGATGTCAAAATTTTAATCGCCGATTGATTTTTCGTGTTGTTTTCGCCAAAAACTAATTTACGTTTCATAAACAATCCAAAAGTGTTTGCAGTGTCACGCATCGTTAATTTTCTCAAAGAACCAACGCCGACAAGTATTCATATTTTCCAAACTATTCAAACAAGAATAAAATGAGCTTATTTGCCTTGTCAATAGTGGTCGAACAAGTGACAGATTTTCAATGTCTTTTCTCGCAATAAAGTGACGTAATTACGGATTTTCATTTCATAGATAAAAATATTAGCACATACTTAAAAAATTATAGCCATTAACGTGTCTGTTAAATGAAACATTTTTTAAAAAAGTGACACCACCCCGAACTTACGGGGCGGACGGCAGTCGTCAGGACTGGCTCCAAGAATATATTTTTCAATGAGTAAAATAAACATTAATTCACTGAAGTTTTAATGTTATGTTAAGATATGAAGTTTTATTTAATTGTATATATTATGGTATGAAAAATATTTTTTAATTACAAAATTTTGGCGCCTCCCCTGGCGATAGTCAGCGCCTTCCCGGTTGGAAACTACTGACTAGGGCTTCCAATTAACCGGAGATTTTAACTAACCGGTTTTCGGTGTTTTTTTGACAAAGAAACCGGTTAACCGGTTTAAACCGAAATACCTCAGTTCATTATTTTCAAAAAAATCATATAAAAGTATTTTTTTTTAACTACACCAAATTGAAACAAAGAGTTATAACAAAATTTCAATTTCAATAATAAAACTTAAACTTAAATAATAAAATAATAAAAAACTTTGATAATATATATTTTTTAAAATACACAAAATTAAAACAAAAGTGGTTAATAATAAAATTCGTAATAAAGATTACTATTTCAATGTGTTTAAAAAATATTAGGACAGAAACTAGAGAAATTATAAACAATAGCAACACATACTATATCTTATACAACAAAAAAATGTAGTTATACACACGGAGCAGAAATAAAATAAAATAGACAAAAATATCTAATCAAAATAGAATGAATAATAACTAATATAAATATGTACATATGAACAAAAATATTATTTCCGTATGTTTAATGATAGAATTATCAATTACGTCTAGAATAAACCAGAAAACTCAAGTATAGTTTGTATGATAAAAAAAAGTTTAAAAATTTGTATATTTATTAAAATAATACATGAAAATTTATTTAATATTTAAAGTGTTTACAGTTCATTCTAGAATTTTGAAATCTTTTATCAATTCCCGTGTGTCGTTGTGATTTTGGATTAACAATCAGAACAATTGATATGCTCTTACGCATTTCATTTATTGTATTGGTCTCAATATTAATTACTCCCGTATTCCATCAATTATAATTATATAATATCTTTTGGGTAAAGTTTTTTCGTAATAATTTTTGCAGACGAATATATGAAAGCTTAATTTAAATATAATTAAGTAAGTTTTATGATAGTTTTTGGTACAGTTCTGTTGTACAAATATTTCAACTAAGAAATCAGTGGCTTATCAAATCTCTTCGTTCCAATAATCACCGTGTTTGTATCTCATAACTGAGAAAACTTTCAATTCTTTCGAATTGATAGTATAAAAAAATCAAAATTTCTTTTATAGTTGAAATATTTACCTAGATCAATTTCACATTTTGTTTTTACAAGTTCTAACGGTCGTAAATCAGATTATATAGATTTATAATTTAGTAATACACACAATTGATAATTTCTTTATTTGACTATCAGTATCTATGCTTTGGAAAAAAGGTGTTTTGTCAAAACGTCAACAAAAGAATATAATAAAAATCAAAATGTAGGTCCTACGGTCGAGAAAACATCTGGTTAGGTTAAGTTAGTGATGATATAACAACTTGCCGCTCAAATATTTATTATTATTTATGGATGTCATATTTTTTATGACGGTATATTTTGTCAAAGACATACATTTGCGAATGGATATATTGTATGACCTGACGACTAATTAGGGTAAAGTAAAATAGAGTTTTATTACACAGCTTTCTATTGCTTATTCTTGAAACAAAACTTTCTCAAGTAATACTAGCTACATAAAAAATTAGCCGCTTTAGGTTTTTAAACATACTTTAGTACAACGTCACATATAAACAATATACCTTTAAAAGTATCACTTAAAAGCAGCGGAAGAATAGAATTTTATTCCAACCAGCAAGTAACGGAAATATCCATAAAATAACATGCACGCATAGACATGAAAATATTTACTACGATTGAAGGTTATAAATATAATCGGCTTTGTGGTTCAGTGCTTAATGTTGTTGGATACGGTTACGGATGTCTCGGGTTCAAGTAGCGGTGCGGACAGTTTAATAAATTGATTTTTCAACTGATTAATAGATTTCTGTTCTTAAGCATGAATGTTTGTAATGTCTGGAACTCCTTACCACCCAACGGATCCTAAAAAAAGGAGCGAAACTAGATAGATTAGCTAACCACTAGTCCTGTCCTAGCCCTATGCTTCTATACCTACTCTCTTCGAAGAAAAATAGGTTGAGCAACTGAGTAACAAGCAGTTCTCGTAGAAAAATTCAGTTGAGAAACCTCCATTAGGAAGACATATGCTCCACGTTGGGAGCAGACATAGTAAAAAAATATATTGAACTAAATATTTTGCTATTTTTCACTTCTTCATGAAGGATGTCTGGAAATTAAATGCTAATCAATCATTAAATTTATTATTAAAGAGTATGATCAGCCTATAGGAGCAGTCGACTCAATGGATTTTTATATTGGAAGATATGATATATTTATTTTTATTATTTTATACAAGGTAAACATAAAACTAGCACTTAACAGTTATAAATTGTCAACATTCTTTAATTTTATTATAATTGTAATCTCCTAAAAGTACTGTGTAAGTATCATATTTTATGTCGCTAATGCACGATGGCGTTTATAAAGTACAAAGTGTTTTTGTTTGAAAATATATCAAAATACTATTTTTTTTGAATATTTTTCCTATAACCTCACCTATTCATTGCATATGAACATATTTTTTTATTTAAAAGATGAAAATCATGCATTTAAGCGTAAATAATGCATGTGTCTATTGATGATGCCGTGTAATTCTTTAGTGTATAAAATATTGCTGCCATAATTTCGACACCTTTGTGATAGAAGCGATTATTCAACAATATGTACATTTTTTCCTCTTAAAGGCGTTAAATTTTAAAAATAATATAAATAAAAGAATTTTTGAAAATATTTTTAAAAACCCGGTTAACCGCGTGAAATAAACCGGGTTTCGGTTTTTTTCAAAACACGCGATAAACCGGTTAACCGGTTTCGGTTTAAACCGGGTCGGAAGCCCTACTACTGACCTACGTGGAATATGAAATTATTGTAATATGTCGTCGCTGTTCTCGAACAAAACACTAAATTGCGTTGGTTAGGAATACCAAAATGTTCCTTATTTCGAACTCTACCTTATGGAAGAACACAATTATTTTTATAAATTATACTTTTACTTAAAAACAGTTTTGTACGAACAAACTAAATGAAAAAGGTTTGAAATTTGAACATTTCAAACATTTGAAAAACTTCAAAGTCCAATCACTCAAAACTGAAATTTTTCAGTTAGTGTTCAAGAGAGCTTAGACATGATTTGCGTTGGTATAATTTGATGAAAAATGTGATTTTTAAACATGAATTTACTGATTCAGTAGCATTAATTCGACTCGTCCTTTTTATATTAGATGCATAAATGCAACGTAGTTATTTTGGCATATTTAACTCATTTTTCAATTATGTGATTCGATCATTGTTTTCTTGGAGCCGTGTTTTCACGTGATACAACAACCATCGCTTGCGTCCCGGAACCGTGTTTTCACGTGATAGACCAGCTTATTAAACGTTATTAAACGATACGTTTTGCCGACTATCGATTTAAAATATCAATCGAATTAGTACTCTCCCTTCTGAAGACATTATTGCGGTGACACCGAGTCTAGACTTTTCCAAGATCTATAAGACAGGTTGTCGGGGTATATGTCTAACCAACTATTGATACCAATACCGTCAACAGAAAAAAAATAAGCCCTGTAGAACATGCAAGGTGTGTGCAAAGCACAATTAAAGGGGTGAGACTCGGTACACGTGTAAACTTTGTCGTGTGGCTCTTCACAAAGGGCAATTTTACCATACAAAAAATAAATATTAAAATGTTTAAGACACTTCCAAAAAGTTTCATTTGATTTCATCCACTATTTCCATATAACTATATTATAACACTTTTAGTAAACGCTTAAGATAAATGATATTTTTTCAAAAATGGGCCGAGCACAGGGGATGGTTTTACCTGATTTTGGCCGGAGCTGATAGAGTTAAAAATAAAATGCCTGTCCATCAAGATTTGACAGTTTAAAAAATAAAAGAACATGTTTATGAACAACGGTACATAAAAAAAAGTATTTTTTGCAGCAATGTTCCACTTGACATAGAAAAAATGATAGTCTTGAAAATTACACGGAGTTTTTAAGGAACGAATTTACCGTGTACACCGAGGGATAGGTGTAGACAGTTGGCATACACGATGTAGTGTGCAAGTCACTAAAGCAAATTATCTAAAGCTTGATTTGAGTCTTTGACGATGATTAAAAAATATCTGATAGTCTTCAATTGAGGCAATTGAAGTCAACCGAGCTTGGCCGAAATAATAATTGTGTATTCTGTATAAGGTAAAATTACATCCATAGTAAAATTGTGTAATGTTCTCGGGGCAGTAATTACTATTAAGAGCCATGTGACGCAACTAGAAAAGAATTTAAATTTTACGATCGGCTACTGTTTTTCGACACTCGATGATAATTCAGACTAAATAATTTAACAATAATTATAACAACAAGATCACTCAATATATCGATGGTCCAGTTGATTACTCAGACATCTCCAAATAATTCATATTGAGATAACGGGGAAAGCTATATTCAAATGGTCACATAAATCAAATATTATTGATTTTCACATTTTATAAACAGATCTTTTACAATTAGGTACTTTCCGAGTATAGTCATTAGAAGGATATTTAGAAATATTCATCTACTGACCTAGAAATATCAACATTTTGGTTAATTCTTTAGAAGGTTATCTGCCTTAGCATTTTTATGGTGGCGTTATTAAGTTTGAATCAGATGGAACGTAAAATTTTACATATAACGCATAAGTATTTAGCTCAAATTTTATTTCTTTGGAGTTGTCTGACAAATGAACTAGACAATCGATATTTACGATAATAAAATTTGTTTTTATATAGTGATTTTACACATTTATATATGGATTACGTCCGATTTCGCTCATCGCGGGAACTGAATGTTGAAGTTAAACCGAAAATTGACTGTTAAAGCCTCAAAAGTAGTTAATAGGGGCGTGGTGTTTAAAGTCATCTCATCAGAGAATGCTGGAGATGAATGATGTCTAAGTCAGTCATCCCACCCACCCGATCCTAAAAACGACGCGTAGCGAGAGCGATTGGCTCATCAATAGTCCTGGGCTTTATTCGAAAAGGAGAATTTGAGGGACTAACTCTCAAGCAGACCTCAGAGAAAAACTAACTCCATTAGGTAGTTCTACCAATTTTGACGCCGAAGCAATGGTTGCTAATATTTATATCATTTAAGTCATACTTTAAGTCAACCAATCTTCGGTGTCCGTGGCGCAGTTGGTAGCCTCGTTGGCTACTGTTACGTATGTCTCGGGTTCAATTCCCGGTGCGGAAAGTTTTCATAGAATGATCTTTCATTCGATTTTTGGATTTCTGTTCATAATCTCAGTGTTTGTGATGTCTAAAACTCGCTCACACTCATCCAATCCTCACGGGGCGAAGCGAGTGCGATTAGCTAACCACTAGTCCTGTGCTAGCCCATATCCTTCTTTCCCACACTCTTCGAAAAAAGAGAGGTTGAGCAACTGAGTAATAAGCAGTTCTCATAGAAAAAATCTATTAAGATACCTCCATTAGGAGACCATAAGCTCAACATTGGGAGCGGACATGGAAAAAATATTAAGATATCATCGACGTAATGGAATCAATAAAATATGCTTATAACTTCTGTTTTACTGCTGAACTTACTGTATGTTTTCTATGACTGCTAAACTGCTGTCAGTTCGAGTTCATACGTGTGCTCGAATGCTTGAAGATGACAAAAGGCGAAACCCGAGTCATTAGTAACGAAATACATGGAAATGTACAAAATTCCAATTTATAACATTTATGTTTATGAAAATCATCAAATTTCAAATATACGACGATGACAATGTGGTAAAGGAATTACAGGCGTCCCTCGGCTTTCGTTTATAATTGGTTTCTGAAAATTAATGTCGAAAGTAGAACAATGTGAAAAACGTAATCAAAATAAGTATTTAAAATATCAATTTTTATTTAATTAATGAACATGTTTTCAACAAAAATCTAAATTTTAAGAAAATGTACGAAATAGTGAATTTTATCAAAGTATCACGACGAAAGTCGAGTCGCCTATATTGTTTGCATTCACGTTGCATAATAATTTCGTAGAAACAATGCAACATTAATCTTCTGCAAATAAAAACCCGTGGCATATCTTTAGATAAAAAAGACTTTCTACATGATACACTGTGTAGATCAGCCATACTTAACCTTTTGTTTTCTTCGGGCCGCATAAGTATGTTTGCTAAGTTGCGCGGGCCGAACATTATACTAATATGACGAAAAAATATTCATATAGGGAAAAAAAGTATTAGTTAAAACCCGTTTGATCACTTGATAAATCAACAAATATTTTTTCAAACTAAAATAATGATAATAATAAAACTCAAAACTAACGTTTATGCAAGCGTCTATTTAAAAAATAGTGTGATTTTTGATACTGAGATATTTTTTTACTATTTTAGACAAATCGGGTTTATAATTGCTACATGCTACCCTCAATACGTGATCAAGGTGAGAATCGGTAAGTTGATTCCTGTATACGTTTTTCGCATATTTCATTATGGTATAGAATGATTCACAAAAATACGTTGATGCGAATAACGTAAGCAGCAGGAAGGCACATTTTTGAACAGTCTTGTATTTTTCAGGAACTAATTTCCAAAAATCGATGTACTCTTTTCCCCTCTCTTTTTATAAATTCATCAAATAGCTTTCAATTATTTTAGCAATGCAGCTAATTTATGTTATTTATGCTGTTTGTAGGTACCAAGAATTTTCTATAAGCAACAAACAATTCTTGAGTCAACGTCCAAGTCCTGATATCTGTATCTCAAGATATTCAAAACTTAGAATGCAAGATTTTTTTGTTTCGGGCCGCACATTAAATCTTGCTGAGCCGCAGGTTGGGTATGGCTGGCGTAGATAGAGGTCGGAGAGGACGCGGTGACCAATGACTTTTATAAAATTCTTCAGATATTCTCAGAAGAATTTTTAAACAAAAACAAATCGTTGAACGGACAGTTTCATAGATTGATTTTTCAATCGCTTTCGTATGCATAAAGTTTGTGATACATAGAATTCCCTCATATCCTATTCTAAAAACTGGTCGTAGCAGAGCGACTAGCTAACTACTAGTCCTCTTCTAGTCTTATCCTACTATCCCTAATCCGTATTATCTTCGAAAAATAATGGTCGAGCAACCGAGTAACATGTAGTTTGCGTAAAAAATGTCCGGACCCGTGCAGACCTCTATTGCCTACTAACTAGAGGTCTGCATGGGTTGACATTTTATAAAAAAAAAGAATCTCAGTATTGCACTTGTTACCCGAACCCGACCTGAAGCCTAGATTTATTTTTATCAACCAGAAAATACCCCGATTTTAAAAAAGCATTCCGTATTTCCAACGATATTCATAGCACATATGAAATAAATTATTTTAGTTATGAATAGTATTCCTCCATGGCTGAATCATGACCCGAACAAAGTCCGAAAAAAATATTAGAATTAAATTCCATAACGAGCCCGAATCTGAAATATCTTTATGCGCCCGAATCCGAACCAGGGACGGATAGAGGTCCACGAGCCAATCCCGAGCCCGTACAGACCTCTACTACAAACAGAAATCCACAAATCGATTGAAAAACCTGGCACTGAGTTATATTGGCGCTTAATTAAAATACATCGACCAATAGAGGATTCAAATACGGTCAATAACCGCTTTTAGGAAAATTCGAACTGATATTGGACAATCGTTAAAAGGTCGTAAACCAAAATCACAGATTTAATTAAAAAATAGTGAGTATTAAACATTTAAAAATTATAGTCTGCTTTAGAAATGTAAATATAGTAGTATTTTACATCTCTTGTTATCCGTGCGGTCGCTCCCCACTCTTAACTTGCATAAACAGGAGTTTATTGTATATTCGAATATTATATCTGGCCTGTCGCTGCATTCGTAATGCACGTTTACTTTTAAAACGACAGCAAGCACCCACACAATTTGAGCACGGGTATTAATGTCGACGATAAATTTGAGCGTTTTTGGCAAAGCCGGGATTAAATTTATGTTTTTTTTAGCAAGCATTAGACTTTGGTAGATTATAATTTATCTTATTTTATGAAGACATAAATACTTCAGTTATTTTATAAAACAAACGATAAATTGTCATGCAAATTAACACCGAATATTTAATACCTTACGACTACATTGTGTCGGATTTTCATTTAGAAAACTGTGATTCAGCGAATAAATTGATTTATTTAAGTTCTCGGCTGTCTCCATGTTTTACATATAAATCAAGATCACTCCGTCTTCCTAATTAATCCTATAGAAGCTTTAATTTGAATAACTATTTTTTGCCATTGACCAACTAAGAAAATGTAAACCAAAACAAGTATCTACGATTTTTTTTAACCATATCTGTCTGTGCACAACTATCGGTACAATTCTCAAATTTCTAAGATTTATTTACCTAATTTAAGATATCGGCTGAGATTTCAATATCAAATTTGAATTGTTGAATTTTTGCACATTCCCATGTATTTCGTAGCTAAAGAAATTGATTCAAATAGCAATGTAGTTCCTAGACTTAGTGATAATATATTTTCTTAATTTATTAAAACTATTATTTAACTATTTATTAACTGTCAGTTCGAATTCATTCGTGTACTCGAATGCCTGATACCGAAAGGTGAAACCCGGGTCGTTAGTGACGAAATACATGGAAATGTACAAAATTTCATCAAATCAAATTTATTTATCTTCTAAAACACCCAGGTGATTTTTGTTACTTTTCTTCTATAATTTGATTTTTTAGGTGATTGTCAGAATGGATTCTCCGTGATTTGGAAGCACATCCGCGTTTTTGGATGGGGAATGTGTACATATTATTCTTGAACTTTCCCCCATTTACAGGTTGCATTATGCAGTATTTTGGTTGATTATGCTGGTATATTATCTTGTTTTGCATAATTTATTAGATATTTCAGTTATTTTGTCATTTTGGGGTGTTCAAATCTTGGTATTTTATTCAATATTTGGGTTACATTTTGTCATTCTGTGGTGTGAAATATTAGAATTTGTTGATATTTGAACATTTGAACATTGGGGTAATTATTTATGTCGGAGTATATTATCTTATTTTAAATAAATAATAGCATGTTTGGGTAATGTTTTGTAGATAAATTAATCTTAGAACCTCTGATATTTGGAATATTTGGGTTATATTAACACATTTACGGCGAACGTGATGATTTTGATGGATTAATCTATTTTCTTCCACATGTTTATAATGATCAGGACCGGATTTGTTCATCACAAGCATTATCAACTGAAACAATCTATTTTCGATGTCATGTGGGTCAAAAAAATTATATTCATATTTCGCGATAAAAACTTTGTTACTCGTTTAGGCTCTTATGATATAAAGTTATGACCACTGACCTCCTTCCTGTATTACGATATTGGCTAGGTAACAATCTATCATGTATAATATAGGAAATGCAAATATCAATACGTTCGGCGTTAAGGTGTTGAGCCTTGACTGTGCACTGTTAGTGTCCGTACATTTATACATCTGAGAATAGAACTGCTTGTTATTCAATTACGGAAAGTGTTCGAATACAGTTGATATTGTAAGAAGTCTGGGACTAGTTAAGGACAAGAAGTAAGATGATCGCTCTCTCTACGCTTTGGTTACAGAATTTGTTGAATAGCATAGGATTTGAACATTTCGGTGACACCCATGCCTTAAAACACGAATCAATAAATCGATTTAAAGGTCTTTTATTTTAGAAATAAAACACAATTTGTTTTGTACTACTTCCACATTTTTATAATGATCAGAATAAATCTTAACACGGGTATTTATGTGAAATTGAGTGTTAATAATTACAATGTATATCAAACAATTGGTTCAGTAACTATGACAAGAGTTTACAGATAATCGTACAAATTATCGAACCGAATCTGCATATATTTTTTTACTTGAACCGGGACGAAAACTAAACCAAAAAAAACTGTTTCGAAACCCTGGTTTGTTTAAAATGTATTTTGAGAAACTTTCTAATATCTTAAAAATAATTTTGGATCATTCATTAAAAAAAATTGACAAGTTGCATTAACTATTTCACAACTTTCAAGTATGAACAAGATCGGTTACGTTCATATTATTCTATAGAATTCTGCAATGAGAGATTTTTTTTATATTTTTTAGTATAGTTCCACAATAATTATTGACCGTCAACACCCACTATTCAAGATATTTAATGTTATTTTAGAATGATTCTGTACGAAGCCATCTTTCACATGGCCCATTTTTAAAAATAGCTAATATCGATGTATTGAACCAAATCAACACATTGAGTCTTTTTTGTAACACATACTAGCATAGACGTCAGCGACACAAAATAGTACGGTTCTTTTTACGGAATAAACAGAAATAAATACATTACTATATTCTTTATTTGTCTGTTAGCTGGGATTGCCACACACAAAAATGTGAATGGAGGACATAATGGTTCATTTAAAATGAAAAACAATCAATATACTAAGAAATTTCGAATCATCAAAATATACTTTAGCAATTTAGCATTTAGCATAGTCAAATAAAATACGGTAATAATAATTATACTCTTATGATATAATACACATTTTACTATGCGAGGGTCGGGTCCGTGGTCGAATGGTGAACGTCGTTGGCTTCGGCTACAGTATTCATGGGCTCTAATCCCAGTACGGACAGTTTCATTACATACGATTTATGGATATTTGTTCGAAAATATTGATGTTTGTGATGTCGAAAATTTCCTTCCGTCCATTCGATGCTAACAACGGGCCATAGCGACAACGATGAATTAACCACTAGTCCTAGCCTTGTATCAGTTGAGTAACTAGGTAACACGTAGTTCTCGTAGAAAAATGTGTATTGAGATAGCTCCATTAAGAAGTCATTTATTCCACATTGGGAGCAGACGTGAAGATGTTTATAACATCGATCTTTCAGTTAATAAGCTATAGTTCATATTATGTTTTTGGGTCACATATGCAGTTATATGTAAAAAAACTCAAAAATGCCACCAAAGAAATGCTAAGGCAGATAACCTCTTAAAGAATCAAAAATGTTGATATTTCTGGGTCAGCAATTTGATATTTCTAAATATACATCTACTGACTATACTAGAAAAGAACGTAATTGTTAAAGATCTGCTAATGTTAATGTATAAAACTTGGGTACAAATCAATAATATTTGATTTATGGTGACCGTTTGAATATCGCTTTTCCCATTATCGCAATATAACTAATTTTTGTATTAATCATAATTTAATCACTTTTGAACTGTCGAATCTTGGTGGAACGGAATTATTATTTGCTTTCGAATTCATGAACAAAAAATATTCCCTACTAATGTAAAAAAGTCGCGTCCGTGGCGCAGTTGGTTTCGTCGCTGGCTACGGTTACGGATGTCTCGGGTTCAATTCCCGGTGCGGACGGTTTTCATAGATTGATCTTTCAATCGATTTATGGATTTCTGTTCGTAGTCTGAGTCCTCCCTCCCACCAATCCCATCCTCACGGGGCGTAACGAGAGCGATTAGCTAACCACTAGTCCTGTCATAGCCCTATCCTTCTATCCCTACTCTCTTCGAAAAAGAAAAGAGAGGTTGAGCAACTGAGTGACAAGCAGTTTTCGTAGAAAAAAATTCTGTCAAGATACCTCCATTAGGAGACCATATGCTCCACATTGGGAGCGGACATGGAAAAAAAATGTAAAAAAGTACTGGGTGAACAAAAATAAAAAATATAAATAACCCAAATTCGTTCTTCATATCATTTCTATTTCAAACGTATTATGTATTCCAACCGTGCAACTGTTTGACTCTCACAACTCGTCACACACCGAATACAAAACTATCGTTTAGCTTCGTCGATATGCTTTTACTAATATTTTATCTTTGTATAGATAACATATTGCATTTTTTTTAAATAATTAAAACAAATAGTACCTTGTGTCTTCAATATTAAATATTTTTGAATAATGCAGCCGTGCATAGAATTTCTGCACGTTTAAAAGGGAAGATAAATAAATAATATATATAAAATATAAGTTATTGTATATTCTGTTTCAATCATTTCAATACTTTTATAATGATTAGGCACGTATATTTTGTGGAAAAAACAATATTTTCTGTTGTAATTCCGTATTTTTTATAATAATCAGGACCTTATTTGTTCATCGCGATCATTATCAGCTATTTATATGAAAATTAGTGTTAATATTTACAAGGTATATCTAACAATTGGTTCAAGAACTGTCACTTCTTGAATCAATTAGTCATCACTTTTAAGGTGTTAACTGTCAATTCTTGGTGGAAAGACATTATATTTTAAAAAATAAAACACAATTCATTTGTACTACTTCCACATATTTATAATGATCAGGACCGGTTTCGCTCGTCACGAGCATTATCAACTGATCATCAGTCCTGACGAGCGAAACCGGTCCTGATCATTATAAATATGTGGAATTAGTACAAATGAATTGTGTTTTATTTTTTTAAATCAATTAGTCATCTTAAAATTGATTAGGTAACTGTTTTTTTAAACCATATCCGCTCCCTCCTCGTAATATATGGCCACTACAGGTGCCTCCAAGATTCTCCATCACCGTCAATCCTCTTTCTTCCTCCCAGGTCATCCCAGCTGCTTTCTAACCGCAACACGAAACCCAAAGGTCAACTTTATAATGTGTTCGTTAGATTCGGCGGTAACATTGTGGAAATTCATTTTTTTTATTCAATGCTTAGATAATGTTATTCAACCAGTGGAATAACAATTTTGTAAATCACTTTTAAGGTGCTAACTGTCAATTCTTGGTGGAAAGGTATTATAATTACAAAATAAAACACAAATTGTTTGTACTACTTCCACATGTTTATAATGAAAAAAAATTAAATTTTTATTTTATTTTATTCGAGCTTATACTTCACGAAATTGTACATTTTGTTTCAGAATCACTGTGCTAGGAATGATCGAGTATAATGAGGACCTTCACCTCTTGCGGTTAGGGAAGGAAGCCGTATAAATTTATAGAAATCCTTAAAACATCAAAAGCATGATGACGGGCTTCGATTGAGTGCCTAGTACCTCTAGAAAACTAGCATTAACTATACATATCTTCTTTGCAGGAGGTACTTTAAGGTTACCGTCATATTTATTATATTCAATTTTTTATATAATTTTGTGTTAATAGTGAAAGCTGCAACGGTTTCGAAGCATCGGCTGATTACCACCAATTATATGACAGTTCCGTCCAAAATTATTTGTCAGCCTCTGTGGTATGGTGGTAAGAACTGTACCCTCACGACTGGATGGATCATATTTATCAATGTAATAATTGACGGCCAGTCGTGTTTGGTACGGCTCAGCCACGAATTTTGCCCAGAACTCTCCTCGAATCATCTCTAACCAAGGCAATTAGCATGAGAGATAAGCAGTGATATGGAAACATAGCTTCATTTTGTAAATCATTCATTCAAATTCAATCGTAATAACATCGCTATTTAGAATAGCGTTTCGAAATCGGTCAGTGAGACCCTCGGTCGAGTGTAATAGAAAACGACCCCCTCAAATACAAGCAGTTTTACGCTTGTCCTTTTGATACTCCTGGTCAATTTGTTCCTATCAGTGGACGTGGTTGGGCGTCTATGCGCCCCCCGCACTGACCGAAAGTTGACCATTGGGCTGCCGCGCGCCAATTTTAATCGTTTAATTTGTAATCATGTAATTATAATTTCCTCAACTGTGTATTGAACTAACTAACTGCGATAAAGATAACTTGTACCGAACTGGCGTGTTTTGACTGTTTGAATCACCCTGAAAGAAAAATTCTGTGGAATAATCATCATCAGCAGCACGCCTGGGACATTTTTTTTTTGAGCTTATAATAATTTAGATTTTGGGCATGACTGTTTATGATTTCTTTTCGACTCGAACAGATCTCGCGCCTTGGCGACTATTAGCTGTAATGGATTTTTTTAAATTCCTCACTTAAAATGAGTAAAAAAGTTAATTTAGTGAACTTTTATAATATAATACCGGACGATTCAAGGAGTCCCTGGAACTTCCATTCCAAAACTTGGTTACCTACGCAACACTTCTTTCTCTTTGGCTTTTTAAATTCAAGCTAAATACGGAACAATATCATGAGCAAAGAATTACGTAAATGGTAAATATCTTTTACAAAAAATTACTAAGATAAGGAAACAAAAGGGCTAAAGACTTTTTTGCGGTATCAGTTTAAGTGTTTGCATAAGTATAATACGAAATCTCTCGGTATTTACGATTGCCAGATTATAAAGAGAAGCGCGACACGTGTCAAGGATTTACTTATGCATTTTAATCTTGTAAACATAACAAAGTATTCAGTTCCATAAGAATTTTATCAGTTTTCTGATGTCATCGTCAGAACTATATTTAAACTTAATTTAGATTAGCTATATATATACCTACTGGTTAAGTAGAGGTTAGACAATATTTTTTCATCTCATTTATTCATAACTAAAATTTTAAATTATATCATTTAACGTACTAATTATTTTTTAGTTGTTCTATGAAAAGGAAGGTACCTACATGGTATTTTTTGATTAATCTTCAATGTAAATAATGCGTAATAATTATATAGGTATTAAATAATAACCAAGCCGAAGTGCACGTTACAGTTAATCTGGAAGTATTTATATTGAAATTTGAATTCAGAAATCCCGGGATTGGAAGCCCTCATACGTATCACACGTGAACTGAGTAATCAATTTTTTCATTCAGGAAATGCTACATTCATAATGGTGGACAATTGGTTTCGTAGTAGTTTAACTTTATTTGAGGCAAATTCCGCTGAAACTATTGTAGTTCACTCAAAAATTAGAAGTGAAACAATTCTCGGCGAAACGCTTCGATTCCATAATGATATCAATATTAATTTCGTCTGGTATCGTCATTCACATGTATTCTTCAAAAAGTGGCTGTAAAACTATTGTGAAATTTGATTCTTTCTGAATTATCCACATTTCTTTAAATCAATTTTCAGTAATATAATGCAAAATCATTCTATACAGAAATATTCCAGGATAAAACACTTACATAGGATAAAACGCCTGTGTTTTCAATTTATGAGTAGGCATGTTATAAAAGGTTAGAATAAGGAGGGAAATGAATATTTCAGTACCTTATAACTCGCTCTTTCTCAATTTAGCTGCATGATTTGTCTTGTTTTAAATCTTGATATAAAATTCAGTTATGCAAGAGATATCAAATCACAGGGATGCTGAATTCAAGCGATATTTCAGCACACGTAAGAACAGTGCTGTTTTCGTAAATTTATCATAGGTAGTGGTATACATTATTTACATATTACAGCTTACACTCTTAAAGCATATCTTAAAATATACCATGAGTTGTGTGTTACTTGTTAAGCCCCGTATTCACTACAGGCAGTGCTGCGCAACCGTTGTGCCGCGGCGTAATGCGTCCGCAAAGAGGAAAATATCAACATTTGCTTATAATACCTACTTACAATCTACAAAATACGAACAGATAAATAAGCAATGTCACATAATAGTATACCTAATATTACTGAAATCAGCAAAACCCGATAAGCTCAGGTGATGGATAATTATTTTTTACGTGTAGTCTAGCTTAGTTGCTGCTCTCATCAGTGATATTTATGTGGAATTTTCAAAAATATGTATTCTTGGTTGTTTTTCTTTTCTTCAAATCAGAAGTGTTCCATCCACCTCGAAAAGGTTAATAACCACCTAACTAATTTTAAAAGAGTTAATTGGTTATAGTTTTTAAAAAAATGTCAGCTATTTTAAGTTCATGAAATAAAAAAACAATAAATGTTAATTCTGCACTCGAGACCCGCAGCATAGAGCCTACGTGATGCTGCAGCGTTGCCCACTGTCCCGAAAGGTCGCACGTTACATATTGCGGAACTTCTTACATGACGCGGGAGATGTCGCATGTTCAAGCTTCGGAAGCGAGCACATGCGACATGTCAGATGTTGGCGAGTGTATACTGTTTGATTTCAATTATAAATGTATTTAGTACTGAAAATTACAGATCAATTAAATATGACGGAACTATGTATGCCTTTACTTTACTTTTTGAGGTTATCATGAATATGTGGCGTGAAATGTCAAAGTGACATCCCTATTTTCATAGTTTAGAAATAAACGTAAAAATCTTTCCCAAGTATGTCACATTTTCATAATGTTTTGAAAATTTTGTTTCAATTCAAAATGCTTCAAATTCATAAGAATATGTAATTTTATGGGCTTAACATAAATTTTGTATTCTACAAAACTATGTACATATATTCATAACTTGCCTGACTTAAGCCCTGGTGTGTACTTGCAAAATGTTAGGCGACATTGTTCCCGCAGTATCGACGTAAGTAAATAGATCCTCGCCACTAGTCCCGCGGCATGTTGCTCATTTTGTCCCCTAGTGTAATAGTGGCTCTATTAGTAGAGCCAATATGACAAATTGAGAACCAAAAGAGAGCCAAAAGAGCCAAATATGGTATAGACCATGCCGTGGATATGAAGAAAAACAATTTTGATTTATTTAGCAGAAGCGCTATTTCCTATTTGTAAGAAAAACGCACAATATATTCGGTGCAAAGTACATACTTGAATAAATTATTAAAACAAATTTTCGCTGCATAATTATTTGGCAAAAAAATAAGCTGATGAGGTCGCCGTTGAATTGCACTTTTTCGTGGGTTTCGTATTTTTTTTTCTCGAAGAAAAAAATCTAGCATCGACAACACATGCTTTCAAATAACAACTAGCTATAAAACATTCACTTACGAAAAGATTTTTATTTCTAATCAAGGCATTACTAAAAACAATTTAAATATTTGAAACACTTCTTTCTCACGGTCCGTATCGTCGTACTCCCGATTCTCTTTTTGCACGGTTTTTTTTAACGTTTTTTTTTTTGCACGCTCTAAGAAAACGTACCAATTATTTTTTTACGCTGTTATTAAACACAGTTTATGTATATATTTGTAAAATACTTGAATGAATATTTGAATCGTTATGCTCACAATTTGGAGAATTTTAAGATTTAGGTGTCCATGGATCATGCATGACTTGTTATTGTTTTGAGACATGCATACTGCTCTTTTATGTTGCGCTGTCATATTTGACAAATCTGTCGAGGGTATTCAGGAAACAATGGACAGGCTGCAGAGCAACTCATATCGCATTGGCCTCAAAGTCAATGCGAGTAAAACCAAAGTGATTTGCAACAGTTTCTGTCCAGACCCAGACAACCCTCTGACGAGCGCGGGGCAAGACATCGAGAGAGTCGACGGCTTCAGGTACTTGGGGGTACACATCACGGGAGATGGCAACCCGCTGAAAGAGCCCGCAATTCGAACAGGGATAACAGGAGCAACCTTTAACTCAATGCGGAAAGTCTGGGACTCACGGTTGTATTCGGTCAGAACCAAGTGCCACTTATTCAACGCATGCATCCTGGCGGTGTTGATTTTGTGGTTGCGAGTCATGGCACCTCACCAAGGCACAGCGTAACCGTATACTGTACTTTGAAAACAGATGTTTGCGGCGAATACTAGGGGTACGGTGGTTTGATTTTGTCAGGAACTCGTAGGTAAGAGAGCGGACGGACCAGCCTCTTATTACGTCAAAAATAAAAAAGCGACGAAGGACCTGGCTTGGACACGTGCTGCGGATGCCCTAGGGGAGCCTGAATCCTGCCTGTCTCTTTTACCAACCAGATGGATTCCGTCGCCCTGGAAGGCCGCTGATGACCATCCATAGGATGTATCCGGCGGAGCTACGGGACGCTGGGATGACCTCGGAGGAACCGCGTGGTGGCCATATGCTCCGAATAGGGAGCGGATATGGTTTAAAAATGTTATTCTCTCTCTGGTTTTTATTTTTTACCAATGTGTCATTTTAATCGCAAATCCTGTCAGTTTGGTATTTTTTATAAATATATCGACGGTCAACATGCATTACCTCGGAATCTACGAATTTGTGATTTTTTGATTATGATGATTCCTGAGATTTCCATATATTCTGCAACGCTGTTAAAGCAAAGGTAAATTCGTCGTATGTCTATGTATCATACAACGTGCATAAATAGCTAAAAGCATATTTCTCGTAACCCCGATATGTTTAAAATTGCGAGTAATACGTCGTATCCCGTCAGCAAATCAAGTGTCAAAACAATTTCTGTCACCTATCAACGTTTTCAGAGGAATTTAAAGAAATTTAATCAAAAGTGAATACGTTCTTCGTAAAATTGTAAACTTCGACCAATGGTAAATTTAATTTTTTGTGTTTCTTAAACAAACTAGTTGTTGGGGTTCCGAGGTATTGCATGTTCGCCGTCGATATGTATCTTAAGAGACTATTTTTATATATAAATAAAAAATAAATCCGAATAATTTTTGAGTTCGAGAATTTTATATTTTGTGGTATTATAAGTAATATAATAGATCTATAGTAGTCTCTGGAACGTATCCCACTTGCAAAAAGAGACTCGGGCGTATATTGGAGCCATATGGGTTTTCAATACGAATTAAATCCCGGGAATTCTCGGACAGTCAAAGCAACCAGGATCCTTTGATTCTTGCGATTGTTGTCACTAACTGATCCGTATGCAAATAGACTGATAGATGGGAAAAGATTAGGAATGAACTTCAGCAGTGGATTGATAATGACTGCAAGAGTGCACGAAGGAGAGATTATTTAAAAAATACTCGTTTAAATATAAATAAATAAACATTTTTACTAGTTTGTTTATTATATCAAGTATATCCAATGTGTAAATAAGTTACTTTTGAATGAGACTATTGTACTCATTCTATGACAAAACGATCAACAGCTATTTTTATACTGGTACGCTAGTCACCGTTACTTCAACCAGCTTATCAGACGGGTGACCAAAAACAATCCTATAAATTTTTTATTGGTTAATTATCAGCACAGTCGTTTTACTTTCACTATCTCAAGTGTTTCGCGATTAAATAAGTTCTCTTGTACTAATATTTTTAGCCTATAATAAAATACAAATGTATCAGAAGCAACATTTTTCTTGCTTCATTATTAATTATATTTGATTTCAGGAACACTGTTTGGGTAACTCTGCCATAATCATTTATACATTGTCAACCAGTCTTTGAATATTATAATATACAAGTAACCGTACCCGTCATAGATGACCGTATTGAAATTGAAATACTGAATGCCTAAAATAGCTAGTGCGAACGCTTAGGTCATGAGAAAATTTCATACCTGCATATGATATGTGACAATAATAAAAGTCTACAAAGCGGTCTGGGCTTTTATATATAAGATAATGTGGAATATGTACAAAATAATTGGTTTCAAATATTAGAAGTGAGATATCAAACATATCGTATTTTTTTGTGTTTATATTCATTTTATTAAGAAACAAAATAGCAATTTATGTAGTACCGCAAGAATTAGGTCATATGTTTGATATACATTTTGGTATCCCGCCATCATCGCAACGTGGTATCCGTGAGTTCAGAAACTACTATGAATGAATGTGGAAAGTCTCTTTCAATGTGTCTATATTAATTCTTTGGGGAGAGCAGTTATATCGTCGTTGTTCTGGAAGAAAACACTAAATCGAAAAAATTACATACTGAGTTAGTTATAGCAAAATGATCATTATTTCAAACTCTACCGTATGGTAGAACACATTTATTAAGAAATTACATTTTTACTTAAATACAGTTTTGTACAAACAAACAAAATGAAAAAGGTATTGATTCATAAATATTTATTTACAAAATTAGCATCAAATTTTTATCCGTTGACAATGCTCGCGATTTGCGAGACCGGTAATGATCATTGTAAAAATGTGAAAGTAGTACAAAACAAATTGTGTTTATTTTTTTAAAATGTATCTCATATTGTTGGTATAATTGTAAATTCTGTAACTGAAAACATGCCTACAGGATAGTAGAAATTAATGATATGGGCGATATGGCTTATATTTATAATAAATATATTAATGTAAAATTAAATAAAAACGTCAAATTATTTGATTGGTTTCCGGTCACCCTATAGTGATGGAAATTTATGAATGATTGTATTTTTGGCAGCAATGACCCGGTAAACAAATCAAAATAAAAACCGGTTTCATATTCGAACTTAAAATATTATATCGAGACTACCTAGGAATATACTAAGTAATGCGATATTGGAGAGCTTTTAAATGGTGTAAAATGTAAAACAAAACATAATTGTTTTTAGAGTATCTATATATTTTTATAAAATTACACTTGTCCAAGGAATGGTAACGTCAGGTTTTGACCACTAATGAAAGCAAAACCTGTGTCGTTTTGGCGCCATCACTACACACATCACCGCATTCGTTTTCATAGTGTGTGTATTCTTTTCTCTAGTGGTAAAAATTTATAACTTTTTTAACGCACAGAACTACATCTACGCCATTATTTTTGACAAAATAATTTTTACCAGCCCCCAGATAATGTCTTTAATATCTTTCATTTTAAATATTTTTATTTCTTCAACTTCTTTACAAAACCCATAACGACTGATATATTATGAAGTCATTTTGTTCATAGAATCGGACTAGGCCTAAATGAGGCGTTCTCGCGTTCTTTGGTACATGTAATATCACACATATTTTTGATAAGTACGGCGGTAACTTAAGTAGAAATTCATTTTTAATATTAAATTAAAATTGGTAACCTTGTTATTTACATTGGTTGTGTTACTTGTGTTTCGCCTCTTTGAGAAGCATCTTCAGACCAACTATATAGCAACGTTTTTTTTTCTGAATTTGACAATGATTCTAATACTTAGTTTAAAATTAAAGAATAGGGTGGGATTATTACCCTCTACTGGATAGAGAATGAATATGCTTCTTAAGAATACAATGCAAGAATTGACAGTTAACACCTTAAAAATGACAATGTTCGTTTGAACGATTCTTCCTATTCGAGATTCGTACGTGACTAGAAGATTAGGTCGTTTGTATTCGTGCGTTGGCGAACGAAGCATATCTAATATGTATATTTAGGGAGCGTTATGGTCGAAGAAGACACACAGATTAAAACAATAATTAATGTGAAAAGATATACATAACCTCAACGACTTAAAGCGAGCTGGAAACTTGATACACTTCAGTAGTCTGAGGGAAGATACCGTCAATGACTTACCTCAATTAACTTCAACTTATTTGTGTACACGGGAAATACTAAATGTGCTCAGCACAGTTACTTGGCCATAGCCGAAACTGTAGATTAGTATTGCCATAACTGAATCGAGTTTATCCAAGAACCGGCCAAAAATAGATTAATTATTATTACACAAGTATCTGAAGTGATCCATAAATAGAACAATTTATATTTCCGCTGAAGTTTTTTAAGAGATACTCAACCACAAAAATTTCGTATTCGTATAAATTGGATTTTTATTCAATAAAGTTATAATTTAAAAGAATCCTAACTAACTACAAATAGGCATAGGCTCAAGTCTAAAAAATATTTTTTATTTTTCTAAAGGAGGCTGAGGAGTCGTGGTATTTTCGGAAAAGTCGGAGACTTAAAATCTGAGTAAAATCATTTTTATACAGCATTTCTAAATTACTTTACGTTAAATAAAAATGTCGTTTGTGTGATTTGTATAAATAATGAACGTGTAGAGTTCATGAGTGAAATCTGAGAGATAAAGTATTTCAGTGTTACATTTTCATTTGTATATAGACAGATATCTACCCTATTTTGAGCATCTGCTTATATCAATCTAAGCATTTTAGCGTTTTGCAGCATTTAAAATGCATAATTTTAACATCATTTCAGACATAAACTTCAAACTAAAGATCAATTTTAATACAATTTATGTTAAAATAATCCTTTCAAAATAATAGAACTTTAGAAAATCATGAATCAATCAATTATTTAAAAAAATATAATAAAAACCGTCATATAAAGATAAATATCAAATAAATATTAACCTTAGCATAGATAGGGCTGCCAGGTGTCCTGGATATCTGGTTTGTTCCGGTTTCGAGCCTCTTGTCCCGGTCTTAGATAAACTCGCATTGGTCAGAAATCTTCAGTCCCGCAGTTACGAAGTTGCAAAAAATAAAACAAAAATTGTGTAATAACGTAGTCATCAACGGTCACTTTAAAATTTGAGAACAATTTTCTTTTAATTCCTATAAACGACCATAATAATGAATAAACGATTATACTAGTTAATATATGGAAAGACTTAACATTTAATTCGAATAAGTCTACTTAATTCTCATAATTCAAAGACAAAGGTTATCATCTAAGTTGTGCGTTTTATCTAAGTAGCGATATAAATGTAGGAAAATAGCTCATTTTAGGATCTTGGAAAAATAAGAATAGTAAAAATTGTACAAATAGATTCAACCTTTTGTTTAAAAATTTGACATTTTAAAAATCGGAGTCGAACTCAGATTGTGAGTCAATGTTGGAGTCGCTCTTTTTAACGACTCAATTTAATAATAAAGATAAAATGACTCATCATGT
The DNA here is from genome assembly GCA_022494535.1 of Himalopsyche phryganea. Taxonomy (NCBI): domain Eukaryota; kingdom Metazoa; phylum Arthropoda; class Insecta; order Trichoptera; family Rhyacophilidae; genus Himalopsyche; species Himalopsyche phryganea. The sequence continues at coordinate 438,352 of JAGVSL010000110.1, read as the reverse complement.
TATGCAGCATAAATATACAACACGTAATGTGGACAAACAATACTATTGTTACAAAAGATAATACACAAATTAAAAGCACCAAGCAGTTATACTGATTATTCAACTTGTGTTATAAGAGTTTAAATTAAACTTTATGACTTATTTCGATCGTAAAATTTACACTGAACAATGGAATAATTATGATTGTGTATTTATTATTCAGTTGATGCATTAGTACATATAGATTATTAAGTAAACTACTCACAAGAATGTCGGATTTTTTAAATATATTTCTGTGTTTTTGTACGAATCCTAATCCATCAATTCACCTCCTCTTCGATTTAAACGGTTTCTGTTTCACAAGATAAAATGGTTGCAACTAGACTTTGGTTTTAAAGGTGCAGGTTTGGTCTAACACGCATCTTGTTACAACTACAATGCAACTTTAATGGTATTTTTGTCAATGTTATTTTTTAGAATCAATCTTCCGTTTTAAGCTAGTCTCGGTTTGTACGGTTTTTAACAACACGGGGGACTCTGATCATTCTGCATTGTTCTCTGTTTAAAATGTGGCTTCATTTAATGATCAGTATTTGTTTCGCTCATCGCGAAAATTTTCAACTTGTATGATTTTTTTTATAAAACTACAAAAAATAAGACTATAATATAATAATATATACTTCTAGTTACTTCATCACGAATCAAAAGTTAGATTTTTTTCTTAAAGTAAATATTACTGAAATATTACTGTAATTAAATTGAAAAATACGATTAGTGTACAACATTCTGAAATAGACGTTACTTTAAATATTTTAGTTTTCCCGTGAATTTTTCTTCCAGACACTTAATAATTTGATTCTTGAAATATAATATATTGAGTACGAAGAATATACTAAACTTACATGTGTCAAAAATTGTATTAATTGCTTTTGTCCAACTGTGATTACTGATTAGGTGGCACATCGATATCACAAATCAAATAGAATTCAATGTTATCTGATATTGATAAGAATCTGATATAATATCAAAATCTTTAAGTATCTATTTATTTGAAAACAGATTTCCACTTGTCATTAATTTTTAAATAAGTGTTCGAGATTTATAGATACCGCCGTGGCCACCATGAGATTCAATGCTTTATTTGTGTTGATAAAATAGTATAATAGATTTTGTCTTATTTGTGGAAAAAATTCAGTTCATTATGCTTTAACAATGTTTAATTTTTTGGTTACAATTAGTACTGCCCGATTTATTGACATAAGCATACCGAGACATTTAATCAAACTGACTCCCCCCCATAAATCCACTTAAAATCGTATTTGGTGATTTTCTTGCTAAATTATTTTTTTACTTTACACAGATTATTTAAATTATACAAATGATTTAGTCGCTGATTTTGTGATCAAATAAATACATAATAATAAATTAAGAGATATAAAGAAAACAAAAATTAAGGAAGGTACATAGCTACAAATATTATGAGAATGATGAAGAGTACACTTGTACGAATTAAATTTAAAGTCTTCCCATACATAAATTAGTATTCCCGTCGTTTATAGAAAGTAAAATAAAATTGTTTCCACGTTTTAAAGTGACCGTTGATGACTACGCTATTGCACAAATTTTGTTTTATTTTTGCATTTTTTTGCGACTTCGTAAATGCGAGTTTATCTAAAACCGGGATTTTTTATGTCTCGAAAGCTCTCTTCGGGACGCCGGGAAAAGAGACTTGAAACCAGGACACCTGGTGTAATGTTTGCAAGCTGGATTCATTCAACAATACACCGTGGGATAAATGGAACATTAGAAAAATAGCGCATTCGTTGCAACAAATTTTGACTGAATAAAAATATTTCACTTCATTTTAAAAACAGTGCACGTACATTTTTAAAGATGTACGTAAAGATGCACATAAGTTTCCTGAATGTAGTCATTGTGATCTTTTTTTCATTACATATAAATAAATACGGCCTTCTGAAATGAAAAGGCTCCGCACACCTGTAATAGAATATCCAAAGCATGCAATAATATTAACTTTACATTTATATTAAATTACGTTTTTAGTTTGGGAATCAGTTACCAATATAACTGGTTACCTAATATTTAATTTGATTAAAATATCTATCATAAATCAGCCACCGTAGTTTTTTAAAATTATTTTTCTCCACATTTGGTCGGAATAATTACTTAGGTAAAAAGTCCGCTAGGCTTCTTTCACGTTTAAGGTGATATCGGATTCGGTAGGTTTTCACACGACTGCATAACCCTGCCCTGCCTACTTACTACACAAAACGTTGATTTAAAAACTGGAAACAGGAAGTAAATTAATGTGCTTTGAAGAATTATATTCAGTGTTATTCGTGACGATACAAAATCTGACAACGTATTCTGTTATTAAGCCTATTTAGTCGAGCGGTCAACGCTCATGGGCATTCGTCATCTTCAGTTGCGAGTTAAAATCCCAATACGGACAAGTTCACAAAATTTCCAACCGATGCTAAAACCTGGTGGAAGCGGGAGTTACTAGCTTATACCAGCGATGGCAAATACGTGCACGCCAAGCCAAATAATAAATTTCTTTATTTTTTAAATATTTAAACGTTTATAGCACGAACAATATAAAATCAATGCGAAATCATGTTGATGTATCAATAATTGATAGTATTTTGAAAATAAAACACAATTTTTTGTACTACTTGTACATGTTTACAATGATTAGGATCGGCTTCGCTCATCACGAGCATTATTAACTGAGAAAAATAAAATCAAAACAGGGCTATTTATGTAAAATTGAATGTTGATAATTACTAACATTATTTTTTTTTTAATTTTATCAGTTGATAATGCTCGTGATGAGCGAAACCGGCCCTGATCATTATAAACATGTGTAAGTAGTACAAAAAAAATGTGTTTTGCTTTTAAAATATAATGCCTTTCCACCAAGAATTGACAGTTAACACCTTAAAAGTGAATAATTGATAGAATGATTGATAGGTGACCATTGGCTAGGCAGAGACGTGTAATTGTATATAATATATATATATATACATCGATTTCATATCTATTACATACCTACATTCTTCTTCATTTCCCAAGAATAGTGTAGAGCAAGGGTCTCCAAGCTACGGCCCGCGAGCACCACCGATCCGGCTCGGGGTAGCGGGTAGAACATGCCGGTATTCGGCCCGCCATAGTTTATTTTAATTACATTGCTAAATTTACAATGAGCAAAGTCCACCCCCGCGCCCTTCGACATAGATATCTCACTCGCCGGTTAGTCCCAAGACGAACATTTGCGCGTAATTAAAAACTACGGTACATTGGTATGATGAGCTAGCTAGGTCTTGGTCCTTTGGACTTAGTGGAGGAGTCAGTGTGGCCCTTAGGTTAAAAAGTTTGGAGAGCCCTGGTGTCGAGCAAATAAAAAAAATTATGTATTCAGCGTAGAATATGACCGCATATGGTTGAAAAAAAATGGAAAACTGGAACATAAGTACAATAGTATTATTACTAATTTAGAAAGGTAATGTATTTATAACAAAGGGTAGAATGCGGCAAATGTAACCTATTGAACTACCAAAAATATAGGCGTCGCCATCTTCATAATACAAAGGTTAGTTCAAAGTTCATATTTATAGACATCGGAAAGTAATTTTAGAAAAAAAGTTTCACTAGTGTCTGCTTCGAACAAAAACTATCTTACTAAATTTGTGAAGCGATTTCAAACGATTAGTTTTTTCGCTTTCATAATAATTATAAGAGATTAAATAATATTTGTGATTATGGAGAGTCGTTTGAACCAGCTGGGCCACGACATCACAATCACCCATGCCCAAGATTTGAATTATTATCAGTTAGAATTTTTTTTAATTTGATGTTGACTTTGCCGGGATATGAACGCATGACGCATCTGAACTCTAGTGTACAACTTTTACAGCTAGACCACAGAAGCCGATGATTATAGCGGGGCTACAAGTAAGTGCCATTTCAATCAACCAACTGTTAGTTAGTGTTAGTGCAAGTTTGGAATCCCTTTTTTATCGTTTGATTATAATTAATTTACTACTGATATCTAGAGATTCCAACTATTCGAATAGTAAAATTGAAACCACTCGAATACCTACTCGAATAGTTTCTGAAGAATGAAAATAATACTAAAAATTCGGTATGAATAATTCATAACACAACATTATAATATATACAAAAATAATATATTAAAATTTGTAATAAAACGAGCTCATTTCTAATAATAAAATTCACATTTATTCAAATTTTGAATCACTGATATACATATAATATTTTCTTAAGCATGAGATACCTACATTTTACAATAATTTACTACTAGATCTTTTCTCACTTAACAATAATATAAATACACATTCCAATACCGTTTCATTGTATTACAAATTACAATATTTAAAATTTTCAGCTGCGTCGGATTACTCAAGCCGTATTTCTTCAATTAATGAAAGTACGGCATGTCTAAATGGTTTTTTTAGCCCCGAATCATTCGTCAAACTCAAATATTATGGTAAGGCATTGAATGCGTCCAAGTTAGGAGAAGACGAAAAAACACCACTACCTTTTATTCATTATTGATTTTGAAATCTGGAAAAATTGTGATGGGATCTTTCGTCGGTTTTGTAAAATAAAACATTAAAGATTATTACGAATACTATTCGAATAGTTGCCCAAATATTACAGTATCGAATATGTAATTAAATTAAAAAAGCGTAAAATATATTCGGATATTGAATATTCTCATACATATATTAGAGTTCGAATCCCTACTGTTGACGTAAAGAGATTTTCGAAAAGGTGACTAATTTTTTTTTTTTTTTGCAGATGCGGCAGCAGTAGCGCCACGCTCCCCCCGCTCACTGTGCGTATGTTCCCACATTACAATGTGCTACAGACGTACTGAACCATTCTAGGAATAGGTTGACAATTGGTGACCAACGTTTCGCTATGCGTCATTCGTGGTTTTAATACACCAAAAAGCCGATTTGAGACTTGAAGATAAGTTATAATAATAAAAATATATTATTATAAATTACTATGAGAATGTGAAAGTTAATTATGTGGAATTACTTCTTCGGGTAAATAGTATTGGAATAAAAATATGCGATAACTGCGTCTGCGAAAATTACAACATTTTCTGCACGTACATATCCATACTCATATTGTAACAGGTTATATTTAAATATGTACGACGGACTGCCTCAAAGGAGCGAAATCACTCGCACGGTATAGTTATGGTTCGGTTCCATGTATTTCCCTATTTGAAGGAAAATTTACAAATATCAAAAAAATATATTTATCGATTTAACGTTGGAATTATCTGGCCTCTAAGTGGACGCTGTAGCCGTGATTCAGGAATAATGTATTTGTTTCGGGAAAGATGAAAAAGTATTGTTTCAAGATTGACCGGTTGAGTATCCAAGGCGCAGCGCAGCGAGTTAGCTTAAAATAGTGATGAATGAAAGTAACGAATCGTTACTTTAATTAGTTGTTCTAGCTACATGAATATATTATGGACGTGTAGTGATAGTACATGATATCGTCGTTGTTATGGAAGAAGACATTCACTGAAAAATACTGGTTTTGAGTAATTGGACATTGAAGTTTTTCAAATGTTTGAAATCTTATACCTTTTACATTTATAATTTAAGACATCGACTGAGGGTGCTTGATGGAATTTCAATATCAAATTTGAATCGTTGAGATTTTGTACATTTCCATGTATTTTGTCACTAACGACCCGGGTTTCGCCTTTCGGCATCTTCAGATATTCGAGCACACGAATGAACTCGAAATAATCAATTCGAGTCCAATTCGAGACCAATTGTCAATTATTAAATTAGTTTGAAATAAGGAACATTTTGGTATAACCAACTCGATGTCATTTTTGGGTTTTAGTGTTTTCTTCCAGAACAGCGACGATATTATTATATTTAGAATAATGTTTGAGAAAGTCGGGTTGAAGGCGGGAGAAGGATTGATAATCAGAATCCAGGACATGTGTGAGGATCTCAATACAAACGCCACTTTGGTCCAGTGATCTCTTTTATTTGATACAGTGGTTGATAATAATACAAATTCATTTTTTCTATGGATTCGTGAAAATTCATTTTTAATATAAAATAATTCGTAACTTTGTTATTCCACTGGCTTTATCACTAACGTGACACGTTTCTCCTATTTAAGAAGCATCTTCAGACTAACTATATCGCAAGGTTATTTATTTCTAAGGTAAACAAAGATTCTAATTCTTAAATTAAAAATTAAGGGTAGGGTGAGTTTGTTTCGTTCTATATAATTAGTCTGAAGATGCTTCTTAAAGAAGCGAAACGCGTCGTGTTAGTGACAAAGCCAGTGAAATAGCAAAGTTACCAATTAGAATTTTATATTAATACAAATTCAGTTTACATTTACATTCAAGTTACACTTAAGACACGATTTAAAATAAACAATCACGCTTAAAAATAGAAGCGTTTGGCAAAGCGAAGCGAACGGTGGTGCACCAACCGGCCATGAAGCCCGTCGGCCCCGCACCTCAACATATAATCGTTCGATTCGACTACTTCGGACTAAGTTTGAGATTGTTCGTGTACTCGAATGCCTGAACATACCGAAAGGTGAAACCCGGTTCGTCAGTGACAAAATACACGGAGATACAAAAAAAAAATTGCAATTCAAATTTAATGATTTTTCAATAGACTACTAGATTTGTGGTTAAAAACGTTATTTCGATGATGTTTTGACAAGTTTTTCTTGATAAGTTTCGACAAACAGACAAGATCGACAAGACAGCCAAAAAAATAAATTGTATTTTTAAGTAAAGTTCATGTCAGTGATGAATACTCTATTATAATTGGGATACGGTATTGGTATTTCTTTTTCAGACATCTCTATTCACTTAAGTAGTGCTGCCTAATCTTGCAACAATATATATTATTTTATCTAAAAAAAATATATGAAAATTTTCATTAAAAATCTATAGTATAGGAAACACCTTAGTACTTGGCGGTCTAAAAAGTCATGCATATCAAACGTTAATCGGGGACATAGATACATTTCTGTAGAAATAAATTATAATATGCATTGGGAGTATTGTTGTTTCTTATAATTAACAAAATAAATACGTACAATAAAAATTTTGTATGCATATTATAATAAATTAAATTGTGTGTATCTTTATAATTTGTTATTAATTTTACTTAAGACGAAATGAATATGTATTTATTACCTGGCAACACTGCGGTTTATTTTACAGGTTTGCGCACGACTGTGCGAGCGCGCCATTCGTAGCGTGCAGTTTGAGCAGGATCGACGTGTGCTATGTACTGTGATTAGCGTAATTATTAAGTTTGTGTTTTCGGTTTAGTTAAAATAAACAACATATAGGACCCAATAAGTGTATCAAAACAAGTTGGATCGGTGATCAATTACATCGTAAGTCGTATTTTTATTATAACTCATTCTTATATTTGTATATAAATTTCCCGTGAGTTTGGCACACAGCAGAACATTGAAATTTTCACAGATAGTTAAAAACAACTTGTAACTCCTATACAATTTTCTAATATTTATTTAATTTTATGTAAACCACGTTTTCATTGAAATGTTTTATGAATATGACATAATACTTTTAGACCTAGTTATGCGAGCACCAAAATGTAAGCGTTGTTAAGTTTTATTGCTTTTTTATAACGCTATAAAATAAGTTGAAAATAATTCATTGTTTTTAGCCAAACTATTTCACATATATTAGGTTTGTCAATCAATGTATTTCTACGACTTTGAGTGTTTCAATTAAATATTTTTTTGGTTGACGTTTAAGAAATGAATTGAAATGATTTCGCAAACTATCACCTGATTACTTTTTGTCGAATGCTGGACAGTATATTAATAAAAAAGTGCTCTAAGATAAGATTAATAACGCAATAATTTAAACTTCCACAAATGAACAGTCATGTAGTTTCAACGAATAGTCCATCTAACTTTTTACGTTCCTACTATTCCTAGTTATACTGCTTCAAATTATTCGGAACGATTATTTAAAATACTTTTAGTTTATTATCTAACTTATTGAATAATCTAGCTTTTCTTAACCTTGTTCGGACGCATTATTAGATTTTCTTACGTGGGGTTACTAGTGAGCACATGGGGTTGTTTTTGATTACTTATTTAGGTTTACTAAAACGATGTAGAGGCCAACAGTGCAACGATTCCAAATAGCGATTTGAAATATTTTTCTTTTCATATTCTGCTAAAATATTACTCTATCAATTGGATTGTTTGCAGTATAATATTTTGTGTCAAAAACAAAACTAGAAGTAGTATATAATTGTAAGACATCGACTGAGGGTGCTTGATGGAATTTCATTATCAAATTTGAATTGTTGAGATTTTGTACATTTCCATGTATTTCGTGTTCCAGTTCGAGTGTCAGTTCCTTTCAGACCGTCAATTCGAGCTCATTCGTGTGCTCGAATGCCTGAAGATGCCGAAAGGCGAAACCCGTGTCGTTATTGACGAAATGCATGGAAATGTACAAAATCTTAACAATTAAAATTATAAGTCATATATACCATCGATTATTTAATTTCGTACTTAGTTGTCTTCCAACTTTTATCAATAAACTCATGTCATGATTGCAGCTTTGTACATTTATGTTGTTAATTATTATTGATAGGTTATCATCCGATGTACGGTAATATTGCTCTTCTTCATTTCTGGATTTTGTGCAACATAACATATACGCATATTAAAGCTGTAGTGTTGTTTATGGAGTTGGGAGTCTTAGAGACTTCAGAAAACTCACAAGTGACTTGAAATAACCAGAACATTTTGAATGAATGGCTTAATCATGTTTTTGACAGTAGAATGTTATTGGAGCATCTCTACAGTAATTGTTTTAAATAGGGCTGGTTGTAATTAAGTAGTTCATTCTCTCTTTCGTCTACTATTATGTACATTAAAGTCCCTACATCGATTGAAAACTCCAGAGGATTCAAGCGGACGATTTTTAGGATTGCTCCGCTCCGAAATCAACGTGCTTGCTCCAGTTCCGCTTCGTGTTTCGAGTTTAAATAAAAAAAGCCATATTAATTTTGTTTTGCCGTTTCTCGCTAAAAAATAATTTCAGCTCTGAAAACAGTCGCTCGACACAAGCTTTATAATTGGGCCTACTTGATGGCAGTGTTGTCGTATAATTCTAGTTTTAGAAAAATAACACATACGTCTAATGTTTTTTTCAATAATAATTTGTATTTTTGTCAACTCCATTCATTGTAATTTAGGACGAAATTTTTGAAAATAATTAATTTTCGAAGCAGCACCTAATGATTAGGTGCTCCGGTTAAAAACCTTTGGAAAAATCAACTTATGAAAGATTCCACTAGGGGGTTCAGACACTTGACCGCGTGACAGAAAGTTGAAAGCGTTGACCATTCTGCTACGTTTTTAATTCTTGTTGGAAAGATACTACATAACTGAAAATATATTATAGGTGTTAATTGTTCCACAATCTTTAAATTTTTTTAGAATACATTGTATTAAAAAAAAAGGTCATATTTGCCGTCTTTAATTTCAGACGATCTGGAATGCGTATGAGATTATTGTCATTTTGACGCAACATTTCAATCCTGGCGATTATATTAATTTATGTTACTTGACAGCTCCTATACTGATGATTGTCACGCAACGAATAATAATATATATTTAAATTAAGTGTAAAATTGTTGCCTGCCACTGGCTTGGTGTAGATGCCATACATATTTTTAGTATAGTTACTAGACAGAGTGAGTAAATTGTTGTAAAAATCGTTATGAAACATAGTGAACAAAAATTATTATTCGCAAAGCCATTCTGCAAACCTAGTTTAAATCCGCGGTGCCACATTTGAGCAGGTACATTGATTTTTCAATCGATTCTTATGTTGCCTTTAATTGACTGGTCAACGTCGTTGGCTTCGGTTTCGGATCGAATACCAGTTTCATAAATTGATTTTTCAACCGATTTATGAATTTGTGTACGAATATATTTGTGTTTGGTGTGAGCTATTAGGTAACCTCTACTCTTGTTCTATCTTACCTCTCTTTGTTAAAAAGACTAGTGCGGAAATTTAGTAGGTAGTAGATATCGTAGAACTTATGTTGAGATAGGCTTCATTAAGAGACAAAATGCTCCATATTGGGAGCGGACATGGTCAAAAACAAATGTGGCATTGGCTACTGATCTTTTCACCATTTCCATCCAGTACACAATCTTGAAAACCGATAGCAGAGATAATGATTAGATACCCAATTACTGCAAACAGTAGTAATATCTTGGGAGTTGAATAATATTTTAAAATTCCTAAATTATTACTATAAACTAGTTTATTATAGTTTATTACTAGTTTTACAATTCCTAAATTATTACTGAAAACTTCTACGTTGTTATTGTTATATACAGGAACAAATTAACTACAATATTAAGCTTTCACTTAGAAGGTTTTTTTTTACGGTTGATTCCTCGGTTTATTTCGCAAAATGGGATTAAAACATTTTACTTTGTGTCCGAAATTACATTTTGTTTTTGAACTTGAAACCTGTTCACACGAAAATTCAATGTCAATGTGACCCGTAGCAGGATAAATATTTTTATTTTGGTGTAATTTCACTTAATTAATGCATCTGATGAAATTGAAAACTTTATGTGGTTTTAGTATTGCGCTTTTCATAAAAACAGTACAAATATTATCCTTTTATTAAAACTTTTTAATAAGACGACAACAAGTCACGTAATATTACAATGAACGATTTATTTAATATCATATTGGAAATATAACTAATAATTGTAAAATTTGGATTATTGAGATTTTGTACATTTCCATGTATTTTGTCACTAACGACCCGGGTTTCGCCTTTCGGCATCTTCAGGCATTCGAGCACACGAATGGACTCGAACTGACAGACAGTAAACAGTGTCTAACGTTTACATAGAAGATACAAATACGACAAATATTATTTACTAGGTAAAATATTATACGTCTGAGAGCCACACTGATAGTTGATAGCTGAGTTAACATGCTATCAGTGTGGCTCTCAGACGTATAATATTTTACCTCGTAAATATGCCGTATGTAAAAGATGCCGAAAGGCTACCAAAAATAGCGGATATGGAGTGTTTCACTTTAAATATCCACCATTTGTGTTTAATATTCAGGGTATATTTTTTATTTTTTTTTACGTTCAAACAACGATCATCTGTACTGATTTGAAAATTACTACGTTTTACACATTATTATTTGTAAAATTAACTCATTTTTTTTGACCGTCCGCATTGAGTCCAATACTGAATATCTAAAACTATGTGGCACTTTAGCGTATGAAAGTTGATGCCAAATTATATATATATATATATATTTTTAAACATGTCCGCTCCCCATGTGGAACATATATCGACACTTTCTACGTATAATCCTGTATCTACAAACATGATATTTTACAGGAGAGTGTCTCAAAGATTCAAAACGCAGTTGCAAAATTAGTGCAGTTCTATTATTTTTAAATCTAGTTTCTCATTTAATATAAGGTTTTGCTCAACAGAAAAAATTCTAGACATTACACGCATTCATGCTTTCGAACAGAAATCCATAAATCGATTGAAATATCAATTTATGAAACCTTCCGTACTGTGAAGCCGTGAGATCCGTAACCGAAGCCAACGACGTTGACCATTGCTTTTAGGACCCGGAATTATTTTGTCTTTTAACGTGCATGCAATCCTCCACTCATCTTGAATGAACAATGGAACTCTTACTGTTGGTTTTAGTAAACAATAACAAAAGACTTCGACAGGAACATTTGCAGTGAGTGCCCCAAAATAAATGTTGTATGTTTTAACAGGTGCCCGTATCTGGATTGATTAACTTTGTGATTTTTGAAACACCCAATATCTAAGACGAAGGAAGTTTGTACACTCTTATGGAGTGAAGTGATTTAACGACATGATTAAGAATATTAAAACTTTCGTTTCTGTCCTTGGTGTTTTACAACATCGACTCCATTTTATCCCAGGTTGTGTGATATTATCCGGTTTTAAAAATTAATGACATGATTTTCTCTCCGAAAACGTGGTCAAAAAGTATAAATCGACATATTCTCGGTTACGTGATTTGAAAACAGTCGGTGTCAGCTCAGAGTCAATTCGTGATAATTGCAAATGAAAATATAACAACGAATTTGGACATTGGCAAATTCTTATCGAAGCGATGTCAGTTTTACTCGGTCTGAAGTAATTTTCCTCACTATGTCTGCCTTGTGATCGGATAAACTTTGCATTGGCATGCTTAATGACGGCAACCTGGACATGGCAGATTTAACAAATAAATCGCTTAATTTGTAACGGATTTTACCATTTATCATAAAAAATATAACCATGTCTGCTTCCTACTCGGAACATAAGCTACTACACGGTCCTCCAAGATTTTCTGTCCCCCGCCAGGTTTATTGACTCCTCTCAGGTCATCCCGGCGTACCGTAGCTACGCGTGCATTCTACGGATGGTCATCGGTCGGCCTTCCATGGCGACGGAATCTATCTTGTTAGTAGAAGAGACAGATAGGAAACAGGCTCCCATGTGGCATCCTCAGCACATGTCCAAGTCAAGATTAATTCGCTCTCTAATCTCCGAGTTCCTTACAAAGTAAAACCATCGTAACTCTAGTATACGGTTTCTCTGAGCTTAAGTGGTGTGCTGAACTCGCAACCGTATAGCAACACTATCAGAACTCACACGTTGAAAAAGTGGCACCTGGTTGTGACCGAGTACAACCGTGGGCCATAGAATTTCCACAGTGAGTTGAAAGTTGCTCCATCTTCTCTAATCGGATCGTGAGCTCTTTACGCGGATTGCCATAAATAATTATCAAAAATTTTTTTTTTTAAGTATGCCCTCTTGCAGTTTGGAGAATATGGACTCTTAATGAATCATCTCTACATAAGTTTTTCTACGCGAAATGCTTGTTATTCAGTAGCTAAAACTTTTTTTTTTAAGAGACGGTATGGAAAGATGGGGTAAGAAAGATTTGGTAGTTTGGCTAATCGCTCTTGCTATGGCAAGGTTTTAGGCTGTTGAAAAAATTTATTTATCGATTGAAAAAAAAAATAAGAGTGTCCGTACTGGGATTTCAACCTGTGGACACCGCAATTAAAAACGACATTTAGGGCTACATACCCAGCGAGCTGATCATCTTTACTAATAAAATATAGTTTCGTAGATAACCGTATTTGACATGCACTAATGATGAGAATAATGGTGGCATCTTTTATTAAAAACGTCTCGTGTTTTTGTGTAGGGGTTCAATATTTTTAGTCATTAATTTTAATTGCATATAAGTAAGTACTTTCAGTTAGAATAAGATTATATCGACGATTAGAGGATTAGAAGTGGCGGTAGTAAAAAAAAAGGTAATTGAAAAAAATGTGTAGGAAAATTTACTCGAAAACGAGCGATTTTATTTCTTTCTGCTTTGAAGCAATTTTCAGATGACCTTGAGCCAAATTTTCAACTGCATTCCAAATATATATTTACATGACATAAGACATTGCTCATCCTACCAATTATAAACCAAAAATTCCACCTGAGTACACAAATTGTCATAAATATGTATTTAAATTATTAATTAAAAAATAGTCATGTATGTATTTCAAATATTTTTATATAGTAACAACTGATTTAAAGAATTATCTTTTGTATTGATAGCAAAAATAATACAGTTATTAAGTTTTACAGTCTGTGCAAATTGTATGAAAGGTGCGAGTCAGTCACACACCATCTTCCTTGGGTGTAAGGAAAATAGTAGGGTCGGTAAAGAACTTGTAGTTAACCAGTCGCTATCTGTCAACCTTGAATCCGTGAGGCATGTAAGAGCATTGATCAATCGGCTACGGGACTGGAATTTTATTGAGGGTTTGTATCAATATTAACTATTAAAATGGATATTTAGTCATGTTTCAGTGTAACATTTTGCGTCACGTTCCTTTCTATGAGTTTCAACTATTAGTGTCATAAAGAAGTCTCGTAATCTTTTGAATCACGCGATAATTTGTTAAAAAGTTGACTGAAAACAAGCTAATATTATTGATATTCAATTAATAAGTTCGATACATTAGCGATAATTGTGATTAACAGAAAAGTTTTTTTTATTATCAATCAATAAATGAATTGAAATTGGAAACTGGCCATATATTTTATATTGATAATATAATTATCATACTCACCGAGGCTCACTGCAGTTCTCAAATATGATGATTTTCATCTTAAAGTTAGAATAGTTATGAAAGTACTCATCCGGGGAGTGTACCGTTGACCGCACAGCTAGGGAGTGTTTGTCCGACAAGCATTAAGTGTAAAAGGTTTTTTTTCTGCAGTTGTACTTATCTGCACGAAGATCCGATTGATTGACTAGATCCAGCATTGATGATCTAGCCTTTTTTAACTTAACACTCAGTAATCACAGTAAGATTGCCTGCAACAATGCACTGCAAATGTTGGACTTTATCTTTCGTAACACGATTCGATTTTAGGAGTTAAAAGTGTGATTATATTGTACAATGCGTTAGTTCGAAGTAGGTTTGTGAGTGGGTTGATTGTTGTGGAGAAGGTCCAGAAGAAATTCCTCTATTTGAAGGCGTATGGATTAACTACCCATGACTTGGTCCAACTGACTTTCTCTTAGGCATGCTCACGTTTATTAATTTGAACCTTGCCAAATTTCACTTATACCAGTCCAAAATGAAAATTCCACCGTTCTTGGGAGCGTCGTGCTTCATGTTCCTGGTCATTTTGTTTTTTTGAGGAATCGTTGACATGAATTACTTGTTCTTCCAAAGTGTAGAACCAGCCTGCCAATGGTGAAGCCACTTGTAAGAGTTTGAATGTTCAACGGTATTGCTTCGTCGACACAATCCACGTGGACGCGAGTGTGTTACGACCAGCACTCTTTTTTCATGTATCGTGAGTAGATTTTGTCTGGACTTACTAGGTTGACATTTTTGTTCCTTTTAAATTAATAATGTCTTGTTTTTTTATATTTAATAATTTAAAAAAAATGTTTTTATTTTCATTATTGTTTTTATTAGTAGTACTGTTTTCAATAATTATTATTATTGTTGTTACTGTTATTATTGTTTGTGAAATGCATGGCGCATTGGCGTCAGCTGTAATGCCATTCATTTCAATTTTTTAAATTTACAATAAGTAAATCATTGCCAATTTTAAATTATATTTTTAAGTTGCTAGCTGTCAATTCTTGGTGGAAAGGGATAACATTTTAAAAGATAAAACAATTCATTTGTGCTACTTCCACATGTTTATAATGATCAGGACCGGTTTCGCTCATCACGAGCATTATCAACTCGTTGTGGAAATAGTACAAATGAATTGTGTTTTATTTTTAAAAAACAGAACAACTTATAATTTGTAATTTTTATATTGTAAATATAAACAAATGTTACAGGTATTTTTATATAAGCATATAAAGTTACTGTGACCATAATTAAGCTTTATTATTATTTTTGTATATGTTTGTAATATCGGTTTACTATGAAAACCGAATTACATGTATTGAAAATCGTCCGGTATTGCAATCCCTACGCACAAGCAAATCAGACCGTTCGGTTTGCGGTCCGCCGAATAAGATTGAGGAGACATTAATCAGTTATGCGTTCACAGTGCTTACGACACGGCTTTGCGATGATGTCATTTATTAGTCACTATTGTGAAGGTAATTATTGTCTTGATTATTTAATTTACGATCAGCTGTTGTTAAAGAAGATTCATTTCAGTTTAGTAATGCAAGACTTGCTTTTCACCCGGCAGTAAAAAAAATAGCTTTGTCATTTATATAAACGTGTTGTTATGTATTCATTATTTTTAAGTGGATCGTAAATATTTGTCTATCTTATTGTGTAAAAATAGAAATCTTTGATAAGCTGGTGTTCGCTGAAATATTTTATTTTCAGATTACTACTGAGATAGATTTTAATATAAATAAAATTGTTTTTTTTTGTTATTCGACTTGTTGTGCTACTTGAGTCAAACACGTGTTTCGCTTCGTGAAGAAGCATCTTCAATTTTGTTTAACACATGCAACTGACCAGATTTTTCTATATATTACTAAAAAGAAATGATTGTTTTATTAAAATTAAATACTTTTAGTAATTATTAAAGCTGTGCAAACTACTTGTGAGTAGGGCTTCCAATCCCGAGATCCTGGTCAATTATTCAATCCCGTAATCACGGGATTGATATTCAGTCAGTCCCGCGATTCACTGTAAATGCTAAAAAAATAATTCATACATAAAATTAAAACTTCCTGATTGACTACAACGTGTACCTCGGTTTGTTCATGTACATAGTTTTTTTAAAATACCTCATAATAAAAATCAATATAAAT
The DNA here is from genome assembly GCA_022494535.1 of Himalopsyche phryganea. Lineage (NCBI taxonomy): Eukaryota > Metazoa > Arthropoda > Insecta > Trichoptera > Rhyacophilidae > Himalopsyche > Himalopsyche phryganea. The sequence continues at coordinate 421,923 of JAGVSL010000110.1, read as the reverse complement.
TTATTGTAGTCTCCCTCCTTCTCATATTTCGTAACTACCGTTCTAAACTGATTTGAAATGGACGACAAATTAGGTCCGTTTCTTAAATGAATGGAGCATAATATTTTTAAGTTAAATTCATGGACAGTCTTCTTTTTGGAAACCATTTTGGAAAACCTACCATAATAATGCAATAAATAAAATATAAAATTACTTCGATCATTATTTTTTTTAATATTTTTCTTTTTTTTTGTAAATCTTGTCTGATTTTAAATCAACAAAAAAAACCATTTCAATGCCCAAAAAAATATTTAATCAAATGTGTATTCCAAATGAAGCAATAATGGACACAAATTAAATTTTAAATGTAAAATTTAACACATCAAATCACACTTAATGACCTATCCCGGGATTCCAGGATTGAGAAATTCTGAATCCCAAAATCCCGGGATCGCAAAGAGGGTCCGGGATTGGATGACCTAGTTGTGACACGTGTTTCGTTTCTTTTAGAGCATTTCCCGCCTAAAAATGTGTAGCGCAAATTTATTCATAATGGAGTAAATTCCTACTAATAATTTAGGCTGTTAGTTATTTATGGTGGGGAGAATTATACCGTTGTCCAGTTGTGGAGAGGAGGAGAGAAACTTGACACTACCCCAATTATAAAAGACGCAGGCATGTTAGCCATCTAGATCAGCGGTAGCCAATATTTTGGATCTCAATTTTTAATTCACTAACATTTTATTTTAAAAAACGTACAAAAATTTTCATCATAAAAGTTACGTTTTTTTATTATGTAATAGTAATTATAGTTATTTAAATACATAAAATCTTTGCTCCAATGATGTTACTGAAACAATCCCGCGAACCACTGGTTGGCGTCTGCAGATCTAGTAAGCCATGGCGCGAAGCTCGTGACAGTTTCATGTTTTTAGTTGCATTTAATGATGACGTCGTGCAAATTCATTTTAAATATTATATTGATATTTATTTTGGCACGTGTATCTTTTCTTTGATACGAATCTTCATATTAAATGTTTATAGTAGGTAGTAATTCTTATAATATGCATTGAACCTAATTCTTTTACCGATGACCCGTTATGGAGATAGGACTATCTGATAAGTAGACATAAAACATAAATACGATTCAATATTGCTGATTCGTTCATTCGAGTCGTATTATTGTGTAATGAAAACAAATCACTCGCATTTCTATTTTAATTGTTGTCTCCATGAGTCAATAGTATTCTCACTCCGCCTGCCATTAAAAAAAGATAATGATTCGAGACAACTCTAATTTTTCCACATATATGAATGAACGATTCTAGTATATTAAAAAGTTTTAAGTCGTTTGCATTCGAATCATTCGCGACTGAACCAATTCCTACTTGAAGTTTTTGAATCCGAAGAATGTGTGAAAATAACCTCAATGACCTTAAATTTAAATTGATGAAAATAATTAATTTATATTGTACCGAAATGATGGACGATGGGACGACAGATGGTTGTCGGATGTATCTCGCGTGTATTTTGTCAGTTTTGGCACCATCCCCAATAGGTGAATCTCTCTGGGGTCAGACTTGCCTCAAGTATAAAAATACATACTTTGCTCGATTGAGCGTTGCTGCTTGTATAAACAAGGGGATTAAGTGTACATATAATATATTCACTAGATGTCTGCACGGGTCTGAGTAAGGAATTATTAAATTTTCAGAAAATTATTTCGGATTATGCTCGGGCCATGAGTCAGCCATATGGCAATACTGTTCATAACAAAAAGGTTATATGGACTGAGTAACATATATTGTTTTGAAAATATGGCGTCATCGTAATTTTTTTTCGGTAACTTGAGACTAATAAGCTGTTGTGTTTTTTTAATAAAAATTAAAATAATTAAAATACGGAATGCAATGAAATTAAATGAAGTGATTCGACTTATCAGCAGGAAGGGGAGGAATCACAAAATATGGAAAAAATGGGAAGCTCAGCGGAGAAACTAGGATTAAGTTTTCACAGGGAAGTGGATAAGGTTTGCCAATCTCGGTACACTTTACTTTGTTAATAAAAATAATAATAATAATTAAAATACGGTTACTGTTAAAAACACATTTAATAGAGATGCGGAAACCGTAGATGCGCAGAATTTACATAATGAACAAATAAAGCAGAAATTACACGACGAAACAATATTTATGAACAGATGGTTACACTTAAAAAGGAAAACTATTATATTATATAAAATCACGACCTTGGATGATTAAGCATCTCGGCGGCGAACTCGGCTGTCCGAGGCCAGTCTCCAGCACGTTACCGGCACGTCCTACTCGTTCCACATCCGGGCGTGTAAGCAAGTTTTAACGCAATTCTTGGCGAGGCTGCCCCTTCGTCTCCTACCAACGACGCAGCGAGGTGCGTATCGCCGATAGGTGAAGATTGTAATGTATGAGCTAATTAAAATTAAATCTACAATTCTTTATTTTCGAATGTACAAAAGTAATGTTACTCCTGCGGTACATACATAAAGTGTGATTATTCAGTATCTGCTTTAAGTTAGTTTTAGGTGGTTGACAGTTTGTTGTGAAAGAAAATTCATTATTAATAAACAAAATTAATTCCTTGAATGAAATGAATTTGAACAAAATTGTAAAAGAATCGCGTTTTTTTCCAGGCTGAGTAAAATAAATCTGGGTTTCGTTCTGGTTCGGGTAACAAGTGGGATATTGAGACTCGGGGGCCGGGCCGGACCTGAAGATGTCACACTCGGACTGGGTAATTTTACAAATTTCGGCTCATGCAGGCCTCTAATATTTATTAATCTCTTTCATAGGCCACACACAATTTTCAAAAATAATATTATACATTTGTATAAATCATAAAAATTGTTATCAAAATTACCTAAGATTGTAAAAATAATAGTTGTTGAAGGTTTTATTCGAAAATGGAGTTTTGATATTAATTCAGGGTAATAAACAAACAAACACTAAGAAAAAGGTTCACACTGCTATATTAGAATAAATATACTTCTCTAAAATGTTTTGTTCATACAAAATGGTCTTGAATTAAAAGTAAATGTTATTAGAACTTTAACACATATGTTGATGCGTGTACGAAATTATAAAATCAGATATATCAATTACAGATATATCGCATCTGGCTCAGAAAGGGTTGACTGACATTATTTTTTTTCTAGCATTCTTGCCTACCCATTTCAATCGCCCAGTATGCTTTGAAAACACGAGCGGCTTGGCAAAGCCAGCCCTAACTTGTAGCTTAATTTATACTCTTTTGCATGCTTCTGACTGTGGACGATTTGTAGACGATTGAGAAGAAGGTTCACTTGGAACACTATTACTCAAATTGGACTAGTAAATTTGGATTCGAAATTTGCCACAGAAATTTACGAACAATCAATATTGCAATAATTATTTGAATGCGGAATATTAAAAAAATCGACGAGGAATATACTAATTTTTGTACGTTAATCTTCGACGATTTTTGGATTAGTTTTCTGAACAATGAATTGTCGAGTGAATATTATTTGAAAACTAGATTACGTGTATAAATAGCTACTACAAAGTCATCACGGCTACATGTGAAGTTGAGGTACTTCAATCCACTTAGGATTCACTTTCGATTGTAGATAAGACGTATGCAAGTCAAATACAATTATCAAACAACCAAGTTTATCCGAAATTTAAGAATGACGTCTTAACCTTTTTTGTTTATTTACACATGCAATATTGACTGTGTTTCGGCCAATTGATGTAAATTAGAAACATAATTTTACGTTGGTTTTAGGTAAGCCACTATTACATCGACACTTCATTTACAGGAGTGCATTTCAACGATTCATATCGCAACTCACCATATAATGATTTCGATAAAAACAGTTTTTACTCTCCTGAACAATTTCAATTTTGAGGGTTACATTAATTGGCCAAAACACCATCATCCTGATTGGTCTTTATAAAACTGTGATCTAATTCGCTGATGTTAGACAAGGTCAAAATCATTGTTTTTCAATTTAATGATCGACCCGACGATTTTTATGCTATAAATTATGTCCCTGAAGTTTTACTATTTGTATAGTTGATAAAACACACTTAAAAATGTTTTTTTTTTAAGAACGGATAGAAAAAGATTAGCGTGTTGTAAAGTGTAAAGCATATTTATCAATATAAAAATAGTTAAATCTGAACGTGGAGAAGGTGTGGAACGCGTGCAATTGATTGTTACTGCTTTGTGATTTAAAATAATACGATTTCATAAGTCTTTTTGTATTTTATTAGGCCACTGTGACAGTTCCGATCGAAAACCTAACGCACTATGCTCAAACTGAGTCACGATGCAAATATAGACGTATTGTGATGCAGTCATTTCTAGTCTGGTCTTGTAATTTCGACATCGCCCGCACGCGACTATCGTTTGTGTTCAAAATGATCATCTCGAAATACTTTCACAGCTTTCCCCAATTCAATTTTTTTCCATAACTCCTTATAAGCATTATACAAAAATGAATTTTTAAAATTTATTTCGAAAAATAAATGTCATATTACATCATTTTTCAGTGTGTATCAACAACTATAACTTCAGGTACATAATTTATGGTATAAAAATCATCAGGTCCGTGGTGCAGTGGTCAACGTCGTTGTGGTTTCGGTTACGAATCTCACGGGGAATAATAAAGGTTGAGCAACTGACTGAAAAACAGTTCTCGTAGAAAAATTTCTTTCCAGATACCTCCATTAGGATTCCACATGCTACACATTGGGAGCGGACATGGTTTAAAAATCGTAAAATATGTGCAAAACTGTCAAAACATATAGTTAAGAATTTTTTTTTTATTATTTCACTGATATCTATCCAGGTGTGTCACTTTTTTCGATTCTTCTTCAATCATCTTCAAAGATTTTTTTGTATGTATTTTTACATTACATTGGAACACCGATTTCTCGTCTTTTAATTTCATTACAATGCACGAGTGCGAAAAAACGGCAGTAATATGGAATTATTATTTTAACACCGTTCTTATTCGACGGGACTATAGCAAATGAAGATCAATGCACGAAAACATTTGTTCTACTTAAGTTATTATTTTAATAAATAGTACCTACTTGTATTTAAATTGTCTTTTGTAAAAAACCAACCTATTCATGACATAAATGAAATTTGGAATTCTATTACTGAATTATTTAGCCATACATAATTATTATTCCACATGAGTGTTTCAGTATTATTATCGTCGTAATAAATCTTATTTGCCTTATAAATTTCTCAGCCGTAACATTCCTTCGGAACTGAGATATACGCGTATCAATTTGCTTTGTATGCCATATTGGTAACAATTTAATATGCCGATAAATATTCTTCTCATCTTTTGATTTAACGTTTTGCCTCTTTTGCGAATGATGTATAGACCACCTATAAGTACATATTGGTGTAGTCCAATAGTTTTCAAACTTATTATGCCTATGGACCCCCAAGTAAAATAACTCTGCATAACTGCATAATAGAACAATTATAAATTTAATTGTGATGTCTTGAATAGTACATGGTGATGTGAAAATAAAATATAAATAAAACATTTTGATATTTAAAGTATGATGAGGTTCATAACTGAACTAAATCCACGTTCCACGAAATGGGAAGACGGGAAAGCAATCAACAGTCTCTTTACTGACCCATAATGCAGGATATAAAATTCGTGTCTGTTTTCGTAACCAGAATTTGTGGTATCCTTGTTCAAACATTGGTTTCCGCTCCTCATTTGTGGATAATTTAATAAATTTCTCCTATTTTAGTATGGATTCATCTGAGTTTTGCGGATCTGCTCGCGAAAGGATCCAACACCGAACAAGTCACTACCAATATAATTATTGCTATTTATTTCAACTTTCATGATAATGAAAATGTGCCACAGATATTTTTTTACATAAAACAGTATTTTAGGCCTACGGATTGGCCGGTTGAATGATACTTATGGATTGCAATCCCTGTGTTGGAGTGGGGCAAAGGGGCTTAACCCAGAGCAGTAGCGGAGCTAGAGCACGCAAGATCTGCAGTGCTCACTGCTCCGGAACGCCTTTATTTATGTGAAAGTGTCATCAAAAATTATACTTATTAATTTTATCATTCAAAAAATATTATATTTGACTAATTATTTGTCAATTTTGACATGACACTGCCATCAACTATGCCCAAGAGTAGGGTGACGAACCTGCGGCCTTAAGGCCACACGTGGCTTTCTAGGGTCTCAAGTGCGGTCTCTTGACTAAAATAAACAAATACGTAAATAAACAAATTTAACTGTTTAACTTCATTTAAAAAATAATGCACATACATTTTTATGTACTTTCCTTAAATTCAGGCTTATTTGATTTCAAGATTAATGAATGCGGTCTTCCGACAGGAAAAGGTTCGTCACCACTTGCTATGACTATTTTCTGAGATGAAATTATTACTGGTGAACTATGTATAATGATTATATTATATAATCAAAAGTGATTATTCGAAAACTGTTATGATAAACAAGTACTTTTAAAACTTTTTACCCGGAGCGGAGCAATTATAAAAAAACTTCCCCTCTAATCTTCTGGTTTATTTTTGTCATGATCCTCTATTTTCAAATAACGAATTCCGCGATTTTAGTGAATAAAATTATAATGAAAATATAATACGGGTACCATCCTCAAATTTATTAATGTCCGTACACTAATGGTGTGTACACACCTGAGCATTTGTGCGCGCTATGAGTCATGATTTGCTCTGGTGTGTAGTTTAATGACTTTGTTTCGTGCGAAGCCACGGCTCAACTGTTCGCGTAAACAAATCATTAAACTTCACACCTGAGCAAATTATGACTCATAGCGCGCTTAAATGCTCAGATGTGGACACACCATAACGACGCCCGGTCAGTATGACACATCTTTACGTCGAACGTAATGATGACTTATTCATTAATATTTTTCAAGTTCTACGCGGAGCCCTAGGGTTATTAACTACACCATTCTGGCAACGCTGCTTTATTGTATCTTGTTCTAGATAAAAGTGTTCTTTAAATGAATCATATACTAGCTGCCCTACACTACTACTAACGGTATCACGGGATATCAACTAGAACCGCTATTTATATTTTTTTTGTTAATCATAGTCAAACCTGGAGCTATTATTACCTATGTAGCTGTCAGACTATTGAAAGACGATTCATAGATATAAGGGAAAACACTATAATTATATTCATATTATAGGTTATTAAATGTGCCAAGAATATGTCAGTATAAATGTCACATATAATTAAATGTATAAAATTTTTAAATATTTTCAACTAAAAATATAGAGCGGAAAATAGTACATTAAAAATTAAAAAAAAAAACTTAGATGATCACAGAAAACATGCGTGACGTTATATATACATATTTAATATATATATACATCAAGATATATTACGAATTTAATATTATATAATAGATAATAATTAATTAAAGTCGATTTCTTTCAAAAAATATTTTAGTTTCAATAATATATTGGCGATCGAAAAGTGATAATAAGGTGACACGCCGATTCGATCTTTTCAAAGGATCACTGCCAAAGGGGGCGTTTCATGGTCCCGCTATATGCGTGTCATGTACTAGAGGTCTGCACGGGGTAACCGCAGACTGTGCTTTAAAAACAGACTAGGGGTACGGTGGTTAGATTTTGTCTGGAACTCAGAGGTAAGAGAGCGGACGGACCAGCCTCTTATTACGTCCAAAACAAAAAAGCGACGATAGACCTGGCTTGGACACGTGTTGCGGATGCCCCAGGGGAGCCTGAATCCTGCCTGTCTCTTCTACCAACCGGATGGATTCCGTCACCCTGGAAGGCCGCTGATGACCATCCATAAAATGTACTCGGTGGAGCTACGGGATGCTGGGATGACCTGGGAAGAAGCAAGAAGACTGGCGAGGGACAGAGAACCGCGTGATGGCCATATGCTCCGAATAGGGAGCGGATATGGTTTAAAAAAGTCATTCATAAATAAAAAAAGCATTTAGCTTCAATTAACTCCAATAAGTTCCCGTTTTGATGACGCCATACTCTTCAAAAAAATAGATGAACAAAAAATGTGAAATTAATTATATAATCAATTGCTTATCTTATTATTATGAGTATTATTACCTAGTGATGCGAGGCCCGGAAAATTGGATAGTAATAAACTCGCATTGGAAAGTTGGGATGAAATCACTATACAATTAATGATAAGTGTATATCAAAATGTGGGTTACGATAATATAGATGGAAGTAAGGAACTTATTCAATATCGGATCACCAGTGATATCCATAGATATTTGAAGAAATCCAAAATATTTACCGAAACTTCCCTGTTTTTATATATTAAGTTAAACTCCGCGAGACGCAGATATTTATATGTGTACATGGACTCGGTATGTTGAAAAAAACATGACAAATATCATAATTAACAAGTACTTCCAATTTTCTGTGTTTTTTTTCCGCCATTTCAAAATTATCGTTTTTTTTGCGACGTTGGTATTGCCGCATGGCCCGAACAAAGTCACCCGCCTGGGCCCGAAGCTCAAGCTTGTTTACCCGCCCGAAACGGGCCCATGGGTCCGTGCAGAACTCTATCGTGTACCCACGATAACGAATCACTGTCGTGTAACTTAAGATATGCATCACATCTGTATGCATAACCTGCGGTCTGCCGACGTGTCCTAAAACTCTCTTTTATTTTCATGTCTTCCGTATGACATCATTGTGTACGGTTTATGGGTTTTATACGACCTAATGCAAAGTAGATGGGTGTCGCACGTGAGACGGACCTCAGGTTAAAATGCTATGCTAAAATTAACTCAATATTTGAGGACTTCATATATAATTTAAGACATCAACTGAGGGTGCTTGACGGAATTTCAATATCAAATTTGGATTATTGAGATTTTGTACACTTCCATGTATTTTGTCACTAACGACCCGGGTTTCGCCTTTCGGCATCTTCAGGCATTCGAGCACACGAATGAACTCGAACTGACAGACAGTAAACAGTGTCTAACATTTATATAGAAGATACAAACACGACAAATATTATTTACGAGGTAAAATATTATACGTCTGAGAGCCACACTGACTCGAACTGACCAGTTCTGTTCGAACACATTACTTGAATGGAAAGCATTTTCAATGCGTTAAATTTACTTTCTGCAAAATTATGCATGATATATATGTATAATGTCAACAATGGCATGGAAACCTTCTCATTTATTTGTTTCATTGTATCTTCTTATAATTAATAATGTATTAGGTAAGAGTAAGAGTAAGTATTATTGAAAAATAAAATGATAAACCTGTTCGGTCAAAAAAGTATTGGTATAACTATTACAGCTTCGAATCCCCGAATAGACTGTCTCATTCACTGATTTGTGGGTTCGTATTCAAATGAGTGGACATTTTTTAACCCTCTTTTAAGTATGAAGTTGATCGAACGATTTACAATCAGGTCTCGTCCAACATTTTCTTTTAAAATATTCCATTAGTAACTCATATACAGGTAAGGCGAAATTGCGGATTGTTGATGCCCATAAGCAGTGTTTCATTTTGTACTTTTGAATAGAAAATACTCGTATCTGTCAGTCACATGAAATTTCATCGAATTCAAACACGATTTACGCTTCAAGAGTTCGGATGAACTTGGGTACATCGTTGTTTTGTGCCATGCTGGAAAACACGAAACGATCGCTGCAAGTCATCCATAAAATAACATATGACATGTCACATAACTCAAGAAAGTCATGGCTACAGAGTGCAGACGTGCATGCATGTGTATAATTCTTATGTTTCGCCTGTGTATATTTGCTCCCGACCCCGCTTCCAATGCCTCGCTCCTACGCCGTCGGCTTTCGAAAATCATCGCGATTTTGACTCCATAAACTGTCAAAATTCGGTAATGTCTTCTAATATAAATGCATCTCGACTACCCAACCTAGTCCTCTCCACATGAATTCATATACAGTGGAACCTCGATCTACTGTTCTAGCATAAATCGTTTTCCCGCATGGACCGTTCATTTGCCCGTTCATAGTCCCGCCAAACATCCAAAAGAACAATGTTTAATAATCCCGCATTAAACGATCCCCGATTTATCGAATTCCTCGATCTATCGTCTAAATATTATGGTCCCGTCACAAATATTATTCTGATTGAGCGTTTTTGTTGAATATTTCTCATTTTATTCATGAGCACGTTTCGTTTATTTTTAGGGTCCCTTAAAAAACGTAGAATCTTGGTTTTACTATCCATAGCTTTGCAATATATGATCATGAGTCTTCCTGCGCCTCATTTGTGGACAGTGTGGATGACGAGTCCAATCATTTCCTGTTTTACTGCCTGGCGCAATTCAAACGTCTTTCCTTTGCCTAATTATGAGTCCAGAAGAAAATGGAATTTAAAATCTGGGCAAAGCCCGGTAGTACATAGAGTTAGTATAATATTATAAAATAAACTGATATAAATTACGTACATTTTCAAGACATATTTTTCAACATTGTTTCAACAAATATTATTTCATGACTATGGAATCCTAGCTCATGCATGTACAATGCACGAAGTCTGATGTCGTCTTTTCGTGAATAAATAAATACGAAATAAAATAAAAAGTCACGTCCACGAAAATATACAATCAGCGATAAAAAGAATTTCATGCTACTTCACAAAAATTTTGTAATAATAACGACATAAATTATGAGCCGCCTGACAGTCGGCTTGAAAACTTTTGCTCTAAATTGTTGCTCGCTTCATGAAAAGTGAGCTGGCCCATTTATTATTAAACAGAGCAGTCACAGAGAATCTGGAAATGCAGAACACTAGCAAAGTAGATGTAATCGGAATTAAAAATAAAATGGGAAGCATTCTAACAATTGGATATTAACGATAGATTGATTGCACCCCAAAACATTCAGCAATTTTTAATATTCAAGAAAGTGGAGTAAGTATTTCGTACAAGTGTTGTTCTCATGTCACATTACGAATATACCGCTTTCATTCCTTTCAAGGAATCCAAAATACCAAATGATTTGATTCAGATTCAGGTCGCTCTTTCGATAACAATCTGAAGAGTTTTTCAAACATGTGACCATGATTCACTTTCCGTTACAAGTGTTGCAGTCTTAAATTGCGCTGAAATAACATCTTTATTGTACATTTTTTAAGTTATAAAAATAAATGATTAAAACATAAATTTACATCATAGTCAAAACTGTTTAAGTTTAGTATTTAGTAACTTTTTACAGCAATATACTGCCGATATTATTACCGCAAAATGGCCGACCGACACGACACTACTACCGTATGCTGCCCCGTGTTAACTGCATTACCCAAGATATTTTGAATATCGAACGCAATCGATGTTACGGCAATATTGATAGGATAAATCTGTTTCTTTGTCACTCTGTTCGATATGCACGTTTCTGTCCGAGATCTATCAAATCGTTTACCCGCGTCGACAGACATCAGGTATATTCTTGATGTCAAGTCGTGTTTGTTATTACTATATTTTATTACTTGCATACCGCATGAACATAAAACTCCTGTATGAGTATGTAAAAAATTTTATGTTATATTTGAATCCTAATAAAACGTTTTTAAAATTATTTTATAAGACATAAACATAAGATTAGCTATTAACAGTTTTATAATGTCAATATAATTTCTTTTTACTATAATTTTAATCTAATAATCGCTTTTAATTATCGTAATTCATTTTAAAATGCACGCAATTTGAAGTGAATTTTGAATTCAATTTCAGACGCGATTGCGGGAAATAAAACGGAATAGCCGATTTTAAATTTACTTTAAATAAAACGGTTCTGTTGAAATGGCACTCAAATAGCGGGAAAACGTGAATTACGGACACGTTAAATCAGAGTTGTCTGCGCTGTTGAAATGTGAAGGCTGTCAAATAACTAACGAATGTCAACCATTGTTGTTTTAGCTCACTTCACGCATAAGCACAAAATCAATGGCCATACTTGCCCAGCGATGATGTCGGGTCATACTCGGACACAAATGGTCGTAAACTTTCCCGGATTATAGATTCTTGCTGGCCATGTGAAATTTTTGATAGTCGCTTACAATACATTATTATTTCTTATTGTTACTTATATTATAAATATTTATTGTGGACTTAACGTATCATTGAGGAGACATGATCTCCGGTAATCGCATTAAAAAAAAAAAAAAAAAAAAAAGTCGCTTTTTTAATGTGGTTCCGATCTTATTTTTAATGTGTGATAACTTATCGCGGATGGATATCTTTGAAATACAACGAGATATTATTGTTGTGATTATAACAATCAAATATGAATAAGGAAGGGTTTATAATTAAGTCTTTCCATTTAATCTGATTTGGTAGAATTTTGGTGTCATTTTTGCTCACCAGTGTCATAGAAAATCCTAACTAAATCTTACTCACAAGACAACAGTATTCTAAAGGCAAGCTATTCTTAGAAGATAACTAATCGATCTCATTTTATTCTTATCAATAGCGCTGCAAAATTTAAATATATATTAACTAAGTAAATATTATGCTTTGCTTTGCAATATCATCAGTAATGTCGGTAGATGGTTCATTGTATGCACCGCAACAAAAACATCCACTGTTTTATCTTCACGTATCAACTTTTGTTGGTAGTACTACTCTACATTGCAAGGAACTTAGGAACGCATGTGTACTTTCAATGCCTGTAGCTTGCTTCTTCTTTAAAATGTAAACCATGTGGTACTTGGGCTATTTTTTAAAATAAATCAATCTAAATGTAACGTTATCGTTAATATTCTACGCTTAGATAATATGAAGAACAATCTTATTTTAACAAATTTAATTTGTCTTGTGAAAATCAGAAAATGGTCGGTTTCGCTGAGTTATTTTTTAACTTGCACATAAAACAAGCAGTGGGTACTTCCAGACTAATCATGATGATGACATTGAGCGGAAATAGGTATTGCTGTAATTATTTTTTTATTGCAGAATTTAACAAAGCGTTACGGTTTAACACTCTTGGTATCTGAATGTAAAATGCTGAGGTGAATTTTAATTTACTGTTTATTCATAATACCTATGTACTTATATTTTTCAGAGTGTTAGTTGCTAGGTGACTAAACCTTGTCGGATCATTAACCGAGTGGCTAATTCCTTTAAACCTCATCATACTTAGTTAAGGGTTCTAATTCCCGAATGGACACTATATTACTTATGAATTTGTATCTAAAGGTATAACTGCATGCCTGGGAAGTTTACAACCCTTCCTATCCACAACCTATACGATTTTAAAAAGGGGTATAGAGAGGGCTATAAGATATTTTCTATTTTTATTGTCATAAATTTACCTATCCTTTTTTATCTCTTCTGAAGAGAGAAGTTGAGTTGATTCACACCCAGTTTTCTTAACGTCTGTTGAAATTTGGAATGTTTAATTATTATGACACCATATGCTCAATATTAAGAGTGTGCATGGTTTAAAAAAACAATTGATCCAGAAAAGTATGACGTAAAAGTACGAAAGCATATCTCAATAATTATTCTCTGATTGGCACAGATAATTTTTTGTTTATTTATTTTTGTTAGTGTTCATGGAGATAACTAAACAGAAGTATTTTTACAAAAACTGCTTTGTTGCGCAACCTCTTAAAATACAGGGCTAGGACAGGACTAGTGGTTATCCAGAGAATTTATAATATTACAAACATCCTTGCATTCGAACAGAAAACTATAAACCGATTAAACTATCAATTTTATGAAACTGTCTGTACTTGAGCAACGCAAATTGTGAATACGGAATAGTGGAATTTAAAGCGACTCGAACCCAGGACGATCTTAATTAAACGTATGATTGACTATTGCTTTTTTCTGCGTAAGTGAGGTTAGGTTAGATCAGAGAAACAACTTATTCTCTTACGTGACATTAGAGGAATGCGTAACACCCATTTGACAAATTATAGCATTCTGTTTCATCAGCAATTTAAACTCAGCAAAATAAATTTGTTATTCAGAAGTACAAATAAGTATGTAATTCGTTTTTTCGGGCGACAATTCAGTTTGAATGACAACAATTTACACCTCAATCTACAACAGTAGCGATCAATTATATATTGTCTACTACATATTGTATACTGAGAAATAATATCTTTCGATTTTTACTTGACGTAATGTAATTTATTTTCATTGTAACTATGTTTAATATCTCTCTAAAATTATTAACCACATGAATCCCAAGAGGACAACGGTGTCCAAGATACGTGGAAGACGCCATTCCCAAGCGGACACCGGTGTCCAAGAAATTTCAAAAATTCAGAACAAGGTATTTCAATAGAATTTTATTTGGATTATGGTGAATATACATAGTGAAATATATGTAGAGCTAATAGAAATTTAAAAAAATATAAAATTCCCTTGTACAGTACCTAAAAACAATAATATTCACAAGTGTATCGCTTCGATGCGACAAGGGCTGCCGCAAGGAACATATTATCACCTTGATTTATGACCGCTGTCTCAAATTCATTGGGGTGACGACCAAAATTAATATATATTTTTTACATTCATTCCAACAACTCGGATTTTTTTTCAGTTCTCACTAGGTAGATGCATTTGTTAGATCGTTTCGAAACTTATCGCGAAATGACGAACTTTCGATAAACATAATATTATCTCTGCGATTCCGAATTTTTTGCACATAAAGTGATCTTTGTGTCAATTGACAATTCACCGAAGGTTTACGTGGTAATTTTTTGTATTGATAAACTCTATTTTTGTTCATCCTTTTTAATGACTGAAGAAAATGAATGTAATTCGTTTTTTGGAGAAATTGTATACCCTGGAAGATAGCATATAAAAATTGATAAAAAACGCTGTATCGTTTGCCTTGCACAAAAAAAGTTCAAAAAACCACATTTGTTTGCCTGGAAAGTGAAATGCCGATGTGTTTGGCATTTACCACTCGAAAGAAAAATATGACTTAAGTTACATTTGCGTTGTAATTAATTTCGAAGATTGATTTCTTTTTATAAAAAGACTATTTGGTAGCAACCGTAACATTATAATATCGTTTTTTTTAATATAAAAATTTAGCGTAGTTTTGTCGAAAATGGAAAATTGATTTTACAAAAAAATATTTTTATAAAAGTAAGTTTTATGAAAAAAGGACATTATTTTTTGTTGCACCATCCCTGATGTTTTTTGAAAAATCTTACAACTTTCAATTAAAAATTGGAGAAAACGCTCCACCACCCATCAATATGTAAGTAAAAATTCTTAAATTAATTTTCCCCAATTTTTGGGAGGCTCTGAAATATACGCGGTACATGAAAAACACAAACTATTTCTTATCCTTTTGTTTGCATGTAGGAATTCTGTTATTGTAATCGTGGAAACGCAAAGTTACCCATACCTCAACCAATTTTTACAATGACACTATTGGTTTTTAACAAGAAGTGTGGCTAGATTTGAACTAAGATGTGTTTGTAAATTACAGATATTGGCTTAATATTCAAAAAATTATGAATATTGACGCATGCTTTGTAGAGCAGTGTGATTCAAGGTTTCGATTTTTTAAAACTATAAATTTTCCATGAAGATATATGACAATATTATATATTTTATAAAATGGGTTATTTGTACTATTTAGAACACTCTCCTCATAATTTCCACGATGGTAAAAGAATAGATTTCATGTAAGTTTTAACTTACTTCAATTATTGTAAACTAATCTTCTTCAGTTAACACTCTTTTACGGGCTTGAGTCGGAAACTTTCATAAATTAGTTAATAGTTTGTGCTCAGAGGCATGGCTGTCTGAGATGTCTGAGAGATGATCAGCTTCCATCCATCTGATCTTGAAAGCAGACAGTAGTTTAAGTAATAACTAACAGTTAATCCGTTCCTAACAACATCCTCGTATAGTTATCGTCTCCGGAAAAGAGAGGCTGAAAAAGAATCAAACCTTGTAAAACCAATTCTATTTAGATGCTCCATTAGGAATCCATATGATCCACACTGATCGGACATGATTGAAAAATATTGTGTTATCATTATCAAACAGATTTTTTCAAAATATACGTAAATTACGTTGTCTAATAGTAGCACCGGATGTTTACCGGTCTGCGTAGTTCTTGGCGTCCGTTTCCGTTGTTTGTTTTAACATCTGTTTTTCCCAATTATCTCAGAGTTCTGTGCAAGTCACATAGACTGTATTAAATATGCAGTCATAATGTATTGTCATTCGTTTGATGCAACGGTTCTTCTATTTTAGTAGAGCCTGACATGCAGTTGCAACTGAAAATGTGTTGTGATATAGGATTACATTTTTAGTCGTGGTATGGTGACACTGATGAATGACGTGATAGTTGATGACATAAAAATTTGTGCTGCGGTATGACTTACTTTGTTCACACTGGTGTCAAAATCCTCGGAAAGGTGACTCGCTTTTCTCGATATAATATATAAATGCAATGCAACTATTATAGATTGTTACTCAGCGTGCATGCTGGCATGCTTCGAAATCAACCTTCAATTTTACATTGCATCTTCTGTATGTAACTTCGTACATGTTATGTCAGTAAATTAAAAAAAAGCTTTTGAATCTTGTATTGAATATACACGAAATTATACAAACCTATTATTAATATTTTGTGACATTAACAGGACTTTTCAGGGGTGATGTTTTCATATTTGGATTTTATAATTTTCACAAAATACGCTGGTCTTGTAACGTTCATTGGTGTTCAACCTATTTGGTTGCGTGGGCACAAGGTATCATCTCTGAACGTATATTTTAATGAATTAATTTTTAAATCACATCCTTCTCATCTATCCGATTCTAAAATCGGAGTGTAACGACATATAGTTTTGACCGATGAAGAATAAAATTGAGTTATATGTAAGAAATTAATTATGACGAATGAGTACACAAATTCATACTTTTTTGTACACCACTCATGTGAATAATAATGAAAAAATTTAACAGAATTTCATATAGATTATAAAGAAATGCAATTACACGAGTTCATTATTATCCCATCCTTTTCTTACCATCTCCAAAAAAATATGGATTCCATCAGAAATACATATGTTACTCCACTTTGAGAGCGGACATGGCTTAAAAATAATCTTTTACCATTCTTATACACGCCGCGAATACTGAGACTCTTATTCTTTATGAATCGTCAGGTACCGCCAGCAAGTTCATTTCAGCAGTATTCCAATTCTACTCATATTATTAAAAACATACTAAATCACCATTGTTTTCAAATATTTTATCCTTTATTGCAACAAGTTGGTCACCCCTGGCTTACGTTACATAAAAAAGAATTTTAATTTTAATTAAAAACTTGTTATCGATTACTTTTTATAGTTTGTTAAGCGCCGCTTACTAATATTTATGTGTTTGGTTATTTGCATGTGTGCATTTTATAATACAAACATGTTCTCAGACCATTATCTAGAAAAAAGATAGCTGAGAAAATTTATTTAACGATTTATTTGTTTTAGTATTCAAATCCAAAAACTTTATATTTACTTATTCATATTTACTAGAACTTCACACAATTTTGAATGTTTTCCGATCATGATTTTTGTAAATTGATTTAATCAATTGACAGATTGCATTTGAAACACCCCAGTTTTGCAGCGAGCCCAAAACCATGCCTTGAGCAGCCTTTAACTATAGCGATTCATTCGTAAAACCATTGGCAAAACTATATTATTGAATTAAATTCTTTTTATGTAAATCCGCGGAGTAAATTCAGTAATAATAAAATCACGAACCACATTTCGGGGTACTCCTTTAAAATTGGTGCATTGATCGCCCCGAGCCGAAGCTCGCATTGACCGACAATCGCGTACCAGCGACGAGCGATCACGAAAAGGGCGCATTTTTGAATTTCCCATACTAATTCATCTTTTATTCGCCTTGTATTCATCACTTCGTTAACTTCTTGATGTAAATCTTCCATCCGCTAAAGGTCGGGGTTGAGCGGTTGACATTTATTCGATCCTGGTTTGTTTACCAATCGTTCGTTGCCGTTTAATTTTTGTTTTTTGTGTAACGTGTCTTAACTTGTAAACTGTGAATAATTGTTAATTCTTTAAACCGTAAACCAACCAATAGCATCTACTAATCAAAACGGAACTTTTATTTTTCTTGACGATTGCCCTGGAGGTACGATAACCCTGCCAGAAACTTTTGTTTCACACTGTGTTTCTTTAGCTAAATAATTCATTTCTAATACTCCATACAAATAATTAATTTTTTGAATACAATAATTATTATATTTACGCGTGTGGTTTTGAAAGAAATGTCATATTACCTTTTATAAGAGATACGGCTTATAAAGGATTAATTTAATAAAATATATTTTTTATAAGAACACGAATAAAGCTAGAAAATTTATGCAGTCTACACAGTATCCAGTTTTTTATTATTATTTAAATGCGTTGACATTTAATACCGATTTGGATGTATCATAAATTCTATTTAGAAACAGCATTTTTGTACGTAAAACAATATTATTTTTTTAAATTGATATAGGTAGACAATAATAGTAGAAGAGATCGATTTAAGCCGATGAAATCAAGACAGCACATTGGTGTATTGATTTCTATAATATTTTCTCGGTGTCATCTTCTATCGATTGTTGGCCGAAAAATTGTAATGTATTAATTGCGTCTGTACTATACATTAGTTTTACAAGGAAGTTTACTAGTGACGATGGCTCGCCTTCGTTTTCTGTAACCTTTTTGTCGATACTACCCCATTTAGAAATCCTTGTATCGAAAAAACAGATCAGAATACTTCAGTAAGTTTTCATTTGAAATTTTCTTTGCTATCGATTAAAAATCTAATTTAATAAAATCTTTACACAGACCATTTGCATCGGTGACTCAATTGTGTTGATGGACAACTATAATGCTAAGAATAGTGTCCGAACCGCTTCACTTGGGTGAGGACTTAATGAAGATACCACGTGTATTTTTACTACGATTTTTTCGTTTTGATTAAAGCGTTATGTTGGTATTTTCAAATTAGGTAGGTACGTATAAAAGTGATATAAAAAAATCATCGATGTTTTCAATAGAATAATATAAATTGACCTTGGTCTAAAAACAGCCAATGTCACATTTTCCCATTTTCGTTTCATTGCATTTCTCGATTCCCTGTCTATGAGTCAAAAATATGCCGTTTTCGCAAAAATCGCAATAGTCAAGGCAGTGGCGTAGCTACGGTTTGTGCCGCCCGGGAGGTCCTTGAATTTGCCGCCCATTCCAACTTTTCTCCAATTTTTTTATAACCATTACGATGCAAAGCATGTAACCATTACGACGCAAAGAGAATAAATATAATTTCTTCAAAAATATTCTATATTTTTACAACCCTGAAAAATTTTATGTTTAACATTAATAATTTTTCTCCAAAATTCTCCAAAAATTTATATTGACAACAGTGTTGGGTTAAGGCTATTTTTAAATTACCTACTCCTTTTTTATGACAACGCGAAAAGATTGCGAAATTTTTTTTATTTATAAATAAAATTTCTTGTAAAATATGTACTATATTATTACAATCCTGTCATTTACAAAGTTTGTAGAGTCCCGCAGGTTTGTTTTTCAAATATGTCAAAAAATCTATGTCATTTAAATAAATTTTATATCTATTATTAATATGGAAATATAAAATTATTTATGTACAATACGTTAATAGGTTTATATTCTATATAAAAACGAATTAAAAATTGTGAATTGATTTAGAACAAGATATTCATTAGATTTTACTAAAATAACATTTTAAAAAATTATAACAAATTTATTTTTCCTCTCCAAAGTGTAAAAAAATCGCCAACATTACCAACATCTATTTTATCTGCCAGTTGGTGTGCTATTGAAAGTATTTTTTAATCGCAGATTGCTCACTGTTGATATTAAATTGTTTTTTTTTATTAATTTCAAAAACTTCTTTCACAGGTAGTAGCACAATTGCGAAAAAATAAATTTAAAGCATTTCAATATTTGCGACATTGAAGCTTCATGGTTATTCTTAGATCTTTCAGAAAAGAAATATATTTTTTCAGAGAATCACAAAGCATAACAATTCTAATTAGTTTATTACTTACATGATTTTCTAGACATACATGATTTCCAGTAGCTCTGCACTTTTATCACCAGACGGTGACTGGTAGATCTCAGTTGATAATGCTTGCGATGAACGAAATATATATATTCTTTGTTTTATTTATTAAAATATAATTTTAGTCATACTATTTGCTATTCTATGTTATCGATTTTGTTTTACAAACAGCAAATGTCACTTTCATTTTTTTTTAAATATCTCTTTGACCCAATGTAATATAATAAAAATTAAGCACCCATGTGATACATACATACAGTAATCCTCCGTGGTTCCTCATTGTAAATTATTAACAATACCTTTTATAACCTTGATATTATGTTTTAACCCTCTCCTGAAAAAAAACAGTTTTGTGACATTTGCTGTTTTTATGCCAAGGTCTTCAGTTGGAATTTAAAAATATTTAAAATGTATCAAATAATATAAGAATTGGAATGAGCTGCTCTCCCTATTTGATTAATTTAAAGAACAACGCGTCATGCCGATAACATGTCCCAAAGACATTCTGAGAAATCTATAGCTCTAATGCAGTGTTTCTAAAACTAGAGGGAGGAGATTCGTGGTTTTATTAATTTAGAATCCAGGTGTATGTATATATTATGTCAAATAAAGCTTTTGATTACTAAATTAACCGTGGTTTATTTTTTAAAATCTTGTGTGCAGTGGAATGAAAAGTTTGGGAAGCACTGCTATAATTTACTAGGTCTCAAGTCAAAAAGTGGAAAAATTGTTTCTCTCAGTGGAAAAAAGGTAATAGGTAACCATAAGATGAAATGGCAAAATTTACCATTAAATCATTTTATCATTTCGACACCACGCTCATTAGTTGTTTTAATTATATTTGAATAGTGATTATAAGTGATAAATAATTTATTTGCGATTAACGATTTTCGCTAATTGGGAAAAAAACCTATTTCCGCTTGAGTATTTACACTACATTGGCAACATTTGTTTTAGAATCAAGTTATTTAATATTCCTAAGGAATTACTGTAAATGTACAATGAGAAAACAGCCTAAAAATTGTTACTTCGGATTGTTAATTATTCAGTCAGTTATTTTTCATATTGAATTTATCACTGTGTCACCATTTGGTACCAGAGAAGGATAGGGGTAGGGCGGGACTTGTGGAATTTTAGACATTACAAACATCCACGCCTTCGAACAGAAATCCATACATCGATTGAAAAATTAATTTATTAAACTGAAATTAGAACCCGTAGGATACGAAGCCAACAACGTTGGCCACTGCACCACGGAGCAGCGGTGTCTTCTTTTAATGCCCACCAGCAATCTTCGATGTCTTCAGTCTTTTGTGTTAAGTTTCACCAACATGTTTACACCAATCGTAATAGTAATTGCTAATGTACTGCAAATCATCCTGTGACATAAAAAATTACGCTTGCATGCTACGACAACGTTTCTTAATTATGTACATATAGATTGTAAAAGCATAATTTGAATATCAGTAAGATTGAGACAATTGTATTTTGAAAGATAAGTTTTATGAATAAATAAGAAAAATGGCATCGCAGTATAATTTATTGAATCGAGGTTATTAGCGCACTCGATATTTATTTATTGATAAAATCATTCGGAATTCAACATATTTATTCAATGTCATTGGGTTAGTTCTTTTTGTATACGTATGCATACTATTATGAACAGCGTACGGCCAAGTACATGACCAAATAGCACATCTGACCTACAATGAGCCAGAATGACATGTGCAAATTTCACGTCGCTACTGTTCACCGTTTGGGAGGAGTTCTTCTGACCGATAGACGTACCGATTGATACACTTATTTTCTGCTATATAGTATAGATTTGAAATAATATTCAACGTGCATTTTGGTAATTATTAATTGTCTGTAAAACATGGCCGGAATGTCATCCCAAACATTTGAAAGGCATATTTTATACACTATCTGCTAAGTAAAGAAGATTATATTGGGTCGAATCTGTTTTATTGTTAACATTAAATAAAAAATAAATAAATAATTCAAGTATCAACAAAATTTTCTTAAATAATAAAAGAATAAGTAATTACCCGAATGCCAGACTTTCAAGGCTCCATACTTCCGCATTGTTGTAGAAACATAACGCTCTGTTGAGAGATTAGGTCACACTAACAAATCGTCGCCTTTTTATTGAAACTGTCAAACAGCGCAATATTAATGTGACCATTAAATTTACTATGCTTCTTTTTATGTGTTTCCTCAAGAAAAATCTTGAAATCTCACTAAAATATATAATTCAAAATGTATCTTGTAGGTATATGAACGATATAAACTATTTACTAACTGTCGGTTCGAGGTCATTCGAGCATTTGAATGCCGAAAAGCGAAACCTGGGTCGTTAATAGCAAACTCTTGAAAGCGTACCAAATGTAAACATTCAAATTTGATGATAGTGAAGTTCTACCAAGCATCCACAGAATTTATCGTAAATTATAGTAGCTAACTCCATGCATGCTCTACAACAAAATTTCAAAGCAATATGCTGGTATACATCGATCATCCAGTTCATTTCTTAGACATCTACAAATAACTCATATTGAGATAATGCAAAAAGCGATATTCAAATGCCTACCATAAACCCAATATTATTGATTTGTACCCAAGTTTTATACATTAACAGATCTTTAACAATTACGTTCTTTTCTAGTATAGTCAGTAGATGGATATTTAGAAATATCAAATTACTGAGCCAGAAATATCAACATTTTTGATTCTTTAAAAGGTTATCTGCCTTAGCATTTCTTTGGTGGCATTTTTGAGTTATCTGAGTATTGAATCAGATAACGCAAAATTTTACATACAACTAACAGCATATTAAACTCCAATTTCATTTCTTTAGAGTTGTCTGGCTAAAGAACTGGAAAAACGATATCCTCCACTTAGCTGCGGACACTACTACAGAAGGAAATTTCCACGAACTTAGCTGTAACTACACTTCTAAATTATATCGTTATTACTAAGATAATTGCACATGAATCTTATCTCGTATTATTTCATTCAAACATTGCATTCGTAGACGCACTATTGTTCTAAAAATAAGTCTACAGGACTGGGATTGCAGACCAGTACTGTTATACCTATAGAATATACCCAAAATATATATGGCAGTGAGCATATATCAAATTGAACGAAAATTAACTTATTTTTATCCATATTCCAAATCATCCAGCAAGCATGTGCTCGAGGATACGCTAGTGTCATGTTAAGTACTCTTCATTAAAACGGCTATGATACGAGCAATGATCTCAAACTTTCATCAATTTGTTTGTTGCATTGCCGAATTTATGTGAGGTCGTGTGGAGTTGTACAAAAATAGTCAGACAAGGCGTGGTTTTACCGTGATCATCATCAGTTGTTGTCAAGTTGTAGGTCTTCACGGGCCGAGATTTTAAATAATTACCCGAGTCTTAATACCACACTTGTTACCCGAACCCGGCTCGAAGCCTAAGCTTTCCTCGGCCCGAAAAGAGCCCGATTTTTTTTTTAAATTTACAATATATTTGACTCATTTGTAACGAATCGATTGCATTTTAATCAGTTCTTTTTAAATAATTAACATTGAAATTATCCAATATTAGTCCATATACTTCATAATATATGCTACATTCTCGTTTTACACTGCCTTCAAATGATACGTAGGTATTTTGTTACGACAAAATCGTTTCCTTATCTTCGAAATTAATTACGGGAGATTGGAAATGCATTTTTAATACACCTGTTCTCTATGATTCTACAATATTTTTTCAAATCCAACCACCCTCATTGTATCAATTCCCTGTAATAACCACCCCTGTAACAAAGCGAATCATATATTTATTACACTTAGTCGTTTTTGTTTATTATTACGAAAATTTGGGGACAAAATTAGACAACTTTTGAATTAATGTGTAAATTTATAAACTATAAATTTGAATAGTCGATGTCATAATATTCCAATAACCGTTTACTGTAGGTATATTATAGTTGATGGGCGCCAGTGGCGTGTTTAACAGTGAACTTTTTTAAAGAAATAAATCATCTCAACCAAAAAGAATATTTAAGACAAGAGATGTATTAATATGACTTAAAAATTTTAAATTAAAGTATTGACACTTTATCAATTTCACGAATGTTTATAAAGAAATCATTATTTTTTCTCATTTATTGAATCTTTTTACTCACCTCTAAGGCAAGCAACGAATGGGCGGGGATTAAATAATTCGTAATTTATGTTGATTTATAGGAATCATCTCTAATTGATTAGGTCTTTTAGATTATTTGATCCTTTCTGGGCTGTATTCCCAATTAACCCTTTAGACCCCCGTGGCGTGAGGTATACGCATGTGTATTCGATGCCCATGCGCTAGTGACGGACATATTTGTGTTTTTTGATCAACCAAATTTTCTTTTTTCAGTTTAATATTAGAAGTGTCATCTGTGGACATGTTTTGAATGTAGAAAACAACGAGAAGTTTAATAAATTGGGGTAATACAGGGATTGTCATTGCTGTGTATTCAAGGATTTAAAATATGCCGAGTTTTTCAATATATATTGCATTCTACTAATGAATATTTATGATTTAATTGCGAATCTGACTTAATTAAGCATGTATATTGTTTTAAAATAGATTTGAAGACAGTTGGCCAAAATGAATAATCAACATTACTTTAGAGTTTCTAGGCCAGTTTATGTTTTTATGTTAATGAACTCGTT
Source organism: Himalopsyche phryganea (assembly GCA_022494535.1). Taxonomy (NCBI): domain Eukaryota; kingdom Metazoa; phylum Arthropoda; class Insecta; order Trichoptera; family Rhyacophilidae; genus Himalopsyche; species Himalopsyche phryganea. Next base: position 397,066 of record JAGVSL010000110.1, on the reverse strand, counting down.
TTACATAATGAAACACTTTTTCTTGCTCTTAAACGTGGATGTCGCGGGCGACCATTTAGTAATTCATCATTTCGTAAAATGTTAATATTTATTTTTCATGCATTCAATATTAATACAGTGAAACATTATAACTGGTGCTCATTTCCCTCTCGAAGAATTTTCTGTTGGTCGCTCGGATTGGAATGCGAAGAAAATTTCGCATCCATTTTTACGAGGTGCAAATACTCGGCCGTGTATTTGTATTGAATGTACGATGCCAACGTTTATATATAAATTTTGATATTTACGTTGTGCTCATTATCAGTCCAGCAACTGTTGAGTGACTGTTTGGTAACTTTGGAGTAATTGTATATGTTTATGTTTAGAGTAAATGTAGAATATTTATTCCAACAATTACATAGTAAGTGTAGAGAAATTGTAGAATACTCAGAAGGAAGTAAGAGTATATAATGGACATTCTGTTTTCATGATAGAGAGTAACAAGCTATTTTTAACGATATAATGTAAAATAAAAATTGCTTCTTTCTTTTTATTTGATATCATATGTATTTATTATTGTCTATGCGGCATTATCTAACGGACGTTAGCTCACTCACACTAATATAGCTTATGTAAACACATAGCTAGATATTTGTGTGAAACAGTGTAATGATAAATATATTGTAAATTATTACAAATATGCAGTACATCTTATTTTCTGTTGATCAGAAGAGATGACTTCCATATTTTGCTGTGGTAAGCATTTGTCCGTTGATAAAAATACGACAGTTGACTAGACAACCTTACAAGAAAAGTTTGGTAGTGGTGAGTTTCGTTAATGTTACTTTAACATAACAGTCAACTTCACAACTAGTGCAGCTAGATATGCTATTGTCCAGTTTATATTTCTTTAATAATATCTGAACTATTCTTATTTAATCTGGGCGCTATCAAATTAATCTCCACCCTTAATTATGTTATAGCCAAGATCGAATAGTAAAATGTTTTTTTATTATTTTTTAATAAACTTACTTTGCAATAATTAAGAGACCAGTCAAATTAGTAGACAATAAGGATGGTTATATTTTCATGTGGAAAATATAGAAATTGTAGTTGGATTTTCCTTACTAATATTCCTTATCTATATTTGGACCTTATGGTTGAAGTAAAGCTTCTCATTTTCTCCGCTTTATAGTGGTGTCCCACAACCGGGTTACCAAGCCACAAAACGTTAACAAAACTGTATTTTTAGTATATAGTTACAATATTTAACTATCTTTATATCAGTTAAAGTTTCAACACCTTTCATTGAGAGTACAATTGGCGTACCTAATAAATATTTTATTTTATATGACTCAAGATCGTCAAAAAATGTGATATATTTCATTAATTCTTAGGGGCCGGGTATTAGTGCATGTATTGTAATATATACTTTTCTTTCCACGTTTACTTCGATTTACATGAAACGATATAAAACGTTTGTCAATACCAGCTTGTTTAAATACAAAGCCGGTCGCTTGCGATTTAGGTTTTGATAAATTGCTGCAACATTCCATTGTCTTTCAGTTGCATACAGTAAGCATTAAGTCCGGACGAGATATTATCGTCAGCTTAACTGAAATAATTAACCAAAGGCTATCAAAAGACACGAAGTCACGACCGGAGTCCATTATATGATACTCTACGTGTTTTCCTGTCTAATAATTCTAAAAACGAAATAATGGTAGCCCTAGACTTACCGCTCAGCATTTAGATTTATGAAGTCTAACACAACAGACTATATTATTATAAAGAAAACAAAGAATGTTTGCCAATGAACGAAATACGCTATTGCAGTACTATCTAATAATGTAAATATTGAAACATGTCGCTGAGAAAGAAACGGCTGTGCGAACCAAATATCTAGTTCCCAATATTACATAGGCACGTGTAATATGAAACGTTAATTCGATTTCCCAAGCGACACCTTTGGAAGAGTTTCATACTTAATCATAATGAGATACTCCTTTGCTAAAAAGTAGGTGTGGCACACAAACATTTTGTACCAATCCTTCGCACGAATTTATTTTCAGTCAATAGATCTGTTTAAACGCTCAGTATGGCTAAATATAGATCAATTTTTTTCCATGTCCGCTCCCAATGCATATGGTGTCCTAATGGAGGTATCTTAACAGAATTTTTCTACGATAACTGTTTGTTACTCAGTTGCTCAACATCTCTTTTTTCAAAGAGAGTAGGGATAGAAGGATAGGGCTATGAAAGAACTAGTGGTTAGCTAATCGCTCTCGTTACACTCAGTGAGGATGGGATGGGTGGGAGGGAGGACTCAGACTATGAAAAGAAATCCATAAACCGATTGAAAGATCAATCTATGAAAACCGTCCGCACCGAGAATTGAACCCGAGACATCTGTAACCGCAGCGACGCTACCAACTGCGCCACGGACGCCGACGATCAATTTCAACAAAAAAAAATGGAGAATTATGTGAAATATATATTAGTTATCCCAAATACATTAAGAAGTAAACTAAACTCGTCGAATTCTCGCTAAAATAAATCTAAGTAAATGAAGAAGCTGAAAAATATGTAATCTAAGACTTTGCAAGCAAAATGGCTGCGACCAGTCTTCATATACACCGTCAACACGCACACAAGCAAGCACGTAGTCGCTAGTATGTGTAAAACATAGGGCTAACGATTAATGCTGCGTATCGGCAGTTCATCTGTTTCCTAATTTCTCTACCTAAAAGTTTGAACTATTTCTAAAGTATAAAGTATCCACAAATGTTTCCTTGTAGTTTGGTCGGAAATACGAGATAAAGTTTTTTTTTCAGTGTTCATTTTTATAATGCTTGATGGATCTTTTATTTTATTATGTAACATGTTAAATCAAATGGCACAGTACCATCCATTGATATTTTTTTTATCATTTTAGTATTGTTTTCCTAGATGTTTTGGTATAAAGTTTTTAAAGAAGTTTACTCATCTTGCAAATATATTTTTATATTCGTACAAGATGTTTTGGTCGTGCTATAACAGAACACGTGGAGGCTAAAAATAGTTTTGTCTTCGCTTATTCACATCACAATCTCGCGCTATAATTTTATTATTTTATTATGCCAACATACGTATGCTGCCTGGGAACTCGCTGTTTTAATTTGAGTCAAGTACAAAACCAAGGCTATACAGAACCACCTTAAATACCTAGTTATTTAACACGCTGATAACAGTACTGTTATCATTTAAAGAAGTCAATGTCAAGTAGGTGTTCTAGCTATCAATAAAGGATTTGTAGCTACTAATTATTTGAATTTCATTTTTTTTTATAAAATAATGCAAAAAACGGTAAAATATATCGACTGTCTTTTTTGGCCAATTGATGTAATCCTTAAAAAATGCGAAAATGGGTTAATGTTTGGATCTCATTTATGGACGACAGAGGAGGTCTAATGATGTAAATTAAAAAAATAAATTGATCACTTTTTGGAAGGGAAACATCATTTTACATTGGTTTTTCGACACCCTACGTATAATCCCGTATCTGCAAATATGAGAATTTACAGGAGTGCATTTCAAAGATTCATAACGCAACTCACCGTATAATGTTTTTAATAAAAACAGTTTTTACTCTCTCCTTAACAATTTCAATTTTGGGGGTTACATGAATTGGCCAAAACACCGTCGATATTGTTGTCAAAATCATTTTTAACATTAAAAACTAGTGATTACCTAATTAACAACAATTTAATGAGACGATTGGGCCGTACAACAATATGATTCGAGACCGGGTATTATGGGGAATTTATTAATTGTGAACTTAATATACATATAACTTCAATATTATTTAGTTTCTTATTGCGAATACTTGAACAAATAAGTCACGTTGCTTTATCTATCAAACATTACACTTGCCATGGGTAAAAATATCTGGTATGTAAACGCCACATAATTGAATTGGTTGTTTGTAAAAAAGGAAATAAAACATGACACTAAGTTACAGTTATCTGTGTTTACTGTCAAAGAGTTAATAATTATGCGTAAACTATCAGTAGTCATTGGTAAAATGAAACCATATCCTTAATGAATAGTTTCCACTTCTACAGTCATCGTTTACCCATTACCCTTTTGACAGTGACGCACGCAATCGATGAAATTTTTATTTATCGCACAATGACGACATAAGACTCCCGAATGGAAGTGAGGTGAGGATTTTTATGTAAATAAACAAAATATTAACCGTATCACAATGATGCAATTTGAAACACTTTAAGCCCCGACCCAATTTCGATGAAACCATCCTGTGTGCTCGGCTTAGTTCTGACGAATAGAATTTTTCTAAAAGTCCTCTAGCTGCGTAATTAGTCCAATCAAATGAAACTTTTTATGGTTACTTGAGAGACCATAATAATTATATGATATTATTGCTAGTATTCTCCTTTATAGAGTCCTAAGACAATGTCTGTACGTGTAGCGAGTCTTACATGTTTTTCTTTGTGCAACCTTGTGGGTTCTAGACGGCTCATTTATTTTCTATTGATATCAACATATTATATTTATTTATGTACAAAAGTTTTACGATTCAAATTTAATATTGAAGTTCCATCGAGCACCCTCGGTCGATATCTTAAACAACAGAATGAGATATTTATAAGCTATTGTCTTTGAATCCAATTATCTTGGAACACTCCTGGCACGTTTGCTTGAGGATGACAGGGTCCCACCTTCCAGGACAAATTTCAAGAAAAACGTCATTTCTGTGTTTCTCGTTTATTTTCAGATTCAGTTGGTTAGTTTACTATACAAAGCAGTTACGATTAACAATTTAGCACGTTATCACGTTATATAAAAACAATATCAAACGGCAACGTAGCAACCCCCCCCCCCCCCCCTTAGAGGACGGCAGACTAAACAAGAGATGTTAACGATGCGATAAACAAGCAGTTATTAGAGAGAGAAATATCAAAATTCGCCCTTTTTTATAAAAGTTTTGATGGATGGTGGCGGCTAGTGCGACTCTGCCTGAGGCGGTAGACCGATTTCAAACGCCACCTGACATAATTTTATTATTACCAGATTTACATCAGTTAAGTTAGATTAACTAATTTGTCTATGATTTTTAAATATGAATTGTCATAATTAAAAGCCGCTCGAGACATGGTTTTGTGCACGTTTCACAAGTGGGATGTGTCATACGACTGCACGGAGCTGGTCGATTGTTATTCTGAAACGTCTATATGCATGTTGCCATTTAGGAATTATAACTTGACTGCGTGACCGTGTAGGACGAAAACCCACTTGGCTAAAGTGACCGAGTAATACCGTGTATGTGTGTGAAAATTCATACACCATAATACCACGCCCATACAAAAGCATTTTCACTGAGAAAAATAAAGTTGTTCACATATAGCACTACGCTAATTTATTGTGTTTGTCCAAGAACCGTAAGAAATTCCATTCTTACACCTTTTATGTCCAATAGCGTTAACATGTTATGCAAATATCGCCATAATTTTAATTACCATGTAAATAGCCGCAACAATTTGGCCAAGCTTATATGAGATGTCTAAAAGTGAAAACCGATATGTCCACTTTGCAACATTTTTAGCAAACGACGTGTTTGTGTGTCGCGCTTAGATTTTTAGTTTTTTTTCGAGAGTTTTTTTGTCCATGTACCCAATGTCCGTGGGAAAAAAACGTCAGAACCGTGGTGCAGTGGTCAACGTCGTTGGTTGTTGTGGATCTCGTGAGCTCGAATTCCAGTTCGGACAGAAATTGGGTTGCAATCGATTTATGAATTTCTGTTCTCGTTCTCTAGAGAAACATTGTTGAAATACGTCCATTAGGAGCAGTGGCGGACTAGCTATACAAGCCATGTCCGATGACTCCGATGGCAAGTGGGCCCCGCTCTATCTTGGAAGCCCTCAGTTAAATAACTTTTTAATTATTTCATTGAACGTGTTTAACAATATACAGGATAAAAGCACTTCGGGTATTTCATCAATACATATAAATATAATTTAAGACATCGACTGAGGGTGCTTGATGGAATTTCAATATCAAATTTGGATTATTGAGATTTTGTACACTTCCATGTATTTTGTCACTAACGACCTGGGTTTCGCCTTTCGGCATCTTCAGGCATTCGAGCGCACGAATGGACTCGAACTGACCTGTCAGTTCTTGTCCAGTTCTTTGACTTGATAGGAGACTATATGCTCCACGTTGGAGCGGACAAGGAAAAAAACTACACTACATTGCAAGAGGACAATAGATGGAGGATGGTCTTGAAAAAAAAATATTTCATCGCACTGTATTAACAATTAAGAATAATTTGCCTATTTTCATACCCAGTCAAGCACTAATTGCAATCGATATAAACGAAATAAAATTGGACATATCTGGACATATCATAGGTGTTGTTTCTGTAAACTGCTGAAAAAACAATTTTTTTTTAAATATGATTTTGTCAGGTTTTGCAAGTTAAATAACGGCAAAACTGTGAACGTGTCGGTTTTTCATTTTAGTCTCCTCCCATTACCACTTCACAGTATGTTTTGAAAAAAGAAATATTTTTTAAATTCATTTTTACCAGTAAGTTAAGGATAACAATTCCAACACAAGTTACCTCGGGGCCAAATGTTTAAAAGGAAGGGTCGATGCATAAATTCTGAAGACCATGTTAGGATGCGGCAATTATTATTCAATGATTTATCGTAAAGCATATCTAATGCTGATTAATTATAAATATATCCACAGCTGTTCGTAAAAATCAGCCCGTCACCAAAAGTGTATATAATTACGCATATTAATGTCATTTAAAAATCATCATAATACTTAGCTTCGTCAATGATGAAAAATTTAATTGCTGCAAAGTAAACACAGTCGAATATTCACTCTTGTTTTATGTCTTCCTGTGTACTCTTCTTTTCTGTTATGTGAAAACATTTGTGTATACAGAAATGTAATAAAGAGACAAGTATGCATTACTAATCAAAACATATGTTGCAATCAGCAATGTCTAATATTAATAGAATAGTTGCAATAGCCAAACTGGGAATACCATGGTATGTACACTTAAAGAATTCCCGAAGAATAAACATATTTTCAATTGGTTACGTTTCTTTTTAATCACGTACTAATGGAATTTATCTAAATTATCTAGTTTCTAAATAGTAAGGATAGGACAGGATATAGCACAGGAGTACTGTTAAGCTAATCACTCGCGATACGCCTCTTATTTAAAATCGGATTTGCAGGGAATTTTAGACACCGCAAACATCCATGCCTTCGAACAGAAATAACGAATAGTAAAACTGAAATTATTCGAATATTTTCTGATGTATGTACGTAATATTTAAAATTCGATTTGAATAATTATGTAATAACAACATTATATTATATAATATATACTAAAATGATTTAATATTACATTAAAATTTATAAGAAAACGAGATCATTTATAGTAAAAATCACATTTATTTAAATTTTAAATACAGGATTAGCTATCTACATTTTATAATAATTTACGACTTCATCTTTTCCCAGTAGAATAGTTAAAAAAGGGCAGAATATATTCGGATATTAAATATTTTGATATTCGAGTTGGTTGAAACGTTGAATAGTAACGTCGCTACTATTCAATGTTTGAGAGGAGTTCTTGTGACAGGCAGAGAAACATACAAGCTCAAGTATCGTCTTTTTTAGTATAGAAAAGAAGATATGTCAATACAACCGATAGCCTGGTCGATATCAGCCTCTGATGATAGCACGACTATTTTTTGAGGTCGGTAAAAATGTATTCTAGTATTTAATATATTTTCACGGAACACTTAATGGGGGCGTTGGCGATTCGAGGCAAGAGTGCAATGTAAACATTCGTAAGTGTTGACGGACAGTTACATATTGTGCCTATAGTACAAGATCTGTAAGAATTCTTGTTCGATAGCTTACGAAATTTTATCAGCTATTTGCCACTGTACTCAAGAATCGATTAAGGTGATAAATAATCCTTTGCTTGAACTTGTTAGGGCTTTTTTTTTTTTTTTTTTTTTTTTTTTTTCCATGTCCGCTCCCAATGTGGAGCATATGGTCTCCTAATGGAGGTATCTTGACAGAATTTTTTCTACGAGAACTGCTTGTCACTCAGTTCCTCAACCTCTCTTTTCTTTTTCGAAGAGAGTAGGGAAGTTAGGGCTTACATATTTATTAAACACACACTTGTCTGAAAACCGATAAAATTTTACGTATCACAGTTTATTCTAATGAACGAGATGTGTATATGAAAAATGTAACGTGATATCATTACGTATTCAGTATTGCTTAAAAAATGTAAACTTTGGTCAGCGTGCGAAAACGGTCAATAAATAATTATTAACTAGGCTAGCAACTCCAACTGATTTCGAGCTGTCAAAATAAAATTCTCAATTGTTTCAAATTTCTTTAGACCATTTTGTTTATTTATTACAACTTATTTAATATACTGGCCTAAAATTTCAATTAGCTACTTACTTACACACTAAAACAACTATTTTGTTGTAAAATAATTACACAATTTGCGCTCCTCGTCCGTGGACCGTATAATTCGAATTATTTGGTTAGTAATTAAATACATAAACGGTCAGTAAACTAGCTTAATAGTCAGTAAATATTTAGTCAATAAAAACTATGATCGTTTTATTTAGTAACCGACCTACCTACATCCATACTGTTATTTTTGAAATAAGCAATCAAATTCATTCAATTATTTTAGATTTTCAATTTGCATTTTACGACCAGTAGTTACAATTTACGTGACCTAGGTCTAAAATGAACGTATGAGGTGTAAATTAATCTTAAATACGTACTCGCTGTTGTGTAAAGTGATTATGGAGAAAAAAAAACATTCTGGAATAAATTAGCAAATTATTTTAATATTATATTGACTAGAGTAATCTTTCGATTAATTTGTTCCAATCTAAGGTTGCGTAACAAAGTGTGTTTTGAGCTTTGTATTACATTCTTTCGGCCGAGGATTGATGATATGAAATTAGTGACGAAATCTGTTTTAAAGAGTAGTTATTTTTAATGTAAAGTAATGAAAATTTCCGTAGTACCAGGGTTTTTTTTTGTCATGTAACGCGGTGGAACAGCGTTCCGGAACCTTTTTTACAATATTTTTAATTTTTCCAAAGAAATAAGATGAAACAATGTTCACGCTTACATCTTTAATTTCAATCCATATTATCCAATCTATAAATTTAGATTTCACATCTCTAAAGTAAAAAAATGTTTAATTTTTATGATATTTGAATATAATTTTCTTTGGTTCAAAGCTTGACAAGAGGTGAGCTTCGGCACCTTTTCTTAAAAAATAAATTAGTACAGTTACTAATTACAGTGAAATCTTAGTGAAATATCTCTGTTATGATTAGAGCTTGCAATTTACCGTCAAATTGAAATAACCGGTGAACGGTGAATAATTTCACCCAATACCGGCAAGCCAGTAAAATAAACGTGGATCAGATGATTAAAGTACAACTTTATGTGGCTATTTTCACTAACGTAAATAATTAAAAATACCTTTCATGTGAATAATAATGTCGTGAAATGTACTTATAATTATGTTTGTCCTTTTTGTTTTACTGAGGTATGGGAATGGGAGATGGGATAATCCATTATATGCCTCAGAAAGCTTGGTTAATTTAAATTACGACTGTGTAATATTTGGTTTACCTGTCTTTGAGGAGTTTGTACTATTAACTTATTAGTTTATCCATTAACTTATTGACGTTTATACATATGTAATACGTACATACATTAGGTGTATGCATACATACTCTGTATACACCAACATAATATTAAAATAGTATAACAATTATTGGTTTTATAGAGTTTATTAAAAAATATTTTTTTTTGGGTATAATAATTTTTCAAAATTAAAATATGCTCTCATGAAACAAATGATATCAATACTTTCGCCTTTTAGACTTGACTTTAATTTCGAACGCATTTGTCCTGCAGATGAAAACGCTCGTTCTGATTCAACACTAACTAGTTGCTCGGCAAGTCATCAAATGCTGAAATGGAATGTTCAAATATTTGCCACGACTTTTTTCCCCAAAAAAATAAAAAAAAATAAACCTATAAGCTGAGCATAGCAAGCCAACAGATGCGCGGAATAAATTCAACTTTCTTCAAACAACAATATATCATAGTTTTTATGGAGGTTCCGATCCTAACGATTTGCTAACCACAAGTCCTGTCGTAACACTATCCTTCTAACAAGCAGTTCTTGTAGAAAAAAACATTTGTTCAGATAGTTCTATTAGAAGTCTATATGTTCTATATTGGGACCGGGTATTGTAAAACAAATATATTTATAGACATTTCTTCAAAACTTCAATTTGAATAGTTAGTATTAGAGCGCGGGCGCAATCCAACATCATAAGACTGCTGCGCGGCCGCGCACGCGCGCAACTCAGAGGGAACACTGATTACAACGCGTATTTTCATTTCGTCATTATTATCATAATAAACATCTCAATGTCATTCTGAAGGATAATCACAGCATTTATCTTACAGAATTCTTAGCTTCGGGCAAACATTATGCTTGGATACAACTTCACTACACTATGCTATTAAACTAAATATTCAAAAATTATCGTTTAGTAGAATTTGAAGGTAATTAAATAGTTGTATTATGTAGGTCACCCCGTGGCGAATCATACCATAATGCAGGTGTTTACACTTCAGGGAGCGGTCTCTGCTGTTAACAACCTCACAACAACTTCCATAAACCATCTCATAAATCACCGGCACCATTACAATTTCACCTGCATTTATCTATGCATGTCTCGGGCTCTCCCTTTATTCTTCTAATTGGATTTTTACCATACCATAATTTTATTTTGTGGTTGGGAAAGCTGGAAGCTTAATTCACCATCAATTCTTATTATGTTATTACGAAATAATAATTTTAAAATACATTTCATCATAATATAGTTTGGCGTAATATTTATCAATTCAATGACAAGGTCAATACCTTTTAAATTGGTTTGATTATCAAGAAGTGAAATATTTGCCGCGTCATACGGAGAGCGAGCAGACCTTAACTCATAGAAGCTTTTCGTTTATCTGGAGGGATTGATTTTCTGCACACTTGAGTGCACGTCACCAAGTCTTGGGCAGTTGCTCCAAAGACACTCCCAACTAAGGGAAAAAACTGTAGATACGCTCAACTTTTGTTACGCCACTGGATACTGGGTGTAGGGCAGAGCAAGGTAGTCAAATTGAAACTATTCGAATTCGGCTTCTATCGGTATTAGGTGTTCCAACTCAAATATTCGTATATTCGGCCATTTGTTTTAACTATTCGATTGTAGAATATTTGGGCAACGACTCACATAGTGCCCGTATTAATTTTTAATGAAATATTTTACAAAATCAACGGCAATTTCTCCAGATTTCAAGATTCACGATAATGAATTTGGATTTTGGTTTGATGATTTTACTGCAATAATCAAAACGTTTTTAAAAAACTACTTTAATAATCAGGAAATGAATAAAAATTCCAATAATTGTTGTGCAATAACGCGTGTGCCTGTTATAGACATAATAAACGGCTACTCAACCAATATAATGCGATGTATAATTTAATTTTCCTGTTTTGCTTCAATTAATTATTTATAATTCCGCATGGCCATAAATTAAAATGTTTTTATAATTGATTAGATATTCACTGTGCGCCAACTTGCATAGTGTTGTGTGGTACCTAGTTGAATCATTCAGTAGTTTCTGAACTGCAGACATATTTTTTTATTATTTACATATAATAATATTGTTTCAAGAGCACGCTATCTTATCTGCGACATTCATTTTTTGGTACTTCCTTGTTTAACCCCGGGCGGAAGACACGAAATCATCGTTGCGTTTCAGCCATCCATAATATGACATATGACACGTCACATAACTCACAAAAAATATAGCTCCAAACTTGCATGCACGAGTATAGTTATGTTTACTCCCGCCTCCCTCTTTCACGCTCCGCTCCAACGCTACCAACGTTCGTCAATCATCGCGATTTTGACTCTCCATCAACGTCAAAAATTCGGCAATATCTTCTAATATGACAGTGAATGCATCCCGACTGCCTAACCTAGTCCTCCACATAAAGGTTCATTAAGTGTCCATTATTATAATGTGCGATTGTAACAATCGTACTGCAGTTTCCGCACCGCGCACCTTTTTTAAAGTTTTTCATGCTTACGACTATATAAATATCGCTCATCTGAAGGTTTGAACTGGGTATTCGAGTAAGCATGAATATTGATAGGTAATATTTTTAAACAAATTATACATTTATGCGAAAATGATGGTCCATGCCCTTGCCGTGTATTTCTCATTCTCGCTCAATCACTTGTAAAGTGAAGGGTCCGAGTGACTACAACCTACTACAACCTACTTGCGTATACGCAAGTTAGGTTGTGTGATAAAGATAGAGATAAATCCACCGCACGCCGATGGTAGGTATAAATGTGTTGTTTATATTTTTAAGTCGGTCGTGTAACGTCCCACGTGGATGGTGAGGTGCAGCGATGACCGTTCGCTCATTTCGTGTCTTCCGACCGGGGGTTAACAAGGAAGTACCTCATTTTTTATTGTAGTAGAAATTCAAAGATTATAAAGAAAACAACCTGTTCTCTGCCGAGTATATTATACCTAATATTGCCTAGTCTTGTGCAATTAGGTTAATGAAGTAGCACTAAAACTTCTGCGGCAACTTAAGAGATTAAAATTTAACGATGATGTAATAATAATCATTATCCATTGGCCAATAAGCGACAAAAGCATTTTATTGCATTCTTTCATTGACGTGCAATCACAAAAAAGGATTTAGAGTGTGAGTGTATTAATTGTATGATTCATTTTTTATCACTTTCTGATTTGTTATTATCTGATCGGGTCGTCCGATAGATAAGTTCAAACAATGTAATGGTTTTTGATATTTGATTTACTAACTGCCGAAATGATCGTACTTGATATTGCTATGTAAGAAATTATTCTCTTCTACAGTTTGATTCATTTTTGGTGGTTTTGTAATTTTAAATATTCTGCAATATTCGTCTCCTTCTCGTCATTTCACTTGATTTGTACAAGACTGTAAATCATAGGTCATGCAACTGCGGCCTGCGAGTTGGATCTGTCCCACGAGAAGTTTTTGTTCGGCCCTGGGCTCTTTCGACCAGGTCCTGATAAATATTTTACATGATATATCGTCTCTGTTCTGGAAGAAAACACTAAATCGAAAAAAATACATAATTAGTTAGTTATACGAAAATGTTCCTTATTTCGAAGTCCAATTACGCAAAACTATTATTTTTCAGTAAGTGTCTTCTTACAGAACAACGATTCCAGTAAGAATAATTTTTTTATCCTGCACGGAGAACATTAAAAAAATTAAAACTAAGAAAATCGTTATGCTACAAATACTTGCTATTTATTTTGCCAATGCCGATGCAAACCAATACGATTCGTATATCTTCGGTACTAATACGAAAATCAGGGCAGAAATATTTCTTTCAAATAAATAATGCAAGGCTTCACTTCACCATACATTTTCATCGAAAAGGATCACTTTTAAGTTGTTTTTTTAAACTATCAATTCGTGGTTGTAAGGCGTTATATTTTAAAAATAAAACTATCAACTGTTCAAAAGTTGATACTACTCGCGATGAGCGAAACCGGTCCTGATCATTATTAACCAAATTGTATTTTATTTTTAAAATATAATGCCTTCCCAACACGAATTGACAGTTAACACATTAAAAGTGATTAACTTATCTATGAGAATGTTGTAATTACCACTCGCTCCACTGAAGATGTCTTGTTCCAGAGCTTGATTATATTTTTTTTGTTTTTTTGCTGGTCTTTTATTGCTATTTTTCGGCCATTCACCACAATTTTAAACCGGCAATCGAAAATGATGTCATCGGTGATTTTTCATGTTACACTTCACGGAATTGGTTTTAATTTTCATTGTATTCTACAGTTTTGAAGTAACGTAACTATACGCTATATCGCTTTTGACCCTCTTATCGTACGCCAACCACGGGTACTCCGACGTTTGTCCACAGAGGTGTGGCCTAGCTATTTCCCCAAAACCAACTCGATCCTCCGCAAGCTTACCCTAGGTATCTATGTATCCAGTAAGTTTGGGTCATTATAACAGTGTTAGGAACTTAACACACTCCCCTTTCAGACAAATAAGCTTTTGAGTGTGGCAAGGACTAATATCATATCCACTCCCTAAGTAATGCATTAGTTCTGCCGAATGTCGATGTTTGGGTTATGGGTTAGCCATAGGGCTCATTCATAACAAAATGTAATAATTTGGATTATTGAGATTTTGTACACTTCCATGTATTTTGTCACTAACGACCCGGGTTTCGCCTTTCGGCATCTTCAGGCATCCGAGCACACGAATGGACTCGAACTGAGAGTCAAACTGTCAGTTCAAGTCCATTCGTGTGCTCGAATGCCTGAAGATGCCGAAAGGCGAAACCCGGGTCGTTAGTGACAAAATACATGTAAGTGTACAAAATCTCAATAATCCAAATTTGATATTGAAATTCCATCAAGCACCCTCAGTCGATGTCTTAAATTAAAATGTAATAACTTTAATAATTTATTACATATTTGTTATAAATATCGTTGGAAAGATGGAAACAACAACATCTATTGTTTAAAAGTATGGTGTCATCATCATTTTTCTTCAGGAAAATGAACCGGAGAAATTGTGTGGGCTGATTGAAGAAAAATCTCGAACAATGTCTTTTTTATTTACGAATGATAAATATATTAGCCGTGTAGATAAATAAAGTACGATTAGTCAGTATCTGTTTTCCAGTGGTTTTAGATGGTTGAGAGTTTGATATGCCAGAAAATTCATTATTAATATATTTCTAGGTAATTCGGGCTGAGAAAAATAAATCTGGGATTTGAATAATAAGTGCGATATTGAGACTCGGGCCGGCCTGAGCCTTTAGATGCCGGGCTTGGACTGGGTAATTTTATAAAATTTCGACCCGTGCAGACCTCTAATATGTAGAAAACAAATTAACGTAACGCCGATTTGGTTCCTCAAATATCTGCTTTCGACGGATATTCGTAAGAAATCGATGTCTTGCTGTAATTATTTTTCCTCAAAACATATGTATGTTAAATATCTGTAAACGGCAGATTATGTTTTATAATTTAAGGCGAAACCCGGGTCGTTAGTGACAAAATACATGGAAGTGTACAAAATCTCAATAATCCAAATTTAGATTATGTTTTGTTTATATATTATCTATTATTTTCGAAAAACCAATATGAAGTTTTTTTCAATCTTGTTTCTTAAATGCGTAGATTCAATAAATGCATAAATAAGTCAAAACATATTAATTTACTAATTTCAATTAACTACTCACTCAAAAATTTACCATATTTGAATCCAACACAGACAGTCAAAATTGTTGATTTCATATAACTACAGGATTTACCAATTATACGGACCAGAGATTTGTTTTACATAAGTCCTTGTTTATACTCCTTTTAGAGGTGTTGATAGTAATTGACTATTTAGAGATTCCTTTTATCTCAGGATCCCAATCAGTGGGCCGTAATAAACTGAAAAAATGTTGATTAATTTTAATGTTTTCATAAAAAACCTCTATAGTTGCTTTCTTGAAGCAGTAATATACCGCCAAAATTGGATGGGTAAATAATATCTGGTCATATTTTCATGGTTGAAGAATTCCGCAAAACCCGAAAGCCATTTTTAAGACAGCGCTGGGCGCACAGTGATTCGTTTGGGAGTTATATAAAATTAAAATTGATAAGTCGGCGTCCGTGGCGCAGTTGGTAGCGTCGTGGACCACGGTTACGGTTGCTTCGGCCTCAATTCCCAGTGCGGACAGTTTTCATAAATTGATATTTCAATCGATTTATGAATGTGTTGTTTAAAAACTCCCATCTTCAACTACCCATCCGATCCTCTAAGGGCGTAGAGAGAGCGATTAGATAACCACTAGTCCTGTCTTAGCCGTATCCTTCTATCCCTAATCTCTTAGATAGAGGTTGAACAACTAATTTTGAATTTTATATTAAAAATGAACTTCCACAAATTTACCGCCGAATCCATAGAAAATATTCGTTTGGGAGTCTTGCAAAAGATAAAAGTCTATCGAACCAATCATCTAATACCCATATTTAACCCATATTAAGCCCATAATTATGAAACCTTAGTGGGTTTATATTCCTAGCTTCAAAAAATTGTAATTGCCTGCGGCGCTTTTATGATTACTTTTGTAAAAACGGTTTTTCTGTGTTATTTTGTTGATTTTGTTGAGTATTAAGTATAAAAATAAGAACAAACTAGATCATTTACGTGCCAAATTCCAAGTAGGTTTATTCCCTATCCTACCGTTTCATTCATATAGGAAATCTAAATAATTATTATTGTAAAAGCAAACGGAGATGACACCACTCACTGCATTACGGGGCAGCTATTTTAACTACAAGAGGAAATTTAAAATAGAATGAAAGCTTTCGTCACCGCAATTGTACAATTTAAAATTACACTTAATTGCGACAAATAGTGTGATCATAGATTCTTTTACTTAAAATGGGTCGCCAAATACTTTAAAGAGCCAAATATCAGTATGACAAAGATTACGAATATTTTCGAGAGGCTTACGGTTCGGTGATTCTTCCGCACACGGATTCTCGAACTTTGTAATACTCAAAATCGTTGAACAGTTCTTATTATATAATAGAAATCCGAAGACAGAATAATGATTTAAACAGTTACATGAGGGTTGTTTACTTCTAAAAAGAAAGACTAGCCATGATAGGTAATGCTCAAACTATAACTTGTAATTAGGGCTTAAAATCCTGGGATCGCTGACAATTATTCAATCCCGAGATTGATATTCAGACAATCCCAGGATTTCGGTATTCACTGTAAATGCTAAAAAATAATTCATATATGCAAATAAAAGTTCCTCATAAACTACAACGTGTATGTCGGTTTGTCCATGTACATAGTATTTTTATAATACCTGTAAAATTAATAAAAATCTATTCTATCCTTTTCATATTTCGTAACAGTCGCTCTTAACCATTTTAAAATGGGGGACAAATTAGGATCGCGTCTTGAATGAATGGAGGACAATATTTTAATGTCAAATTGAAGGACATGTCCTCTGTTTAGAAACCATTTGCTAAAACCTACCATAATAATGCAATTAATAAAATAAAACATAAAATTATTTTCAAAATTATGTTTTTTTTTATAATATTTTCTCTTTATTTGTATATGACTGTCTGATTTCAAATCAAAAAAAAAAAACCATTGCAATGCCCAAAAAAATATCTAATCATATATACCTTCCAATTGAAGCAATAATGGACGCAAATTAAATTTTAAATGTACAATTTAACGCACGAAATTACAATCCATGACCAATTGAGAAATTCTGAATCCAGAAATCCCGAGATCGTAAAAAGGCTCCGGGATTGGATGCCCTACTTGTAATCTCAAAAACCAACTGCTGTAAATGTTCTACTCTTTTCACCATTGAGGTAATTCAGTGTTATTAGATTATATCCAATAAAAATATATGAAATATATTTGCAAGATGGAACACAGTCATAGATAATTTATCATTTAAAAGATTACAATACATCAAAATGGAGTTGTTCTTATCATGGAAAAATCCGTTTTTTTATATGTATAATTATTTATCGTGAACTGGTGTTCAACTGTCAATTCTTGGTGGAAAAACATTATGTTTTTTAAAAAAACACAATTTGATTTTACTACTTTCACATGTTATTAATTATCAGGATATTACTTTCATCCGTTGATAATGCTTGTGATGAGCGAAACCGGTTTCGATCATTATAAACATGTTAAAAGTATTGCAAACAAATTGTATTTTATTTTTAAAATGACAAAATATTACATATTATTCTAGTTACTCTACTGACCAAAGCCACACTCATTTTATTGTCATTAATGACATCATTGAATATTTAAAAAAATCATGCATTTATAATAAGGGCTGGAGTTCGATCAAATTGGTGAGTCCCCTGATTTATTTGAAAATTTGATATCAATCAATCGGCTGCTGGATCACCATGCAATTGAACATGTTCAAACTTCAGCTGGTTTCGTTTGAATAGCCACCTAGATCGGGGTGATATAGTTCAGTGCTCCGCAACTTTTTCTCACCCACGGCACACCTAAGCACTTTTTTTATTGCTCAGTTATATTTCGTGGCTTTGTTTTTATTTGATGAATTTGAAATTGTAGCTGATATTTTTTTTGATAATAGCCAATTAAACCCTTTTAAATTTTCAAAGTTATGGGGCACTTAGTACACAAAAAAAAATTAAGCATCTGATTTGAGATGTATTATTTTGATTCATTCATTATCTGTAATAATTCCACAAGGAAGTTTTTCGCTATAAATGCTTCCCAATATATGCAGCAATATGTAATTTGTAAGGTCGGATTTGTTCGTTTTACACACGAAACAACCCACATTTTATTCCATATCATTGCAGTTGCACTATCCATGCAAACTCTAATGCAATTATTCCATTAAATTTCAAAATAACATAATATTTGTTTCAACAAGAATAATTTAAACGGAGATCTCAATTTTTTTTAAAATATTGTTTGTAGTTTTTTAAACAATTTTTTAATTATATCTATCGCTGTCGAATTTTATTCAATAATTTCCTTCTACCACATTTTGACTTAAATTATGAATTTATTTAAATCATTAACAATTTTTTTTTAATAAAACGCAATAATTATCTTATGTATGTTATCTTGGGAGTCACTCTAAAATACGTATAGAGTAGATATAGAGGAATCGTATTGCATGCCTCGGTCAAAGATTTTCGGGACATTACTCCCTCATGACTCCGAAACATACTCCGAAACTTACACCGAACACACTAATACGAGCATACGTTTCACTTAAATTGATAATATGTTTGTATATTTTTGTTATAGGTATACACAGGAATCTAAATTTTCAAACGAGAGGAGAAAAAAAACTGACAAGAAATAGTGACACCAAACCAGTTGAAACCCCGAAGCTTGAAGATGGGGCAAGAGCAAAGTAATAAGTTATTTCTCATCTTTTCCACCACTGATTGTCATTGATTTTTTAACATAAACCATATTATCATTTACTCTGATATAAATATTTATATAAAGTATTCAATTAAATGCAAAAGCGAAGCACTGACGTTAGTGGGCTAGTGACATGTATTGATGAGAATAAAAAGCTATGGAAAACTACATATAATAATTATTATTAATAAACTTGCTAGTGGTTTTTTTAAATCATTTCCGCTCCATGGACTCATACAGCAGTAGACCATTAACAGCTAGGTATAAATAAGTCTGTAGTATCAGTTCGGAAGAAGATCATAATTCACAATATTAATAAAACATATAATAATTAAAACCACACCATTGAATGTGAATTTATACTGTATGACATAGCTATCTCATAGGAATAGGTTCGATTTAATCTCACAAATAGAAATTTTAATTTGAAATATAAATTATTGGGCATAATAATCGAAGTGGAAAATGATCAATTCAAAACAATAACATTTTTAGCCCTTTTTTTAACCATGTCCGCTTCTAATGGGGCTTTTCTCTCCTTAGACGTTTTTCTACTAAAGCTGCTTGTTACTCAGTTGCTCGACCTTTCTTTTTTGAAGAGATTAGGGATAAGAGGATAAGGCTAGAAGAGGATTAATGGTTAGCTAATCGCTCTCGCTAAGCCCCGCTTTTAGGATTAGATGGGTGGGAGAGAATTTTAGACATCGCAGACACCTTTCTTGTAAAATATGTATTTTATCTTTACAATCCTGTCATTTACAAATTTTATATTAAATTTGTAGAGTCCCGCAGGTTCGTTTTTCAAATATGTCGTAAAATCTATAAGTCATTTAAATGAATTTTATATCTACTATTAATATGAAAATTATTTATGTACACTACATTAATAGGTATATATTCTACATACAAATGAATTAAAAATTGTGAATTGATTTAGAACAAAATATTCAATAGATTTTACTAAAATAACATTTAAAAAAATTATAACACATTTATTTTCTCTCGCTTTGCTCTTAGCAAAATCGCCACCAACATTATCAAAATCTGTTTTATCTGCCAGTTGGTTTGTTATTGAAAGTATTTTTTAATCACAGCTTGCTCACTGTTGATATTAAATTGTTTTTTTTTTTATTCATTTCCTTTTCTGAAAACTTCTTTCACAGCTAGTAGCACAATTGCGAGAAAATAAATTAAAAGCATTTCAATATTTGTGACACTGAGGCTTCATGGTTATTCTTAGATCATTCAGATATGAAATATATTTTGTCAGTAAATCACAAGACATAACAATTCTAATTTGTTTATTACCTACATAATTTTCTATTCATTTTCAAAAATGCCGCCCCCAGAAAAGCATATTAGCGAGTCTCAAATTAGACAGAAGAAAACATGATGAATGGAATATAACTTGCATTGATTATGTAAATATATATGTAAATATAAAAAATATTTATTTCTTACCGTCGAAATTTTCTATTCATCTTCGAAAATGCCAGCCCCTAAAATGTGCTGCCTGGGATGAGCCGCTCCCCCCACCTGCTTCCCCATGCTACCCCAGTGACTCTAGCACAGGCAGAACTTAACAGGAGTTAACGTTTAGTTTGTAATTATTTCCATCCATAGATGTCATTATCACTCAAGCTTCAGTATGGTATTTTATTGGTGTATGGCTCCGTTTTTGCAATACATGACAGATGCAATCATTGCGCTATTTTTTTATAAATGTAAAATTAAGATAGTTGTACCTAAAATTCAATGTGCTTAATTATTGTTATGAATCATGATGAATACATTTCTTTATAGGATATTCTGATTATATGTCAACAGAGTACACTCTGAATGAAAGGAAAGGGCGAGGATATTGGTGTTCTAGGCCAAAAGTTGCTGCAATAGTTTTCATAGTCATATTGCTCATGCTCGGACTGGTTCTTGGTACATTCTTCATTGCTAAAAACACATGCGGCAATGAACTGTGTAGTAATGATTTTAAAAACGAGGCAAGCGAACAGGTGGCCTCAGCGCCCAACAATACCTCAGGGTGCCTCATGATATCTCCGGATGTACCGATTAATTTAACCGGTGATCAGCTTAATATCGATGCCAACATCAGTGAAGAAACCGAAGTGGTCTCCACAATTTCACTTCAAACAGAAGCTGATAAAACAAACGTTGCTGATTTGTATCGCTTACCGAATGATTTACGTCCAATAAAGTACAGGTGTGTATTCCAATAAAAATGATGTATTTTTCAACATTTATATTTTATCATAATATTTATAGCTTACTTTTACTTTATATGCAGTACATAACACTTATTTTAAATCCTCTATGTTTGCAAATAATATCGCTATGGAGTGTAAAATATGTAAAAATTTAATTATGAAAAATATCCTTTAATAATTATGAATTTTAACTTTTTGCAAACGCATATAACATTGAGTGTCTCCTTATTATTCACATGGCGTTGCTATGGCAGAAAATAATTTTAATTACTATACTAATTCTTATAGCATTGGATATTTTCTACAAACACATGTATCTCATTTTCATTTTATTTGCTGAAAAACTGCAGAATATGCTCATAGTCATATGCATTCAAAATTTAAGGAACCATTTAAAACACGTATCACAATAAAACTTGAACAATATTGTAGTATAAGCTTATAATATTGTTCACAAAATAAGTTACTTTTTTCTCGCAAGTCAAGATAATAGCTTACATAAGTAAGTTGTGGAATGATTGAATGTGAATTTTTTTGTTCAGTTATAAGTAAGTAAAGTTTATTTTTGCCTCTCCTGAACAGTTATGATTTTTCAGATACGTGTTTGTAGAAAATACTTGACGATAGGGACTATTTTAACAATATTTAACTCTTTATAATCGAGGGCACGCCTTCATTCTTCAGCTGTAATCAAAGTGACATTATGTAGCGTTGCCAAGTGCAAAAGACTAAAAGTATAAATTTAGACCTATAGAATACTTTAAAAAACCACATACTCTTATGCAAAGAGTTTGAAAATGTACATTGAGAATATTTACCAAAATATGAGATTTATGTTTCTTGACCAAACTAACCGCAGTCACTTTTTACACGCTATAGTTTTCTAACATATGGTATTTTTTGAAGTAAAGTTCAACACATAACACCACATTAAATTGTTTGCATGTACATCTTATGTGCAAGCGGATTTGTGATAGCCCGCCCTGTGGCATCTACATGCGTCAAGTTGCAACATTTAGTGCAACTCATTCATTGACTTAGTGATCGCTCAAAACGCTCTGTCGGCAAACCAACTCAAGTACTCAACGGACTTTATTCAGACTACCGCCTTGTCTACTTTGAGACTGGAGACGCATATGAGAAAGATTGAACTCCGCAGTTCAACTAACCGAAAGTGAAATGGCACCTCTTTAAAAGGTACATTGCGCAGAACATCCACCTCACACCTAAAACTGCAGAATATGTCGATAATATCGATATTTGACCTGAGGAAAATGAAACACTAATTGTCACTACTTGTCAATAGATGGCAGTATACAATTTTACACTACAGAAGTCAAAATAAATATTTGATGTAATTTAAGATAATTTAAGACATCGACTGAGGGTGCTTGATGGAATTTCAATATTAAATTTGGATTATTGAGATTTTGTACACTTCCATGTATTTTGTCACTAACGACCCGGGTTTCGCCTTTGAGTCGTCAGTCAACTCATCAGTTCGAGTCCATTCGTGTGCTCGAATGCCTGAAGATGCCGAAAGGCGAAACCCGGGTCGTTAGTGACAAAATACATGGAAGTGTACAAAATCTCAATAATCCAAATTTAAATATTTGATGGCTTGCTATGACAATGACAAGAGCTCGCGAGCTAGTTCGTCGATGGCCTGATGCAACATACAAGCTTTGGCAAGTTAACTCGCTCATGGCACTCCAGAGGCTAAATTGGTATTCAGGTATTCAATATGCCAATAAAAATTTCTAGCCATTATTCCATAACATTAGTTATATTGAGATATGTGGAGACAAAAATTTGTTGCTTCCATCAATGATAATGAAAACTAATATACTGTTCAATCTATTTTGTCATATCTTTATATTTTAATATTCTTCATCGGAGAATATTTCTGAAAAGTAATTACAATTTCAAGGATTTTTCCGTTTATGATTCTTCATGTCTACATAAATCTTTCTATATCAATTCTAAATTAATTTTATCGCGGAAAGTCATAAAATATCAGATTAAACACTGTTTATTTTACAGTAAAATGATGACTAACATTCTATTAACACAATAATTCCTGTCGTTATTATTTTAACAACCGCTTGCGACCAGACCTCCTTATCCTCAATTATATTGCCACATGAGAATTTTGCCTACATTCTTTTGCAATCCTTTGATAAGAGTGTTTTGAAATATCAGCTTTTGGTCAATTATTTACAGAATACTTTGTTAAATCATTGGTTTAAATGTAAATACCTTTGACATTCTAGTCAAAATTGACTTACTTGGTCACCTCCACCCACCACTCTTTTCTCATCCGGTAATTTCATACTGCAGGAACTAGCGGTATAGCAAATGTTAAGCGTATGTACATTTCCCCCCCTTAATTGTGAGTGTCTCATGAGCAACTGCCCAAGACGTTGTGGTGTACACTTAAGGCTGGCCACTCACTAGGCAGCCACAATAATTCGCAGCAAATTCTTGCAGCCATTTGTAGCAGCCAGTAGCCAATGTCACAAGTTCGCACTGATCGATGAAAAGGGGAAATACCCAGCTGCCGCCACAAGTGCATGCAGGTACCGAGGCAGCCACTTATATTTTGCCGTGTCTTATTGACTGCATGCAGCCGTGGCTGCCTGTGTTATCAGTGTGTTTCGACTGGTTCCCGCAGCTGACGATATTTGGCTGCCTAATGCGTTCGCTTGAATACATTTTAATACAAATTTGAATATCAAGTTGGCTGCCGCAGCCTGGCTGCCAAAGTGTGCAGAAAACCAAACACTCTAGATCAGGTCTGGGCAAACTTTTTGGTTGAAGGGCCACATTAGGAATTCAAAATTTCCTGAAGTTGAAGATTATTTTAGATAAATATACAGTATTTATTATCATCAAAAAGGATTTTCAGCATAATTAAAGGAATGATTCGCTGAAAAACAGCAATTTAATGAGACAATTGGCACGCTCAATGAAATGCTTTGGGCCGCATGTGACCTGTAGTATACCCAGGATAAACGGAAAGCTTCTATGAGTTGAGGTCCACTTGCTCTTTAGTTAGATAACTAAGACAAAAGAATCATTAATTACGCAACATACATAATTTTTGATTTTATATAACTGTCACTGGCAGATTGCTACTATTTCAATTAAGCCAATTAGCTACTAATGAGTTTCAGCTATAAACTGACGATTAAACGATATAATCTCTCGTTGATCAATTTAATTCATAGTTCACAAAATGAAATATTTTTGAATAACAGAAGCGATTACAACTATGTTGCAAAAAATATTTTTAATTGACATTCACTTACCACTAAATAAATGGCACTGGCTACTGACCAGAGGCAGCCCGACAGAGTTCGTATTTGTGGGATTGCAGTAATGAAAGTAAAAGTAATCTGCATGCATTGAAAAAATATGATTAAAATGTAAATCTTATCTGGAATTATAGGAATTTTATACTGGAGGCTACAGCCTCGCAACTTTTATGGATGAGCCTTCAGTGATACTGACCTATCCCTGAATTCATTTAATGTCTTTGTTAACATTTTTAAAAGGAATGTTAATACAATCAACGATTTTTTTGAAAAATGAAATTTTTAATGTCTTATAATGTCTTTTTTCCATAACACACAAGTTGAAAGGTAGTCTATTACATGATTTTGAAGCAAATCTTTCTTTCTAAAGTGCTATAATAACATAAAATTGTGCTAATGACAATCGTTGATTCTTGCATACAGATATACCAAAAGAAAAAAATTAAACTTGTTTTATTCCATCTTTAAAACGTAACAAATCATAGCGATGATTATAAATTATTTTTGCATGAAACAAAACACCCATTCTGAATCATGTATTAAATTATATGTTTGAATAACTAGAGTACTGTGGGCGTTAATTATTCAATAAATAGAAAAAACAATTAAAATATAATTTGTAACTTTTTTTATTGCATCATTTTGAATATCAGTTATATGAATATGTTAAAACCTTATTATCCACTTGTTTTTCATGTGTGTTAATAACTGTGAACACTATGAAATATTTTTTACAGTATTCATAGTTATAATATTGCGTAATTCTATAGAGTTAAGACACATATTGCGTGTTGAATACAAATTATTAAAAAATGTAAAAAGAACTTGCGAAGAAACTATTTTGATGTATGAACTGCGATGGCATATTTTATCTGCAAATGCGATGATATTATTTTAATATACCGTAATCTTTATATCATTTTTACTTATGTTTTGGATTTTGCTTATATATAATATATTCCTGAAAAATAAAGTTTTATAAACATGTTATAATTTCACTTCATTTCAGATTAAAAATCATACCTTTATTATTTCTTGGCAACAATTTAACCACAATTGGAGAAGTGAACATACAGTTTCAGTGTTTAAATACTACAAATAAAATTGTATTGAATGTCAAAGATCTTGATATTGAAGATACTGTCAGCGTTTGGCGAACGGATGACAATGAACCTCAAAACATAACGGGTATAGATCATGATGAAAAAAATGAGAGGTTTTCAGTTATCCTCCAAAATCCCTTATCGACAAACAGATCCTACAATATACATATGAAATATAACGGAAAAATTAATGATATTCCATGTGGAGTGTACAGAAGTTCTTTTGTTGAACCTGAAACAAAAAAGAAAAGGTAAAGGATTGAAATTTTGAATACTTAAAAATGAGTTTTTTTAACACAAAAATGAATCTACAAATTGACAGTACTTTAGAAGAGGGCAACAATTTATTTTGAGGAAAACTAGAACAGATTTTAATGAATTCAAATTTTCAGACATTTGTGTTCTTCTAGCCTGTCGAAAGGTATCAACAATTTGACAAACAACAGAAGTAACATAACAATATTCAAAGAGTCATTATTGAAATATCCGCCAAAATAAATGTTAGAATTACAAATAGAAATGTATTTATAATTAATTATGGATCACCTCTGTATTAAAGCTAATATAATTAGCAATATAGCATTACACCATTGTCAGGAGTATGCTACCATACAGATTTACACTAATTTGTTTATGAAACTATTCAAGAAAAGGTGAACAGTATCACAACTTGAATATCTTAACTCCTCTTAATATGTTTAGCGCAATTATAAATGTAGAAGTAACTTATTTATGCATAACTACACAACCTAATATCTACTAAAGCATACAAAACATTTTTTTCAGATGGGTTTTGAGCACACTATTCTCTCCTTCAGATGCAAGACAAGCTTTTCCATCATTTGATGAACCTGAATATAAAGCACGTTTTATCTTTAGCATTGGTCGACCAAAGGACTTAATATCTCTTTCTAATATGAATATTAGTAATGTGCAACCATTGTAAGTATTGTGGTTACATCGAGCAATGCTACGATAAACTAAATATTATGTGCGGTTATAACAAATGAAGGACAGGCTGAAAGTAAAATCATTGTCCACCCAAATCATAGAATGAGTTGATAATGCCATCTTGCGGGGGAATTCTGACGATGGCATTTGAACTAAATACTTTGATATTTTAATATTTTCTATGGATTCGGCGGTAACTTTGTAGAAGTTCATTTTTGATATAAAATTGATAACTTAGTTATTCCACTTGGTTTATCACTAACGTGATGCGTTTCGCCTCTTTAAGAAGCATCTTCAGACTAACCGTATCGCAAGGTTATTTATTTCTAAGGTAAACGATGATTCTAATTCTTAAAAGGGTGGAGGAAAACCTTCGAATACATATATGCGGACGGCGAAAAATATTAAAAATACTTTACGTCGTGAAAACTTTACTCTGACGAAAGCAGATAAAGGCAATTCCATAGTTTTTTTAAATATGTTAGAGTATAACTTAAAAGTGGAAGACTTTTATCAAAAAGTGACCACTTTCAATTGGTAAACAGGGATCCTACACCCAAATTTCAAGAGGAGGTAAAAACATGTTTAAAAAACTGTCCAATAATTTTTCATACAGCTAAATTTAAAGTTATAAATTTAAACCCAAAACCATCTAGATTATTTAGCTTACCCAAATTGCATTAACCTCTAATACCTATTCGTCCAGTAGTATCATTTTGTAGTGCCCCGTCATATAATATAGCTCGTGAATTAAATGCCGTTTTTAAGTCGTATAAGGTTTTTAAACTAACATATACTGTTAAGAATAGTATTGATTTCGCTAATAAAATTCAAGACTTACATCTTATTAAGTAATTGTAAATTAGTATCGTTGACGTAATAAATTTATTTACCAATGTACCGACAAATGAGTGTAAAAGTATTCTCAATGAAATGTTAACCTTTTCGGATATTGACAGCAATGTCGTCAAAGAAATGCTTAGACTTTTTAATATTTGTATAGTTCAAAATTATTTTCAGTTTAATGAAAAAATTTATAAACAGTCTATAGGTTTACCCATGGGGGGCCCAATTTCACCATTGCTTGCGGATATTTTCATGGATTAATCTGTTTAAATCAAAATATCCCTTAATCAGAAACATTTAAAAATGGTATCGTTATGTCGACGATATCTTTTGCATTTTGACAGGCACGGACAGACAACTTAACACCTTCCCGCAGCATATTAACTCGATACACAAAGACATTAAATTCACTTTAGAAGTTGGACATCAAAAAATGCTAAATTTTCTGGACATTACTTTAAAAATTAATAATTGAAATAAATTAGAATTTGGCTATTTATAGAAAACCTACGTATACCGTTATTCCTGCGGAGTCATTGCATCCATGGTCACAAAAACTTTCATTATTTCATTTGACGATAAATAGACTAATTAACAACCCCTTAACACAGATAAATTTTGAAATAGAATTAAATACCATAAAGTAAATTGCCTTCAATAACGGTTATAGCACCGAGTTAGTTAATAATATATTAAAACGAAAGCAATCAAATAAATTGATACTAGATTATCTTTATAAAGACCAAACACATGATGGAACTTTTAGCTGACGTAGAATCATTTATTTTCGAGCGACATTAAAAATGTCAAAGCTGTTACTGAATAACTTACAGGCAGCTTTTTATACAGTTAACAATTTAGGTAAAATCTTATTGAACAATAAAGATAGAATAGAATCATTGTCACAGTGTGGTATATACTGCCTCTCTTGTGAAGACTGTCAAGCTTCCTATGTAGGACAGACTGGTAGACGCTTTAATATTAGAGTTAAAGAACATATAAGATGTCTCAAAAGTAATAATTTTTCAGAGTTTACGAATCATTTAATTAAAAATGATCATACTTTTAATAAAAATAATAACGTAGAAGTACTACATCGTGTAAATAAAAAAGGTATTAAAATGAATAGTTTAGAATTTTTAGAAATCAATATAATCATTAACAGTAATGTAGGATTAGTAAATAACCTTTCAAAAAGGCGGCTCACCATTATTAAATTTATTCCCCTTGGGTTTTTCACATCCAGGTGCCAGTAATTGATTTGTATATAGTGTAACAGTGTTTATACCTTACCCCCCTCCACACATCCAGTAGAATGTAATGAAACCCACTCCCAAACTTTTAAGAATTAGAATCATCGTTTACCTTAGAAGTAAATAACTTTGCGATTCGTTTAGTCTGAAGATGCTTCTTAAAGAGGCGAAACGCGTCACGTTACTGATAAACCAAGTGGAATAACTTAAGTTATCAATTTTTAATTTAATTTTATATTAAAAATGAACTTCCACAAAGTTACCGCCGAATCCATAGAAAAAAGTTATCAATTTTTAATAATAAAACGAATTGAAGTTGAATTGATTGATTCAAAAGAAGGGCCTGTTGAAATATTTCATTGAAAATTCATGTGTTGTATTTTGAGAGCGAAAATTTTAAGCAAGTTAAAAATTGTTTAATGCCGCAATACTGTTTTATTATATTTTCTTAAGAAGTGACAAAAATTTACTTTGGTGGTTTCTTAATTTTTCAAATATCTTGAATGTTAATTCTACAAAAAATATATTTGTGTAACAAATGAAGAACAATTGATTATTCTTGCAGGGAGAGTATTAGAAATTGGGTTTGGGATAATTATCACGAAACTTCACCGATATCGACATATGTTACAGGATTTGTTGTAGCGCCGTACAAATCATTACTTGATTTTAAGTACACATCTGCTAAATCTTATCCAGTTGTCAATGGCTATGCAAGACCGAATGCTTTGCATCAAATAAGTTATGCTGTTAATTTAGCACCAAGAATTATAAAATATTTTGAAGATCAATTTCAAATTGATTTTCCTCTTCCTAAACTTGACATTGTCGCTGTCCCTTCTCAATATTTTGAGGCCATGGAAAATAGCGGATTAATCATCTTCAGGTGAGAAATGTTTAAGGTTGTATTAAAATATTTTAAATATATTCCTTACCAACTTGTTTTTTACAACTGAGTTACTATGAATCGTAAGCTGTGAATGTAGAGAGAGTGATTAGCTAAAAACCTTCACATATCCTATAATTGCATATTTACCATCCTGCAACAGGATGTTGAGTGGTTGAACTGCAACCAGTTTTTGGTTAAAAAGCAAGCTCTTGCAATACTCAGGAGTATATTTCGAGTATTGATTTTTTCCTAGTGCATCCGATTTTCTCTGATCAAGGAACTAATTACATCGACTAATATGTATTTTTATTTACACTTATAACATTAATATATGTTACATGTAAATTAATTATAAATGTTATTTATTCAATGTTCAGCTTTCTGAAAATAACATTTAAAAGATATTTTTTATAGAAAACTAATATAATTTAAGACATCGACTGAGGGTGCTTGATGGAATTTCAATATTAAATTTGGATTATTGAGATTTTGTACACTTCCATGTATTTTGTCACTAACTCAGTTCGAGTCCATTCGTGTGCTCGAATGCCTGAAGATGCCGAAAGGCGAAACCCGGGTCGTTAGTGACAAAATACATGGAAGTGTACAAAATCTCAATAATCCAAATTTAAAACTAATATAATTGAGGTACAGTAATTACAAACAAGATTCATTTTTAAAGCATTATTCACTCCATACTCATACAAAGGTTTCTTTTGCAAAAAATTTTATTGTAATAATTTAAATGTACATTGATTATTTTTTGTCATTGTGTTTTCAGAGAAGATTCAATATTAGTAATGCAGAACAGTACAGACAGTTTGAAGCAAACGGTGGCACTAAAGTTAGCTCATGAAATATGTCATCAGTGGTGTGGCAACCTCGTCACTCCAAAATGGTGGGACACTCTTTGGATCAAAGAGGGACCATGTACACTTGCACAATATGAAGCCATTGATAAGGTATTTTTAAAGAATAGTCAGTTTTGAAAGAAAATGAAATAGAGCTGATTGATCAACATTTTTCTCAGAATTATGAAGAAGTCAGTGGAGATTAAACGTTCCCATCTATGATGATTTGAATTCAATGAAAAAGTTAAATCCTACACAAGCCTTCGTCAATAAAATTAAAACTTAATTTTGATTGTTTTCAGAAGTTGTGTTAAAATAATTTGTGCTTGACAAATAAGTACAAGCACAAGATTATTTTATTGCATAATTTCACACTGTATAACAAAAAAAATATAATTTTAACATTGTTTTTCTTTTAAAGATAATGCCAGACTGGAACATCTTTGAACATTTTAAGAGGGATGAAACAGAGGTTGCATTTAAAACAGATTCATTGTTTTCATCACGCGCCCTTTCTGAGCCAGTAAATAAACCCAATAAGGAATTATTTGAAATCACCAAGTATCACAAAGGTCAATAATTAAACACTGCATATTCACGTTATCTATTCTATAAAACATGTGCACATGTGTCATTCTGGTTGCCATTTCTAGGTCAACTGTGTTATTTTTTTTACCATAATCATTATATAATTTACGATTCATCGAAAACCAACATATATGCATGTTAAATAATAATTAAATCGTCCCAATAAATTATATCGTACAGTCGTCATATTATATGTATTGAATGGCACGAAATGTGATGTGTGGCAGGGTAGATTTATTAGAATCTTAATTTATCGCAAAATACACACTGAATTGTTCATTAATGACAATCATTGATTACGACGAGGCTTTATAATTATACTCTTTTAAAGTAAGTAAACAACTTTATTGCTAATTTGAAATTAAAATTGATAACTCAGTTATTCCAATGGCTGTGTAACTAGATGTGACGCGTTTCGCTTCTTTAAGAAGCATCTTCAGACTAACTATATCGAACCATAACTAACTATATCACCTCCAAACAATAGTAGTTAATTTTATAATTAGTACTATCATTGTTTGGGTTTTACCCCCTCCCCACGTCCAGTAGAAGAAAACAAACCCACTCTACTCTTCATTTTTAATTAACACTCAGGCAACTGGCAGTTTCGCGCAAAACTTACATGGAATCCCGCACATTTCGCGCGGGAATCGAATTTGCGAATACATTGCGAAAAAAAATCATATCTTTATAACCATTTGAAGTAATTCCTTCAAACAAAAAAGTTTGGGAAGCATATAATGTTGTGTATGAAAATAAAGAAACACTGATTCTAAAATTAGAATAGTATAGTGAGAAAATCAAATCAATCTTTGCATTTATGTTGACTCCACTTGAAGACACAAAATAAAATAAAAATGTGAAACACATAATAATGACTAACCACATGACTTATGTAAGTTTGACAAGTTTGCCAACAAAATTAAACTCATAAATAAGTCATTTTTATTGCATCCAGGAAACCTCAAACTGTAACTTTTGTTTGAACTCACATATTATTATATGTTAGTATTTATGCATTGTAGGCTATTCGAGAGTAATTTCAATGATGCACTTACTATTTTATTCCGAATAAATTGAAAAATATTTTATAATTATAATGTATAACATATAACTGACAACACAAAAACAGTTTTTTGTTTTTTTTTTATAAACACGTAATTACAGTGCAGGTAAGAGTGCTGAAAATAAATTGCGATTACGGAGAATACGGATGTGTACTCTACAAACGATATATCCACACTGAAATATATTCACATAATAATCCGGGATACGAAACAACCTACAGTATGAGTTTTTTTTTTTTTAATTTGTGACTGGTTAAAAAAATATCACAAATAATATTCTAATGTAAAGTTTTCTGAAGCAATAAATATTATATTTCAAGGGTTATTTTCGACCGTAAATATAATAAAAACTCTACACAAAAAATCGTAGCCTTTAATCACCCCCTCTTGAATAACGTAAGGAAAAAAGTAATTCTCAAGCAGTCTGTTTCGAGTTGGCAGATTGCGATTCGTTGTGCACTGCGTAAAAACGCGCCAGCGCTGGGCCGGGTGCTAACGTAATATGATAATTTCCACGGCAGCGCGGGACCGGTTGCTTGAGTGTTAAGATGCTTCTTAAAGAAACGAAACATTTATAGTTTATTTTTATTTTAAGTAACATTTAGTATCACAGCCAGTGGAATAACTAAGTTATCAACCTTAATTTAATATTAAAACACCAAAGTTTCTGCCGAATCCATCCTAATTATCTTTATTCCTATTAACATTAAAGATACTTCATTTAATTACCCACTATTTCACATTATAAAAATATGCTAGAATTCATCGTAATTAGTCCAAAATATCGATTTCATGACTCCGCAGTTAATGTAACGGACCACTCATCTCCAAAAATACCGGCTGATGGGCCGTACAGCATGGCTTGTAATTATAGGGGGCTTTGGTATGGTCCATGGTAATATTCTCAACTTTCAGCATTAGCTAGCACCAAAATAACACAGTCGTAGATATTTGTATTTCCGGTGTCTGTGTTCGGATGTTCAAGCCTCTGTGTTAATGAAAACAATTATTATAGCTATCAACAGAAATCTGAAAACCGTATTTTGATGGTTTTGAATGAATTAAATAAAATTTCTTCTGATGAAACCAAAATTTCTCAAAGCATCCTATTTCCAAATAAATTACATATCTATTATTCAACGTAAACTGCAACTCGTATCAAGATTGCAGATTATGTTGATAATATTGATATTTTATGTGAGAAAATAAATCACTATGTGTCAATAGGTGGCACACAATTTCACACTACAAAAGTCAAAATAAATATTTGATGGTTTGCTATGGCGATGATAAAAGCTCGCGAGTTAACTAGTTGATTGCCTGATGCAACATACAGGCTTTGGCGAGTCTACTAGTTCATGGCACTCTAAAGGATAATAGTGTAAGACCATAACTTTAATTTGTTATTTACATTGCATTCATTTCAGGTGCTTCTATCATGAGGATGTTGAAAAAAAATATTGCGGAATCGTCTATGAAAGCAGGATTCAGCTCGTATTTAAAAAAGTTTTCATTCAACAATGCCGATCAAAATGATTTATGGAATTCACTGAATCCAAAAAATGATGTGGACTCTATAAATGATCAAACCGTGGATATTAAAACTGTAATGGATTCATGGACATTGCAGCCAGGATACCCTGTAGTAACATTGACAAGGGATTACGAAAAAGGAACTATAGTCATTTCTCAGGTATTGCTTGGTTTGTTTGGATGATAATGTTTATTTATTTAAGAAAATGTGGAATAATAGTTTAATGATTTGTTATCCATGTTTGGGCTACACGGTGTGATGAATAAAGTAGTAACATCCAAAACTGACATTAATTTTTTAAGTAACAATTCATAAAATTCAAATTATTTAACATATATTATGTTATAAGGACCACTGTATAGTGTTTTATTTGTATTCATTTATTTTCTCTCCCAGACTATAAATATCATCTATTTATTCACATTATTTGTATAATTTAAGACATCGACTGAGGGTGCTTGATGTAATTTCAATATCAAATTTCGATTATTGAGATTTTGTACACTTCCATGTATTTTGTCACTAACGACCCGGGTTTCGCCTTTGAGTCGTCAGTCAACTCATCAGTTCGAGTCCATTCGTGCGCTCGAATGCCTGATGATGCCGAAAGGCGAAACCGGGGTCGTTAGTGACAAAATACATGGAAGTGTACAAAATCTCAATAATCCAAATTTCACATTATTTGTATTTGGGATTTGAATTGCATTTGATGTTTTTTGTTACAGGAAAGATCCTTCTTGCGTGAAAAAAGTGATGATGAATCTCTTTGGTGGATCCCAATTACTTACTTAATTCAACCTCCAGATAATGCTACTGATAGTATATCGAGACTTTGGCTGAATGGGACACGAATTGTTTATTTGCAAAATCTTCCAATAGGAAACCTTTGGATATTGGCAAATGTCGATAATTCAGGTATTTTTTATGCAAAATGACTATTAAATAAAAAGGATTTTGATTATACAAATTTACTTGGAATATTAATCAAATTGGTACATATTTTATCTATTTCAGGATACTATAGAGTGAATTACGATAAAAAGAATTGGATAATGCTGATTGACAATTATCATGAATTACCTATTCATAACAGAGCTCAACTTCTATATGACTCATTTCAAATGGCTCGTTCTGGAAAATTGGAGGTACAAATAATTTCAAATAGTTTTTTAATCGATTTATGTTACATTTCTCTCTTTCTGGTGGACTGTAGGTGTTCTTCAAATAAATATTGTTTTCAATTTGTATCAGCTTGTGTAGCACAAAATTAAACTCTAACTGTAATCACTTTCAAAGTGTCAACTGTCAATTCATGGTGCAAAGGCTTTATATTTTAAAAATAAAACACAATTTATTTTGTTCTATTTCCACATTTTTATAATGTTCGCGAACATTATCAACTCTGTCTGTAGATTAATATAGGTTAGGGACTTATGCATATTTCTTCATACACAAAAGTAAATTTTTAAACTTGTCAGATTGTTGAAATAATCAGCTAAAAGACTATTTATTAGTAAAATACAAACTACAGAAATCCCAACATTCTTGTGCACAATGTCCAATTTCAAGAATTGTGCATTTATTAGTCAATTGTTGTTTATGTGTTTTTGTAGTATTTTAATAATTTCGCATGAATTTTGAGAATAACATTGTTGCTATTGAAACGTAGATGGCGCTTGCAAATATGCGATACTGGCAATGTTTTTAATGCACTGGCGAAAATATTTTCTCAAATTGATGTAACAAACATGTATGGTTTTTCTTCCTTTGCTTTTGGACACAGCCGATATTTTTAAAGATCTAAGCTTTAAATAATAATAAACTTAGTTGGACTTCAAAATTATTACAATGAAATCATCCTTAATTGAAAGTTTTTTATATTGTAAAAATATGATGATATGTTCGTGAACTGGTTCATGAATGTTGATGTGCTCATGTTCTTGAATGGTTTTCATGAATTTTTGTGTCACAATTTCTCATTGGATTTGCCTGACTTAGAATAGCGATGCTCCCACAAAAAAAAGGATTAAAGCTGTTAGAATCAAATTGTGCGGTAGACGCTGTCTGTACAACTGTTTTCAATTGATGGTAATATTATTAATGTGATACTAAATATTACTTGCGACTTTTGCAATACTGTTAACAATACCCTTACAATTGACAGTTTTTTTAATATATTTAATCTAGAAGCATTGTTGTGGTTGTATAAAAATATACATATACTATTACACAGCTATCAAATATCTTTTATTTAATTGAAATATTTCTAGAATGAAGGCAATAAAATGAAGTATCTTTTTTTTTCAGTATGAAATAGCCCTCTCCATAGCCAGTGAACTGTCTTCAGACATCAATTACATTCCATGGGAGGCTGTATCCCAATCGTTCCTCTATCTTAGAAATTTACTTATAAATATGCCTGCATATGGTGATTTAAGGGTATGTTGATATTCTATTTTATTGTTTCAAATATTTTTGATTGCATTTAGTTTCTTTGTTTTTAAGAATTTAAAATTGCTAGTCCTATTGTTTTTTCCAATAAATTAAGTCTCAGTTGTATTAATAGAAAAGAATTTTAAGCATCAACTTAATGTCAATTATTTGCAGTAAATTTTCTTGAATCGATGCAAATACCTTTTGGTATCCGAAAATAAATTTCCTTCATTTATTTTATGTACAAGGAAAAATATTAAATCATTTATATTGTGTTTGTATTAATGATTTTCTGTTTTGAATGTCAAAATGTATGCAATTTAATGTTCTATGTACTGGTGGAATGCATGTATTCATAGGATATAATGGCTTTGAAAAAAGACAGTATTATTTATAATGTACATAAAATCTTTTTAAAAAAACAAGAAATTGTACTCGGGAGAGAGAGCACTTTGAGAAAATAATGCTTTAAATGCGATTATCTCAGAACTTATTTTTATGACTTAATGCCTTTTGTCAGTATAACCTCGATATTAGGTAGACAACTTTTAATATAATGATACAGTAATGCTATGTTTTTTTTAGACCTTCATCCTGACAATTATGCATAGAGTATACGAATCATTCAACAATCCATTTACGATTGCAGA
This sequence comes from Himalopsyche phryganea, assembly GCA_022494535.1. Classification (NCBI taxonomy): domain Eukaryota; kingdom Metazoa; phylum Arthropoda; class Insecta; order Trichoptera; family Rhyacophilidae; genus Himalopsyche; species Himalopsyche phryganea. Next base: position 360,215 of record JAGVSL010000110.1, on the reverse strand, counting down.
GGGTAATGAAATATCCCAGGCTCATAGAATTAACATATTGAATATAGCATGCCGTTTTCAATACAACCGCTGTATAAACAGTGCCGTGCAAATATTCAGGAGATTTTTAGCGGAGCCAGAAGAAAGATATCTGTACGTTCTATTATTCATAATTATTAGTAATATTAATTTCATATCTTTAAAATCCTATTGTTTATATGAATTCACAATATGAGTTTACAATTTTTTTTTAAAGCACTCCCAAATCGATACGTGAAATTATCTACTGTACAGCAATAGAAAATGGTGGAAGAGCCGAATGGGAATTTCTATATGCAATATATAGAAAATCGTCTATTGCTGGAGAAGTTGATACAGATGAGCAGCAAAGAATAGTAAAAGCGATGGGATGCACTTCAGAGCAATGGCTATTGACAAAGTAAGAATAGAAATTCCAGTGTTGCCGATTTTATACTAATATGTGCTAGATGGCAATGCTAATTTTTGATCGGCATTTTCTTGGTTCAACTTCATGATAATAAAGTATAAATAATAGCCAATTATTTCTCGTATTTCCTCGATTGAAAGGAGAATCTATTGTAAATACACCATGAAACCTTTATTATAACATAATCATACAACGACAAAAGCATTGAAAGTGACTACATATTAACTTTCTTTTGTAGTATTGGAGTCTTAAGCTTCCTGAGTGTCCGATTATTCTGAATCATATTTATATATATCAGAATTGTTTTTTACATTATTGTTTTTTGTGCCATCAAAAACACAACTGATGCAGCATCTATTAAAAGAGTATTCCACTATTTTATATGGAATTTTCATTCAAGAAGCCGACATTCTTCACGCCGTTTTCTACTTCCAGGGACCATCACAACTGCTGCATTTGTGACAACGATTGTAAGAAGCTTATCAATTATGAGATGAGAGTTTTATAATTGAGGAAATATTGTAGTTCCACAAGAATTCTCGTGGAACTAAATACTTTGCTATATTTATATTATTAGTCGTCTCACCACCATGTGTGTAAACATGCTCAGTCTACACAAACAGTGGTTGAGTGATCAACATTGTTGGCATTGGTTGGGGTGCTCGCAAGTTCAAATCCCAGTATGGACAGTTTTACAATCGATTAATAGATTTCTGTTTGTAGGCATGTCTGTGATATCTAAAATTCTCTCACACCCATCTGATCCTAAAAGCGGGGCTTAGCGAGAGTGATAAGCTAACCATTAGTCCTCTTCTAGGCTTATCTTCCTATCCCTACTCTCTTCAAAAAAGAGTGGTCGAGCAGCTGAGTATCAAGAAATTGCGGTAGAAAAACTTCTGTTCAGATAAGAAGTTCCATTAGGAGCGGAAATGGTTAAAAAAGGGCTAAAAATGCTCATTTTCCAATTAAATTATTATGCCCAATAATTTACATGATTTTAAATTTTATTAAATTTTATTAAAATTTCTTTTTGTAGGATTAAATCTAACCTATTCCTATGAGATAGCCATATCAAGCAGTATGAATTCACAGTCAATGGTGTGGTTGTAATTTTTATGTTTTAATAATATTGTGAATTGTGATCTTCTTCCGAACAGATCTTTGGGAATGATACTGCAGCCTGATTCATACCTAACACCTGTTAATGGACTATTGCTGTTTGAGTCGGTTGCTCATAATAGCATTGGACATCATATTGCAGTCAGCTTTATCCGTGAAAAATGGAGAGATTTATTAGAATTGTAAGGGTTTCTATTTTTGTTATACTTTATTTGATAAACAGCTTACCTATTATGATGTGTACATTTAAATATGACTAAACATTAGACATGCGACATTTGCGAATAAATGGTTTCAAATGACTTAATTTTTGAATGTGTATGCAACGACCACAAAAATAACACTTTTTTTGTAATTATTCCTTCACGGGTTGTCATTCATTGTCAATAGCTGATGCATATGCTTAAACAAACATATTATATTAGAAGATAAATATGGTTTCACATTCATACATATGGTGGTGTAGAGTTAGTTAGCACAGTGACCCACCAACGAATCTTTCCAAAGTAAATCTTTTTTCTATATAGTAGCGATATATTATATCAACAATACTATTTCAATACATTGATAGTTTCGTTGCATAATTTGACTTTTATCTTTTCCGTCGCCCCATATTTGTCACCACGCGGTGCTTCCAAGATTCTTTGTCTTCTGACGAGTCATGAGTACATCTTATGGATGGTCAGTTTGTTAGCAATAATAATACATATGGTTTTTTTACTTTCAGCTATGGCATTCCGACAGTAATATACAGAATGGTACACACCACCGTCGTCTACATAAATACTCCTTACGATATGCAAGAGGTATGTGCATCTTTAATAATTTTTGTTTAATATATTTTTTAAATTTTTTTAAAACAAGTAAAAAAATAAAAACAATGTACTGATGTGCTCGATTAAATTTTTCTTTTTCAGTTGAAAAAGCTGGTTAGTGATATAAAGAAAGTGACAATGGAAGAAAGTGCTATCCTAGATCAAGCAATTGAAACTGCTGAAAATAATGTTCTTTGGATGGCCAAAAATTATCCTATTGTTAGCAACTGGATTCAAGATTTCAACCATGATTATCTTGGGGAAGAAAATTAAAAACTAAGTTAGTTTAGAAATGTGACTGAATGTTTGCATCGAGACATTATTTTTAAAACATTACACATATAGTTGTTCTCTAATGCAGATATATGATCTTGCCAATCACGGACAATGCTTTTATGGAAATTCCTGTTAATAATATATTAAATTAAAAATAAAACATAATTTGTTTTGTATTACTTTCACATTTTTATAACAATCAGGACCGCTTTCGCTCGTCGCGAATCACGCATTATCAACTGGTAAAATATAAATCATAACAAGGTTATTTATACGAAATTGAGTGTTGATAAATACAAATAAGTAAAAATAAATTGTTTTATTTTAAAAATATAATGCCTTTTCACCAAGAATTGATAGTTAACACTAAAAAGGAAATTGCTATTTTGGTAAGAAATGTTTGTAATGTTTATCTGCTTATAGCTTCTATAATATTTCTCCACTTGTCATTTATTTGAATGAATGTATTATAGATACGTTGATAATATTTGGAGAAATTAAACAATGCGCTTAATGGTAATATTAAGAATATCGTCCATGCTGTAATTTTAAGTTGTAAGATAATACACAGTTCAACAAGAGTGTGAAAAACAATGTAATTACGATTAATACTATTTTACAAATATAATTAATCTATTGTAGAAGCTCCTTCAACCGAGTTATGGACCTTAATTTTTAACATATTGCACTTTTTGACTACCTCTACCAACCAGACAATAGTATTCTCTGATCGAATAAACAAAAAGTTAAAAAGCTTGCTCTATTTACATCTTCTTTGGATATTATCATATCATTTTTATAATGTTTTTCACTGGTGATGTGTTGATAAAAGTATTTGTTTATGTTTTAGGAATAATATTCTTGAAACTAAAATTTAAAAAAAAAATGAGATTGTCAAGTTAAAATGTAGGAGGGGTACCCAATTCGCTTGTAGAAATTACTTTCAGAAGTGGAAAAAATGTTGGGATACTTTTACTTGGGATATTGTGTTTTAGAAACCTTGAGTTTATTATATGAGTATTATGGTTATTGTTTGTTTATTGATATGTATGTTTTAAAAACTCCTCTCAAAAGACTTGGAAATTATTCAATTGTTTTGCTCATAAGTTGATATGAAACGAAATAGTAGCTTTGTCGAAGCCAAGAGTGCAAATAAGAAATATAATTATAATATCCTGATGCATTATATTTAATACAAAATTATCAATGCCATTTTAGTGTTTTGGAATCAAAATTTTCTTGTAAGGGCAGGGCATATCTATGTAAATTTTGATTTGAGTGTTTGAAATGATTTAATTTACTCTTATATTGAAAAAATAAAATGAACTCACCTTTTCTTAATTATGAAACTCCTTTAAATCTGGATGGTGGTTGAGGATCATCTCCAACTTTTGACTAATGATTAAATACTGGACGATTCATAAAATATTTTAAATGAGTAGGAATAAAAAAAAAAACCATATAACAATCCGCTAATATTACTCGTTAATTTATATGTTGGTTCTGAATTTCTGCTTGCAGTCTTGTTATATCAGACTTGATAGCTTAAAGCTTTATTCACAGTATTCCGATTTTTCGATCTATTAATATACGTTTGTTACAAATAAACGGTTTTTCTCACATTTTTGTTATTACAAAAAGAATCAAATTTAATTGGTATTACTCGTCATTTTTTTAAGCATTTGTGAGCCCTTATGAGGAAATGGCAAACCAACGGTTAGGAATCGTTGGCTTAGACTGCACTTTGTATTTTTTTATAATAAAGCAAAGTACAATCACAATTCAACCCTAGGTCATTATTTTATAAAATGTTTTCTCTAATTAAAATTGTTTTATGACTTTCCGCTGCTTATGATTCAAGAGATTCAGAAAGAATGTAAGTTTTCTGAAAATTGAAAGAATTATTATTCATTTTGATGACTTAGCTTTTTTCCTTATATACGTGGGAATAATAATTAATTTTTGTATAAAGAAAAATAAAACAGGACAAGTTGATAATATAAATTGCATTTCGCCTCTTGAGCTGTGTACTTTCACTTTATTATTTAACATGTTTGTAATAGGTACTACATTAAAATAAAACAAACCTTTGTTACATTCATAAAAAACATACGTTGAAACACAATATTTAATGCGTATATTTAAATTTATTTTATATTTCCTTTTTAAATTTATTAACTTTTTTTGATATTGCTATTCTTTGAAATTTTAATGATGAATTATAAGACTGAATTTTCACCAAGATATTTGGAAACTAAATTTTAATATAAAATTTGAAATAAGACAAGTGAAATGAAAACCTGGTAAAAAATGCTAATCTAGTTTATTACTTGAGATATTTCATAAGTGGTGTTCTTAATACAAGCAAATCTCGATTGATTTTACATCTAATTGATTCCTAAAAATATCTATGAAAATTTCATGTATTAAAGTAGAGCAATGTATAAAAAACTGTGTTTTAAAATTGAAATTAATAGTGTGTTAATTGGATACCAATCTATTTTTTCTTTTTTCATGTTGTCTTTATATAGAAGATTGTTCTACATGCTTGAGATATAGACGAAATTGATACCATTCTTTCGAAATTTGTCAAGTTTTTTCTTTTCATCATATTGTAGTTCAATTTAGTCATCAAAATCTTCATATCTGACATCTGATTCTGATTCATTCTAGAAATAACTGTTTCAGTTTTTATTGTTTAATTGTTTTCCAGAATTTTTTCATTGTTGATTCTTTAATAAACGTCTCCAATATAATTTATTGTATTCTGTAAATCATAATTTTAACAATACAAATTTTGAAATATCTATGAATGTTGGAATGAAGACTGCCTGTAATTTTTGTTTCTTGGATTTTGCACATTGTTTTATTTACATAAATGTCCTACAGTCAATTATTAGACATTTTTAAACTGGAAAATAATTTCTTAGAATTAATATATGTTTTTATATCAAGCATATTTCAACTCTAACATTTAAATTCACTCACTGTTATTTTATTTTAACTCTTCATGAAGTTCCATCAAGATAATATTGGTTACTGCATTTATATACTATTATAAAAAGATTGTTTATTTGTATCAAACTTTAAAAAACATGTGTAGCTAAATAAATTAAGGACACCAATTTAAACATTAGGTATCAAACATTATATATCTTCTTTATTTACTGGAATGTTTCAATATATCTTCTACTTGTACATATGTATTTCAGTAGTCATTTTAATTTGGAAAAGAGACAAAATGGTATGCCAATCATAACATTTAACTAGTCGACGTGGGATATTACACTGGTTTGTCTTGAATTATTGGTTGGCATCACTAAACTATTTTCATTTAAAGAAATATATAGTGAAGAACTAGCCACGAAAGTATTGATTGAGTAGTCATTATTTGTTTAATTTTTAATAAAACATATAGTACTTGTCCGATTATAATTCATACTTAGTTCACTGAACTAAATACATATGAATATCACATACGAATTATTAATAATAATTGCTTTCATAAAATCAAATCTAGTGAGATATTTTAATAAATTATAGCTGTTTGTTTAGGCTTGATGCATTTTTCGTTGTCTATATAAGATTTTCATATGTTAGCTACTTAGTTACTCAAAATATTATTAATGTTACCTACTTTCATTAAAATTTAAGTATGTATTTTACAATATGTGCCATAACACATCAGTGTTTTGAGTGTCAGAAGGGTGTCATTACAAAAACACCTTTTGCGATGATCAAAAAAACAATTTATTTTCTAGTTACCCATTGAGTTATGATACTAATATTGGACTCGCAAAAACGTCTATAAATAAATCGTTTTTTCGACTATCTCCAATTTGTATTTTTATTAAGTCAATCCTTCTTTCATTAAATCCCCAATATACTGCGCCATTCTTATTCCTAGATTTTAATTAATGTAATGAGCTGCACACAAATCTATCTCTTAATGTCTGGTTCCTATGATTTATATTAAAGTAATAATTATTTTTATAAAATTATGAAAATTTGTATTATTTTATTTGTACTGAAAAATCCCATAGAATAAGCATTTATAAATAAACATTATCCTCTTTTTCTCATTGGTACATTAGTTCAGGTAATGGACACGTAAAAGTAAATCACATAAAGAATTACACTACTTCTATGGAAATTTGATACATTGGCTGCAAAGATTGCACAATCAAATTTAAAAAAATGAATAAGCTTAAAATTCGCACAAAGAAATGACAACTTTTAATTCTTTATTCCACATAAAACTGTATCAAAATACATTATGGAGAGAAGGGTGGGATATGAGACTGGGAATGGACTAGTAATTATCTAAATACTATGTATTCAGTATTGGTGGGTGGGGAGGAATGAAAACATCACAATCAATGTATCTATGGAAGTGTCCATTTGGGGATTCGAAACTGTGACCTATTAACTGAATAGGACAGACGGTATCGAACACTTAACACATGGCTACGGATTGAAGGTTTATTTTACGTAAAAATAAATAACCAGTATTTTTAACAATACATCTTTTATTTGTCAATGCATTATATTTACAAAGTATGTGGTATCATCTAACATAGTAGAAAACAACACTTATAAAAAATTATCTACTATTACATTTTAACATATTATCAGTTCATTATATTTATTCATATTATATTATATTTTTATTTCAATTCCCATAGGTACACATCTCCAGACTAGAATATATTAATAAGTAAGAACGGTAAATATGCTTTAAAACATGCTACTCTTTTTCTACCTGATAGTTAAGTAAATACCGCGAAATACGATGCAGTACTCTACGATATTTAATTGTCAACAAGGAAATACCAAAAAACCAAATATTTTAATCAAGGAAACCGATAATTTATGCAAATTATAAGTTTAGTTTGAGAAACATCGCTTTATTTCAAAGTTGTTCTATGGATCATTCTTCTACGTTAGAAGAACAAACCGTTTGACACTTTCATACTTATATTATACTAATATTTATTACCTGGCTTCGCCCGAAATAGATGCCACTTAACTAATGTTGAAATATAGTTGAAAATATCACTGTGGACCACACCTTGTGTAACATCCACAAAATATAGTCCATGATAGTTGATAATAATTTTAAAAATTGAAAATAGCATAGTTGACCTAGAAATGGCATTTGAAAATTTTACGTCGCTATTGTTAACTGTTTGTGACAGACGGACAATCAAATTGATACATGCATTTTCTACTATATAATATATAAATAGTACTTATTACCTGGCTTCTTCCGGGAAAGATTCAAACTCATTCTTTATTCAATATAATTAGTTGTATTTATCCGGTTATTGCAATACTTAGCTATATTAAATATTTTTAGTGTTTTTTTGATCACCGTTGACGAACAATGTTGAGGGATCCATCGCCCTTGACATTCCCACATGCAGCTGTCCATGCAAAAAACACTCGTCAGTCAAATCGAAGCCTGTGACTTAGAGTGATTGCCCTTGCGCCTTATTGATTGTGATTGCAAATGCAAGTCGAACAGTAAATTGCAGCCGTTTGAATGAAAACGGCAAGTCAGTCAGAATGAGGGGAATTCTTGGAATCAGGACGTGTTCAACCTCAAATGACCTAGTTAAAATGCTTGCTTCAGTGATATAAGCGTGTAAAGCCTTCACTATTAGTCTGGAACCATTTCACAGTTTCGGTGGGTTCAAATTGCGTAGTAACATAATTGGACACCCAACTTTCAGCACTAATCTATGTGGGTGAATACCACTGGGATTAAGTGAATTCAAAAATTCTACCGGATTACTTGTAGCTTCATTGTCATTTAGGCATATGTCTATTGAGAAGTATGTTCTTGCCGCAGCTGGAATTTTTTGTAGTACCGTGAAACCAATTTCTACTACTTTCGCATTTACAGGTGTTAAAATTGCGTGTTCCTAAAGCCATTTTTGGTTCTGAATATTCGATGTGATATCTGGATACACGTGATTAATAAGACTATTGAGACTATATAGTGTAGGGCAGATCTTGCAAAATTCATTGGAGAGCCTGATTACCCCATGTTCATTTGTTGCCTCTATACCTTAATTTTCATAATTTTTATTTATTTGAATAGAATTGACGATTTTAAGCACGCTTTAATTTCATCGGCCATTGTGCCTCTTCGAATAACTGATAAGAGTTTTCCGGAAATCACCAGTAAGTACAACAATCAGGCCTCCCAGGTTCTGTTCTGTTCACAGCTTCGAGTCAGGTTTGATTGACACGTATTGCAGTAACGCGTAATCGGTCATCTTCACATCGCTGTTCAGTTTCTGTAGCGATTTCATTGGTTCGTTGCTCAGCATTTTGAATTCTATCTAATTCACGTTTTTGTGATTTGTCCTCTTCAGCCCGATTTACTTGTGATTGATTTTTACGCTTTGTTGCCAGTCATCCTTGATTAAACACTTTTCTCTTTCTTTTGGGCATACTTCTTGTAATAATAGATTATTTTCTGTAAATAATTGATAATTTTCCATTCAATCTCCTACTAACTTTATGATTCACATGAAAAATTATTATTTGTGACCTCTATAATATTATAACATATTTACAGTCGCTTAGCAACATGCACCGCTATGATGATGACAACGCACCATGAGTACTTTAGTGTATTAAATCCAAAAGTATAGTTTAGAGATACAAATTAAAAAACAAACTAAAAGTTACAAATTTATCAAATTGATTTTTAAATCGGTTGCTGCGTATATAAATAATACACTAATGCACCAAAAATATTCCTACATCACATTGACACATGATCATATCATATCTTAATAATATAGAATAGTAATCAAATTTTAGTGAAGTAACTCAATTACAACGCATTTCACATTGTATTTGAGTTACTACGTTAAAGCAATAAATAAACAAAGAAATGCTGAATAAAACTGCATTATTAACTGAAAAATGATATATTTTGACATAATGCACTAAAGTACTCATGGTGCGATAATCACGGAATATTTGGTATGCAGCGGTTGCTAGGCAATCTTCCTCGGCGTTTGTTGTTTTTTTTATTCGGCATTGTAAACGTCAAAAATATCGCGTTTTCAGTTTTAGGTTAAAAATTAAATGTTGAGAGTTGAAAGTTAAAAATTGCACAGTTGGACTAATAATTGCAGCTTGAACGACATGTGAAAATTTCATGTCGCTAATGTACGCCGCTTGGGAGGAGTTGTTGTGACCGACAGACATACAGATTTCTACACGTATTTTGTGCTATATAGTAGAGGATGTTGCATAAATTATTAGTTTCCCTGATTCCCATGCATTATAATTTGGTATTTAGGAAATTTTCGGGTAGAAAAAATTTACCATAAGAACATGTTAAATGTTCATTGCAATACGCTGTTCTGATACAGTAAGAAGTATACAATTGATCTATGTAATAAATACAAAATGGAAATGTAAGTAATACTCAATTCTAGAAACAAATTAGCAGCTACGTCTTAATGCTAGCCTAGTATTTTTGACATTTATTGTGAAACCAAAGTTTGGATCACCGAGTTTCAAATAGTATCAATATGGAAATTAAATGCACATCACCTTATCGTAATAATTATTATGATTTTCAAGAAATCACTGAGAAAAAATGAAAGCCGAGGTAAAATAATCACTTCTTTATCACTAACATGAATATTCCGATAAATATTATGTTTTACTGCAAAAATACTTGCAGTGTGTGCGTATATCTTAAATCTAAACATTTTATGAGCAAATATTATGAATGTTCAAGGATGATCAAATATATACGTTGTCACAGTGTCGCACCGATCTATCATTCTTCCGTATTGAATCTTGCTCCTGGTAATTCCTAAAGTTGACGCACAAAGACAAAGTTGTATCTATTTTTCAAAATATTACAAATCTTCATGTAAATCTGCCTATGGCAATTACTCTGATATGAAAATGACCCATGCTTATGTAACATTCATATAAACATAATTATTTAGAACTATATCAATAAGACCATTAACACTATACCGACCGGTGAGTAGAGCCTTATAACGATGACTTAGTACCGGGTATTTTTGTGCAATCGGGGTCCCGGTTGATAAAAGTTGGTACATACTAGGGCTTCCAATTCGATCAATTAGTCAACTCGTAATCCCAGGATTGACACAATACCAATACCGGGATTTCTGGATTCGCTTTAAAATAGTAAAAGATAAATTATATTAAAATGCAAATTCTTATCTGATGAACTATAAAATGTAAAATGCAAATTATTATCTGATGAACTATACAATTCCGGCGGCCGAGTAACCATCTTCGATTCATATATAATATTACAATAATAAATGTAGTGCTCTCCCTTTAGCTGCTGTATAAAGAAACAGACAATTTTTTGCATTACCACTATTCTATTTTTAGATGCCCATCTGGAATTGGATGTCCTAGTACATACGTAACGCCAATTTCCTTAGAGGGTATCATTTTATTTACGCAGCTCCCTTGAAAAGGATAGATTGGGAATCCACTGTAATATTATGTTGGCAGTCGATAATAATTACTTTTCACTTCCACATATATATCAGTCTACAATTATTATAAAAAAATGAGTGTTTTAAATTAAATTGGAAAAACATTGGCATCGATTCTTCTTATAATAACTTTATTTGGGCAAACTCCAATTGAGCTACCAAATAACTGATAAATGGAATTTTGCTATTTAAACACGTAACTACGGCCAATCTTCAGAGGTATCATGAACACTATGCCAAAGCAGTCCCGTGCCCACAGGAGGATGAGCAGATGGCAAAATTACATGAAAGAATAATGATCTTCCGCCTACTAAACCTAAAAAAAGTCTCCAGTTCTTTTTTACACCAAAGTCAAAAGGATTTTTAAATCCTTTACCAATTCTTTTAAATTCCACCTGGTTAATGTGTGACTCAATACTGGTTTCACCTTTGGAAATAAGCTTTCCATGCCAAACTGCCAAACAACCGAGTGCAAAGAACACGGCCACATTTATTATAGCCATAAATATAACAGCCCTTTTCATCATGGGATTGGCTGCTATTTTTTGTGCAGCAGTTATTTTTGGAACAGGTAGTTTGTGTTCTCTCGGTAATATGACTGAATCGTACTCAGGCAGCCCCAAAACAGGAACAAGCGCGCCAGTATTATTTACTTGGACGGGATGTCCTATCAAAGCCGGTTCATTGTCTGAAGGTATTGCTGTCGTGTCGCCAACCCATAATACAACATATCCAATGTCTATCCCGGCAACAATGATGAACAGTACGCCCAATAAAGTGTACACCATGTAGAGATAAAAGTGGCGACGATTATAATGACCCACACAGTTGTTCAGCCAAGGACAGTGGTGATCCATGCATAGGATGCATTTGTTACAAACAGAGCAGTGGTGTGAGCGAGGCGGCTTGGGAGAAATACATTTCCGACAAATACTGGCAGCTTCCGTAATGAGTGATGCCTGTAATAGAAAACAAACGATTGTCTTTAACACTATTTGAATACAGTTTCTTATTACTGACTTTTTTATTATTTTCAATATGCAAAAAGTATAATGCAAACTGCACAGTTGTTATTTACGGAATGGAGATAATTGCCTTCTTTTCAATATGAACTGGCTTCAATATGAAATATATTTTTCAATATGAAATATATTTCAATATGAAATATCTCTGTATGATACAACAAAAATTGTGTTCTGGACGTGTGTTGGGAATTCATTTAATATATTTTTTTTTTGCACATTTGTCAATTATGTCTTTTGCCATTTATGATGTTTCTGTACATTTGACGAAAAGGAAGGAAAGTTATTAATTAATGCATTAATATTTACATCTGGAGGATGACCAGGCGGTGTGACGACTGCTTTATAATAGTGGAATGTGACATTTAAGAGCAACCAGTGTCCAATTATCAGAAGAGCCACTGTAATAGGTTGACTCCTCTCCCACCAGTAAGGTAATCCAAGCCAATAAGCTATTGATACAACAGCCATGGTAAGTATAATAACGGCAACTACAAACACCTGTCAATCAGAAAAAAAACAGATATGTAAATATAATTAAAAAAATTCTGTTATAGTGCTTTGAATGCTAGTCGTTTTCGCGCGAAATCATTTAAAGTTAAGCGATCTGTTAAAATGGTCACTATAGCTAAAACTAGACCAATTTCAATATTAAAAAATGGAGAATTATTTGAATTATATATTAGATATTCCAAATACATCAAGCAACAAACTGTATTCATCAAATTCTTGCTAAAATAAATCGAAGAAAAATAAGAAGCTAAAAATTATCTATGACTGCTATGCTGGTCAGATTTCATACACCGCTGGCAGACACACACAAGTGTGTGCATAGCCAAATCAGTATTTGGAATATACAGGGCTGACGACGCATACTGGCAGTTGAAAGGTATAATCACTAAAAAAACATTTGTCACCATTGAAAGGATGAGATGATAAAGAAAAAATTTCAATGAACAGTTTTCATTGTAATTCTCATATTCTGATGTAACATGTATAACACACCTTCTTCCATTAAGGAAACATATATTATTATACAAAGCTGAATATTATCAATCATTTAATGTTGAAAAACCTGAAAACGGTTATAAATTTAATGAGATATCATCAAAAAACATGCATGACGATCAATGTTTTTTAATATGTATGACTTAATTTTACTAACCTTGCCTAGAGCACCTGCGAAATTGTCGACAAACCAAAATAGTGGTTCCATTACGACATCGGTTGCATAGTTTGCACTCATATGGTGGTTGTATGTCAATGAATTAAGAGTCAATTTAAAATCATGGCGGATCTGCTGGAGTTTTCGCCTAGAATGATAAACATAAGTAAATAAATAAAGAGCTTTTGCGAATTGTTAGTAAAAAATCTGCTGAATATCTTGTTCTCAATTAATTTACAATTATCAATTCGTTTTTATGTGCTATATATATCAAATAATGTATTTTTACATAAATAATTTCGTGATTCTACAAAAATATTAAATTTGAAATTTGCCAGTATTATAAAAATATAGTACATATTTTTCAAGAAATTATATTTATATATAAAAATTTCCTGCCTGCGGCGCAACCTTTTACATCGCCATGACTAAAAAATTTGGAGAAAAAGTGGGGGGAGGGCGGCAAACCCAATGACCGCCCCAGGCGGCACAACCTCTGGCTAAGACACTGAATGAGACTATTATTGAAAAGAGAAAAATTTTTTGGATTCGCTCAAACAAAAAATCGGCAATACTTTTGTCCACTCAACTTAGGTAAAATAAAATTTGGATTATTGAGATTTTGTACACTTCCATGTATTTTGTCACTAACGATCCGGGTTTCGCCTTTTGGCATCTTCAGGCATCTTCAGGCATTCGAGTACACGACTGGACTCGAACTGACGATGTCTTAAATTAGGTAAAATAATTTTTAGTAGTGAAGTTAAGTTAATTTTTTTAGTTGCAATTTTACAAATGATTTTTTTCCAATTTGTAAGTGTCCCATTACTTTGATAGGGTTAAATAGTTTAATTGGCTTTTATTAAAAAATATATGAGCCACTATTTCAAATTCATCAAATAAAAATAAATTAATAAATTGTATGTTTTGTTTATGAAATTTACTTTTGGCTTTCAGTGTGCCGTGAAATATTTTTGAGTACTTAGATGTGCCGTGGAGAGAGTCATAGAGAGCCTCCTTTGCCGGTGTGACTCATCGAGTTTGCAACTATGAATGAGCTCGCCGTTGGCGGTACAATCTTCCCCCACAGAGACATCCACAAATACACGTGGACTTCTCCTGATGGTTGCACAAAAGCACAAATTGACCACTTTCTCTAGAGCGCGACTCACCGAAGGGAACTTCTCGATGTTCGAACCTATAGGGATGCTGACATATACAGCGATCATGAGCTGCTTGTCGGCAAAATCCGTCTCAGACTTAGACGTACAGTACGGCCCCCGACTCGAAAGAGGATCGACGTCGAGAGACTGTAATTTCCTCGAATTCATCTGAATTTCGACGTCGCTGTGAGAAAGAACGTCACCAACTGTGTGCATGACGGGGAAAACCATCGAATCGGAATGGTCCAGCATCAAAGATGCATTTGCGTTAGCCGCTCATGAGGTGTTAGGAGTCAGGAGGAGTGGGTAGCCAAAGTGGATGTCCGACGACACGTGGGAGAAAATTGAAGAAAGAGCGAGGCGTAAAGCACTGAGGGACAGTGAGACAGACCCAGACCGGATCGAGGATCGCCGGACAGACTATCGGTACCAAGATAAGATAGTAAAAAAATCTGTGCGACTCGATAAACGCCGATTCATGGACAACTAGATTGAAGCAGCAGAGGCGGCAGCGTGCCGAAATGATACAAGAAAATTATATAGAATCACGCGTGAAATTTGCGGTAGACGACCGCCGACCCCCGGGCCCATCTGTAGTCCCAGCGGGGCAATAGAGTCAAGCGTGGAGCGTGTTAAAAAGATTTAGAGAGATCATTTCTGCGGGTTGCTAAATCGTTCTCCTCCCTCGGACCCCTTTGACATACCCAGCGAATCCACACTTGTAGATATTCCCCGACCGCCAAACATTTCCGACCATGCACCGACGCACGCTGAGATCACCTCAGCTGTGCAGCGGTTAAAGAATGGGAAGGCGCCGGGCGTGGACGGTATACACCCAGAGTTTTTCAAGTACGGCCTGGAGGCACTCTTGCAGCCCTTGCACCTACTTCTCAGTAAGGTGTAGGAGCAGGAGCGCTGTCCGAGGGACTGGGTAACCGGTGAGGTCATCACAATTCACAAAAAAGGTGACCCACTCTGCTGCGACAATTACCGGGGCATAACTCTGCTCAGCGTGCCAAGGTTTTGGCGCAGATAGTTTTGGCAAGAATAAGGATTCCTGTAATGTGTACCCTCAGGGAAAACCAGGCCGGTTTCTTACCTGGCCGATCCTGGGCGGACCAAATTCATAATCTCAGATGCCTTCTCTAGCTCGCTGGCGTGTTGCTTTGTTGATTACGAGAAGGCCTTTGATAGTCCGCACCAGCCTTCCCTATGGGACATATTAAAACTGTACGGAATCCCAACCAAGATTATCGCCATCATCAAGTGCATGCACGAGGGCAGTGAATGCTGTGTTAGAATCGGCGACGTATAGACAGAATGGTTTGGGGTCTCAACCGGGGTCAGACAGGGCTGTGTTCTGGCTCCGTTCCTCTTCATAATAATCTTCGACTTCATCCTCGAGTATGCTGACGATGCTGTCATATTTGACAAATCTGTCGAAGGTATTCAGGAAACAATGGACAGGCTGCAGAGCAACTCGTATCGCATTGGCCTCAAAGCCAATGCGAGTAAAACCAATGTGCTCTGCAACAGTTTCTGTCCAGACCCAGACTACCCTCTGATGAGCGCGGGGCAAGACATCGAGAGAGTCGACGGCTTCAGGTACTTGGGGGTACACATCACGGGAGATGGCAACCCACTGAAAGAGCCCGCAATTCGAACAGGGATAACAGGAGCAACCTTTAACTCAATGCGGAAAGTCTGGGACTCACGGTTGTATTCGGTCAGAACCAAGTGCCACTTATTCAACGCATGCATCCTGACGGTGTTGATTTTGTGGTTGCGAGTCATGGCACCTCACCAAGGCACAGCGTAACCGTATACTGTACTTTGAAAACAGATGTTTGCGGCGAATACTAGGGGTACGGTGGTTTGATTTTGTCAGGAACTCGGAGGTAAGAGAGTGGACGGACCAGCCTCTTATTACGTCCAAAATAAAAAAGCGACGATAGACCTGGCTTGGACACGTGCTGCGGATGCCCCAGGGGAGCCTGAATCCTGCCTGTCTCTTTTACCTACCAGATGGATTCCGTCGCCCTGGAAGGTTGCTGATGACCATCTATAGGATGTATTCGGCGGAGATATGGGACGCTGGGATGACCTGGGAGGAAGCGAGGAGACTGGCGGGCGACAGAGAAGCTTGGAGGAACCGCGTGATGGCCATATGCCATAAAAAATCTAGTCTTTAAAATAATAATATTTTTGTATTTATTATTTATATAAAAATACAAAATTATTGATGTACAATCCATTAATATATTGTACATTAAAATTGTAAATTAATTTAGGACAAGATATTCAACAGGTTTTACTAACACAACATTAACTTACATCAATTATAAGCAAAAAAAATATAACAAAATTATTTTTCCCTGCTTTGCTCTCAGCACTTTTCGTCAGCAAGATTATCAAAATCTATTTTATCTGCCAGTCTGTTTTCTATTGAAAAATTTGCAAGATTTTTTTAATCGCAAATTGCTCACTGTCAATGTTAAAGAGTTTTTTTATTAAATTCAACCACAAAATGATAATTAAGCATCATCGACATGAGCATACTTTATTGACATGGGATTATTTTACGGAATTTTCTGTTCAAAAATGCTGCCTCCAAGAGTATATTTTGTCAATGAGTAAAATAAATATTCAATGAATTTTTATTGATATTTCACGATATGAAGTTTTATTTATTTGTTATGGTATGAAAATTCTATTTCAATTACAAAATTTTGGCGGCTCCCCTGGCGAGTGTCCGCGCCTCCCCGGTTGGAAACCACTGGCTTAAGCAATAAACTTACCGGAAAACTCTTGGACATAACATTAATCTCCATCTTATGAGGACCATTCTGTAACTGCTATCACTTCATCAACTTTGGAAACAATTTAGCTGGAATGAAAATAAATATAATGATGTAGTATATATAATTTTGTCTATTCATATATGTGTCTATAATGCATTAAAACATTTATTTTTGTATTATATTTATTTTTTTAAAAGTTCACTTATAGCATACAAATGAAGTGTGGAACAGAAGCGAATTTCTGAATCAATATCAACACAAGCGCACGTAAAAACAGCAGAAGCAACAATTTCAATTCATTATATGTTAGCAAAACGCAAATTGTTCGTATGCAACTATGAAAACATTGAGAAAAACGATATATGGACACATGTTAAGACAGACACTGAGCAACATAATAATTTGGATAATAAATTCAAAGAAGAAGACTTAATATGCATTTTGGGAAAATTACAATTTAAACAGTTAAACCACCATCAGCAGAAAGCGACGATAAAACTTTGAATTCTACACAATTGAAAATTTTGACGTTTTAATATAGTGACATATGATTGTCTATGGTAGCGTTGCCAGGCGAATTAAATAAAGCAATTATTGTTCAGATTTCCAAACGGTTAGTAGGTAGGTATAATTAGTTATCAAAATCATTTTCAAAGACGCAATCCAAGAAATAAAAATTTATATCATTAAAATGTATTATGCTTTTGATCACTAAATAGGCAATTCATTTTTCCTCAAATAACATTCCTTTTCTCTATTAACAAGTATGCCGTATCACTAAACAGTTAATCCGTTACAATTTAAGATACCTACAATGTAGTACCTAATAAAAGAACAATAAAAAATAACACAATACTTTTACCGTATGAAAACAATTGAAAAATTGTTAAATTGGTCTTTCTGTGCTGTTCTATGACTAAACAGAACAGGAAAAAACAGAACAATTTTAAAATAATATTTTTGTCGTATCTATTTAATATTTATTGAACATATAAGAAATAAATAATATATTTATTAATTTATATAATATTTACTAATCTATAAAAACAAAAAGTATAATAAACTCAAATATGCAATTAGAATGTGTTTATTGTCGAAATTAAACACAAATATTTGCAAATGGCCGTTTATTTCATAGAATACACGACATTTTTTAAAAAAATATTTTTAAATTTCTTTGAAAAAAAATATTTGATTTGCCAAAAATTTTGAAAATCGGAAAATCATACTTGATAAACTCGATGAGAAGTCAGTTATGTCTATAATCATAAAATATTATCTTCAAATTGTTCTGTTTAGTCCGGTTACCATATTTTATGTGCAACCTCCGGGTCTGATTTAAATAATTTGTCGACAGGTTTTCGCACTGCGAAACTTGGCCGTTGCTTAGGTCCGTAATGAGGCCTAATGAATCCAAGAACATTCGAACAGCAAACGGACTAATATGTGTTTATACAGACGAAGATAAATGGCCATGTTTGTCTTATTATTATGATACTCTTATTACTATAACCCAGGGAAGTCATTTCGGCTTTTTTCAGGAGGGGAGATGGATATAAGTTTCAAACTTGTAATTTTTTATTTTAATCTAATATTTGTGATCTTTACCATGGGTGTTTGTAATGTTTTTTCTCTTCGAGTTTGTCATGATTTCAAAAAAATCGAAATATCTGCGCCTTTACTTTTATTAGCTGTAATGCCATATTTGGTCTGTTTCGTTTTATATTTATTGTTTATAGAATAATACACGCCTACGCCGATTTAACTATCTGGTGTTTACTCCAATTAAATATTTATCTCTTTTAGTCCGTGGCTGTACTAATTAAGGGCCCATGGGCCATGTCCGTCATAACGCCTATGACGGCATTATACTTTGACATAAAATTGCCAAATTACTTGCTAATGCGGATAGTGTGATACTAAAATTTTACGCTGTCCGTTATCAAGTTGTGTATATGACCTACGTCAATAAGTATTACGCCTTACTAAATGTGGTAAGTGTAGGGTGGCCAGATTTAGGATACACGAACATGGGACATTTTCATCGGGAAGATATTTCCTCATTTTTTAATAAAACAGCACATTTCGGAAATCAAATATGTTTTATTGAACCTTTAGCATTTATTATAATCTCTTCGTTGTTTCTTATTAGAGAATATCCCAACTGAAATTACTATAGTTATATATCTTTCTGCATTGTGATAATATTGAGTCTATTTCGCAAACCATTTTCTTTTGCTTTTCCAAAATACTACTATCCTAAATGATTTTTAGATAGAAAGAAATCTTCCGATTATCCGTGCATGGATTTAATTTTTAAAAATCGCTCGTTTTTGAAAACATGAAGCTGGTTTTCATGTTTACGCGTCTTACAAGTGCACGTGTTCGAGTTTTAATATGTTTGAAGCGGGTGGTGGGAGTGTCTGGAGATCAGTTGAACTGGTTTCAATCGCTTGGTCGCATTGTTTCTCCGGTAGGACAGTTGGAAATTTATACGAAGGATTTTTACAATTGGAAGATTCGCAACTCGATTAAATACATATTTTTTTAAAAAATAAAACACAATTTGTTTGTACTACGTCTACGTGTTTATAGTGATCAAGACCGGTTTCACTCATGAGGATAAAAATACAATCAAAACAGGGCTCCTGATCATTATAAACATGTGGAAGTAGTACAAACAAATTGTGTTTTATTTTGAAAATATAATGCCTTTCCTCCAAGAATTGACAGTTAGCACCTTAAAAGAAAATATATAATGCCGATGAGACAGGCTTATATTGGAAGTGTTTGCCTACGAAGACATTTCTAATAGTCTATAGAAACATCCACTCCAGATCATAATTCATGTAAAGAACGTATCACCTTGTGCTGCGGCAACGCATCTGGAACACACAGAATGAAAATGTTGGTGATTTAAAAACGAAAAAACCAAGATCATTCAAGAGGACAGAAATAATAAATCTTCCTGTGGATTATTACAACCAGAAAAGAGCATGGATGGATAGAAGGATCTTTGAAGATTGGTTAAAAACTCAATGGGTTCCAGAAGTAAGGGGTTGCCGTAGAAAGCAGTGCTGTTATTAGATAATGCTCATTTTCATTCAATTGAAAACGGACGACAGCCTTATGGTTGCAAAATTTTTACCACCTAATGTTACATCTTTAGTTCAACCCATGTATCAAGGGGCTATATCATTAATTAAACGACATTACCATAATCCTTATTAAAAGCCTTTGTAACAAAGATGACGAATCCATTAAATTCTTGAAAAAAATAAGAATACTGGATGCGATGCATGAAGTGACTCAATCTTGGTACAAAATAAATCCAATGATAACTGTTCGATCGCGGAGGAAAATTCTACCAAATGTAGAAAGTGATTTTTTGGATTCTATCGAGCCTGAGAGAGGAGAGATATCTGAAATATATGTGCTAATGCAAACATACATGGCTTTGAAAATGTTGATAGAGAAAATTTTGGGGAACGGTTAGAATATGATTCACGCGATCCAGGTTTTCAAATAATCAGTGACGCGGATATTATTTCCAATCTCATTCAACCAGAAGAAGAAAAGAATGAGGAAGAAAAAAATACCAATCGCATGAGCTGACTTCTGTTGACACTTTATTTAAGTACATCGATTAATGGGAAATCGAATATAACGATATAATAGCTCTTAGGAAAATTCAAACTGACATTAGGAAATCATTAAAGATTCCTACAAACAAACCAAAATCACAGATTTTCTTGATGAATAATGAGTATTAAACATGTTAAAATAATTGTCTGCTTTGGAAATGTAGTATTTTAATAATAAAACACCATATTTCAGATTATCCGTGTTTTTGGTTTATCCATGTCGCCTCTCCCACCATTAGGAGTCTACTGTAATAGACTTTGTAGTCGTATAGATTGCAACACACACATTTACTACTTCAGTGTTACAAGGTTCATAAAATGTTCTCAAATGTGTTATGAATGTAGTTTTTTATCGATAATTACTTTGATACGGGACATTTTATCGAAACTGTGGGACAAAATGTTAGAAAACGGAACATGTCTCGTAAATACGGAACGTCTGGCTACCCTAAGTAGGTGGCTTAATACTAAACACATGAGAATAGGATAAAATGTCAAAGTATTTTATCCTATACTAATGGAGTTCTACCAAGTAAATGTCAATTCAATCAATAAATACATGAGGGGTATTTGAAAATATTATATTTTCCATCAAATGTTTTTGGTAACAACTACATAAATTTCAGTTTGCATAGCAAGAGAAAATATAATTCTATAGATACACATATGTAGCTATATAAACGATAAACAAAAAAACACACACACACATGGATCGAAATGAAAATTTTCTCAAGCCGGAACACTACAAAATTGAAAAAAATATCGACATTTTTTATTAATTGTAATTATAATATTTTTTCACAATTTACGCACCGGAAAGGAATTTTTATTTCTTTAGGAAACGTTTCTTAGATATACCTACTATTTATGCCATTAATAAAAGATGTCCACTGCTCATTGAACCTCTTCATCGCCAGCTCCATCTCAGGTTTGTCCATCGAACTGAATTTTATAGAATTTAAAGCAAGCTGTTTCAACAGACGAATGTCTGAAGTTTTGCTAGCCAAGCCAACAAAAGCTTCATACATATCATGAGATAACGGTAAAGCTCCCCACAGTCCCGGATCGTCACTCGATATTACAACTGGATAATTTTCGGCAATCATGATTGATGCAGGATGATTTCTCATATCCTCGACTAACATAAGAATTTGGTTTGATAAGGGGTTCACTTCAATCGCTATCTGGTTTTCTTTTACAATGTTAGCGATTAATGGATGTTTGAGCAAGCCATAAGCGTGGCCTAACCGTTTTGCGTTTAAAAGTATAGCATCCATGAGATTAAAATCAGTATCTGTCCCAAACCAATTGGTTTCAGCGGCATGATAGAACACTGTTGTATCCTTGGGAATGTCTAGTAGTTCCGGAATAAAATCTTTCAACGGTTTTCCAATGTCTTCTTGACCTACTAGATCAAATCCTGCAACAAAGTCACCCAATTCGAATTTGAGAGTTTTCAATGTTTTAACATACTCACGAACTTCTTGAGATAACACATTTCTTACAGGTGCATAAATGATTCGAGCTCCCATGAAATCTGGATAATCTTTCTTGAAGAGATCGCTGGCAGCTTTATATGCTTTCGCACAATCAAGAGATGAATATGTTTTCCCATTCAAATCGTATAATTCTGGTAGAGTTGTGCGGAGTTCAACATATAATATGCCGTCTTCTCGATACTGTCTGAGGGCTTCATAAAAATAATCTTTCCAAACCGGTTCGAATGTTAGTAGAGAAAAAACTCTCCCAAAAATGTAACCAAACTTATTCCACACTTCATTTATATTAGGATACTCGGATTTCGGATTATCCACTTCTAAGGTGAAAAGTTTAGCTAATTTTGCGTCAAACTCTGTCACATTTTGCGCACTTTTTCGTAGATCACTTAGAAGTTGCCAATCGGCAGTCGGCCGCACAGCGCTGAATTTAAATTCAATATCTATCTCCGTTTTTTGAAGGATATACAAATTATCTCTATAAGTGATATTTTTAATGATATAATTACTTCCAATGAGAGCCGTGTCATGGACGTGGAGAGCAGCACCTTTGGGCATCTTTTTAATGATTTTGAATACGGAAGACTCTTCAATTTTTGATTTTCTCACAAAAAAGTGATTAGCAGGATTGAAGTTATCAGGGTTAGCGAAACCGTCTGCAATCTCCTCATATTTTGCATCCATTAGAATTACATTTGCACGTATTTCATCATCTGAAAGGACAAGATTTCCACCTAGTGCCAAGCTAGTTTCTTGGGCGATCATATCATTGCGTGTTTTATTGTACTCTTCTAATGTAAGCGATTCCACTGTTTGGAGCATGCTGCCAACTGTGAGAAAGAATATTAGAAACCGATAAATTATGACGTGCGGTTTCGCGGAGTCTATTTTTACGACTGACATGGTGACTGATTGACAGCACCGTTACTATATCAATTCATATCTTTTCCACAGACTATATATATAATGCTCATATCAATTAATCTTCAGATTTATCAAAAACGTTTGATAGTGAATATTATATTCATACATATTGATCTTTGTAATGTTTATTATGAATTTATAGAACAGAACAAAAGTTATGTGTGGAAATATTATATTAATATAAACTCAATATTTACTAGTAACTGTAGTATATATTCAAAAAACACTTTTTTCAATAATTTTTAAAATAAAAATTTCTCAGCCACACCAATTTTACTCGCCTCTACGGTAGGAATTCTACCTATTCGAATATATTCGAATAGTTTCTGATGTAAATTCGATTTTAATAATTAATAACATAATATTATATTTACAAAATTAATAATTTAATACCACATTCAAATTTGTAAGAAAATGATCTCATTTCTAATTAATATCACATTTATTCAAATTTTGAATCACTGCTAATGATATAACATTTTCTTAAGGATGAGATACGTAGATCTTAAAATAATTTACTATCAAATCTTTTCCCACTTCTTTCGAGTCCCAGATAGAGACAGTATAAATAGGCATTCCAGTACCGTTAAATTGTTTTACAATATTTAAAATTTGCAGCTGCGTCGGATTATTCGACGGTAATTTTTCACTGAAATTACAGCATGCTTAAAGGATTTTTTCAGCCCTGAGTCATTCCTCAAACTTAAGTATTAAGATTTATGATAAGATACTGAGAGCGTCCGAGTTGGGTGAAGACAAAAAAATCACTATTTAATATTTTTCTTCAAATCTGGATAAATTATGATGTGATCTTTCGTCATTTTTGTAAAATGTTCATTAAAAAGTATTACAAATATTTGGCTAAATATCTGAATATTGAACGGTTAAAAGAGGCCGAATATATTCGAATATTCAAGTGGAAGTCTCTACCCTACAGGTTGTCAGACAGTGTTACGTGGGTCAGTTAGTGAGCAAAGCTTGTAATTTTAAAAATACTGGAAATGCAACTATTGAGTGTCTGACAGATAAACAATACATACCAGTAGGCGGTTATTGGGATAATGTAATTAATAATGCCTAATCAATTGAGATGTTCTCAAAATTCTAGTTTGGTAGATTTGATCACCTAGAAGAATGTTGGTAAAAATCATTTAGCATTTTTTCTCATTAATGGATGCTACTCTCTCAGAATCAGAAGCTTTTCATTGATCTTTAACGTAAATTGTAATTAAATATTATATGGAAATCATGAGAAATATTTATTTTCACCAAAATTAATTCTGTCAATTGTTATTGGGTTTTATCTGATTCTCCCGGAATTGATATCGTTCCTGTTCAAGGGAAAATTGTGTTAAATTGTGAAAAAGTTATTTATACTGATACTGTTCCCTTTTTAAGTTCTTTTACTATCTGGTGAAATACACACGTTTATTGAAATTGAAAAGGAAAATAGTACATTTAAGATTAATAATAAATTCTCGTAGAACTGAATACTTTGTTATTTTTACCCTATTATTATGGAGTTCAATTCAATCAATAATACAATCACAATTCAAATCACTAACAAGATTTATATAATTATAAATTGTAAAATCCACATTCTCAATTAGTGTTTGAGCTAAGAGCAACAAATATGTGTTTTTTTTTTGAAAATTTTAATTGTTGAAATTTTGTATATTTATATGTATTTAGTCACTAACGACCCGGATTTCACCATTCGGCATTTTCGGCCATTCGAATACTCGAATGAAATGGAACTGACAGTTAGTAAATAGTTTATATATGAGATAAATTAAGAAAAAATATTATCACTAAGCCTAGGATCTATATTGAACTTCAATTCATTGTAAAACTTACTTGATATTAATGACTTTTAACCTTAATTGGGACAATAATCGCATAAACAATTACAAACTCTAGGACTTGCTTAGGCAGCTGCAGGAACGATGAACACTGACTTTAAATTGGCGGGTTGTTTTAGGGTGAATATCAGATAAGTATTATTATGGGAATTTCATTATTTCAATTGCTGGGGTTAGTGAAATCAAAGAACAACTCAAATTTAATATTGAAATTCCATCACGCACCCTCAGTCGACATCTTAAATATGATTTATACTTATATAAAAAGGCAACACTTTTCTACAAATTTAATAATCGTTTTATACTAAAACGTAAGTACGTATCATGAATGGAATATTTTTTTACATTACGTGAAATCCATAAATTTAAATATAATAAAATTCTTGTCATTTATATACGAAGACGAGGGCTTATCTTATCGATCACTTTTAAGCCGGTTTTAATTAATAATTTCTTAGCAACAACTACTAAATCTATACATATATTACACAATAATTACTGAGAAATAATTAGGTGTAACAACAAATAAATGATAACTAAATATCCGACTAATTTTTGATTGATTATGATTGATAAATTAAATCTTATTATAATCTGTTAGAAACAATTAATCGATATATTTGACATTTATGTAACAATAATTTATGAATGGAAATAAATTATATAATACATAATAAAATGTACATGTACAAATAACCTTGAATAATACGAATTACTGTAATTATAAAGAGGTCTTCCATAAACGACTTCCAGAAATTTTAAGAAATTTTATGATCATCTCCCAAGCCCCATGTGTCACGAAATATTTCATTCCATGTATTAATTACTATCCCTCAAAAAAAACTGTTATTAAGTAATTATTCTAACTTACTTTCGAAGTATTGTCTGAGAAGAAAGGAGTTATTTTTTACTTTTAAGGTGTTAACTGTCAATTCTTGGTGGAAAGACATTATATTTAAAAAAAAATAAAAAACAATTCATTTGTACTACTTCCACATATTTATAATGATCAGGACCGGTTTCGCTCATCACGAGCATTATCAACTGATGATAATGCTCGTGATGAGCGAAACCGGTCCTGATCTGATATAAATAACAAACGAATTGTGTTTTATTTTTTGAGTTATTTTTTGACGTCTCATTGTGGTGTAACAACCCGCCACCCTAAATAGATACGAAAAAATGCAGGAAATAGAAAAAACTTTTTTTAACCTTCAAAAGTAATTAAATAATTCAAAAAATACAGCTTGGTGCTTAAAGTATTAAGTATTTTCTATGCCCCGAAAAATGACCCAGCTGTTTGCAAATTACGCAATCGATATACGAAATAAGTAATAGGATAAAATAACAAAGTATTTAGTTCTACAAAATGTTATAGAACTAAATAATTTATTATGTTATCCTATTATAATGGAGTTCTACCAAGTAAATGCCAATTCAATCAATACGATATGGAAGTTCCCAAATATTGTTTGAAGTAACATTTCTTAAAGAGTTACTTATCGCTTCCTATCTTTATCAGTAGCGGCCAAAATCGATATATATTTTCTATTATCTATATTCCCTATATTATCTATATAAAGAATGGTCAATTTATTTTTCTAATTTACATCATTTGGCCGAGACTTGCTCTGTCGTCTTTAAAATGAGATCCAATCATTTTTCGTATGTTTGAAAGTTACATCAATTGGCCATAACACCGTCGATATGTAGAAATCGGTTTGCCATTCTGTATCTCTGTCGGTCACAAGAACTCGGTCAATTGTGATATTTTCAACATTATTATTAATTGATGGACTATGTTTTGTGGGTGTAAACAGTTGGCGGGATGGCTCTAAAAATATTGGTTGCCATGAGTCAACGGGGGCCCACCTAAAGGGGGCCACCCAAAAATGAGAGGAGGCCCTTACCCTTTATACTAGTTACAAAATACTAAAGTGGGCCATCCAAAATATTTGTGAGGGGGCCCCTACTCTATATACTATTTTCTATGTACTGCACTAATAATTAATTGATAATTACAAAAAATCACATGCTACAAACAGCTAAAATTGGCGTATAGAATAAGTTTCGTAAGAAAACATATTTATTTGAATTGATAAAACACCCATAGAGCTTTATCCTGTATATTTTTAAACACGTAAATTGAAATGGTTAAAAAGTTATTTGATTTTGCTGAGGACCCTTAACATAAAACGCGGTCCACTTGCCATCGGGTAACTATGGCCAGTCTACCACTGTTCACAATGTGGACCATATGGCGTCGCAATAGAGCATTGCAACAGAAGGAAGAAGCGACTTTGGTACGATTAAACGTCGAGGAGCTCAACAAAAATGTTGGTGTAATATAGCAAAACAAAGAGTGAAAACAATCTTGATAACTGGTGACGTATTTTTTGTAATGGTAACTACAATAAATATAAAAAAAACAATAAGCATCAACTGTATAAACAACTCTAATGCATAGTATAATGCCTAATACAGTAAGTGTAGGTATGTAACATTACAGATATTTTAAATTTTAATAATATTTTAAGAAAAAAAGCAATGATTTTTGACAGTTGATTAATTAAAAGTCATAATAACATATGTTATTTAGAAATAAATATTGATCACACAGCATATTTGCAAACGAAATGTAAGCACAAGTTAGATGGGACCTGATTTTTTTATTAATAATGAGCAAACTTTTAATCAAAAATATTCTTCTATATTGTGTATCGTTTTTTCGGCAGTGGCGAGACTAGAAATATTAGGTCACGGTAAGAAACAAAAACAAACTTGCATTCTAAGTTTGGAATATCTTGAGATACAGACTTCAGGACTAACGTTGACTCAAGGGTTTTCTGTTACTTATAGAAAATCTCTGGCATATGATTGTGCAAAGCTATTTGATGAATTTATAGAGTTTAGGAACGATACTAATCTGAAAGCTATTTTTAAAGAAAAGGGACAGGGAAAGGAGTACATCGATTTTTGCAAATACAAGACTGTACAGAAATTTGCCATCCGGCTGCTTACTTTCTTCGCATCAACGTATCTTTGTGAATCATCCTATTCCAAAATGAAATAAACGAAAAACGCATACAGAAATCGACTTACCGATTCTCACCTTGATGACGTATTGAGGGTAGCATGTAGCAATTATAAACACGTTTTGCCTAAAATACAGATATAACGAAAAAAAATACGGGAAAATACACTGTTTGAGCTGGTATTGGATGATAAGCGATAAGTGTTATCATATTTTTAGTTAAAAAAAATATTTGTTTATTTATCAAGCAACGGCTCCCTTATCTTGAATCTAACGGTTTTAACCAATACTGATTTTCCCTATATGATTTATTTTCGTCATATCAATACAATGTTGAGGCTCGCGCATCTTAGCAAGCATACGTATGGGGCCCGAAGAAAAAAGATTGAGTATAGCTGCATTAGAGCCTCAGTATATATAAGTATGTATTACATAAATCAGATTAATGAAAAATTTTGTTGCATTGCTAAATTTTTTCATAGTGCGAGCTATATGTTCATGTTTAAGGTTAACAGAAGATTTGGATTCTTAAAATTTCACACGTTTTGTCACCAAATATCCTGGTTTCGCCTTTCGGTATCTTCAGGCATTCGAGTACACGGACTAACTGACGTCGATTAGTGACAAAATGTTATAAAATTTGAATAATTCAAATTTGATCTTGAAATTCCATCAAGCACCCTCAGTCGGTATCTTAAAACGTAACAGAAAAGATTCTATTTCTGTGATTATGAATAAATTATGTGTAAATGATTTTTTTCAAGCATTTGTTAAATTGATAAATCTAGCTTGATAAAATTTTGAATATATCTCAGTTGATTACGGTTTGTCTTATATCTTATATGATTATTCAACTAACCATCTTATAATATACATAAGGCGAGTAAAACGCCAGTGGCGTCCTTTAAATTGTAATCTTTTTCATTAACATAGTTTATGTCTACTAAAACCCTATAACAAACGAAAGGATTATGGCTTGATTGTACATTTTTTAAAGAATTACAATATGTATTTCTCACTTTTAAGGTGTTAACTGTCAATTCTTGGTGGAAAGACATTATATTTAAAAAAAATAAAACACAATTCATTTGTACTACTTCCACATATTTATAATGATCAGGACCGGTTTCGCTCATCACGAGCATTATCAACTGATAAAAATACAAACATAACAGGCTTATTTATATAAAATTGAGTGTAAAAATGAAGGTATATAAAACTGATGGTTCATGAACTGAGACAAGAAAATAATGATTAACAAACAAATTATACATAAATCAAATGAAACAGTCTACAATTAAAATGTTATGGACCTCTTGCAAATCATTAAATACTAATCTGAAATCACAAATATAGCTACATTAAAAGTCCATTTAGCTGAACAAAATTATTAATGACGTTACTGATATAATATAAAATAATGACTCAGGGAATTTATAAGTAAAAATTAATGAACCACTTAAAAATAATCAAATATTAAGTATGTAATTAATATGAATAATAAACAGCCATCTTAAGTGGAGAAAGCAGAGCAGCTATGAGTATCCAATAAATTTTAATATCTGAAAAACAAAAATTACAGAGACAGAATCAATTCTCAAAAGTTAAAAATAACCTTACAGGTATAATACAAATTAATGAATCGGATATAACAAAGGAGAAGATGCAAAGACGGTTTGCTCATTCAATAAATTTGAATTGGGCAAAAATTTATATCTATTTATTTCTACCAATACCATGGCAATACCAGATGTTTATAATTCATAAAATCTAATTTTCAGAATTAAGTTACATCCAAGATTTGAGAGGTAGCGCTGCCATCTGCAAATTTCTAATATTGAAATACTCATACTACTGACATCTATCGTTTTTTTAAAAAAATGACCACGGACGATTATGAAAAAAGGTAAGAAGATATCTGTAAAATTTGACCGCGAGGAAACAACTGATATTCATTCATACACAATATGATTAAAAAAATGCTATGAACGGTATTGTTACGCTTTATATTTTTTAAATGTTAAATAAATGTATCGTTTTATTTTCAAATGATACATAAAATTTAATATCTTATTAAAACCGTTCGTATAAATGAAAAGATTTTTTGCATATATCGCAAAAATATTCTCTTACCTTTGCGTATTCAATTCCGTTCAATTCAAGTCTTTTCATCGTATTCGTTATCATAACGAAACGTATAGATTCGAAATAAAGAGATTTCATAGAGAGTGTTAACGAGAAATGGCTGTTAAGACTTTCTGCCCATGAGCAATGAGACACAATAATATTGTGTCTGATTATACAATAAGCATACCTAATTTATATGGCTATACACGGGAGAACCTAAATATATTAAAGTTTCATGACAAATGTTTATATCAACTTTGGCATAGAATCCCGTAGCATCCAATCCCGCTCCCTTTTTACGATCCCGGGATTCAGAATATCTGAATCCCCGGATTAGTCATAAAGTGTAATTTCATGTAATTTGTATTTGTAATTTGATTTATGTCCAATATTGCTTTAATTGGAATGTATGCCCCACCGCGATATAAATTCACTTCCATTTTTTTCCGAAATAATGAAAATTTAAATAATTGATATAAATTAAAAAAATATTTACAACAAATTATTATTATATCGTACCCAAGTTAAACGGTTGTTGATATAATTTAAGATATCGACTGAGGGTGCTTGATGGAATTTCAATATCAAATTTGGATTATTGAGATTTTGTACACTTCCATGTATTTTGTCACTAACGACCCGGGTTTCGCATTTCGGCATCTTCAGGCATTCGTGTGCTCAAATGCCTGAAGATGCCGAAAGGCGAAACCCGGGTCGTTGGTGACAAAATACATGGAAGTGTACAAAATCTCAATAATCCAAATTTAAACGGTTATTGATAAGAATGATAATATTATAAAACACGATGACACTCAATATCTATAGACATAAATAACACTACAGATGTATATAGAACCATGAAGTATTTTTACAAAGTATTTTAACGTTTATTTTTGTTTATGAAATCAATCAGCTTTTATAATTTATCGTTTTTATAATATATTTATTTAAAGCTAAGTCGATAATTATAAAATTTTATGTATTGCGGCGGCCGGATACGAACACATAAAGCGACGGATTTATAAGTGTCATGAGAGGTTTAAAGGATTTTTAATAGAAACATAGGTAATAATAACTTTGAGGAAATCCACAATTGCAGAATATTAACTCTAAGGAGTAATTTTCAGAATTACCAAAACAAAAAGAACTCCACTGAACTGTGATACTGGACAGTAAATATATCCAATCATTTAGGGGGGGGGGGGGGGAATCAAATACCTGCCATGAAATACACATTTATGTTTAGAATGGGGTGAGATATTCATTTAAAGATCCATTTTTGAAATATTTCTTTACGAATACGAGCGAATAATTATTCGAAGAAAGTAAAAAAAAGCAGGGGCGCCCTATCCTTGCTACACCTTGATTATTATCTATTAAATGTCATTTTAGAACAGAATATACTCGCCAAGCTCCGTTTTCATAGGAATTTAGGATCCATGCTGAGGTTAGAAATTTTTGCTGGACTATGTTGGCTAGGTTTAAGCTAATCGCTCCTCGACTCAAGGTTTTTCAGGATTGGATAGAGTAGGAAACATACTTTCTGGGAAGCAACAAAATCATACAATTGGTTTCGTTAATATGTATGGTGAAATCCAAGAAATGGAGGGTATGTTTGATTGTTAAAATACAATACTAATGTTAAGTAATTGATGACAATTGATTTATTAATAATATAAAATTACATGGGTAAATTTAATATTTTAAATTGTTAATCCTTGGTGGTGAAAAGACATTATACAATTTAATATAGTGATAAACGATGTACCGCATTTTCTTGACATTTTTTTATTTTGAACAGGTCCAGTTCCACTGCACTCTTGAGTATTTTTCCAGGCCTGAAGCTGTGTGGTCAATCACTGCAGGTTCCGTTCAGTTGCGGGTACGGGTACTCGACTGATTTATTCGAATAGATCGATTGAAAAATGGCGTGGATGTTTTCGTCTATCCCCACCCACTGCATATGACATTTAGCGATTTCCCAACAGCTTTACTAGTGTACTGATTGAATTCTATCATTTTTTATTTGTATCAATCCGTTGAACACGCTAACTATTCAAAGAATAAAAAGAAACCGCTCCTCTTTTTACAGATATATTTTACAGATTAGAATATGTGTAATAAATCGGTTTTTTTTCAAAATATATTAGAGCTTAGTTAAAATACCTGTAGTAATGATTGGAAGGAAGAGTTCTACCAACGGTGTTAGTTGTTGTTGAAATATTGTCTTTAGCTACCCGTGGAGTACTTATCAAACATTCAGTATGGCTGAGCTACGCGGTTGCTTTACTTCCCATTTAGCTTGTTTTAAAAATAACTTCACCTAACGGATGTGTACTCAATCCTGAGAGTGCTGGTTCGTTTCTTTTTACAGTATTTATTCCCTTCTGTATAATGAACAGACGGTGCCGGATCACAGGGCTGTCCCTCACACACATATTGGACTCAATTTTGCGGAACAACTCATAAATATTTTAACAAATCGACTGGTGCAATAGTTAGCCTTTCCTTGACTGTTAATTAATCAATTGCAAGTTATGGGATTACAACTAATGACAATGCGCAATTCATTGGACAGCTATTTTACCAAATGTTCCTTCCTATTCTTTGCTCCCGTCGGTAGATTAGGGCAAACGCACGTTTATCCTACTTTCTTCAATCCACCGCCGCATCTGACATTGAGTTAAGTACAATTCAAAGTCACGCAGGTGAGCATCCACCAGTACTCGATTTCACTGATACTATTTATTTCAAATTATATTGAGATCCTTGAAAATGCAATAGGTTTTCATTTTGGATTCTTCTCCCTTTAACAAGAGTTTACTTAACTGAATTGGAGACTAACGTAGATTCACTTTCGACTTTTTCTGCTATGTATTGTAACGGCACGGGAGGTTAGGGGTGGGATTTGTTGACAGAGTTATCGTACGTAGGTGGCCGTCATTATTTATCTAGCAACAAGTTGGTTCAGTTGAAATTGTAACAACCTTAGGCTGCAAGTAAAAAACAAGAAAAGATAATATTAACATTAACAAGAGCGCAAATTCAATAAACTAAATATGCTCATTGCCGAATATTTTTATGTTTGTGGCTATACATTGATTGATAAACCGGGCAGCCCTTACAACTGGCGTCTCATATGGCTGTAATTTCAATGGCCACATTGCAATATGGAACCATGGCAACAGACAATCAATAGGGAAATTGAGGATGGTAGCAAAACGGCTTATTTGAATTTGCCATGTACTGTTGATTGTCAATGTTAATTACTCGTTTAATATTGCATTAATTGTTATTAAATTAGCCAAATGGTTTACAACGTTATTGTATAAAAATTTCCATTTGCTATATGAATATTATTGAATTATTTTTAAACTCATTACATTTTTCCCACATTATGTATTGACTTTTAATGTGGTTTAATGTGGAAATAGTAATCAACTGACTAGTAAAATTTTGAAGAACTGAATTTTTGGTATTTTTATCCTATTATAATGGAGTTATACCAAGTAAATGTCAATTCAATCAACCCGCAGACTTCTAACGTCTCAACTGTTGAGACGGTAGATTTCAGTGTGTTGATAGCTGATACTTAAAAATATAAGAGTGTTAACAGTGTTAAAACTTTAGTGCACACACTAATTATTTTATTAAGATATAGCCTGATTTGTCCTGATAATCCCTATAAGGTTAACATCAACACTACTGAATTATTTTTTGAAATATTTGGCGTTAGAATATTCTTAAGACGGCTTAGCAGGGAACGGGTTAATAAGTGAAAATTAACACCATTAAAGTAAGTTTGCAGAACGTTTTTCTACAATGCATAGTCGCCGAAAATAGCGAAATTCTGATATGCGAATATGTATGTCCGAACTCATGAATTGAGTTTCCATTATTGATAGTTTGTTTTTTTTTGTGGCTCAGGCTGTTTGTGGTTTCAGCGTTCCAATAGGAAGACAAATGTTAGTTATTTCCCTTGCTCAAATCAGCCGAATATTTTCCCGCGCATCCGGTGGTCGTCAGTCAGTGGCGTCTCGCAGGCGTGTTTCGGCAAGTGGCAAGCTGCTCGAACGCTAACAAAATCATGACAGATCATGCTCCACCCCCTTTCTGTAAACTAACGAACGTTTCCGAAAATAGTCAGAAATAAACTCGTGCCGCGATTATGCCAACCGACACGACAAGCGAGGACTGCGCCACCCATTTTTTACGCGCAGCTGTATCTTGAACGGATTAAAAAAACATTCGTTTATTTCTCTGTAAAGCGCTGGTGTCATGGCCAGAAATTTTATAGCATTCGCAAATGGAGAATTGAATGGACACGGCGCAGTCAAACGTGTGCTTTCCGTTTGTTTAGTATAAATGTGTACGATATAGGGTATTGTTGCAGCTGAGTAAGCAGTAATTTACCCATACCAGGGAACTCAATTCTTGAAATGGGATATTAAAGTCATATGCGAGAATTTAACCCTTTTCGTAGTATATATTTTTGGTCACTCACAATCAGTGGCGGACTGGCTCTAAAAATATTGGTTCCCAGGGGTCAATGGGGGCCCATCAAAAAACGGGAGGGGGCAATATCCTACATACTAATTACAAAATACTAAATGGGGCCCATCAAAAATTTTGGTGAGAGGGCTCTGACCCTATATACTAATTCTTATGTACTGTAATAATAATTATTTGGTAATTACAAAAAATCACATGTTACAAACATCTAAAACAGACATAGAGAATAAGTTTGTAACCATGATGAGGAATGAATTGCATTTTTATCAGTTGATAATGGTCGTGATGAGCGAAACCGGTCCTGATCATTATAAACATGTGGAAGTAGTACAAACGTATTGTGTTTTATTTTTTAAAATATTTATTTGTATTGATGAAATACCCAAAGTGCTTTATACTGTATTTTTTAAACACGTGAAATGAAATAGTTAAAGAGTTATTTGATTTTAATGACGACATACAGCGAGATCCACTTGCCATCGGGCAACCTTGTTTGTACCTTGTTTGACCAGTCCGCCACTACTCACAATATGGACTATATGGCCTCGTAATAGACCATTTCAACAGAAGGAAGAAGCGACTGATTTAAAGGCAATTAATTACTGTAAATAATATAAAATTAAAATGTATACATACACAGCTAATTAAAATTGATAATTAATTAATTACGAATTTGAATTTATCATTTAAGAATTAGAATCAATGTAGATATACCTTATACATAGATAAAATTACGGTAGAGTAGGGTTTGCACGGGCTGAAATTTTATAAGATTACCCGGTTCGAGCCTGACATTTTCAGACCCGGTCCGATTCGAGTTCGAGTATCAATATCACATTTGTTGCCCGAACCAGGCCCGAAGCCAAGATTTATTTTTCTCAGCTCGAAAAAAGCACGATTTTTCTCAATGCTGAAAATCACTAACGAATCAATTTTATTTATTATTAATGAATTTTCTGACACAACAAACTGTCAACCATCTTAAACCACTGGAAAGCAACGAATGTAAAATAAATTATTTAAGTTTTAAATTATTAACTTTTTGTTATGATTAATGAAAAGTATTGTCGTATGATTCGTGACCCGAACATAGCCCGAAATATTTTTATACTAATAAAATCCTTAACCGAGGCCGCCCCAAGCCATCTGAATTGTCTGAATCTTTTTTTCCCTCGATATGTATAATATATGTTTTATATACTACTTGTATTTATTGCCCAGCTTCTCCAGGGAAATTGTTCATTTCGAACCCTGATAATAAATAATATATTTATAGGTATACATTAAATTTTGACTTTTAAAAATTATTTTTTTATATAAAATTAAATTAAAAATTGATAACTTAGTTATTCCACTATTTCATTATTATTTTCTTAATTTGAAAATGATGTTTTTGTCTATTATTATTGATAGTAAATAAAAGGTACCTACATGTTGTCATAAAATAAATGACATTTAGATGAAAGCTAGTTTTAGTCCAGTTTCTATGGTTTGTTAGTCATTTAAATGACGGTCCGAAGCCCTGATAACTATAATAACTTACCAAGAACCAACATTTGAGTAGCACTGCTGTATACATTCAAGTGCTTTAAAATACATAACGTAGTATCAACTGTACACTGTACAATAAATGAAATAAATCACTAAAGTTTAATACTATATAAAGATAATTTGAAAGTATCCTTTCACACACTTGTGTGATTGGACAAGGTGTCAGTGTTGTTCTTGCTGAACCGTCGTAGAGCGGTCCAAGACGCGCAACGCGGTTGGCATTTTGCCAAGTCTATCATTATTTACAATTCTATATTTACGAACAAACAAACGACTCCCGCCATGAGCATTTTGTACCAAATGACGAAAATGACGGACGATTATTGTCCCTTGCACGCCGATTTGAAGCACATGTAGTGCAGCACGTATTTATGCTCTGATGTACAACTCTCCCTCAATCAACACGGTTTTAGATTAACTCTGTAAAATAGTTGCGTCTATGTTTTAGTTTAATCTAGTTTTAAATGTTTTTTGTTTACCATTTATTATTTAAAAACGGACCAGGCTGCGTTTTGCTACTTGCTGGCTGGGTCACTTACTGTGGAGAGCCTTAACTCTCCTTGTCTCGTTTTCCGACCAGTGGGATTCCGGCGTCCTAGGCGACCGTTCATTATAATGTACTTAACAGAATTGAAACATACAAGCATGTCACGGAAGGAAGCAAAGCGATAGGCCGGTTAAAAAGAATCTTGGATACCCCGCGTGGTAGACATATGCTCCACATTGGGAGCGGATATGGTCCACGAATAAGATGAAAATTAACAAACGACAATAATAAAAAAAACGATTTAGGTACATACAATTATTGTAGTCTCGAATGTACCGATATACCCACACGATTGTGAATTGCAATGTGTGTTTTGACAGGCTTCTAGACAGAGACTGTAGTCACCATAGATTATGTACATTTGTGTTAATCGTTGATGGAATGACATTGTAAGATATGAAAAAACGAAAATGAAAAAACACTAAATGCATATATCAAATATCTTTAATATCTTGTATGGATTCAACAGTAACTTTGTCGAAATTCATTCTTAACATAAAATTGATAAAAAATTTGAATTGAAATTTTCAACAACATTTCAACAATTAAAATTTGATATTGAAATTCCATCAAGAACCCTCAGTCGATATCTTAAATTATTAAAATTGGTAACTTGGTTATTCCACTTGCCTTGTCACTAGCGTAACGCGTTTCGCCTCTACTTTCACTAAATATTTCTAACCTTGCGATTCGTTTAGTCTGAAGATGCTTCTTAAAGAGGCGAAACGCTTCACGTCAGTGACAAAGCCTGTGGAATAACTAAGTTACCAATTTTAATTTTTTAATAAAATGTCTTTACTTTAGTAGATAATAATGGTCTTGAAATTAAGATAATAATTGGACTTTTGCTAAATTTATATAACCGGATTATCTAACAAACATAAATTGATTACTTATCAATACAGATTAATAAGAAAGTGTTAGATTTCTCATCGATAAGAAATTTATTTACTATCATCGTTTGCATTTAACATTTCAGCGTTATTGATATGCGTGT
This sequence comes from Himalopsyche phryganea, assembly GCA_022494535.1. NCBI lineage: Eukaryota > Metazoa > Arthropoda > Insecta > Trichoptera > Rhyacophilidae > Himalopsyche > Himalopsyche phryganea. Next base: position 322,214 of record JAGVSL010000110.1, on the reverse strand, counting down.
TATAAGCTTAAATAAAGATCATCAGGGGCTACCTACTAGTTTGCTAAGATAAAAATAACAAAGTATTAAGTTCTACGAGAACTTTATACATCGTCAGAACTGTTAGTTCGGACGATAGCGTGAAGACGAAATAGCTATCAACCAATTCATATAATTCTCAAAGAGCTAAGTACTTACACCTTCTTAAGTTAATATAATGCAGCTCTACAAAATAAATTCTAATTCAATCAATAAATTTCTTGAGGAATAATGTTTTCCATTTATTTAACGATGATAATTGTAATGATATCATTTTCGAACGAGAAACATATTTAAAAATTACTTTAAAATTTCTGAAAGTTATATAAAGGTAAAATTAATTTTCTTTTTTTTCATTCAATTTTTTTTTTATAGAATCATTCAGCTGCCAATTACAAAGGGCAGTTTGTTGTTAGTTAGTTAGTTAAAATGCACGTGGCATGAACACGTTGACGAGAGTAGGCGGAATTGCAATTGACAATTATTTTCCCTCTGAAATATAGCCTTACTCATTGAGATGTATAAACAGAACTTTTTGATACAATAATAATATGAATATTACTGTTGTTAATTGAATTGACATTATTGTTGGCACCACTTATGTACATAGTGCACGCACCTCAACAGGAGTTTTCTAACAGATTAACCTCTTTTTTCTCTCCGAGAGAGTAAAGATATAAAAATTGATAGCTTAGCTATTCCATTGACTTTGTTACTAATGTAACGCGTTTCGCTTGTTTAAGAAGCATCTTCAGTCTGAATTAATTTGATTTTCTGATATCTGATCTTCAGTTGATTTTATATTAAAAATGAATTTCCACAAAAGTTATCACAGAACCATCGAAAATATGACCTATTCCTTTTTATATTTTTAAGAATAAAAGTAGGTTTTCAAAATATAAGTAACCATGAATATTGTGGCATTCCAGCGAAGCCTCATCTATCGAGTGACAATGGTCTTATTGAAACAGTCGTTAAAAACCGATCGATGAATGCTTTTGGGTTTTCAGTCCACTCACCTGTACCGTTAAGTGTTCGAATCTTTGAGCAGAAACATTCGCACCTCGATTACTGGATCTGTTTGCAGATACGTAAATAGTAGTAGTCCAAACTAGTCCTTTGCTAATTACTTATCTGTAACTTTTAGAGATAGTTCGAGCTACTGTTGAAATAAAATGAATTCATTTTAAATGATTTTCCATAAGTTTTCAATGCGTTAAAATGGGAAGCGGGCTTCGTAAAAAAACTGAAATTCCACTCCTGCAAGATGTTTACTTAATCGAACGAAATATGCATACATTTCTACAAATATGTCAAAATCATTGAAATTTTTTCAGAATTAAACTTTGCATTATTGTAGTAATCTTGTGATTATCATAAGTATGTCTTATTTATGTTCACTTTAACAACTACTAGCTGTCCGGTTTCATAGTATATTTGAATTACTCATTCGACGTTAATTTATTTTTAATGTTAATGTTGCTGTTGTTTAAGGAGCATTTTTCTCTCCCGCGATCGCATCGAATTATTGTGTGCCGTGGCTCAACAGATGACGATCATTTTAGATAATCAGGATTTTAAACATGTGAAAAGAATGCAAATGAAAAAAAGAATGTGATGAACATGCGACATATTAACATCAAAATAGAAATACACCATAAGATTTTAAATATAGAATTTGTCGGCCGGAATGCCATACAGCATTGGCAACAGGTAACTAAAATTTGTTTTTTGATGCCATTCGATGTTAAATCTGTTTTTCCTCGAATGTGCATTCATAAAATGCTGGGTAGATATTAATTTTAATCGACATTTTTATAGGTAACTTATAACACTATTTGATTATTCGTGTTATATTTACATCATTTATATGATAATAAGTAATTCAATTCATAAATTTAAAAAAATATAAATGTTTTCTCTCTCCTCCAAATTTTATTTTATTTCACTAACGCGGTGTTGCATGTCGAATCAGGCATTATGATTTCTGTTGACAGAGGCCCATGAGGCCTTACCGAGTACTGGGCGCAGAAGAATATTGGATCGCAGGCCGGGCAGAGACCACTATTCCCGGGCCGGCGATGGTCGATTTTCGGACTGAGTAAAGAATTTTAGTTCCGAAGTTGACGGCGATCAAGTAATGTTGGTTTTACTCTTACTACTTACAAGAATGTATTCTCTTGCATGAATTTGAACAGTACTGACATGACTAAAAGTTAGTTAAGACTGCAAACAATAATCCTTTTAGTGTGGTGTGCGCGACAAAAGGTTATTTAAAATCTAAATGAGCGCTTTTCAGAAAAAAAATTGTTAAATATTAAAATTCCATGCTAGGGTTGGTATTTTTTAATCAATATAATATATATTTCATCCAAAAACGTTTATTGATAATATCAGTGACGTAACTTGAAAAAATTGGCCCCCATTCAAAAGTTACTAAAGTTTCTATTTTTTTACAAACATGAAATTAATAATCTTGCAGATTTTAAATAACCTCGTTTCTTTAAATTTAAATTTGCCAATTCTGCAACACATCTTTTTTAGACATTTTCTGAGGTTGATCACGTTGAATAGTTAAATAGTTTAGTTAAGTCTAGATTGACCGATTGAATTTTTTGTGTAGTCTTTAATTAATTCCAATTTAATTTCTCTTGATTTTATTGGGTTCATTTATCACTTCTTGTTTTTATTTAAACTATTTTTTAATATTTAGAGACCCTCCCGAGGTCTCCTGACCCCAAGGTCCCGTATACACCGCTTCCCTCCCGCGCCGTAGTAGTTACGCCACTGGTTATTATAATACATAAATTAATACACTACGCATTACTAAAAGTGGAATGGTGATTCGATAATGGTTACTTAATCATAAACCTCATTCTTGTCTCCCTATTCTCTCTGAAAAGTGTGGTTGAAAAATTCTTATAACTATAAGTTTTCACAATAACAACCGAAGTAAGCCACTGCAAACATAAATCTAGGTGCTCAAATAGAAGAAAATTTTAGGTCAACAAAGTATATTCAATTTTAATTATGTTTTTTTTCACTCGTCCGCTAGAGGGAGAAATCGGCAAGTAATAAACGTATCTTTCGTTTATCAATAAGAAGAATATATTTTGTATGATAATTTAATTTAAAAGATTGCCACATGTAATCCAATTATTCAATTCAGAGTCAATTCCTTCACAAGCATGCTTTTTGCCACGTGTGTATCAGATACACATACCTCCCGCAAAACCATCTGTTTAAAAAGTGTTATCGGATCTCAGCCAGGCAGTAGCATTTTTAATTATAGACAGATTCACGACGGAGTTTCCCAAACACCGGGACTTGGCTGTCCATGGGGTAGAAGGAAACTACATGGGGTATTATGTGATGGCAAATTCTTTTTAAACAATTCACAACATCCAGTAAGTAGACGGTTTGCTCCCGAAGGGTGGAAGGACCAGCTAACAAAAATGATGAAACCATTGTTCCAGAGGGCACTAAGGTAATCTGAGGAACAGGGACGAGGTTTACGCACCAATCTCAAAATTTCATAAAATATTAATTTTACACGATATAAAGTAGATCTTCAATTATAGAAAAACTGCAAAACTTTTATAGTGTTACCTGCCAATCACTGATGAAGAGGCATTATATTTATTACAATAAAACATACTTTTATACTAATTCCGTAATTCCGTATTTTTAACTCGTTCAGTTATAAGTGAAACCGGTCCTGGTATTTTCATAAAAAGTGAAAAATTTGTTCATTGGTGAAAAAGTGAAAAATATCGGGCTTGGTAAGATAATAATGATTATAATTAAGGGATGTTACAAATATATATTTTTCTTTATGAAGGGTTCACGGCTAGGTATAATTTAAAAACCCTCTCAAACATCGCTTCGTGCTAAGATCTTTCATACATGGTTTTATTGATCTAAATTTAGAGCTTTTTACCAACGGCCACTGCACTGTGTCCTGAAAGCTCCAAGCAGGTGTTCGTTGACGGTGGCGCGTGCCCGTCCCGCCTATCTGAAAACACAAAAAGCTGGCATAAAATATTTTGATTCATTGTTGTTGAATGATCCATTAAGTGTGGGAATTACAACACGAATTGATACTCTCGTTATATTTTATAACAATCATTTTAAAAATAAATTCTTCATTACATTTCTGAGATTTTTTTATCAAAATTAATTAAAGGCGCGCTCAACCATACTGCGGCCGATTTTATTTTTGACTCACTGAAAAAGAACAGGACAAAATTCGGCCATCCATGTGTGCATCGCTGATCACGTTGTCTTTTGTTCCGTTCCTTTTTCACGAGTCAACTTTGGCCATAGTTTTTATTCGAATGCTTCAAGTAATTTATTGATTGAGTAGGCTTTTACTTTGTAAAACTCCGTTAAATTAAGTTCAATAATTTAGTTTATCATGAATTATAAAATAAAATTGCTATTTCGGCATTCAATAAGTTCAATATGATATTCAATATGTGGTCCGTTGAACCCCGAGCCTGCATGAAACAGCACAACTAAGATTAAATTTGACTTGCGAAAGTAGGTATGTCAGTCGAAGGTTAGTGAATTTATTTTGTAAACAAACAGTAAGAATTTAAAACTCCATTCCGTTTATCAAACGCATTGTTAAAATGAGTCTCGGCACTTTTCGCTTTGTTTTGTTTTAATATGCATATGAAATTTGAGATATCTTTTGCATGTGTTTTCTATACATGCATACTTTGTTACAAGTCCACGAAGTACAACAATTCAAATAAAAGCGTGGAGAGTAGGACTTTCTAATAGCATTGCGGGGAATGAATATAAGCCATTAATTGACTAATCATTTATTGCTTTTAATTATTTGTATATTAAAAATGATTACTTTTGTTATCGATCAAAAAAAACTACGATGTTTAATGTTATGTAATATTACCTAACAGTATTATATATAATAAACAGTATACGTCTATCCGTTTAATTGTGTTTTTGGTATCATTATCGTAAGTATGTATGTATAAGAAGCTTAAATAACTATTTTTTACTAGAATGACGTCATAGAACTCGCACATTCAACACTTATTTAACATTTTATTCAAAGATCAAGGCCGTTATAGTTTCGCGAGTAAAAATTTTAGACTGATAAAAAGAACATTAAAATTAAAGTAAAGTGACACACTGTCTTAATAAAGTTATCAGGATTTGTAAAACGTAGGTAGCCTAATTGTGGAAATCAAATAAATGTTTCAAAAAAGAAAGATGTATGTCGCTAATATTACCCTGAAGAATTAGAAACAAATGACAAACTCGATTCAAAAAAAGAACTTTTTGAACAAAAGAACAGATATACCATTTCTGAGGGTAACAACTTAATAAAATAATAAAGCTTTTTGATCTGATGAAAAATCCTGGTTATAGTTTATAGTACCTATGTATTTCAAAAAATATTATTTTTATTATAGTTCACGTAAGAAATGGTTGCAAGTTTTTCAATGGCGTACACTCAGATAGCATAAGATCAAGGGCGTAGTGTGATTTTCACGCAAAAAGCGTGCATCAGACAGATTTAAACGCATTCCCCGACGACCGACGCACATTTTCTTATTCTCGATCTGCCATTCGATGACGATGCACCGTCGAGACGTCGTACCGTTTAACAATTTTAATTGCGAATCTAATACTCATCCTTCCTTTAAAGTCACACTGAACGCTGGAATATCTGTCATAATATTTAGACAATTCAACTTAGTAAAGATTGAAGTAATTTGATATACATATTTATTTAAAGCTTACATATTTTAGTGATAGCTTTTAAAATTTTATCAATAAGCTTACTCGAAATTTACAGTTCATATAATAAATCAGGGAATCGTTAAATTAACCAGTTACACTTGGGGTTATAAAATGTGTTCAAGGTTTTAAACAATTCATTAATTTTGAGATATAAACTGATGTAGGGACTGGATTTTATTTAATTTTTTCAATACCTGACAACCTAAGATACTGATGTTACTAAGAAACCTCATAAAAAGAATGATGCAAAAATCGCCACTGTTGCGATATTATTTATTTGGAAAGATGACAATGTCCCTGAAAATGCAAATGATTGTATTGAAATAAATAAAATGAAAAGGTTCTAGGTGCAGTCATGGGCAGATAGAAGTTTTCGTGCCTTGTTTTAATAAAATTGCGGTCGTTATTGCACGACGAGAAACTAGGTACCTATAATATGCATCGTGTTTTCTTCATTCTTATTTAACGAATATAATTATACAACTCCATTTTAATCTGTTTAATTTATTTATGAGTGTCATTTTTGTGATTAATAATTTTTTGATTTTCCTTAAAAATGTTTAATTAACCAAATAATATGCATGTTATATGTCCAAACGTTCAGGAATTCAAATACATCCCTATGTACCGCTCGGGTTGTCTTTATATTACGGTTTGTCACACCGTTTACCTTTTCGTAAATTTTGGCTATGTAAACAAAGAACATCAAGTGCAACAGATATTAACATGACAATTTGAGAAGTGTCGCGAACTGTAAAGAATATCAACCGCTTTAAAAACTAATGTCAAAAAATAATTTCAAATAATATTAATTTTACAGTTTTAATCAGGTAAAAATAACAAACATTTTTTATTCTAATAATCGAATTTAAAATTCTTGTATAACTTAATACTTACTTATTTTTACTCGATTATAATGGAGTTCTATCAAGTAAATGCTTATTCAATCAATAATCTTTACAGTTTTGTTGTATCCTGGCATAATCCAGATAGTCTTTACTTATTATAAAACAAAACAAACTTTCATCGGAATCCCATACCGTAGTAAATGAAGTCTTGAGATGAGATCAGTAGCGTTACTGGCTAGTCTATATAGCATGCTAGCGAGACAATATCAATAGTGAGTATTTTGAAACGACTCGCTAATTTTGAGGAACGGTTATTTATTAATTAACTAAAAAAATATCAGAGGCTTTCAATTTGTTTAATAATTAATTCCCCTACATACATTAATTAGTCAAATTAATTGTAATAAACGTCAATGTAGCTATATAATAAATAAACCACTATCATTATACCAAATTCAAATTTTTACGTAATATAAACAAAGAGGGGATGAAATATGGTAATGGGACTTGGTCACAAAACACATAACTTATGTAAGATCTCTTTTAAAAAGAGATGTTGATAACAAAAGTTATCGTATTAAAATGCTAACATTTAGAGTTGAAGTCCTAGAAATACTTGAATCGAGCTTTATTGTAAAGTGGTTATTATGGTTTTGTCGGTTTGCTTCGTCACTCTTGCCGATTTATACCGAATAAAAAAAACGATACGCGTAGATATTTTCTTACCTATAATACGATAAAAATAAAATCATAAAAAAAAGATTCGTTGACACCAGATGCTACTTTCTTGGGGGTAACACCGCAACGTTTATCGTTGCCCAGGGTTACCACATACAGTATATTCTTATTTGGCTAGCCAGTAATTTATATAACATTTTTATCAACATTATAATTAATTTTTACAATATAATATAAGTTTGAAAATATATGAATAGTATTTAACACTACGTACTAGCTAGTTATGAAGACGATTTTTTCAATAATTTAGAAAATTAAACCATGTTGGTATTTAATCACGTTTTATTGTACATTATGTAAAATATTTTATCACGAGATTTGCCAAAAATGGCCATTATGATTAGAGGTATTAATTTCTTGACTTTGTTTGAATCTCAAATAAAATACAAAATGAATGTTGATAACTTTGTTATTCCACTGGAAGTGTTACTGAATGTGACACATGTTTTGCCTCTTTAAGAAGCATCTTCAGACAACCTATACTATTTCTAAGGTATTAAGCAATGATTCTAATTCTTAACTTAAAAATGAAGGGTGGGAAAGTATTATAAGTTAGTCTGAAGATTCTTCAAAAAGAAGCAAAACTCGTGTCACATTTAGTAACACAACCAGTGGAATAACAAAGTTATCAACATAAATGTTATATTAAATATTTGAGATTCAAACAAAGCCAAGAAATTAGTACCTCTAATCATAATGACCATTTTTGGCAAATCTCGTGACAAAATATTTTACATGATTTACAGTAACACAGCCAGTGAAATAACAAAGTTATCAACCGTGATATTATATTATAAATGATTTTCCACAAAGTTACCGCTGAATCCATTGAAATTAAAAATAATCAAATACTTGTATTTGTTGCATTTCGAGTATTCAGGTGTTTTTTTTAGAATTCATAATTTCCGATAACATTACATTATATATATTTAAAAAATATATTCACTTTATTTATATATAGTTTTAATTCTATAAAATAAATAGGACTATGATTATAATCAAGTTATACGAATTAGTATGAATTGCTTTTATCTTAACGAATGAAATAGCAGAATATGTAATAAAAAGGGGGTTCGTTAATCCTAGGAATTATTATACAATTTCATATGCTATTACACAGGTATTACAAAGACGTGGACTTCCAACGATGCAATTAATATTTTATATGCATCCAATTTTTCCAGTATGATATATTGTTAATTTATTTAGCTGTCTTCATTCGTTAAAATGTACAATATATTTTGTCTGTATATGAAATATACACATACAAAAGTCTTGAATTATTCACAGAGAAGGACAGAATATGATATTTGACTTGCCATCATATTGATTTTTTGCTTTTAATTGTATGCTTATATTCTTGACAAATAATCGATTATTGAAGAATTCTATCATTGCGGTAAACATTATCATCTCGAATGGGTATTTCGAGAAAATGCATAGCTTTAATGGTACGTATAAAATATTTTTCATTCGCACTCATAACGCTGTGTTTTTTCTATGATTGTTTAACGGCGCCCTTCCAATTAACAAGAACGATATCGTGTAACATAATATGAGCGACAATGTTTTTTAAATTACAAAAAGTAATATTGTAAAGATGGGTGTGAAAATTAGTCAACCCTACTGTCGCGAATGCAAATCTCGATTCGCCCGCGCCCGCCGCTCGCCACTCGCCACGTGTCAGCCACGTGCGTCGACCACTTTATATATAGACTTCCGCCAGTGGCACCCAAGACACCGTTCTGACTCCGCCAGTATCCAAACATTGTTTCACGGCAGAACTATTCTGAATAGGTGGTATGACGTAGGGTCAAAACATGCCAAAATCTGTGGCCAAATTTATTCATTTGGCCGATATAGTTTTATAAACCCAACCAAATATATCTGAATAGTGATTCAAATCCTTCATACCTCAACTGAAAAGATAGGTGGTTATATGTTTTAGACATTGTCGAAAAATAATAAAGAAAATGAGTTTATACACTCACTACTAGTATCTAAATTAAGCAAAAAATGTAATTAGCATAATTTTAAATATAACACATTAGTAGGCACTTGAAAAAACAATATAAGACGTGCCATAGAACGGAATCAATGACAGAAGACAGATTTTCTTTTAATGAGTAATCGTTTGTTTCTTAAAATTCAATTCTTTTCTCGGGTATGCAAAGATGAAGATCAAATCACATTTCACAAAATTATACCTACGATTACTCTTTGAAGTTTTCTTCTTAATTCATTGTTTATGTAATTTAAAAGTAATTACTACGTATTCTATGACGCAGAAGATTACATTCATAAAAAAAATGTTTGTCAATTGTAGATAATTTATATAATAATTTGAATTACCTGAAATATAGAAATGTTTGAATCAACACCTTTTTGGCCAAAAACTTTTTTGTAAAATAATTTTTCTTAATAATTTATTGTAATGTCAAGTGCTGCGGAAAAGATTCAATTAAAGTTATTACGAAAGTCCGCCAATGACGTGGGAGGCAGTCTTGACGGTAAAAGCCCGCCGCGTGGATAGCTAGACGCGCGACATAACATCTTGCCGTAAGTTCATTTCAGTTTGCGCCGAGAACTCTCAAAGGAATCACCCTTCAAAGCTCTGACGGCAATCGAACGTAAAACCGCTCGGGAAAGTTAGTCGTGGAGCTTTGGCTACGGGCGATCGACGCGGCCTTGGGCGAAAACACCGTCTCGCGTTTTCTCGCCAAATATTCTTGCCCGCGCTTTATGCGGATCTTCAATACACAATCATTTTTCGGTTTTTTCATTTCTTTTGTGGACTTTCGGCACCGAAGGAGAAAAAAAGCGCGGTCACGCCAACAACAGGTATTGTTTACAACTATTTTTTTATTGTCTTCTAGCACATACATACTACTTAGCCGGAAACAAGTCGATGTATAAAATATTTTAGAATTATTGTGAATGGATGTTTATACATGTATGAACTAGTTTCATTTGTAGTTGCTTTTGAAATGTCACTATGTAGCTTAAATATAGGACGTGTCACAAAGGAAACAAATACATGATATATTTTTGACAACACATTGAAGAAAATGGTATCTATATATCTTTAACAGAATAAGATAAATTTCTCATCAAGAGTACAGGATAAGTTATCAAATCATGGTGCATTAATTGATTACTTACATATAAGATATGTAGTTTTAATTTACTTTTAAAAAGCAAAATAAAACTAAAACATGATACATAAATATGTAAATAACTAACAATTGGAATAACAATGTTAACATTATATCGAAAACACAATCAATATATTAATATTAAGCCAATACATGTACATCGATAATTATTACTTAAACTTATATTAATAACTTATTAATAAATTAAACAAATACATTTTTGATATATTGTTTATAAACAAATCAATAAGGTATATACAGTTCTATATTTATATTTTTATTATAACATGTATAGTTATTGAATTCACGTGGTTCAGTCAATAATCTCTATGCCATAAAAATAAATTCAATCGTTACAGTTTATATGAGTTTATTTAAATAAAAGGATGTATTATAAATGTTACTGCTTCTGCGCTTTGATGTGTCTATCGGAATTCTAAATAATAATTTAAATACTATATCTTTTGAAACAATAATAATTATATTTGTACGACAATGCTCATATTCCTTCATTTCGCAATGAAGTCAAATAGTCAATGCTGATTCATTATAATATTTCCTCGGTGACCAGTGCGTCATGGATATTATAATATTCTTCGTATGATATTGGGGCTGAGTGGGAAAAATATTAGATTTCTTTTAATTTTTTTGGAATAGTTCTGTTCTGTATTAGCGTCTTGCGTATTTTTTGCGTTGTTTTGTACTCCACCATCGTTAATATCATAACAACTATATGTTATCCATCCTACTTATTGCCTGGACCCCTTTCTTTCATAAATACATTTGATTTATTCCAATTTTCAAAAACCTGTCTACAAATTAAAGCATATACAATTTGAATAGATCACATAGTTACGCCACTGACTTCGTTTTTTATAAAAGTTTTGCGGTGTAACGTCAAAAATTCCATTGTAAATAAAGAATGCCACCTTCTTATTATTGACGGTAAAACATCCTTCATGGAAAATGAAATGTTTTGATATATTTGAATACAAGAATATTTTACTCAATATCTTTTTACTTACAATACAACTTACTTAAATGAATAGTGATGAGGATATGTTACAAGAATCAATTTTCAAATTTTACGTTTATATTTGAGAAATAAGCTTTGTTACATACTATATCGATACATAATAAATTATTCTATCATATTAACCGAAGCTTTTAATATTAATCTTTTAATTCGAGGTATGTAATCGCATAATGGTAGTCGCTAAGGTTCGTTGAAAACTAAATGTTTTAATATTTTCGATAGTTCGACATGAAATTTAAATACTTTAATATGATACAATTGTGGTATTTACAAAATTCTCAGCTTTTATTTCAAGCTTATTACAAAATTGGATGGTGCAATGCAAAGCTCCTGCATAACCCGTTTTGCTTGTTTTGAGAAAAATGCATTTGAAGATTTTGTATCCATGAAAAATATAGGCGAAATGGATTTATTATTCATTTAAATGAAACAATATCTCCTTGAATACCCGATTTGGACTACAATATGTTTGCAGCCTAAAGATATGATAAAGACTAACGTTTTCTGTATGTTAATTCAATTTCGACAAAAAGTGTGTATTATCAGTGATTAATGTTTAAGGAGCAAACAAAAATTGTTAGATTCCGTCCCCTTTTTTCAAAATATTTTTTTAAATGTTTGCGTACGAATATATGATATTTACTTTTGTATTAATAAAGTAGTATAAGCTGCATCGACGGTCAGTAGAGAGATATTCAAAAATGCATTATCATATTCGTTGCAGTGGTTGGTAAATTATCACAATGGCATTGCACATACGAAACTAAATCAGAGACACGTATTTTCATATAGTTAAATAAGATTCAAAATCTGTGATGGGGTAGCATTTGGTCATCAGAATCAGATGAATTCAGCCCTGCTATTTAGTATCATTGTTAGTTTTAATATGCGTTATCTCGATACATTGTGTTCAACTCGCACAGTATCGAATAACTGCTGTATGATGATTTATCATTAATATAGTATTATATAGAGTGCTTATCGTATAAACCTCTTAAACATTCCTTTCTTATCAAGCCTTTTCGTAATTGTTTAATTAAAAATTTTCAGGGGAGGATAAAAACAATTAAAAATAACTATCGTATTAAAACATAAATAAAAAACACGTAGATAATATTACATAAATATTTTTTTACTATGACCGCTCTCAGTGTTGGGCTTATGGCCTCTTAATGGAAGCATCTCAACAGAAGTTTTCTACGAGAAGTGCTTGTTACTCAGTTGCTTAACCTCTCTTTTATATGTATGAGTATGGATAGAAGAATAGCGTTAGGAATAGACTAGTGGTTAGTTAATCGTTCCCGCTATGCCTTTTTAGGATCGGATGGGTGGGAGGGAATTTTAGACGTCACAAAAATTCATGCCTACGAAGAGAAATCTATAAATCAAGTTATGAAACTGTCCGCACCGGCACTTGAACCCGAGACATCCATAACCGTAGCCAACGACGTTAACCTCTACACCACGGAGTCGATATTTATACATAGACATATTTGTCTGTTGTGTTATTTTGCATGCAATTAAGGGTGATTTTTGTACTATTAGTAGTACAAAAAATCGAAAACGCATACCGTAGTTTCCATTATAAAATTGTCTATCTACAAAATAAAAAAAAAATAAAAACATTTTATAAATTAATAATAATTAATAATAATAAAACGAATTAAAACAAAAATAAAAAAACCCTGAATTAGTATAATGTATAATATTAGTTATGTGTTTTTCATTATTGGTTTGGTTTTCTTAACCTGTTTTTGTGCTCTCCTGAAATTTTTTGATTTTGCCGGATTTTGTCGGATACGCCTTCGATCGATACTTTTAATGAGCGGTTTAAAAATCCGATTTCTTTGAAGAACACACAAGCTTTAGACCCGTCTAAGACTCCAAAATGTCCAAGCTAGGTTTAAAATCGCTTATTGTGTATACATGTTTTTATTTTACTTAAAAAACAGTCATTTCTACCGGAGCTTATGTAGAACGTTTGTTTTTGCCACCCCAATTAAAAAGTTTCATTTTCCAATCAAATATAATGTACAATGTACAGCGTGATATATACATGTTGGATAAATGCTTCTGCGTGTTCATATTTTTGTTTGTATTGCGAATGTGGTTGAAATGCGTCAACAGGTGGAAAAGTTGTCTACTGCCAAAACAACTTTGCCAAAAATCGTACCGGTGGATTTTCTTCGACCACTTATCATTGAATACAAATTTTCGCTTTGCGTACGTGTCCACTTGTCAGTATTTAGTACATATGTTGAATCAAGAGTGTTGCCCTATTTATAATAATTATGCGACGTACTAAATCTTCATTAATCGCATTTCATTTTAATTTTAGCCTTGATAATATATTATAATCATTCTTAAGGTGTTAACTGTCAATTCGTGGTGAAAGAACAATTAAAAAACAAAATACAATTTATCCGTACTGCTTCCACTTGTTTATTATGATCTGCACCGGTTTCACTCATCACGAGTATTTTCACTTGATAAAAAGAAAAACATAGCAGGGTTATTTATATAACTGTTATGCAAATTAACATTTATATAATTACTTTTAAGGTGTTAACTGTCAATTCTTGGTGGAAAAACATTATATTTTAAAAAATAAAACACAATTCATTTTTACTACTTCCACATATCAGGACCGGTTTCGCTCATCACGAGCATTATCACGAGCATTTTATATAAACAGTCCTATTATTTTATTTATTTTTATCAGTTGATAGTGCTCGTGATGAGCATATCCGGTCCAGATCATTATAAACATGTGGACATACTACAAACAAATTGTGTTTTATTTTTGATAATATAATTTTAATATTTTGATTAAATAAAATGTATTGTGACGTCTCTTGTAAAGTTGAAGTTTATAGATGTGCTAACAATCGAAATATTTCAAAAGTATGTTTTTTATTTTTTACTTAATTCAATAAAGGATGTTTTTTGATGAGGTTAAAGACCTCGCTGGGGGTTGTGCTAACACGTTTTTGCTCTTCCTGTAAAGTTGTAAAATGGACATGGGAGTATTATTAGCCTCTCAGGTATAGATATGTAATATATATTAGCCTACTGGTCAACGTCGTAGACACGTTCGTAATTTGATTTATGGATTTGTGATTGTAGTAGGCGAGGTTTTAAATTATGATCTTATGTGTAGAATATGGCCTTATATTGGATGTATATTAACAGATTTTTTCTACGAGAACTGGTTGTTACTCAGTTGCTCAATCTCTATTTTGTTCGAGAGTAGGTATTGAAAGATAGGGCTACGACAGGACTAGTGGTTAAGTAATCGATCTCCCTACGCCTCATTTTTAGGATCGGATGGGCGTTTGGTAACGGATTTATGCTTCCGAACGAAAGCTCATGGATGGATTGGAAAATCAAATTATGAAACTCTTAGTACTGCGATTTGGATCCGTGAGATCCGTAACCGGAGCCAAAGACGTTACTCACTACACCACGGACCCGATAATAAATATCAAATATGCATAAAAAAATATTTTCAAAACAACTGTAGCGTGTACTTTGAACCTGGGTCACTCGTGTCTGATCTATAATACTTATTAATACACCACTTAAAAATGGAGAGTGACAAAAGCTAATTATGTATTTAGAGAGGCAGGTTTCCACATAAATGAGGTTGGCGTATTTATATTTTGTGTCGTCACTGGTGACGTCATCGAGCGTGACAGTTCGATGGCATAGAACCAACTATTTGTACCTAATTGCATATTTTTATCACCCTACGAAATAATCGTATGTTCGCAAAGATTCTGGTCTAGGTGGTTGACTCAAAAATATTCATTTTTTACTACTAAAAAGACAGGGTGCCTTTTTTTTAATTAAATAAACATCTAATATTTTCCCTACCCTACTACATAAGGTCAGAATGTTTTTCGCATAATGCGAGCAATGTATTCTAATATATTGTGACGTACGATCGTCATACCTTACGGTTATGGACGGGTTAAATGTCAATTTTATGTCGCTTTAGAATCTGTTTGAAGCTTTTTGTAATACTTGCCTTTAGTTGGATTTAGTCCGGGTACGAAATTGGATTGGTTCAATCGATTCGATCATTTACTTTAAACACACATCTGTTGACAAATACACCAACAAATTTCGGTATAATACTTTAGTATGTAGTGATAATTCTTGTATAGTCCGCTGTGAAGTAAATAACATTTATAAATTATTAGTTCATTACTAATATGGAGGGTACCGTATGACAACCAGTTCAAACAATTGTATTATAATGTCGATCGTCCAGTTCATTAGTCAGGTAACTCCAAAGAAATGAAATTTGAGTGAAATATGAAGTTATATGCGAAATATACAAATTTTGCGCTCTACCTGATGGTGTAACACATAAAAACAGTATTTTACTTGCGACCCGCAACTCATTTTGGATTCCTGAATTTGGCCCTTCATCCAAAAAGTTTGCCCCCCTCTGTTCTAAAGAATAAAGTTGATATTTCTTAGACTATACTTGGTAAGTTAATTATTAATTGTTAAACATCTTTTTTATAAAATGTATAAAACTCGTGTAAAAATCAATAAATTTTTGATTTGTGGAATACTACTTTTCGCATTAGCTCAATTTGGGTTATTTGGAGTTGTCTGAGTAATGAACTGGACAATCGGTGTTATAAGCAGGTTCATTTCAAGCAACTTTTTAAAAACCTCAAATGGTAATCCTGTGAAATGGCATATTCAGTTATTATACAAATGTAAGTTAGAAACAATATTGGGGCATCCCTTATTTCAAAAAATACCCAGTTTATACTTGTCTTACAATTTAGTAACTGTAATTAAAAGCTGACGGATGGTTTAACATGTTTTACAAATAACACAAATTTAATTATTGGCTTGCAAAGTTTGCAATGATAACTTCTGTTACAAAAAAACAGTTGAAAATTATATTTTAAAAAATAAAACACAATTTGTTTGTACCACTTCCACATATTTATAATGATCAGGACCGGTTTCGCTCATCACGAGCATTATCAACTGATGATGTCATCAGTTGATAATGCTCGTGATGAGTGAAACCGGTCCTGATCATTATAAATATGTGGAAGTAGTACAAACAAATTGTGTTTTATTTTTTAAAATATAATATCTTTCCACCAAGAATTGACAGTTAACACCTTAAAAGTAATAAGTTGAAAATTACACAAATAACTCGACACAGTCGATATTTACTTCTATTTTTGTAGATGTAACTGCCATTTGAGCTGATATTTGCACGTTTAATACGCAAATTCAAGATGAAGACTAACGCTTTTAGAATAGCTGCATTTATCAATGATAAAAACTATACTTATTATGTAAGTGACGTCTTTAAAGGGTGTCTAGTTATTTTTGTTAAACAACGACAATTCCACACTTTTTAAACAATCGTTATTATCATTTCAAGGTTTTACATGGTCCATCTTTTTGTTTTGTTGGTTATTCGTGTTAATTGTCGTACTTAACTAACGAATAAATGAAGAGGATAAAGTAATTTCGGTGACATTTTCGAACCCGTTTTGTTATCTATCACATAAAAACAAACGAGACACATCTGTGTGGAAAAATAATGCGTTTATTTTTAATTTAGATTTTCAAACAATTTTTAGTTTATGATGAAAGGGTGTTCTGTAAATCTGACTTATAGAACGACATCAGTCAGTATTATTTAATTGCTAGATTTACACATAGAACGAATTTTACCCGATCCCGAAAAGAGTATTACAAAATCGACAGTCGATACACTGACTGGTAATTTCAACACCTATTTCTTCCGTGCAGTTGCTTTCTTTTGTCGATATAAAGATGTTCTTTCTTTCTTTAGCACAGAAGTGGTTATTTCATTCAGATACGCGTGTAGCGAATCATAAGTGAATAAGGTTCTTTAGCTGAAACACTATGTTAAAAAAATATATTTAAAATATCTTTTTGCAGTTGTACGCAAATTGACAAGGTTGGTCACTATGGTATAAGAATGACTCAAATTATTTGTTATTATTTTTCCTTTTTGTTCATAGAAAGAAAAAGGGGGTACGCAAAATGCTCTAGATGGCTTGCCCCGAGGAACTTTTTAACCTGACGCAGCTGGCGGAAGTTTCGGCACTGGCTGCTGAAATGGAGCAGCGCTACGAGCACAAAATCTTCGATCGCCTGCTTCCTCGGCGGCCGTCGTCAGATCCTCGCCAGTGTCTGGACTGCGGGCGACGGTACAGCACGGCGTCCAACCTCGCCAGGCATCGGCAGACGCACAGCGAAACCGCTCCCTCGAAGTGCTGCCACCTGTGCGGGAAACCCTACGCCTCCATGCCAGCCCTCGCCATGCACCTCAGAACGCACAGTAGGACCTGTGAGTGCCGCTTTTGCGGGAAGCGATTCTCCAGACCGTGGCTGCTGCAAGGGCATATCAGAACGCACACAGGTCTAGACTCCAGCGTCATCCATGAATGCTAAACAACACTAACCACTTCTAATGCTTTCGGTAATTCGAAATAAAAATACGGAGTTTTTTGATACAACTGTTTTAATTATACGTAAATTCTGTCACCGATTTACTTCATTACTAAAGAATGTGATCTATCACAATTTCTCCTCAACTTGTTAAGATAGCATGCTAGCGAGAAATGAATCCAAGAATTTGAAGACTTCTAAAATATTTAATTTTGTACATCGGCACAAATATATATTTTAGTTTCTAATAATTCATCAACTTTGTATCAAATGCTTCGTTTGAAATCGTTCATTTGGCAATGTGAACTTTTTCTACGCTATTTTTCTTTTACGCGTCAGAGTGTGGTAACTTTTGTAGAAAGATCTTTCATTTATGCATGTGTATTTAATAATATAGGTATATATATTTTACAAATTAAAATTGACTACAAAACTATTTTTGTTTATTCGTAGTATATTGGCAATTTAAAAAATACAGAAATAAATAACTTTGCGATATAGTATGAGGATCACATTTACTAACACGCCCGGTGTAATAAAAAGGTTTTAGTTTAATTTTACATATCTTATGATTCAATTATTAGCACAAATATGCGAATAATAAAGCTATCAATTTTATTTGAATTTCTTTTTTCTCATATATATGTTATAGGTTCTAAAAGAACAACCGGGGGTTATTTTTAAAATAGCTTTATCTTAAAAATATGTAGAATTAACCTAAGTATGAACAGTAAGCATGTAATAATTTTGCGCGTTTATATATATTATAATAATATATATACATATTTACATATGTATGACACCAATACACTATCTAAAATAATAAATGAAGCATGGTTTTAAATATTTCACTAATAAATAGTCGTATTTTATTTTTAATCGGCTGTGTATTTTATTTTTCCAAGAAAGCTTATTGGCAACATTATGATTATTTTTAAACTAACATTTGCTACATGTCAATCGAAAACATTTAAAGTTGTTGCAGCGAAAGGCGATACTTTATGGATTCACATTATATTAAATTGATGTTTATTTTTCAAATACGTAATTTTTATATCTACATAATTATTATAAGTTAACAATAAGGGCAGGCGTATTTATAAACAAATCGTAATATATATCTGGAAGGTGGTGTGTTATAATGTTTTTTTGATTCCCGGGATTGTCGAAATATCAATCCTGGGATTTCGAGATTCACGGTAAATGTTAAAATAAAAATTTTCAAATTAAATACTTCCTGATTAACTACAACGGTATCTCGGTTTATTTATGTACATACTTTTTTATAATACCTACATAATTAATATGCATTGCGGTCTATCACCTTCTCATATTTCGTAGCTGCCGTAGACAGGAACGGATAATTTTGACAACGTTGTATTCTATTGTTCATTCCAACTGAAGCAATTATGAATTTAATTTGCAATATACAATTTAAAACATAGGATTATGCTTAATGACTAACCATATCTTACTGGAGCATAGAAGCGTCCGGGATTGGATCGCAATCGCAAGGCAAAACCTGTCGATCGATTGTAATGATGTTTTATTGCTTTTGACATGTTTATTTCTTACAATATGGTCTTTCCTATTCGACAACTAAGCACATTTTCATTAGAATAGTACAATAAACCTAATTGGTAAATTTCACTCGTTCGTTTTTGTTAAAACATATTATATACGTGTTTTTGTTTCGGGGTATTTAATTTTATATATTATTTAACGAATCGCGCGACCGGATGATGGCAAAACATTAAATCGAATTTGTATTGGCGAATAATTAAATCAATCGCACTTCATAAGATAAAATAGAAACAATAAGTATTGCACTCAAGGTCGGCTTTGGATGGGCTGAGAGCATTTTTATCAGATGAATAAGTCAGTCAAACAAGGATGATATTAATATAAAATGTTTCACATAGCATGACATGTGAATCATCCTTTTGTATTGCATATGTTGTTTCCGTTATACATTTTAATAATAAAAGTTAATAATATGTTAATTTGTTTTACATTATTTACCTAAGTTAATCTACTTTTTTATTTCTTTAGCAAGCACGCGTAGTTTTTTTATATCTAGTGTAACAAAAGTAGTACTTAGAATGAAGTGATGTTGCTAAAATATGTTATGTTGTTCAGTACTATTACTTTTAATCATATCTGATGTTCAAATTATCAAATAATATAGTTTTGACTGAATTAAACTAAAAATCTAATTAAGAGGAATATTTACATTATAAAATCATTTGCGCGAATTTTGAACAGTAATTACCAATGAAATAAATTGGCTTTGGTAATTTGAAGAGAAGCTTATTAATTTATTTGTGAAACAAATCATATAATATAGACATGTTTTTCTGGCGAGGAAAAAACCCGTTCAGCAAAACTATTACAGAGAATTGTAGATTGCCATTGCAGCTTCAGTTACGTGTATTGCAAAGAAGCACCACTGACTTTAATTAATTGTTTTTTCTGCAGGTGAAAAACCGTTCAGATGCTCCATATGTTCCAAGGCTTTCGCCGATAAGTCAAACCTACGAGCACATATCCAGACACATTCCAATACAAAACCACACATCTGCAACCGATGCGGGAAAGGGTTCGCCTTGAAGTCCTATTTATATAAACACGAAGAGGCGTCTTGTATGAGATCGCACGGAAAGGCCGATGATCACTTCTCTGACCAAGACTCACCGGTTGACTTTTCCAAAGGCGCGTTTCACCATACTTCCTCCATAAAGGCGTGAAAAATTAATTTGATGAAACAAAAATTACAGACTAATATATGAATATCAGTTTTGTACGTAAAAAAAAACACAAAACATTGATGTGGGTGAGGCAAAAGGTTCAATTTAATTGATAAAATTCAGCTACCCAAAATTTTTAAAACGTTTCAACTATTTTTATGACGGATGGACTTATAAGTATATGAGCATAAATCCAAAAACGATTGAAAATTTTTTCAGTAATAAAGATTTTACTCTCCATAAAGTTATCATTTTTACTATTCTATATCAGTAATGTTGCAAACCAATAACTAATGGACATGTACGTCTATGACCATACAGATTTTTATTTAATGAGCAAATTTACACTATTGGGACGTGTTAGAGAGACTGTTAGTCCCACTGTTGCCTTTTTTAAATATATGCTTTCATCAAACATTCATAGCTAATTAATTGTTAAAATAGAAATTGCTAAATAATGAGGCTTCATTCAACTTAAAAAAAGTTGTGCCTTTTCAGTTGACTTAAATTATTGAAATGCCAATAAATAAGAACAACACTGGTGCACCCTATTCAGTAGACCATTAGTTGAATAATATTATATATACTCAATTGAGATGTTTTCGAAAATATACTTATTAAGATTATATTACATCTAAGAATTATAGTAAAAAAAATATATACTTTTTTTTCATTAACAGATATAACTGTCAAAAAAAAATTAAACTTTTGTTTCAGCCTAAAATATATAAACAGTAAACTATTAATGAAGACTGTAAAAAAATAAACGATTCAAATATTACACAATATACAAAGTTTATCAATTATCTTTAATGTGATAGATGGATGTTTTATATCTAGCGCTTAGTACTAGAATTTAACATTACTGTTGCCAAATACTGTCCAGAGCTACCCATCTGAAGATATACACTTCTTGTACTAGTAAATCCCAACAACTGAATTGTTTGTATTAAAATAGACATTTCGTGGTGTAAAATATACCGACAAATTATTTTTAAATACAACATAGATTTTCTCTTATTTCATTCATTTTAAGACGGCTGTAAAAGGGATTTATACTATTAAAAGAATGAATATTTAAAAGTACTTTCTGATACTAATGTCAGAATTGTCTAAATCTAAGATAGGCACTTTCAACATTAGACCCCATATATATAACTACAATATTTCATCACAAAAATTTAATTTAGACTAAATAAAAATAAAAATAAATTTATATTTTACTATAATATACAATACAAATAAGTAAAAATTTTTACGTGAATGAAAACAAAAAAACTGTTCTCTCAGAAAATGAGTGAATAAATTATTTTATTTTATTTACTTCTCAATATTTTTTTAATATTTCATGTTTTGGCGATAGTGATTTATTAATCGCCAAACAACGCAACTATTTTACTAATTTAATATTCACATATCTAAGTAAAATGAAGATAAACAATAAAAACAGTATATGAACTTGATACTGAAAACGGAAATTTTCAGTTCTTACTGCTTTGTAAAATACATGTAAAACGGAAAAAGTGTTAGAATTAATTAACCAAGCTATTTATGGTGTTAAAATACTATAGGCTCTATGGTTTAAAAAAAGGTAAACTTTATACAATAATTAATATCTCGAATATAATTTAAGAAATAGAAAGGTTGGACTGAAAATATGTATGCTTTTGTACGATATAATTATTTAGTATGTATTCTGACGTCATAAATAAAAATGCACCACAGCCAAACGATATATTTGAAGAAATGAGACATTACTTGTCATTACTATCTTGGTGATATATTTTTTAATAGAATTTTATTCATATTTCGTAAGGCAGCCGATAAAATTTTGTTTCAGAAAATATTAAGGCTGAAATAACATGGTAACCGGTGGATTATTTCACTGGTTGTGCTACTAAATGTGACACGTGTTTCGCCTCTTTTTTAGAAGATCAGTCACATTTAGTAATGCAACCAGTGGAATAAGAGATTTATCAATTTGAATTTTATATAAAAAATCAATTTCCGTAATTTATCTCGGAATCCGTAGTGTTATGTTTCATTTCTCGGAATACTCCGTTTATAGTTAGCGGTCTTTTTACTTGTGAGGCTCTGTACTGGTGCCATTGGTGAATGTTTGAGATGTAACATTTTATTTTTATTAAAATATGTTATTTTAAATTTTTAGTTGATTTGTGATTTATTTTTAAGCTTAGAGCTATATCTTTAGTGGTGCTTTATAAATAATATTAAAAATATAAATACAGTTGTAAATAGCTTTTAACTGGCTGAAGAGGAAATGGCTATCAGCAATATTCGATAATAATTGTGGATATAAAATTACTGCTATTTTTTAAAAAAATATAGCACATATTTTATTTGCTCATTGCAAAAAACATCGTCTTGTTAAACAACCTGCATGTGAAAATTAGAAATATTGTTCGAATGTACTTTTTTTACATGAAGGAGACGAGGTTTGTATAAATCAAATGTTTTCAAAATTTAAGCAAGTTGGCAAGGTTATAAAATAACAATTATATTCGTGCAATTTATCTAATTAATATTCTAAGATCTCGGAAGCCTCAGCATTCCCCTTCTTAAATATGTTAAATCTAAAATATTGCAACACCAAAGAAGTAGTTTAGAACAATCAAAGTAGATTTGCTGGATAGCTATTTCTTCTTCGTGCCATCAATAGTCCTGACGATATTTTTGCCTTGTTACAATGGAGTTCTACCAAGTAAACTTCAATTCAATCAATAAATCCACAATTTTTTAAATAAATATTCTCTATTCATTTCAAAATACAATGCAAGTAGAGATTTAATTCTTCGTCGGTCCATGATGTAAATATACCCTTTTTGTCAGTTAATTGCATTATGCATATCAATACATTCACAAGCGTAACGATTTGGTTATTTATAATGTTGTGAATTATTAGAAGAGTTCAGTTTTTAGCTTCAATAGAGAATACTTTAAACGATTTTGTTGTAAGTTATATAGACAATTCAGGAAAAAAGATTGCTGTTTCAGTTTAAAAGACAAGTAAATTTTTAAAATTAATTATGTATCAAATATGTGTGACAGGAATGTTAGAGAAGATCGATGAATTTATTGTGTCAATTTAGAAATTAGTTTAAAACAAAATGATTCCTGTTCATCATGTCATATTTGAAGTCCTTCAATGGCTGCTTTATTTTTTATATACCATTGTGAATAAAGTTATTTAAATAAGTGTAAGTTAGTATGATAAAAATAGTAGATATATGATCGGAAAATTAATATAATATATAACAAATTTATTATAATTCAGTTGAAAGCTTTCCTTCTCTCGACGTACATATATTATTTAAGAAATGACATTGTCAAATTTGGTAAGCAAATTTAATAATATCCAAAGTTGTTCAGATTTTTTGAATACGAAACACAGTTATGACAGTTGTTACTTATATTTAATGAGGTTTCTTTCTCGATAGTTACTGTGTCGCGAAACAGCTGCTGCATACACATAAATGGGGGCAACCAACTTGTATTGAATAGAATGTTTTGTCTCAGGGTAGGGATATGCGTTTTCGATTTCTTAAAATAGCTAATAAATCATTCAATATTTCCTACCCTCTAATTGAAATTACATTTCTTTAATTATGTAAACACTTTTGTAATGATTGATATTAACACTGAAATATTAACGTTTTAAGTGAGACGAATTTATAATATATATTCACAATAACATAAATAAAACTCCATATATATTTAACATACTTATTGCCGCGCCCAATAGTAATCATATACTTATTATTAATGTTTTTCACTGAAGTACTTAATAGCTATTAAGAATGTGAAAAAACAAGTCTGATCAAAAATTCATCCACAGTAATTTATCATTTAAAGACACTTACCATTCATGAGAGAATTAGTTTTGGCCAAAGTATAGTCATAGAAATATAATGTATAGTTAAAAAAAACCAATATTCAAATAATGACATGGCATACCAGTTGCGCCTCAATTTATGAACATATTAACAAATAATGTAAAATCGTCTAACTAGAAGAATCTTTGTGATAGGTATTTTTTAAAATTTTACTGCATTCGTCATATTAATATTTTTTTGTAAAATGGCATAATAAATGGAACTTATTAATTTTTATTTTATTTTAAAAAATAATTGGAGGAGTATAATTGCTAGTCACCTGCCGATTATATAGATTTTTATATTTCATATGCCCATCAGAACAGTCTTAAAGTTGATAGATTGTGATAGTTTGTGTGTGTGTGTTTTTTTTATGTGTAATATGGGTTTATCCCATGTTTCTCAAACGTTGGTGTGATGGTAAAGTTGCATTTTAAAAAGATGCTCCTCAGTTAATATGTGCATGTCTATAAAGTTATGATATTAGTTCATTATAATCAGTAGTATCGTGGTACTAAAATAGTATAGCGTTGCCATTTTGTTGATAATAAGCAATCCCTTCTCCCTTTGTTCACTTTAAATATTTGAGTAGTAACGTACACACTTTAAATTTCGTGACGATTATCGTAAAACAAAAAAATAATTAAACAAAATTTTCATCTGTAAATAAAAAATCTTACTTATTGAATACATCTTTTGATTTGTAAGACAATATTGCTAAAGACATGCCTGGATCAACATTTCTCCTCGACACTACTGCTTATAATGTGTATGTGTGCCTAATTTTAAATTAATTACATGATATATAAAATAAATGTTATATGAAATAAAGTAAGACGTAGAAAATACTCTTGTTCCAACTTAGTAATTTACTAGAAATTCCAAAAATCAACAAGTAATTAGTTTTGCATTCCCAAGTGAAGTTATTATGAACGTATAATATTATTTTTGTATGTTTATTTTCTTTGGTCTTCGAAGCTATTGCAAGCAAATACAATTTTGTGATTCTTGTAAGCAGTACGATTCCTAAATGTAATTTTAAATATTATTGTATGTATTATTCCTGAATATTTGTTTGTTAAAAACTTGCTTTTTATTCGTCCCAAAACCAAAATATCCACAAGTATATTATGTTACTATTAATTTTACGAAAGTAAACTTATATTATTTTTCGTTTTTCATACTTATTTTGTGTGTTTTATATTAAGGTTATTATTTTGATTTACGAGAACATTTTTTGACGTTTGTTTATTTTATATGAAAATATTACATTAAAGAACTTTGTTGCAGTACATTGTCACAGAAATTAAACATTCTTTTGAAATCAAAATTCGTTTTTTTTTTCAATTCAAATTATCGTAAATTACAGGTACAGCTGGACCGTAATAAGTTGGCAGTCCAACCGTGATGCTACTGTCATGCGAGGAGGTTTGTGATCTCTACATTACTGCCATGGTCGCATCGTTATACATGTAACATAGTAAAAATATAATATATATATTATAAATATAGTATATCCATTGCCCCAAGTCGAGAATGCCAATACAGCGAGGTATTTGCCCCCATGAATTCCACAAAATATTTTCAAAAATATTATAAGGTATATTTTTTTAGTATTGCAAGGAATTCTTAATCAACAAAACACATGTTTTCAAAATCTTAACTAGTTTTTTTCAGTTAATTGCAGGAATGTTTGTGGAGCAAAAATATGTTCTTTACAAATAGATGTCACTGTCACAGAAACAGATGCTTTCGTCCACCCTTAAAACGAAATCAACATCCGAAAAGATATGAAAAATATTTTTTTACTCAAATTTGAAAAAATTAACTAATTAGGCTTTTACATGCTAAATGGCAAACGATAGCAAAAATAAAACATTTCACATTCGCAAAACCGATAGCCAATATTTTATAGTTTATTATTACATGTTCAGAAATAGTAATTCTTGGAATGGGTTGGTCTTTTCCTTTTAATATAAGCCATAAGGTTTGAGAACATGCTATTATATTTGATATTTCTGATGTTTTTGAAGTCATATTCCTAACTAGAGACAACGATCAAATTTTTAACTAAACAGCAAGGTTTCCACTGATATCAAAGAAAACGAATCGATAAAAATATTCTTAAATTATATCCATAGCTTAATGATTTCAAATTTTATTAAAAATAATATTTGCCTGTATGTTAGATTTTAAGTTAACTTTGAATTAATGACAACAGAGGGCTCTAGAGTTTCTAGACATCCAATGTCGCAATTCTGCATACATGGTCAAAATTAATAATTGTGAGAAATATTTTTAGGGGTAAGCAAAACGTTCAAGTTTCTGATCCAGCGACACCTGTTAATAAAAAAATGGGCAAAGGATTTTTCTACAAACATTGGTGTATTTCACAAAATCTTTGTCAGTAAAGTTTCTCAGTTGATTTATGTAATCTTTATTATGGTACGTATTTCACAAATATTGAATTGCTTTTAATTTATTTCCTCGCAATTGTGCTACTAACTGTGAAAGAAGTTTTTTTTAATTAAATTAAAAAAACAATTAAATGTCAACAGTGAGCAATTTGCGATTAAAAATACTTTCAATAGCACACCGACCGGCAGATAAAATAGGTTTTGATAATTTTGCTGACGATTTTGCTAAGAAAAAAGGGAGAAAACATAAATTTGTTATAATTTTTTAAAATGTCATTTTAGTAAAATTTACTTAATATCTCATTCTAATTCGATTCACAATTTTTTATTCGTGTACAATTTATTTAAATGAATTTTTTGACACATTTGAAAAAAAACCCAGCGGGACTTTAAATATAACATTTGTAAATGACAGGATTGTAAAAATATAGTACATGTTTTTCAAGCAATTACATTTATACATACATTTTTTCTTGCGGCACAATTTTCTGCTTCATAGTGATAAAAGAGTAGGTAATTTAAAAAATAGCCTTAACCCAACACTATTGTCAATATAAAATCAACATTTTTTGAGAAAAGTTATTAATAATAAACATAAAATTTGTCATGATTGTAAAAATATATTATATTTTTCAAGAAATTATATTTATTCTTCATATTTTTTTTTATTTAGAATAGCGCAATAGTTATGTCACAATCGTTTCGAAAAATTTGGAGGAAAATTAAGGCAAATTCAACGAAACCCTAGCTACGCCACTGTCTCAAGGTAAGTTACTTTTATTGATACCATGCCATTGAACAAAAATCCATAAATCTATTGAAAAATCAGATTATGAAAGCGATCTTACAGGGATTCTAACCGGAGATCACCACAGCCGAATTTGGCGAAAGACTAACCACCACTAGGTTCAAACATTAAATAAAACTCCAGCACATTTTATTATTCCTTATGACTGCTTAGAGTGGTTAGTATGCGACAGCACTGCGATCAATTTCGTTAAAAGCTTTGTGATGCTTTTACACGCAATAAATAAATTTGAATCGATTTTTTTTGTAATCGAGTTTCGCATACTAGTGCGTCTGACTTTGAAAAGTTCTTAATATTGGGTGAAATCATCGAATTTTTACATTTAGCGCGAATTTAATATGATGGATCGCTCACGCTCAATAAATTAATGATTCGTGGGCAGGCCAATTTGCGAAAATTACAACTAAAAATTTGAAGTTTACGAAATGAATGCAACTTTGTAGCCAGACAACATTTTTGATGAAGTTTACTGCCTCTCACCCACATACTGAGAACAAATATTTCATTTCTGGGACATCATTCCTATTTATATAATTTAGGACATCCACTGAGGGCGCTTGATGGAATTTCAATATTAAATTTGAATTCTTGAGATTTTGTACATTTCCATTTATTTTGTCACTAACGACTCGGGTTTTGCCTTTCGGCATCTTCAGGTATTCGAGCACACGAGTGAACTCAAACTCATTACTATTTTTTTAAATCTTTGGTTTATAATATATCTTTCATTTCGATTTTCCAATCGTCTTATTTCGACGATATTTCTTAATCTTGCAGAGTTATAATAATTAAAAAATATATTTTGTATTACTGCACTAGGAGCGAACATGGTTGAAAAAAAACAATTGTTTTTGTCAGTATCTTAGGTGGTAAGACTACAGGTGAGATTTGAAACTGACCGTTTTGTGTAACTGGCCACATACATATTGGCCGTTTAAGAAAACTTAACCATTTTCATATATCACTGACAAATTATATCAAAAATTGAAATAAATATAGTTTTGCTCACCATAGAATTTAGAATCATGTGTATTGTTTAAATCAACCGTACCTATGTACTAGTGCAGTGCTCAAAGCAGGTGCATAGCAAGTAAAATTAAAAGTACATACGTGGTTTAAATAGGAATAATAGGCATGCAGTATTGCAATGTACTTCCATTGTACAAAGAAGTTATTTAATTATGACAGTACATGAACCGTGGAATACAATTCATGTCTTTGAACAAGGTCTTCGGCATACTGAGCTTCTTAATGATTGCACATATACAATAATAATTTTATGAAATCAGATTACAATACGAAAACTAGTAAATGGTACAAAAAAACAATAATGAATCTATGTAAATATTAATGATTTGTGCCCGAGTACTTGTTTATTATTAGTTACAGAAGCTTCAAATGAAAGTACAATTGGTACTTAAAATATATATATCTAAATTGAGAACTCGCTAGATATTTTCGATTGTTCAAATCATTTGAAATAAACCTAAAGGTAAGTTCCTCGATAGTAATTCAATTATAAAAAAACATCTCTAAAAAAATTATAATGATTGTTATCGCCTTGTCAATATAGGATTCAGAACCCACAAGGGACTTTTTTCCTCCGTTGCCGGCTTCATAAGTCGACAGACTTGCCATCGGTGTCAGATTAATCACATAATATACTCAAAATTAATGATTCTGTATATGTATATTAATCTGTACAACAATAATATATGCAAGGAATTCATTCAACCTATTATTCATTATATCATCGACTGAGGGCGCTTGATGGAGCTTCAATATTACTTGAGAGTTGTGGGTACAGCGTCTTTATTTCCCTTCCTCCCATGTAAGCTGGCTGAGTATTGACTTATTAAAAGATTGTGTCAACTGAAAGCTTTGTTCGGGGAAAACATTTATGAAAAGTCCAATATGGTTAACATAGCTTATCAATATACATAATTAAGATACACTGGAAATGTTATTACCGCCAAGGTTAGGTTAAGAAATGTATAATAAAAATTATTTTTACACTAAGAAACATATTGTTGGTGTTGCAAATTGCACTCATTTATTATTGAATAACACAGAATATAGTCCAAATATAAGATATGCAAATTGTGTAATTCATCATGTGGGTAGCGAGAGAATTATATGACGCAATGGTGGTCAGTCGTACAAGAATTGCAAACAGATGCAATTTTCTTTATTAAAAATGTCTGTCAGCATTAGACGTGAAGTGGTAAGTACTCAACAATTTGGATTTTCAATAATTAGTGCGGACTAAGATTCATTAACCCTGCATAGATGTTTCGAATGATAAGGCCACAATAACGAATGGAGAAGACACTAAACCGACAACAAAGATATAAGTGCCACAGCATCGGTGGAAGCAATAATAGGCTAAGCATCACCACGTTGTCTTCGCTATCGTACTTGAGCAGTCGCGAGTTGGTTTTGCACACAGTGCGCCGTCCGCAGCCAACAGCGGCGCTTCGAAAGAAAAGTTATGATGGGCAGACTAGTGGTTCTGCTCCTGATATCCTCGGTGTGGCAGCAGCTATCAGTGCAGGTCAGTTATAAGAAACATCTCATATAAACTAATATACAATACATTTTTACTGAACAGCCCTGCGTATAATTATCTAAAGAAACTAAAACCTTGCAAGAGCTTTAATTTAAATAATATCCTCCTGACAGCGTACTGTAAAAGTGACAAACTTTTCACATAATAATAATAATATAGGTTATTAGGTTTGATATTGTCTGTTTTTTTTTTGTAAATAATACGTATATCAACATTAAAAGTGATCGGTTATTAAAATAATATATTGAATTAGCCATTCATCGACATTGTAAACTATTTTAAAAAGCTCACTCTTAAAAGTGTTGTTGGGTACAGTATAAATGTTCATAAGTTGAGAATTCCCATATGTATTGTTCAATTTTTACACTTTTTTGTTTAATATATATGATATAATATATAATTAGTGTATTTGTGAAACATTATAATTCGTCTGTGCGAATATTACTTACTAAATCTCGGGTCGATGGCCGTTTTTCATATCATACGGAATAATCACTAAATTATACAATTTTAAGTTGATGTTTACAAGAGTTTGAACGTGTCAACCGTTTTGTTTAATATTGACGATAATAACTTTGTTCTAATTACATCTGCTACTGTCGATTTGTCATTCAAACTATATATATAATGAAAACACATGTACAACAATAAGCTTCAAAATTTAAAATTCAATTTAAAAATGCTTACTCTGTAAGCGAAGACAGTCCAGTGTTTGATATTTATGTGGAAGACACATGCGTTTTTATTTTATCATATGACAATGTCTTTACAAAAAGCATGGCTATATTCACAATTCTCAATTAAATATCATTGATGTAGACCATAGTTGGGAATTTTTATCACGTCAGAAGATCACGTTTAATGTATTCTTTTAAGGACGCATTCGAGAAACTTCTTTTCGGTGCATTTCAAAGTGTATTTTGTAAATAGCACAGTTTTCATGGATCTCTAGATGGATCTTGACTTGAATTTGATTTAAGGACGTCTTGATTTGGGTCAAATATAAGAATTTAGATTCGCAGCGATAAGTGTTTGATAAGCAAGAAATCATTTTCTGTGCCTACATATTCTATTGCATGTGTCTATATTTCAATTCAATTTTTCTTGTTGTCAAATGATGACGTAACAAATTATTTTTTGCAAGCTTATTGATTACCATCTGTGGTCTGTCACTGTGTAATTGCTATCACTATTAGCAAAATTTGGAATTATTCAAAAGCCTGCACTTCACCATCCCTGCTATAAACGGAGAATACTTGATTGAGCTTTAATTTTATATCATATTTCTAAAACAGCAATACTTAATTACCGTTACACAGAAATACTTAAGATGCGTGTATTATTATGATATTCGGCTAAGATTTTCAAGGGATTTATTAATAAACAAGGGTGAGCCTGAGGTACTATGCAAGTGGTGCTATCGCACGTCATCTTAGATGGGCGTTAAAAAATAAAATTTCACCTGGCAATCTATGAGAAATATGCCCATCGACAAGTCGTCACTGTTTTCTTTATAAAACATTTGGCTATCAAGTAAAATTCAAAATACGTCATTCGGAGATCTTGCACAATTTAGAAAAAAAACTGGGGCAGCCCTGAACACATTCGTCATAAAAAGAACGTGATTATTGTTATGCTGTATCGAATTGATAAATTATTATGATCATACATGTCGTATTTTCACAAAAAAAAATATTCAAATTCTGGCACAAATTCTTACCTAACATTGGTCAATACAAATGTAAAGAACCAAATCAGTAGTCGGCAACCTTTTGAGCGACTGGGTAAAACAAATCAATTTTGAAAAAAATAATTGGTTAGTGGTAAAAGTTTAATACAAATTCTTACTATTTTCTAAAAAACAATTTTATTTTTATAAAATAAAATAAACATGTACATAAAACGTATATCTGTATATATGTGTGTGTTAATACAAATTTATTTTATGAAGACATACATATAATATAATATTTTTTTTAGTTTTTTGGTTTTTTCAATATTTGGCAAATATGTAGTTGACGTAACTCGAACACAGGGATCAAGATTTTCTAGTGTTACTCTACTTCGCAAGTATTCTGGACATGTTTTATTTGGGAAAATGTTTGCTCACGAGAATATGTTGAACCAAATGCCGATAATAGAGAAAATGCTATTTATAAAAAAAACATTGTCACATTTTCTTGGCGGGTAGCTCAACATGTTGCGGGGGGTAATTCAATTAGCCTCGGGTAGTAGGTTGCCAACCACTGATCTAAATTGTATATTGAAAGAACATTGACATACTTTTTATGGAACATTTTGAACTAGCAACGTTCTTATTAGAAGTCCCAACAGAGTGTGTCCACAATACATAGTAAAGTCTCTATTAACTAAGATTGAAAAGTTTCTCGCTTTTAGAAACGTGGATAATCCAAAAAAACTGACGTGCCCTTGGATAAATATATCGACGGTATTTTGGCTAATTGATGTAACGCTAAAAAACAATTTCAATTTTGGGGGTTACATCAATTGGCCAAAACACCGTCGATATATACATTAGTTAGCATCGATAAACCGTAACCCAATAACGATTCTGTAACATCCAAATCAGATGTTTCTCTCACTTTGGGTAATGAATAATATTGCGATTTTTCCATGAAAAGAAAAAATCGTAATTGTAATATTAATTGTTTACTGGTAGTCCTCATTGGAAGCGTGTCTATAATGGAAAAGGTGTAGTACACATTAAACATTTTTTATTTAAACAAGTTTCTGCCAGCTAGTGCGCAAATGTCTCTGTTGTAAATGCTCACTATCTGGCAGAAATTAGGAATGGTGTGCGAAGAAAAATATTGGGATATTATATAATTTAAGACATCGACTGAGGGTGCTTGATGGAATTTCAATATCAAATTTGGATTATTGAGATTTTGTACACTTCCATGTATTTTGTCACTAACGACCCGGGTTTCGCCTTTCGGCATCTTCAGGCATTCGAGCACACGAATAGACTCGAACTGACTTCGAGTTGAACTGACTCAGTTCGAGTCCATTCGTGTGCTTGAATGCCTGAAGATGCCGAAAGGCGAAACCCGGGTCGTTAGTGACAAAATACATGGAAGTGTACAAAATCTCAATAATCCAAAATTGGGATATTAACTATGACAGCGTTACTTTATTTGGAGGACATCGTTTTTACATTATTGATAAGGAATAAATCTTTAATCAAAAACTATTAATTCAAATAGAGGAACAATTATAATAAGGCAAAACACAGCAATAGTTCTGACGGCGGCGTGATGTTAAAAGCTATCAAAAATATTAGATAATTCTTGCTGAATTAAACATATTGTGATTTTTACCTTATAACGATGGAGCTCTGTCAGGAATACAATAATGCATTTAATGAAATAGTAAGCCAACACTCTTCATAGTTGTTTATATTATTTAGATATTTTAACAATAAGCAATGAACCACTTTTTGTGACGTGAAAATAGTTATACAAGAATTACAAAAAAAAAAATTGACAGATAACACCGCCAGAAGGCCAGAACTATAATTTTGACGCGAAATTTGAAAGGGAAATAACAAGCATACACGTGGTGCTCAACTTCCTTTTCATATTTCTATAGTTATATACTTGATAGTAGATTTCAAAATTGATATTCAAGATTATATGCGAAAATCTTTTGAATAGTTTGAACTGTAACCCTTAGTGAGTTAATTTACGGGGAAAATGCAGCAGAAATCACGGATGATTATTTTGCTATTTACTGAATTGTAGTTGACATAATGCACATACTTTGAAGTACTATTTCAATTTATCTTGTAGTATTTTTTTGCACTAACAAAACATCATTTTTTTGTGTGTAGTCATATATTTTACAATACAATTCCGTATAATTAATATATTTAACATTTGATTCTTTAATATTCTAATATTTGAATGATTATTTTCCCTCCAATTTTTAAATTGTCTGATAATGAATGTCTCGGCCAATTTTTTTTTTCATTGATAAAATTCAAGTTTTTTTCTACGTTTACTTCCTTTTACATTGGCTCATATATTATCATCTCTTCGTGGGTCATTAGTTGGCCTCTAGCATGATTCCAAAATATTGTGAGGAGTATTAAACAATTTAGGTTTGTGTAACACTCTCGTTGATGACTGAGACACGAAACTACGTCTAATGTATTAATAAAAATGCTTAGGCCGTTTTTAAATCGCCAATTTGTTAATTAATAATTAGTCGTTATTATGTCTGAGTTGAGATCGAAAACCATAAAATTTTCAGTGACCGTCATCAAGAGCTTTAATTCTACTATTTTGCTTAGAATTGTACATTATTGTTTTCAATGAAACACTGATTATAACTTACTATCATCTAAATATAATAATATCATATTTCAAAGCTGCGACTTGTGAGCTCGCTCTGGGTTTATTTTCTATGAAAAGAAAAGTGGAGAAATCGTCAAGCCTGAATAATATTTAAGTGATTTATAAAATAACGGAAATTTCTTTTTTTTTTTAGGGGAAGGAGCAAAATTTTCAGCTGTCACCAAATGTAGAGTATCTGATACCCGTTGAGATACCCAGAGCAACATATTCGACTGAGAACAGCATAAATACACATGTAATCATTCATTTCGCTTAACGCATATGTGGAATGATGACCGGAGAGGTGTACAGGGTGAACACGAGAAACAGGCAGCCCACCGATAATTCGTGAAAAGAATAAAAGCTAAAAAAACATATGAATTAGTTCTTTATAAATAAAGTTATTATTACTTTGCTTACACATTGCATTCTCATTATACTTAGTCATAGAAACAAAATGGTTGATAAGTCACAATACTATTACTTGTTCATTTTTTTTATCGTTCCTATCAGTACAAATGATGGGTAAATTATTTTGTTTTTATTGGTCATTTTTGCTTTTTGGGGGCTGTGGCGTGACAACCGAATTACGTTATTATTTGCAAAGAATTGAGGTTGGTTGTTGTGACGGTTATTTCAGATCAAGATTTTCAATATTTTACTTTATGGAATAAGGTTTTGAAATTACCGGAGGAATGAAGGTTTAATAAACAATATATTGGGCCCTATGGTGCAATGGCGCTAGATTGATGCCTACAAATATTGTTTTATATATGTTATTATCTTACATATACCACCATACTTTTTTTTAACAAGAAAGAATTATTAAAAGAAATAAACACTTTTTTATTCGCGTGGTTATGTAAATATTACTTATATTTGTTTATCCCTATCGAATTTATTTTTCACAGACGTTCAAAGTTCTAATAACGGAAGAAGGAAGTTGCCTTGTATTTCTTGACACATTTGAAACAAAGCCTGGTGAAATAGACCGCAATGCCGAGAAGGAATTAAAACAGGTACATATCAACTTACAATCATCTTATCTGTGATATTTAGTATTTTTGGGTTAAGCTCGCAATATCTACATAAACTTGATTGTTTTTGTGCGTATGTATGTCTACTAAAGTTCACAATAATTTGCTTGGTTTTAGCTTTGATTAGTCGTTCTAGCTTTAAAAATAGCATGCGAACTTCACGATAGTTTTAGTTGCAAGTTTTGCGAATTATTTTTACAGTTATCATATAATATAATACAATTCATTACACTGCATTATTATTCTTGTGACAAGTGATGGCTAGGGAATACTTGGCTTTGTTTATCAGGAGAGATGGTACTTTGCAAAAAGAGGTTACTCTCCGATCGAAAGTACCTAGAGCAACATAATATTATTGTGAACTGTTTGAGGTACATACTTGTACTCGATTAAAACTAAGTAACATCTTATCAAGATAGCATTTTGAGGGTGCCGCTATATGGTAGCTGAGCTTTGAAAAGAGATACTAGTGTACTGAGGGTAAGACAACTGGTCGTCGTGACGATCGAGACAATAGAGGAGCGACCATACGACGACGTTGGACGTTGGTTTGTCATGTGCTGCAGATGATTCAAAAGAGCGTGTCTCTCAGTCTCCTTTTCGTACCGATGGGATTTCGGAAGAAGAAGATGGCGGGTCATGGACACATGTTCCACGAATATGGACGAAGAATAAGTGACGTATTATTCTTGTGCCTTGATAGGAAGACATTACTATTTAACTTACATCATTCAAATCGCATATTACTAATATACATGGAAATTTTGTAAATGTCTAATTGCGCGTCGATATTTTGATTTTATTCAACTCTCAAGTGTAAGTGTGAAAATATTATATTATACATCCCTGTCCAAGTTTAGAGCGAATTTTGCAACAGTA
Organism: Himalopsyche phryganea; assembly: GCA_022494535.1. Lineage (NCBI taxonomy): Eukaryota > Metazoa > Arthropoda > Insecta > Trichoptera > Rhyacophilidae > Himalopsyche > Himalopsyche phryganea. The sequence continues at coordinate 285,471 of JAGVSL010000110.1, read as the reverse complement.
TTGGCTTTGCTGCTTTGCGACACTCCATTATCGTCAAAATTGTATTGAGTAATAAAATTATGATATAACCGTTTTCTTGGCATAATAATTCGATCCGACCAAAACTGCACTAAAGCACTATACAGGTCTGGCCAATGCTAGCGAGAGGAAGTCGCAATTCTAATTGTATATTATAATAATACGTATACATACTGCAGGATGAAAAAATGCGAAAAAAAAAACATATCACTATAATTCAACAATTCACTTTCTCAAAGATAAATTTCGTTAAATAATGGTATTCTTAAATTATATTAGTGGTTTTAAATATAAAATAATATGCATTCATGTTTTGGATACTTATGCATATAGGCTATAATATACATGAATAAGGGGTAACGGCTAATGAAAACCGAATGTTGTTAGTTGTTCACAGTTTTCTTTGATTTGCCATGTACTTGTTTAATTGAGACCAACCAAGATGTTAAGCTTCAAAATTTGTGTAAATAAATGATTTTGATTTATTATGTCTGTTTCTTTTGCATATGCGTATTTCCAATAAGATCTTTTGTCTTAAATATTCAATATAGCTGTATACAGTTGATAAAATTCTCAATTTCAGTATTTGTATTGAAAATAGAATACATAATATTTAGAATCTTAAATGAATTTTTGTTGAACTCATAAATAAATGATTGTGCTATTGATCAAATCAATCACCTGTATTTTGATCGATGTTTAGTTGACAGGTTATTTAGATAGCCTAATCAAATAATTCAACAGAGTTATACGATATTCGAGTGCTTTAATAATTTACAATGATAGAGTCATTGACTTGGACGTTGAGAGTAGGACAGCTTGAGTTTGTTTTTTGACCCCAGATAATAATTTCCGAACTAACACAAAGGTCAATTTTAATGGACCATTTTTTCTTACTATGATTGCTTAAAATAAACATTTAATATTGTATTTTAGCACAGACGAATGAAGAGTAGTTAGGAATTATTCATCTTACATTTGATTGATTTTGTAGAAAATGGTTGTCATCTTCGATTGATAACGTATAAAATTTTTAGATCGATGACGACACTCATTTTCAAAGTTTTCGTGTATAGTAGAGTTCTGCACGGGCAAAGATTTTATAAATTACCCGTGACTTAATATCACACTTACTAACGAACCCGACTCAAAGCCCAAGTTTATTTTTTTCAGCCCGAAAACCCCGTTTTTTTTTGAATTTACAATAAAATATGATTCTTTATAATACTGGTATGATGAACTTCAGTTGATAATACTTGTGATGAGCGAAGTCGGTCCTGATCATTATAAACATGTGGAAGTAGTGAAAACACATTGTGCATTATTTTTAAAATATATATTATTGTTTCCAACGATATTCATAACGTATGTGAAATAGTTTCTATGGATTCGGCGGTAACTTTGTGGAAGTTTATTTTAATATAAAATAAAATTAAAATTGATAACTTAGTTATTCCACTTGGTTTATCACTAATGTGACGCGTTTTGCCTCTTTAAGAAGCATCTTCAGACTTAACGAATCGTAACGTTATTTATTTCTAAGGTAAACGATGATTTTAATCTCAAAAGGGTGGGGGTGGGTTTTATTACATTCTACTGGACGTGTGGAAGGGGGTAAGCTAAATACATTGTGTTACACTATAAACAAATCAATTACTGGCACCTGGATGTGAAAAACCCAAGGGGAATAAATTTAATAATGGCGAGCCGCCTGTTCTGTTTAAAATGTTATTTACTAATTCTCCCTTACTGTTAATGGTTTTATTGATTTCTAAAAATTCTAGGCTATTCATAAATTATTTAAGTTATTAACTTTTCTATACATGTACTGCCGCATGACTGCCTCATGACCTGAACATAGTCGGAAAAATAAGTTCCTTATCCGAGCCCGACGCTCAATTTTCTTTTCCCGAGCCTGGTCTACAACCGGGTCGGGTAGACGTTTACGGGCCAAGCCCGGGCCCGTGCAAACCTCTAATATATATAATAATTACAAAATTTTTGTACACGAAATATATGCTCAAATGGATAAAATCAAAATAACCAAAATATTAATTGTTTATACTATGATTTCATTCTTATTCATTTTATCATCATAAAAGTCACTCTAATTTTTAAATAAATTCAAACGATTATATATATATCAACTTATGTTACCGTTATAAACTCAATATTATTTTGTAAAAAATAGTGTAGATTTCAATTAAATATTTCTTTTCAGTTACGAAAGCATGCAGTCAGGATTGCTCGTGACTTCTGTAATGGATATACTGTGGTTTTTAAAAACATCAAAACATCTGATGAGCAGTTGAGTCTTTCATCAGACCTGGACACGAACGAAATTCTGCTATTGAAAAGGAAAAGGAGTCTTATTCGAAAGCGAAGAGGCGCGTCGACCACATTCAAGGCTCTTCCCAGAGGTAGATACAGAGGACAAACTCAATCGCAGTATCTGAATTTTGGAGACCAAGTCACTCCTGGCAAAGCCGAAGCCGAATCTTCTCAAGATGGTTCAAGAGCCTCAGTTAGTAAGTCAGTTGTTTTATAAAAAAGTTTACCTAATATTATAAAGGTATCGAGCTGCTATTATCATAATTGTGGTAAAGAAATAAAGTAACGACTAAACTGTTTTTCTCTAAATATCAAAAGTATGACTTTACCTCGTTTTGTGTATCCACTGATCATATTAGTGGTAATTTTATCTAAAACATTGCAGGCGGTACTAACGGCATGGGACAAGCACAGAGTCAATCAGGATTCAGCTCCGGTTGCGATGGTTGTTATGATAACCCAGACGGCACTCAGTCACAAACTGTTTTGTCTGGTGGATTGAATAACTTGAATGGAAGGTATCCAGCGGCCACCGCTGGATCAGACTTTCAAACACCCCAGAAAATTGGTAATTACGGACAGACTGGAGATAATGGGCAGAATCGTCCATTGTATAAAGATCCAAACTTATCTCCCACTGGAAATGTTCAAACAGGTGCAGGAAAATATCCTGGAGGTCAAGATCCATCCATGAAAACACCTTCGAGATTTGAAGAACAAACTGGTTTGGATAATCAAAATCGCGAATTTTATCAACCGAGTCAAGAATATCCAGGTGAATATAATAAAAACGTTAGACCAGGTACCACTTGGAGTGGGTCTTCAAGGGTACCCCTTTCTCCTTCTCAGATACATCCAGGTGATACTCAACCCCACAGTTCATGGGACCAGTCTAGACAGACAGGAAGACCGAGTGATTATTATAATGTCCCATCCCCGTCTGGGTCTCCTTCAGGATATCCAAGCGGAGTGACAAATTATCCACCCGGGACTACTACAGGTATGAGGGATACGATTCCTAAGCAAACGGATTCATCTGATCAACAAAGGTACTCAGGAACATATCCACAAGGACCACCGTCTAGCTCCTGGAACCAGAGACCAGCTCCTGAATCAACCGGATCGTATCCCAATGAAGGAAGAGGTCAGCCTATGGGCAGTGGCAAATTACCCCCTTCAGGTTCAGGAAGGTATCCAAGCCAATATATTGATACACATGGAAAACAATTTCTAGATCAAGATGGTCACGAAAGACAGCCACCTTCAAATCAACACTCGCTATTAGATCCAACTGGAAAATACCCAATTGGAAGCGGTCAAGGATCTACTAGTTATCCAGAAGATACATCTTCATACTATCCTGATTCCTATTTACAAAAAATACCAACTGGAACACATACAGGTATACCAGGAGCATTTTTAACGAAGCCCGGCAATTATCCAGAAACTTCTCATAGCCCTCATAGAGCGGATAATTATCCAGACGAATATACGACTTATCCCAAGAGACCATCATCAGATGCAAGTGGTTATGGAACCTATCCAGATGGTGGAAGAAACGGGCAAGACTTTCCCCAGTCACAAACAACTTACCCCGGTCGAGATGTATATTCTAAGGGGTCTAAGGTCTATGACGATGGTCAACCTGGTAGCAAAAATTATGGACAAGAATCTGGATCAACTTCCAGACAGCCTTATCCCCCGAACCGTGATCAGTATCTAGAAAATCAAGGTACATATCCAAAAGGTTATGGACAGCATCCTTCTGTCGATCAGACAGGACATCGCCCCGGTGGTGGCCCTACACATCACGGTGGAGATGGTCATGGGGCACAGCCAGACCAAAGGCCTACAGGTGATAATGGCTACTATCCAGACACATTTACAGGACATCAAGGAACACAGCATATAGGTAAACGGCCAACCTCCCAAACAAGTGGAACTACTACTGGGGGTAGTTTCGACAAATATGGAAATCAACCTGACCGCTCTGCAGGAATTGACCACAATCAACAAAACCCTGGTAGCTACCCTCCCATCACAAATGTTTACTCTGAGCAAAATAAAGAACATGGAGATCTATCAGGTTATCCCCACGGGCAGTATCCACTTACTTCAAGTAATTATCCGAGGCGTCACGACCAAGGCTCAACAAGAGGACAGGGAGCAGCACCCGGCGATTATACCGTAAATAAATATTACCCTGAAACACAACAACCAGGAGGCCCTGGAAGTACGAATCAGCCATATGGAACCAGTGAAAATGGATACCCAAGCCAAACAAGACCACGTTTAACTATACCCGGGACTCAAAATGGTTACCCAGAAGAGCAGCAACCAGGGGGTTCTGGAGGAACGAATCAGCCATATGGAACCGGTCAAAATGGATACCCAAGCCAAACAAGACCACATGTAACTGGAGCCGGGACTCAAAATGGTTACCCAGAAGGGCAGCAACCAGGAGGTCCTGGAGGAACGAATCAGCCGTATGGAACCAGTCAAAATGGACACCCAAGCCAAACAAGACCACATGTAACTGGAACCGGGACTCAAAATAGTTACCCAGAAGGGCAGCAACCAGGACGAAATACATATATAAGTGGACCTAACAACAATCAGTTTGATCAAAAACAACCATCGCAATATAATAGACCTGATCCATCAACATATAGCCCTGATGGCTCATACACTAGACCAGTTAGGCCAGGCTATCAAGAGGAGGGTAGACAAACTCCTCTAACACGACCAAGTGGATCAGATGTATACTCAAATGCTCCAAGACAACCTGGTCAAATATCAGAAGATTTAAACCAAAACATTGATAGAAGATTGCCGCATTCTCATTTAGGTAGTGAAACTAATGCTGACAAAACTTCTGGGTATCCAGACAATTACCCTATTAATACAAATATTCGTCCTGGTCCATCAAACTCTTATCCTTATCCTGATAGAGCAACGTTTGGTCAAGATAAAACAAGTCCCGAATACCTTGGTGGATATAGAGAGACACCAGGAGGTGGAAGATACACACCAGACGCAGGAAGCTACACCCAAGGAGCACGTCCAGGTCCAGCAGATACTCAAAAAGGCTCTTACTATCCAGAATATTCTAGTTCTTCGAATGGACATCCACCCTCATATGATAGTAATAATAGAGGACCTCCACAGTCTATTTACACTGATTCAGGTAGACCAGGATACGGTTCAAATGGTAATCAGGGTGGAGGTAGAGGATATGATATTTCTAATCAATATAATTCTGATAATATTGATGATACTAACTCTCAAGCAGAAACTTCTATTCAGCAGTTACATAATGAAACTAAGGCTAGTGCAGTGTCTTCAGGAAAACAAGGTGGTGGAACAGCACAGTCTCAAATTATTGGTTCTTATACTGGCTCTGGTTCGTTTTCAGCACAGGCTCAAACAATTGATGCTAATAGAGGTGCACAGACTCAAATATCAGTTGGAGGAAAGGGTGCAACGAGTACTGCGCAAGGCAATGCTGGGTATGGTCAATCTCAGGCTCAATTGCAGCTTGGTTCAGAAACTGGAGCAACAATAGCTGGGGCCCAAAGTGGGGGCTGGAATCATGGAACTAATACACAAGTGGAAGCGAGCGACAAAGGTGGGATGGCTGATGCCCAAGCTAATGGTCCTGGTAGCACTTCATCACAAGCTCAAATAGGATTCCAACCATATAAAGAAAGTAGTGATAGAAATGAAGATAGTAAGCCTGGTTCTCCATTTTATGGAGGTGGTACGGCATCAGCACAATCGGGAAATTATGCAGGTCAATCACAAACTCAAATACAGGGTAAATTTAAATATGGCATTAGTTATAATGGAGCAGCACAAGCTGGATCTGGAGGTAAGGAAAGCTCATTTAAAAATAAAACTGTTATAAAGCCGTTGGATATTTTTAGTAATAAGCCGGCATTAGCAGAAGTAAATGCTTCGCCGCAAGCAAAATACTCCGTTATGAATTCCGGAATGGCTTCGAATGAAGGAATGTTAGAATCTGAATCAAAAAATGTTGAACGAACACTTATGGAAAGTCATGATATAAAAGATTTCAGTAGTGGTGTCGCATCACTAGCACCAACAAAAAAAATTCGACATTCTAAAGCACAAATCGAGCCAACCTTTTCTGAAGACAAAGATCCACAAGCTATGGACGAATATGACAATGAAGACCCTGATGAAGATGAAGATTATGACAGTGATTTCTATCCCAGCACGGAAGCTTCTCAGCTGAAATCACAGGGTATGAATACACCAAGAGATGTTGTTGTACAGCAAACTGGGCATGGACAGAGACAACATATTATACTTGGTTCTCTTGACACCAATGGTGCAAAAGTTGTCCAAGATGCTGCACAGAAAGGTCTTCTCAAAGAAGGTATGCTATTTCAACCTGGCGAAGTGATTCCAGGAACTCAAGGCTATACAATCCCGATTGGCTTCAGAGGTCGTGTCAGTTCTGTTAGTGACGGTGATGAAACTTATGCCTATACGGATGAAAATGGCGAATCACAAGCTCAAACTATTACTCTAACACCTGGTGCAGGAAACGTGACTTACAATAAATCACCGACAAAGACTCAACCAACAGTAAGAAGCTGGAGCCCAAATTATGGATATGGTAGAGGCCCATCAACCCAGCGTAGGTATATGAATAGATATAATTTAAAAAGTAGCAACAATCAAAACATTCCTGAGCAATACGTGACTGTGACAAAAACTGTAGCCGGTGAACTAGATTCTGATCAAAGCAATCTGCAAAATAAAAAGTATGCCCACACATATTACACAAAATCATCAACATGTGGATACTTTACGTTTTCTTGTAATCTAGTATATGGATCAAATGGCAGAACTAAAATTTGTAAGCCGAAGGCACCACTAAACCCAGATGGTACACCTGTACAGTGTTAAGAAATAATTAAACAAAAAATATGATTTATTTATAGTATGTATTGTTAACGTTAAAATGTTATTAAGTATTGAGTATTATCATAATTGATGTTGATTTATTCTAAATAAAGTCATCTTTACTCTGAATTTTTGTTTCCTTTTCTTAAACCTCATTATAATCTAATAATGTTTTATCTACAATCCACTGATCATATTTTACTACATGAATCATAAATAAACATATTAAACTTAAAAACAATCAATAAAGGCGATATAACTAGTAATAACCATTCAATTTTCTATATTTTGTTTGGGTATAAAGGAAACAAATATGCGTGTATACTGGTTAATTAAGGCATTTGAGATAGACAAAGATTTTTGGTGTGCGTGAACTGCTATATAAATTGCATTAAATAATTGAATATCTTTGTTATATTGTATTAAGAAATCTATAACAATCAAAATTACTTCCATCGCCTTATTGATAGTGATGAGCGAAACCGGTCCTGATCATTATAAACATGTGGAAGTAGTACAAACGAATTGTGTTTTATTTAATTTAAGACATCGACTGAGGGTGCTTGATGGAATTTCAATATCATATTTGGATTATTGAGATTTTGTACACTTTCATGTATTTTGTCACTAACGACCCGGGTTTCGCCTTTCAGCATCTTCAGGCGTTTGAACACACGAATGGACGAACTGTCAGTTTGAGTTCGTCAGTTCGAGTTTTGCTGTAGCTGATAAAAGCAATTGTTGATTTTGTATTCATTACTGATTCATTTTAAAAATAAAATGAAAAGTTATATCACCTGCGTGGTATTCATTGAAATCATTTATGATGTGTTTAGTAAATAAAGGTATATATTTAGTTTTTAATATTTTATTTTAAGTCCATAATATTACACTGACGTACAAATTGAGTATTATACTTATATAAAATAAATACAAGGTTTACACAACTGAATAACAATTTCGTAAAAAAATTGTTTACTTAATAGTCTAAGATTTTATCTCACTATCTAGGGTGCTCGTATAACTTATCGAGATAAAGCGTTATTATCATCAAATAGAGAACATAATTATACATTATGTGAAAAAAATCATGCAGATATAAAATTACGTAAGTCTGAAATATTTACTTCAATACAATTGCCAGAAGACAAAATAACACAATGTATGATTAAAGAAATAGAAATTAAAAAGCTATTTATTCAATAATTAAAACACGGAAAGAAAGTGTGAAGATCCCATAATAAAAAAAATCCTTAGTATATTAATTATTGTGAGTTTAAGATTCGGTAAGCAGATTATGGAAACATTTTCTGTGACACTACGAAAATTGAATATAATTCTGTGTTTTCCTGTGCAAACACTTTAAAATAATTAAGTAAAATGTACGAATTCCACAATTTTTCAAATTTTTATTCACTGATTCAAGCTCAAACCATCCTTAGGTTCGTTGAATTCAATCATCGGGTTCTTCTAAAAACAAAATTTTTAAAAATGAAATAACAAAATTTATTTATTCTACCTAAATAAAATTATGAGTTACAAGAATAATGTTTTATGATGACAAAACCTTTTCCAGATGCAGCCCCAAAAATCTAATAACATTAAACTGCACTGCACCCCTAAGAAGTGTCTTCGCAGATAAAAAGCATCAATGTATTAACTGTTTTAATTATTGAATGATATATACATCTAAGTGCATAGTACAGATTTAGCTTATAAAACAATTATCCTGCAGATATTATAGACTGGTCAAAAGATATAATTAAAAAGTCTAATTATGTAACATATTTATGAATCATATTTACCATCATCCTCTTCAAAATTGTTTTGTGCAGCTGGTTCAGCATGATCCAGATTATTATTTATTTCATTAAAGTCGTGGTCGTTTTCATTTTTTCTGATCGCATTACTTATATCAGAATCTAAATTATTGTTATCTAACTTAAACAATTCATCCTCTCTACGAGCATTCTCCTGTGGTATTATTTTCAGATTGGCTATCTCCATGTTATTTTTTAATGCATTATTACTACTGTCAGCATTGTGTGGATTTTTATCAAGCACATCGTCAAGATCATTCAGTGACTTAGCATCCAAGTTTACATGAGGGCTATCAAATTTTTTTGTATCCGAAAGTTCGTTTCTTGGCTCAATTTTCACATTAAAATCATCATTTACCATCAGTTCTGGGGCAACACCTTCAGGAATGCTCTGTGATTTAAATTGATTTTTAGGGATAGAAGCCGTACTCTGCAATAATGTTTTGAAAGAATAAAACATGCTTTAAAAAATGTATAATTCAATGCCTTAGTTAAAAAAAGATAATTAAGAATCTAATGCTTAATATGACTATTCTAGGCATGACGTAAAAATTAAATGGACATTATAATAATATATTATCTGCTGTAACCAAATCATTGAATGATTAAACAAAAAGAATAAATACTTAATATTTAATAGTGAATTCTTGGTGATATAGTTTTATAAGATATAATATTCCTATTGATAAATACTCCTCATTTGCATTCCAGGGGCTCTTTTAGTTTATAGAGGTAGAATTTTTACTGTGTAAGCATTTTACACGTCATGATGTCATAACATACGAAAATAAACTCTACCTTTACAGTTCCGTGAACTTCTTCTGTTTTTAAGTTATTAGTATTTACAGATACCAAATACACATCGGTTGATATTGTCACTTGTTTACTGATATTTTTATTATTAATTATGTTATCCTGTTGTGTAAACATACTCAGTTGAGAGACATGATTTTCTTTTGATAATATCTGCAAATTTATAATTGTGCTAATACTATCAATTCATTTTAAAAACTAATATGATAAGAAACAAGATTCATTATTTTTATATCATTGCATATTGGAGACAATAACAGCTGCCACTTTATTAGAAAACGTTCAGTATAATATTATATTATTTTACACAATATCTTCACTTAGTCATTGTAGCCCCATTACAATATGATATTTACCTTTTTCAAAGATATATGTCACACAAATATGACCATAAAACATTTCATCGTCATATGTCCAGATAATAAAACACATATTACAAATTATTCTTAATAATGAAAAGGATGTATTTTTACCTTCATCTGGTTTTTTAACCTTTCGTTTTCTTGAATTAAATTATTTAATCGGTTCTGTATGTCGACAGCCTGTTGGGATTTAGCATCTAATTGCTTTTGAAGATTTTTCTTCATAGATTGCTCTTCAGTGAATGACTTCTGTACAAAAAAAAGTTTTTAAAGAGTGACAAGGCTTGAACTACGTATGATTTATTTGTAATAGAAGTTGTGGATAAAAATGCTTACTTACCGCATATTTGTTCAATGAATCTCTGTCCGATTTGACAGAATCTCTTACTTTAGAGCATTCTAATGTGAGATCATCAAATTGACTCTAAAAGAATAGTTTACATGGATTACTTGAAGAAATATATTAAAACATACATAGGAATATTAAAAAAGGAAAGAGATGCAGGCCAAGAAAAGTGGTGTCATAATAGAGAATGTGAATAAGATCGAGAATGGAAAATATTGATGTTTGATGTTGCAATCTAATTATATTTTTGTAAAATTTTATTAACCAAAACAGTAGTTACTTATACGTTATGTTCATGAATTGAAAAAAAATGAAATTGAAATCATAGTTTATTGTTTAGAATATAGTTTTTGCAGCTATCTGTCTGTTTATATATGACGCCAGCATACAAGGAATTGTCATCATCATATCTGAAGAGATAATTTTGTTTATTAGATGTAAAAAAAATTTAAACCTGCAATAGTGAGTGATGTTGGCGTAGTGCATCCATTTCTCCCTGTTGATGGGTACGGATTGCTGCCATAGCTCTGGAATGCTCCATTTTTTCTGCTGATAATTTTTGCTCCATACGTCCTTTGTAGTCTGTGACGACTAATAAACATAACATGTGATGTAATGGAAAAATGCTTTTAAAGACAAAAGTAATAACACAGATTCATTTCCATAAATCGCGATAGCGCAAATAATAAAAGAAATATCCGTATAAGGTATTAATGAATTTTTTTTTGTCAATGATCTAGGAAAAAAATAAATAGATAAAAAACAAGAATCTGAACTTATGATGGAATATTAAAATTATTAACACTAATGCTTGTCTGCAATAGATAGTGTTATTAGTGACAGACATACCTAGGGATGGGTAAGATTGGGTAGGAATAAGGAATAAGTTCTTTCTATGGTGCCACAGACCAACTTGAGATTTGGCCCCCTCTACTGCCTTCCTTCAGCCATCTTGATATTCATCCATAAATTCCTTAGAGAAAGTGTTTGTTGTCCGCCTACTCATCCCTCACAGCGCATCCATGGTCTTTCAACTGGTTTTTTTCCACTTGTACTCCTTGCAAGGTCCTTCTAAGTACCTGTTTTTCATAAGCTGGACACTGTCTGCTCAGTGCAGCCTTATCAGTTTTATAAAAGTGGGTAGTTTCGAACCATGGAAGAAGTGTACAGTTAATCATTTTTCCTGAATATATACACACACCAACATTATTCATGAATCTTAATACCAGTTGCAGGATCTTTCTTCAAAACTGTCGAGGTATATGATTTATTCATTCTATTCATTAGATTACATAGCAACAAAGTTATTTACAATCGACCTGCACCTACTCACTAGGCAAAAAATAGTGATGAATTTTGGATATTAATATAACACGAAGAATGTCAGCCCAGGTAAAAATTTGAAAGTGTGACGCGCACTGTGGTAAATTAGAATATATTAAACTAATAATTCATTTAACAGCACTTTATTCACTGAAATAAATTATTAAAATGCAGCAGAAAAATAATAAATAATATTGTTAAATGCAAAATGCCAGCTGTCAACTCGTGCATATGCACACATGCAATCGACTTATTATCCATGTTGTTCAATGAAAATATTGTGTTGATACAATGAAAAGGTGTGGTAATTAAATTAAGTATTTATTTTAGTTTATGGTAACAGTTTGGCATATAATACATTAAAGTATTGAATTGAAGGAAAAAGATCAATAACATGTTCATAGTTCAACATGAACAACAACTTGGAGAGTAGAAGTTTTGCTTTTAAATCCCTGATATGAGCCGCAATTATCAGGAAATTATGAAGAAATTTAACATATTGCACTGAGCATTGCAGGCGGGACATTTCAGTGAAATTCAAGGCCCTGACCAATGATGTTCGTAAGGCCCTCCAAATTTCATAACTATATGAAAGAAAATATGAATGCTTGTTTAATGGCATTGAATATTTATTTCTATTATTTTTTTTATGTAACTTCGCGCTTTAACACGGACAAATTCGTCTATAATTATAAAGCACACGCCCAGATTGCAAAACTGTAATATACTCTGCGTTCAAAATATGATTTTTTCAACAAAATAAGTTAAATAAAAATTGAAACCCCTTATATCGTGAGATCCGGGACAAATGCCTCTCTTGAAACCCCTCATAAAGGGCCTGAATGCAGGCACACATACATACAACTATTTGATCTACAAGTTAATGTTAGACAAAAAAATGATTGGCATTTTAAAACTACACATGCGCTGTTATAAATCATATTTATAAAATTTGGATTATTGAGATTTTGTACACTTCCATGTATTTTTTTTTTTTTTCCAAATTTATATTGAAATTCCATCAAGCACCCTCAGTCGATGTCTTAAATTATATCATATTTATAAATATGTTACTATGGTTCTGTTGATCCTTTCTTTTAGCAATCGCTAGATTATAGAAATCTTATTCAAATTGTCAGATTCTATAACTGCTCTTTAAAAAGCAGCAGAATATGATACTTAAGCCTGTCTGGTTTATCTTGCATTCTTCATTTAAATTTGAAAGAACATTTAATGTTTGCCACGCATATTTTACATACACACATCAGGAATTTTTTTTGCCAAAATTTGTTTTCATAAAAAGATTTTTGGATTTATAATTACTAGGTACAAAAATAAAAGGTTTAAAACAATAATTTAATACAACAAAATAACACTATATAAAGGGAAGAGCCAATAGCATGATTCACTGCTGGCTCTGTTATAGCAAATATATTTTATTTAAACAGCGTCAATGTCAAGAAAACATAACATGATAATCACTTAAATTAGATATGCAACATTGCAATAGGAGGCCGTTGATTAAGTTTGTAAAAGCTAAATATACTTTACAACATGTTACTCTTTTTCTACCTGAAAAATTACTTAATGCTGCTAAAAAAATGTCAATTCTCGAAGGTCTTTAATACGGATGGGAAATTGGCAAAAAATCAAACATTTAAATCAAGGAAATCAATAAATTATGAGAAATATGAAATATTATTTCAAAAAACGGGCACCAAATATCAAATTTTTCTATGGTGACTGTTTCATACTGATATTATATTCGTATTCCAAGTAAATTGTCGGTTTCCCAGATCCCCATGTGTGAAAGTTTGGCATTTTCTTATTCGTAATTAAATTTCCTACAAAACTGCATTTTTATAAGCGGCATTCAAGAAATTTTCGAGTAGAATAGGAGTAGCACGTTGTAAAGCATATTTAACAATAAAAATATTTATTTTAAGATAGAAAAAATAAAGAAATACAAAATAATTTCTTAACAGGGTACTTTATTGCGAAAAGTTCACATTGATGGCACAAGATGTATATAGACTTAAATAAACAGGATTGTACTCGCAGGCATTAAGCTCAATGAAAATAAAATTATTATATCGGCGGATGTCAGTTACCGAGTTAAATATAGAGTAGTTATGCAAATCCATCACTGAAAAATAATCACTGATTAAAAATTAGCGATTTCCATAAACAAATACTCTACCTTGAAGTTGTGAAGATAATAGCTCCTGTCCTAGTAAGCATCTTTGCTCGGAATGTTTTAATATTTGTAATTTTGCTTGGTTCGATTGGTGATAGTAAATTACGCCTATGATAACAAATATAGCTAGACAATAGAGGCCGGTACGCCCTTTAAATGGCCTATGAGCTCGAGAAGTCGTCATCACTGATTTCTAATGAATAAAGCTCTTTGCAGAAGATAACTTTACATTTTTCTGACAGTTGAATATATTTTTATTATTATATACAATCAAACGAAATGTTGACATGAAGATACCATAGTAAATATAGATTTAGTGGTGCTAGTATAAAAAATATGAAAAGTGACAGAATATGTTGACATAGACAAGTTAATATTGCAGTTTTCTTAATAACTTAGGCAATTTAAAAATACCCTGCAGAATATATAAGTTACAATGTGTATTGATATACGAGACATCTAAAAGCAGAAACCGATAAGTTCACATTTTTTAAAAAATTTAACAAAAACACATTATATACATAATTTCCAAAAGCATATGACAAAATGGGTAAAATATTAATGACATGCAAAATTAGATAAATTCAATAGTTAAAAGCAAATGAAGATATATCCAATTTTATTTTGCTTACATTTATTGCAATTAGAGGTTGACTGAAAAGCATAAGTAGGTACCTACTTAAAAGTTCTCGATGTACCTACTTTATTTATGGATGACACAGATCACTTTGATCAAATTGCGCATGCGCACGTTTGAAATAAATATAGTTCGTTCGTGTTTTGTTACAGCGCACAACTATGCGAGTGCTTAGTTGACGACATAGACTACTATACTTGACGAGTACGTTTTTTCTAATGATGACCTGTTACACAATACTTATGCTATTTGAAAACAACCATGAATGTTCTTCATAGCGTACAGTTACTAATTATTTACTTACATATTTATTAGATAGCACAATGTTCGTATTTGGTTGCTACACCAAAGATAATAACTCTGTAATGAGATAAGTTAGTAAAAATAATAATTATTATACAATTAAAAAATGCAAGCAGTGCAAATATGCAATTTTTTTTAAATTTTGAATTTTTTAATATATACGTGCTATCACTAATTTAAATATTAATGGCGGCTGACAACATTTTTCATCAAATTAATACAAATCCAAACAAGTTACATTCATAGCAAATCTTTATGGCAAAACTTAAGAAAACTATAAAATTATCAAACTTTTACATTTTTATATTTAAAATCAATAAGGTAATGCTTTAAAGGCCATTAATGTGATGTTATTATCAAAATTTATATCTAAAATCAAATCTGAGCAAACTTGCATCAAAATTCCTATAATTTAATGCAAACTCAAGAGTACACAGTTTTTTGTAATTTCTCGAATTTCTGAAAAATGGACATGTTTGACTTGATTTAGGAGCTTGGTGAAAGAACCACTTAGCCCCCGAGAGTGTGTTTTGAGATATTCGGTGTTAAACATTTCAAAACATTCTCTTACTACTATAGGATATGTTTACGTATTAGTGTTTTTAATATAATATTTGTCCATTATTCAGCTACTAAAATACTGAAAAATATTGTCCTTATATGTTAATAAAAAAATTAAAGCCTTGAAAATGACCCCTTGTCTTTTACGTAAAAAGGAGTGATAAATGAAAATTTTTAATAAAACGTAAGTATTTAGTAAAATTGAACATCGGTAAATACCGGATGGTCGGGACAAGGCCAAAAGATGATATTTTCCACCGAAAACTTAACATTCGATATTTACCTTATCCACATATTTCTTAAATATATTCGTTTTAGAGACCGTATCAATAAACCATTTGGCACTTTCTGGTCTAAGGAGGCATATAAGGGAAAGGACACCTTTATAATTTATAGTCTTTAAGTCTACCACTATTTTTTTGGTATTGTATGATGTTTTTTATATTTAAAAACTTTCTATACTCTCAAAAAATATCCGTCAAACAAAAGTGAGATTATAATACATCCAAAATTGCCGCATAATCTTAGGTGGAAGAAGAATTTGTGAGGTGCTCCAACTTAAATGACTGTAGCGTGCTCTATTAACTAAATATAGATATAGCTTTCTAAGGGCCAGTAGCCAAGATATGCCCTTGTTAGGGCATTGGGGTCCAACCACTGGGAGAATTGGCATTTTTTTGTTAACTTCTATTATTTTATGCTTGGTACAATATTAACTATTTTATTAATATAAAATATTACGAAAAAATATGTATTAATCATTCATTGACTCAAAATCCCTTTCGAAAGTACACCTGTCCCTTAACTGGCTGTCCACTGGCGAAATGATCCTATATACACAATAACCTAAAAAAACCACTTAGAGGAATTTAAGTTGTTTTTCCACCAAGCTCTTCAATTATTATCAAAACACTGTAGACAGTACATTATTATACAATTATACATACATAATTACATACTACCATAGTTACCTAACAATTATAATTACATATTGTGTCGACCGCAAAGACGTAGACTGTTGGGTAGGCAGGGTAGGATGATCAAAATTCGGTTTGCTGTCATAAAAGCAAAGTGACAGATAAAGAATAAATAAATGTAACGACGGAAAAGTAAATTTTGTAATTACACCAGCGCTCGTATAACTGAAAAGAACCATTTTTTGTGGGAAGCTTTTCCATTGGATTGCTGTTGCCTAAAAGTATTCGCAATTTGTTTAACCTACAAAACTTACCCAAAAAAAGATATTACAATATTTTCCATTACCGAAATACATTAATCTCTTCAAGGCACAAAGTCCAGTTCAGGAGGGAGGGGGGTTTGTACAGTTGGTCAGCAATATGAAGCTAGTTGAGATGCCCTGGGATTCAGTCCGAGACCTATTGAAAATTTGAATTCTTCTTTATGATAATTTCACTGTTATTCCAAAAATAGAGAAAGAGGTCTATGTAGTCACAAGCAATGTTGTCACTCCTCACTCCTGTTGACCGAAAGTATTATTAATATTGAAAGTATTGTCAGTTTGTTTAAGCTGTAAATGAAACTTACTCAGAAATTACATGCGGCGTGTGACCAGCAGGTTGGGTACATCTTCCAATATCACTATGCCGGTGTTACTGCGTGGTGGCCAGAGCGGCAGCATGGAGATTGAAGAGGAGCTGTGGTGGTATTGAGGGAATCGCCCTGATGCTATCTGAGATATTTTGAAAATTTGAATTTTGAAATTATTTTGAAAGTTTCTCTATTATAATTTCAATGTTATTCCAAAAGTACCAGATAAATCTATGGAGTCACAAGCTATAGTTAGTTTTTGACTGAATGCTTTGGCAGTTTGTTCAAACTGGAAATGGAACTTACACAGAAATAATTTGAGGCATGCGTCCCGTAGGCGAAGATATTAGTATGTCTTCCAATATCACGATGCCAGTGTCTCTACGCGGTGCAAAGCGCGGCAGCATGGGTGTTGATAAAGGTCTGTGGTGGACTGCGTGTGACGATATTGGGGAAATCGCCTCAACGCGATTGGATGCAGTTTGAGATCTGTTGAAAATTAAAATATTTCTTTATTATAATGTCAACGTTTAAAAAAACTGGAGACAGAATATCTATAATTGTTTTTGATTGAATGTTTTGGCAGTTTGTTCAAACTGGAAATAGAACTTACCCAGAAAAGACCTGTGCCATGCGCCTAGTAGGCGGAGATATTAGTAAATCTTCCAATATCACGATGCCGGAGTCTCTGCGTTGTGCCAAGCGCTTCGGCATGGAGATTGACAAAGAGCTGCGGCGGACTGCGTGTGGTGATATTGAGGAAATCGCCTCAACCCGATTGGATGCTGTCTGAGATCTATTGAAAGTTTCAATAGATAGTAAAGTACCAGATAGATATATGGAGTCACAAGTTATAGTTTTTGTTGATTGAAAGTTTTGGCAGTTTGTCCAAACTAGAAATGGAACATACCCAGAAACCACCTGAGCCGTGCGCCTAGCAGGCGGAGATATTAGTACTTCTTCCAATATCACCATGTCGATGTCTCTGCGTGGCGCTAAGCGCGGCATCAGTGGTTTCCAAGGTTATTATGCCTATGGACCTCTTATTATAGAAAAAACCTGACCATGAACACCCCAAGTAAAATAATTCGACATAACTGCATAATAGAAAAGGCATAAATTTAATTTTGATGTCTTGAATGGTAAATGGTGATGTAAAAATAAAATACAAATAAAATATTTTGATATTTAAAGTATGATGGAGTTCATAACTGCACTAAATCCACGTTCCATTAAATAGGAAGACGAGAAAACTAACAGACTCTGTACAGTAACCCATAATGGAGGATATAAAATTGCTATCTGTTTTTGTAACCAGAATTTGTGGTATCCTTGTACAAACATTGATTTCCACTCCTCATTTGTGAATTATTCAATAAATTGCTCTTGTATTAGTATGGATACATCTGAGTTTGTAGGTCTGCTTAAAAAGGTGTAAAACACCCAACAAATTGCTACCAATTTATTTATTGCTATTTATGTCAACTTTCATAATAATGAAAATGTGACACAGATTTTTTTTTATATTAAGCCTTTTGCTGACCCCCTGACGTTGTCCACGCACCTCCAAATTATTTTTAATTTGCCACAGACTCCCTCAGCAGTCACAAGGACCCCTGGGGTCTGTAGGAACCACTTTGGGAATCACTGCAGTAGATGGTAAAGTACCAAATAGATATATGTAGTCACAAGCTATAGTTTTTGTTGATTGAAAGTTTTGGCAGCTTGTTCAAACTAGAAATGGAACATACCCAAAAATGACCTGAGCCGTGCGCCTAGCAGGCGGAGATATTAGTAAATCTTCCAATATCACTATGCCGGTGCCTCTGCGTGGTGCAAAGCGCGGCAGCGTAGAAATTGACAGAGATCTGCGGCGGACTGCGTGAGACGATATTGGGGAAATCTCCCCAATGCGATTGGATGCAGTCTGAGATCTTTGAAAATTTAAATGTTTCATTATTTTAATTTCAATGTTATTACAAAACTAGTGATAGTAGATGGTAAAGTATCAGATAAGTCTATGGAGTCACAAGCTATAGTTTTTATTGATTCAAAGTTTCAGCAACTTGTTTAAACTTGTTGGAACATACCTAGAAACGACCTGAGCCGTCCACCTAGCAGGGGGAGATATTAGTACATCTTCCAATATCACTGTTCCGGTGTGAGCGAGGAAGTTGGGTCTGTGTTGTAACACATTTGAGTGTGATAGGGACTTAAAATTTTTTTAGATTTTTCAATTTTTTTATCTAGAATACTCCATATAGTTGAATATTGTCCAATATGCCATATTGTCCAATATGCGAGATTAAAATACTATCCAATACCTTTACTCTTTAAGTACCTGATCTATCTGATTACAAAACAATGAACATAGCTCAACCACATTAAAGTTTACTATTTCTTCCAAGCAATGGCTTTTTATAGATATATTTTTAACACTTTACAATGTTATGATATTTACTTTAAGAAATATCTAGCTTGCGCTAACAATTAATGCCAATCTCTGTATTTTTGAATGATCAATTAATACTGTCATCTTTACCCTTGTTATAACCGTCTTAATTATCTATCTGTAAAAATTTATTTTTGAAAATCTGATCCTGTAATGTGTGTAACTATATAAAACTACATACCAGCTGTCTCTCTCAGAATATCTTAAATAAATCATACTGTTATTCTTAGTTACTCTGTTAAAAATACAATGTCTATTTAATTTTGATTATATTAATAACATCTTCATTTGTAATAGTGTTGTGAAAACATGTTCTACAAAAATTTGTATAACTAAATACTTTAATATTTTATCCTATTATAATGGAGTTCTACCAATTAAATGCTAATTCAAGCAATCCATATTTGTCATAAATTAATTGCATAGATTCCCTATTCTTCAATTTCAACCAATTCGGCCTTATAATGAGGTTTTTTTGATATTTATTTTACTAAAGCTTTTTATTCTCATAAATGCTTTTAATATAATTTAAGACATCGACTGAGGGTGCTTGATGGAATTTCAATATCAAATTTGAATTATTGAGATTTTGTACATTTCCATGTATTTTGTCACTAACGACCCGGGATTCGCCTTTCAGCATCTTCAGGCATTCGAGCGCACGAATGGACTTGAATTGACAGACAGTAAACAGTGTCTAACATTTATATATAAAATACAAATAAGACAAATATTATTTACGAGATAAAATATTAGAAGTCTAGGATCCACACTGATACCTGAGTTAAAATTTCGAGAATCGCCTTAATGCTTATTTTGTAAACAACACATTAACAGAGTGGCGAATTGCCGCTTTCCAACTAATATTAGAATTATCAGTGATTTTACAACTATAATAGCATTGTGGGTTTCGACAGGATGCAATTCGACAAAGGGATAAATATATACAATCATTCCACATTTAGTAGCTTCTGTTAGGTGATTCAACGTATATGATACAGCAACGGGGAGTTTGGAAGATTTAGCTGTTCGCTCAGAATTGGCAAGGAAGTTAACTGAGCTCTATTGATATTTTATCAAGAAATTTTGGAATTTCTATATAAACGTTAGACACTGCTTACTGTCTGTCAGTTCGAGTCCATTCATGCGCTCGAATGCCTGAAGATGCCGAAAGGTGAAAACCGGGTCGTTAGTGATAAAATACATGGAAGTGTAGAAAATCTCAATAATTCAAAAAAAAAATGCTTTTAAGATTTCGTTTACATTTTTAAAAATCACTAAACTGTATCCATTGATTTACAAGTTGCCTAAAATTTACTATTTTGTTTCAATTGAGTCAATTGTTTATATGCCTTCACATGAGTCATAAATAAATCTTTGAAAATGCTCCCTTGCTCAACAACATCTGTTCTAATTATAATGTATAATTGTGAAATTAGAGCTATAAACTGTTTCAGTTGGCATAATTTTGAACCTGAAAATAGAGTTACACTGAAAATCATTTAATATGAAACTATGTTGAAGATCTTTTTGGAATGATGGATTGGTGTAAGCATTACATAGTTTAAGGGTATTTTTGCACAATTGCAAAATGACGAAATTTACACAGATTTGCTGTTTTTTTAGCAGATTAAATGAATCATTACGTACCTTTATTAAAGAATTAAATGTTTATCGTTTTACATTAAAAGAATAAATATATGAGACAACATAGAATTTTGAAAGGACTAAATTTACTTATGTTCCATGACTTATCAATATTTTCATTTTAAACGCTCTATTATGAAGAAGTGGATATAATTAGCAAACAATTTTTGCCCAACTATGAAAGAAATTGGACTTGTATAGTAATAAATTTTCAAAACATTCAATGATGAAGAAGAAGAGCATGACTTGGGAACAGAAATACAAACGATGGACACAAGATAACTGAAAAAAAGTGTTATTATTGTCGACGAAAGCTATTCCTTAGTTCAGGGCATGCGTCACCAGTTTGATTGCCGGTTTGATGGTGAACCACTTTTAAAAGCTCACATTCTGCAGTCCATCAAACACCCTGTGAAGCAAATTTTTGGGACTGTGTCTCCTTTTTTGGTTCAGGATCATTAGTAACCATAACAGGGATTATGAGTACCGAAAAATATGTAAAGGTTTTGCAAGATCGAATGATCCCTGAACGTACAAGAATAAAATTGGAAAAATTTTTCAACAAATTCTGGCACCTTGCCATGCTTCCAAGATTGTGAAAAAGTACTTTATTGACGACGAGACTTAAGAAAATGGATTCCACAACCAAAATCAAGATGCTCGACTCGGTAGTTAAAGTGTAGTACCGAGTGGTAACTGCAAATCATTGGTAGAATCTATGACAAAACGCATTACAATCGTACTGCAGCCCGAGTAGATACGTAAAGTATTAATTCTTTCGATTTTGTAATTGCATTTTTTGTATGAACATAAAAAATGACTTGTCCACATTAATATGTACAAGGGTGTATAAACAGTATATCTGTCTGTTACTAGAACTCTTCCCAAATGGAGTTCAGTAGCAATGTGAGATATCATTCTGGCTGCCATTTTTAGGTCAACTTTGATATTTTCACCTGTAACTTTCAACTTTTCATATTATTATTATTTGATATACTGTATTTTGTCGATATTACATGAGATACAGTCTACCTTGATCTTTTCAACATTAAATATTAGCTTGCACCAAAATAATGCCAATATCTAAATGTTGATGTGGTTTATCCCTGGGCAAGCTGGGTTATAAATACTAGTATAAACGGTCACACAACATGTCGTCACAAGTAAAATTTTTCAGAATTTGCAAATCTTCTTACAGGAAGTTACCATGATTTTATTAAAAACAATAATGAGAATAATCGATAATATATGGGCTACAAATTGAATAGCTGAGAACTCTTAGAAACCGTTTAAAGTCATAATAGGTATAAATTCTTAGTAAATAATATTTAAAAAAAGACAGGTGTCTTTGGGGTGAATTTTTTTTCCCTTAAGATTATTATAGAAGACTATCCTCCAGACATAAGTAGTTAGTTATGTGTTAGTGTATCATCCCCTGTCCCATTCTTAATTTCTACTATCTAGCGGAATTAAAGGATTGGAATCAAAATCTATGTTATAGATAAAAATATTAAATACATTGAGGCTAAGGGTACTTCTGTTTGCAGTAAAAAATGTAATATCACACTAGTTGGTGGTGAGGGGCAGAGGGAATGAGTTTGAAGAAACACAAATTTATTTCTTGCTGTAATGATTCCCACATATAGACACAATAAAAAAGCTTTTAAATTTTTCCCCCCCCCCACCCCCTGAAACGATCTGAAATGACGTCCATGGAAGAATTTATGGATTCGTGTTGAAAGGATGTTTGTGATATTTATATTCCTTGTCAACTATCTGATCCTAAAAAAGGATCAAAGCAAGAGCGATTATTTAATCACTAGTCAAATTAATTAAAACAAAAAATATGCAAACAATGTTTACGACTGCGCGCCAATTTCTCTTAAAAAGATGACGGAAGTGCATGGTCCCCAAGCAGTAAAACTTAAGTGCGGCCACATATATTAATTTGAAATAAGAATATATTATTAGCGGCAAAATTAAAGGAAAAAAAGAGGTTTACCAATTTTCGTAATTTTTTACTTGGTGTCACAGAATTTGGGGTGAGTCTTGCAATGACAATAAATGACGTCTTCAAATAATTTTCAAAAAAACAGATTATGAAGAAATTTCTTTATTTTACATACCTTGAATCATCGAAATCGGGTTCTTTGCATCTCGTATCAATCCAGTCGTCATTTTGTTCAGGTTCATCTTTGGAAGATGCTTGAAAGGAGATTTATGTTGTATTTTGTTTTTTATATCGATACGTATCGATATCTAGGTATAAAACATTTTTGAGTTTGACTTGTTTACTTCTACGTTTTAAATGAATATAAACAAAGATGGGACTCACCTTCCATAGTTTCAATCAAATCGTGAGACATTTTTATGACATTAAGTTATCTAACTAACAATAACTATGTACAAGAATTGACGATTAATAATAATATTATTGTCAGACATAAACATTGATAATTATGCGATCTAGTAACATTCGCAAATAAACCGCTAAAATTGCTGTAATAACTTATAATTTTAGAAAATTTTGAATAACGTTATAAACTAAAATAAAAATTAATATTATTTGATATGGTTGAGTTTTTTTATTGAGTAATTACAGAAAATCAAAGCCATCGACCTTATATCGATTACTGATTGTAATGACATTTGCTGACTAACTTCACATCGCTAGAACACCGAAAGTTTTACCCTCTCATGATACACTCCCTTCTGAAAAAATGCATAAAGTTGTAGGTATACAATCTAAAGTAATTCACAGACAAAGGTACTATGCCAATAGATATAAGACAGCCGTAATTCGAAGATACAATTTGTTTATAAAAATAAATCAGTTTCATAATTGAGATAAATTGCAGTTCAAATATAAAACTTTTACTTTTTACACCAAATACCTATTTATAATTATTACAGTCAAAGACAACGTTTTTTAAGGACAGTCTAATAAAGACTATATTATTTATGACATGGGTTTACCAAATCATTTTGATTCTCCAGTTTAAATATACATGCTTATAAAACAATCGAGCATTAATTTATAGTTTCATCGTTTTACGTATAGTATAAAGTTGATGTTTGAAATTGGATTGACACATTTTCAGAGCACTCACAGACGTCATCGTAGATAGACATTTTATAAAATAATGAATAAAAAGACCAGCATTACAATACGGGAAATGTTATAGTATATAAATAATATATGGATGTAACCATAGGCTAGGCGTACGATTTCGCACAAAGAATGCGCTACAGTATAGCCTGTCAATGTTTGCGACTATAGCATTTACTAGTTAAATCTAAAGCTAAACTTTTGATTAGCTTGGCATTTACCATACTGTTATAAACATAACAAATGTACTAGGTATGTTAAATATACAAGAAAATGGTTTCTTTGCCTGCGTGCGCCGGGACATTTTATTATTTTGTCAACAAAGCATGTATTGCGCTTTTGTTAGTCACATTGGTTAAATGTTTGTTATGTTATGATTCACTCATTGCAGCCATTTCATTTTGAGTGGGCCGATTTGCTTTATTTTTACGTTTTTAGTTTAGTGAACTATTGTTGCAGATAACATTCCAACAGATTACAATAAAGTCTTAAACACAATTTTTGTTGTACTGCTTCCACATTTTTATAACGATGAAAATCAGTTTCGCTCATCGCGAGCATTGGCCGAAACCGGTTCTGATTATTATAAGTACGAATATAAAAGTAAATTGATCTTTCCTTATGTCATGAAACTAATGGAGGCGATGCTAAAGAAATCATTTCTGTAAGACTGCAACGAATACCTGTTTTATTTTAGGATAAATACAATCAGGTTTGACGAGCCACGATGGAGGGAGTACACACTTTCTTTGAGAAATATGATATTTCATCAGACTTTCTCAATTACAGTAGACAAAAATCGGGGAGTACAATAGTTGTTGCTATTGCGTAATTAGCATATTTACCCAATTGTATTATGTATTTTTTATGATATTGATCTGAATATTGGGAGGTGGTACTAGATCGACGCGAAAATCAAAATAGGTATGATTGCTGGGAAAATAATTCTCTTCTTCTACAGTGCCCAGCTTACAAACCTGAAATTCATATGACTATACACTTAAATGTTTCACTTAAAGTGGATTTTATATAATTTATGGCCGAAACCATAATCTTTTTTTTTTCTTCAAGATTGTTCTTCTTGTCGGTCATATGAAACGATAGTTGCAAGGGCTGTTCGGCCGTAATACGCATTGGATATAGTCAGCAACGAATTTTGTGTACTGCTTTTTAGTTTGGTTTTTCATATTTGTATGTTTATGTATTCCGTTTTTCTCAATTCTATAAAATTGTTTTTTATTTTTGTTTAATGTACGCTCAACATTATAAATATCAAATGCATCCCACAATTGCGTTAGCTGCATTGTCTCTTTCTTTTTACAATAAATATAAGAAAAAAACAAATAGCTCCAATCTGCGATGAAAATTTAAACACCGAAATGAAAGTAAACCGGTAATTGAAAAGTAAAACATTCCTTTTATGACGGCTCACCCCGAAGAGACAAACGGCAATTATTTCTTTTAATTTATTTAATTTGATTTAAGATTAATCAAATGAATCACTGGACATGTCAAAATTTGTTATTAGAAAAAAAGTCTCCAGTGTAAAAAAATATTTTATTACCAAATATATACATTATGAATTTTGTTATTTAGAAAAATAAATCTATTCAAAGACATACAAAAAAAATTGGTATATTTTCTTTGAAAGTGAGTTTTGCGCTTAAATAGCAGATTTTTTCTCTCTATCTACTCTTCTAGTCTTTCTTATTTTATTTCTACAATAGTATTGTGAATTATGTTGCCTTTTTACGTAAATTTAATCTCCTTTGAATATCAATAAAACTCTTGTATGAATTAATAAAAAATAACAAAAAACTTCCAGGAGCGATTGCCCAACAATAAATTTTGTATTTAGGTACATAATAATTTATTGTTATTACGTTCCGTATGTAGATTGAGTGAAATAGTGATTTTGAAAACAGCCAATGTCTTCGTGTTAGCGTTTTTTTTTCATGGAGGATTTATTATTTTTTAATGACTTTTCGACAAAAAGTTGCGGATAGATGGATTATACATTTACATAATTCAAATTCATCATTATTAACGATTACTAATTCAAGTTGGATGTAATTAAGATGCATTAGTTTAGTACAAAGTTTTGGCTATAAATATCAAAAACGTTAGTTGATCAACCGGCTACTTTTGGTTTTGAATTATAGCAATAGTCATTTCCGGTCAACCCGAATCGTAAACATGTCTGAATGAATTGTCCTAAGGAAATTGGGTACAATATAGTCGATACATTGATCATAAATATCGTATAAAACAATTCTGCGCAAAACTTAGGGAAAACGGTGCGATTCAGAACCATATTGTAGGGATGCGCAATATGTGACCGCCACTTCTACTGTAAACTAATATGTGCATATCGATCGTTCAGTTCATTAGTTAGACAACTCCAAAATAGTTATATTATGTCTCTATCTCTTTGAGTACTCATTTAATTTAAAAGTACCACGAAAAAATGTTAAGGCAGATCCCCTTCTAGACAATTAAAGACAATGTTGATATATTCTGGGTCAGTGAAAGCATATTTCTAAATATCCTTCTACTTTAGTCGGAAAATACCTTATTATTTTTACACATGTTTATAAAATGTATAAATCTCTATACAAATCAATAATATTTGATTTATGGTGACCATTTGAATATTGCCTTTGCCATTATCTCAATACAGGTTATTTGGAGATGTTTGACTAATGAATTGGACGATCAATATGAATGCGACTTCAAGTAATTTCAGAAAACAATCGAACATATATTGTTTTTCAAAAAGTAAATTATTGGCGACTATTTTACTAACAAAAGCGTTATTCTGCTTATTTTTAGCTACATATAAACATACCTGGAAGAGTTTATCTCTGGATTTCAAGAATTTACTGATCTGGATCCGTTTAAAGTATGTCCAGTTAATACTTTTACCACAACTTTATAGTTTATTATATCATATAAAAAAATCTGATACAATATGAAGGTCAGTCGTTTGGTTTCGAGTTTCGAGCTTAGACCACTTCATGTGTAAAATTGTGTCATTAAGCAAAGTACAGAGTCCTTCATCATCAATTAGTAAGTCATTCGAGATGTCCTATTAATGAAAATCACTTTCAATATTAGTTGTGGCCCAAAGCTTTAATATATATTAGTAATTAAAAAAGCTTTGTTAAAAATTAAACGAATTTTGAAAAAAACATAAATGTTTATTGGAAAATATATAAAATGTTGTAATGTGGACTTTTTGTATGGATTTAAGCATTTACATATATTTTATGAAGTCAGTGTATGAATACTTCCATTCAGGGATTTGAATCTTTAGCCCCACAACTGAATAAGAAGAAAGAAAACGAGCACAATCACTCGGCTATGGGAACAGAAACATTATTACAGTATTTATACGAAGTCTCTAATACTTTTTCCATTTTTTATATCACCATTTATGTACATGGGTCATGCATTGCTGCTACATGCCTCCGGAATTAATTTAAGCTTGCATGGTAATGTAAAGCCCGGAAAAGATTCGTATATGATGCTCCGTACATGGTAATGTGATTTGAAGGTACACAAGTCCGTATCATGATTTACTCTTGTCAGAGATATTACTCAATTAATAGGATAGCGGCTGGGCTAGGCTTCCAGCAAGTACGCGCCGATTGCGTAGCTTTAGTGAGAGATGGGGTGAGGGTGCTATCGAACAAATGTCAAAATAAATTTGATTTATACAAGGCACAACAACACCACTACAGCGATTACACAGTACTATACTGCTCAGCGTGCTGTGCTGGCTGGGACCAGTGCAGCGTTTGAATAATCATTTCATAACTCTTAATTTCAAATTTAAATCTTCCAAATGTTGTACATTTTTTTACGCTTTCCACTAATGACCCGAGTTTTGCTTATCGTCATCTTCAGGCATTCGAGTACACGGATGGACTCTAACTAATAGTTAATATTTTATATTGTTTATATCTCTACTATATAGCACAAAATACATGTAGAAATCTGTATGTTTGTATGTCTGTCGGTCACAATAACTCCTCCCAAACGGCGCACATTAGCGACGTGAAATTTTCACACGTCATTTTAGCTGCAATTGCTAGTTCAACTGCGCTATTTTCAACTTTCATCTCTCAAGATTTAACTTTTATCCTAAAACTGAACACGCCATATTTTTGACGTTTCAATTCGGGATGAAAAATGCTAATATATTCTGCAAGTGACAGTTGAGATAGTAACGCGAACGTAGATATTTGTGTTAAATATTGAGTTTCATATTTGTGGTTTGGTAGAAAGTGAGTGGTAAATTCGTACGACTTGGTGTGCATCTGGAATCGTCATCGAGAATTAGCGTATGATTCTGATCGTATGTTTAATTCGTCTCGCTGCAGGAGCCATTATTAAATGCAGATCAACACGCTGGCTATCGGGAAGTTCTGCGGCGCCATAACAAGAATGCAGGTGGCAAAATTGTCATCTTTTATAATAGCTGGTTTCAACTCTTGACATGATTATTAATTGGTGGGCTATATTTTGTGGGTGTAACAAAAGAGGTACCTGTTGATGGTGATATTTTCAAATTTCAACATTAGCTAGCCAACGTCTAAATTCAATAACCTAATATAAGTGTTCACCATCTTAGGCGAAGACGGGTAAAAAATACTAGACAAATCAAGAAAAAATTATCACTAAGTCTAGGAACTACATTGAATTTTTGATTAATACTGTTTTGATAATAAAACTTTAGTTAGGAAAATAATCGCATAAACAACAGGACAACAACTGCAGGCGATAATAAGAACCAATTATCATTAAAATATAATTGGGAAAAATATAACATAGGATTTTGTTTCGAGCATAATCTACTCATCAGTTGATGAAACCGGTCCTGAAATGTAGAAGTAGTACAAATAAATTGTGTTTTATTTTTAAACTATGCAATAAGTTGAATTCTGAAACAATTTGTAAGTACGCATATAAAATTGACATTAATTACCACCCAATATTAATTTCGGTAGAGTTAGAAGTTTTTTTTATGAATGCTATTTGAAATTAACATCACATTTCGATAACGATCTCCTACCTGAGTTCCAACAAGGCAAGTCACAGTACTTACATCGCCTTCTTCCGTAAAATTTGTGTAGGAAACGAAAACAATTTAAGTTTTTTCGCTCTATTGTTGCTTAATTATAGAATAGGGGCACTTTATATCGGCATTAGAATCAAAAAGTGAGAAAATATTGTGTGAGGAAAATTATAACAACCAAAATAAAATCCATTTACAACTCAACCAACCTAATCGTATTTTTATGAACTACCTATATTTCTTTATTTATTTAAAATAGTAGCTTTAAAAAATATATGAAATGCAGTTTTGATGCTCTGTCCGACTGTATATTATTTCTTAAAAAATAAAACACAATTTGTTTGTACTACTTCCACATATTTATAATGATCAGGACCGGTTTCGCTCATCACGAGCATTATCAACTGATATGAGCGAAACCGGTCCTGATCATTATAAATATGTGGAAGTAGTACAAACAAATTGTGTTTTATTTTTTAAAATATAATGTCTTTCCACCAAGAATTGACAGTTAACACCTTAAAAGTAAGTATATTATTTCAATGTTAATTAACCGATGACAGCCAGGTGTGATTTTTAAGACTTCACAAGGACTTCAGTTGCTTATTATTACTTATTAAAAATTAGGCAGGAGATCGAAGATGTGCGCCTCCACGCTGAGAATACGTCGGAAAAGAGGCTATTATACACAGTACTTCCGTTACTGCCTTCAAAAGCACTAGGCCCAGATTATTATTCAACATTTTCGAAAAAATAAATATCTGTTTTGCAAATCGAGATATAATTATGGGTGTCAAATACACAACAATCAGATCTAATGTTGCGATACTCAATGAAGATTTGAGAATTGAACTAGACGACGATTGAAGACAAGCCAACAACTATGAAATACTTTTAAGGTGTTAACTGTCAATTCTTGGTGGAAAGACATTATATTTAAAAAAATAAAACACAATTTATTTGTACTACTTCCACATATTTATAATGATCAGAACCTGTTTCGCTCATTATAAATATGTGGAAGTAGTACAAATGAATTGTGTTTTATTTAAAAAAAAACTATGAAATACGGGAATGTTGTATTAATCGGAAACATTTTCTGCAATGAGGAAAAAATGTTATTTCAACTTAAGCTCGGAAAATAGAGGGTAGGAAAGGCACACACAGAAATTAATTTCTGTGTTTTATGAATTTAATTACACAGCCCAAGGCAGTAGTGATCTAATATGAATAGCCTAGGATAAAAAGAAGTATTGCATTATGATGAAGTACTTGGATAGAGACATGATCAAAAGGTGGAGAAGAATTGTGTGTAAAAAATAATAATTTTGATCGACACTAGTTGATTGTTATTTTTTTAAATGTTTCCGATGTTCGTGTAAACTGTAAGGAACCCTTTATAACAAATAGCCGCTGAAATACCCTAATGATAAATGACCCGCGCGTTATATTGACCGAAAGTAAATCAAATATATTAGCATGGGTAGGGGTGTATTGAGGGGGAGCTCTGGATAAGTTATCGACATTTGTTTTTATATCATACATACTTTTAACTAACAAATGAAGAAATCTTTATCGTATACGTAATATTAATGACACATTATTTATGTTAAGACAAATGTCACTATAAAAACAATTTATTCTTTATCAGTTAGGTACAACCATTAATGAGATCGTTGATTCAATCTTGCTTATTTTTCTGTCGTATTGACCTCTCAAAGTCATTAATGTTGCATACTCCTTTTATGTGCTTAAGTCATTAATATGTTCCTTAAAATAAAATAGGGTTGCTGACTGCTGCCATTGGGATAAATACTGGTTTGAAAAGTGTACAGGCTATTTTTATGAAACCCAATAATTAATAATGTGGCTAGGGTATACGTAGAGAATTCGTAGAAGAGTGGTAACGCTATAGGGCTTACTTCCAACTCGGTTACGCGGTCAAGGGCTCGAATCATAATCGCTCCCTATGTGGAGTATATCGTATGAATAGTACCCAACTGTCATCACCCAGTGAGTCGGTCGAAGACAGATTTTTACGGATTTGCCCTGTCTGCTAAAAATCCGACCCTGTACACATGTCAATAAAGATTTGTGGTATGTATATCGTGGGCTATTGCACGCCACAATCATGTTACCTAATAACAAAGTAATTCTTAGCCTTTCTTCGACCAATATAATGTATTCATACCTACTATTTATTACCTTCATGTTACGCATTAACACAACGCTATTATCAGATAGCGCTTTAATGCATTCAGAATATCTTGCATAGATTTTTTGTAGTAGTGCTTCAAATGATTTCTGAAATGGGTTAGGTACATGCCTTATGTACATGTCGCAGCAAACAATACTTTATTCATGAAACCTCATGAATTGTGCGGTGTTATCATCTATCAATCATCAAAAAGCAGAACTGATTAATCGGAAATGATCAAATAAGTTTTACAGCTTGTAGATTAGCGAACGATTTGTTGGAGGGCACTTTTAAGGTGTTAACTGTCAATTCTTGGTGGAAAGACATTATATTTAAAAAAATAAAACACAATACATTTGTACTACTTCCACATATTTATAATGATCAGGACCGGTTTCGCTCATCACGAGCATTCAGTTGATAATGCTCGTGATGAGCGAAACCGGTCCTGATCATTATACATATGTGGAAGTAGTACAAAATTGTGTTTTATATAAAAAAAAATTGTTAAAGAGAATTCTTATTTCAATTAATTTACGTTTGTTGCATGTGAAATAGTTTGAAGAAAGGTAAATGTTGCTATTGATAACTCAAAATACGATATTTTTTGACCAAAGTGAGGATGATGTAATGATTGATTTACTTCAGCTCTTCTTTCAAATGTTTGTCAGGTTTTCAAAACCCACCTTCCCGACATTGTGTTTTCCTTATATTAAAATAACTATAATTATAAATATATTGCATCTGTTAAATTATGCAATATCTGATTAATAAATTTGAATCATTCAATCGTTTTGTACATTTCCATACGTTTTATAACTAACGACCCGGGTTTCGCATTTTGAATACATGCATCAATTCAAATTGACAGTTAGTAAATAGTTTATATTGTTTATACACAAGACAACTTATGAAAAACTACTATCACTGACTACGTTGATATCTGAGTTAATTTCAATACTGATTTGGTATTTTTAAACCATATCCGCTCCCTACTCGGAGCATATGGCCATCACACGGTTCCTCCAAGATTCTCCGCAATTCCTTTTGCTTCCTCCAAGGTCATCCCAGCGTCCCACAGCTCTACTGAGTACATCCTACGGATGGTCATCAGCGGCCTTCCAGGGCGACGGAATCAGACAGGAAGAATTCAGGCTCCCTGGGGGGGGGCATCCGCAGCACATGTCCAAGCCTTTTCCATCGTCGCTTTTAGTAATAATGACATAACTTATAACCTTAATTGGGAAAATTATCGCATAAACGATTACACCCTGATATAATTTTGCAATTGTAGTTGGTAATAAAACCAATTATCATTAAAATTTTATTGGGAAAACATATTACATAGAGATACCTAATGATTTAAAATCGGTGGGCTTTGTTAGGATAATCAGTATAGTTTTTGAATATATTTATTATATTTTTAGAAACTTTATAAGGCAATAAATATATGTTTATATATGCGTCCACGTTTTGTATTAAAAACGTCATTACTTGGACAAGACTCTGTGTAATGCTTGGTGGCAATCGTCTATCATTTCGAAAATATGACCAGTCTGAAGGGTAGTGGTAAATTATTGACTACCTAAAAGCTTAATATAAAATTAAAAATGATAACTTTGTTATTCCACTGGCTGTATTACTAAATGTGACAAATGTTTCGCCTTTTTAAGAAACATGTTATTTATTTTATTGGTGGGGTGGGATTATTTCGTTCTACTGGACGTGAGAAGGGGGAAAGTGACATGCTAGAAGCTCACTAAAATTTTCTCCTATCCTCATTCATGACCACGTCAGAGCAAAACAGTATTGGAAAATTCCCTTTTTTTAATTCTTCGAGATTATTAAAGACGATAAAAAATATGTAAAAATGGTATTTTTTAACTTTCTTTTTCCTCAGAAATTCCTCACTCGTTAAATCATTGTCGGTTAAAACACTTGATCGGGTGTCCATATACTCCACATCGAAATCATTTAAATTATTTACATAAATACTTGCTCATTTATTATTTAGCAGTAGTTACAGTTATTTTTGAGGAAATAGTATGTATACCTCATCACAAATATGGTAATTATTAATAATAAAACACGTAGAGAATATTCGTTGTTGATTTTGCATTTGGTATTTTGCAAAATAAAATTATCGATTCCACAATTGCCAACTATGTATACATGTATAAGGAATTAGTCAATATTTAAAGATTTGGGAACAAAAACGGTAGTCTCCATATAAATATGGTCCTAAATATAATGTCGAAAGTAATATTGAAAGTAAGAGTCATTGCCAAAGATTTCCATAGATGGAAACAAGTTTATGCATGCCTAAAAGTATCTTTAACAAAATCATTCATTTGATGATAATATGCTTTTATATTACTCGATGTATTTCTAAAACAGATTTTTGTCTTTTTCCGCTAGTCTGTTGAGATATTTGCAATCTTGAGAGATGACACGAAAATAAATTCAATGCAGTGATTATTTTTTGGATTTTGACACATTAGCGGTTTCAGTAATGATCAGTTCATAATTGTATTACATAAAATTTTATCAAATGTATTCGATTTGATCATTTTCTTTAACTGTCATGTGCGTTTCAAATATTTTTTCTTAGACGTAGATACGTAGTCCGCACGTTGAGTCGAGGTTACCCATCCGTTGTGTTGTGATATTGTGAGTCATAGAAAGTCCTTTCGACATACAGTGACAATCGATGCTGCAAGTATTCAAGACTCACATGACGCACCGAAAAATAGTGACTGCTTGTCATAGGGGGATTTATCATATCTATCCTGGTCGATTTATCCCACGGAGTGTATCTATCCATGGGGGTGAGAGGGTGAGTTAAAGGGCGTCATCCCTCACGAAGCACGCCCAGGGGCGGAGCTTTCCGCCACCTGCGAAAGCCTCTACCCTGAGGGTAGGAAACTCTGCCGCTAGACCGATATCCGATACCACCATCACAATACCTATTCTATAAACACAAGTGAAATCCTACCCGTTCCGTTAGCCTGGCGAATTTTTGACTCTTCCTCGGGATATTGTTTTATTGTTCAACCCATGTTATCATCGGTTACCTACTGTGCGTGCCTGTTACCGATAAATAATTTCATTAACCCAGGTTCTTATAAACATTTCAATCAATCTATTGAATCAAAAGTTTCGATTTGTTTTCGGCTTTCAATATTTTGTTGCTTCTTAGAAAAATTACCCATTCGATCTTATCAAAATAATAAAATAATGACTTGATTGTTAAGTACAACGAAATAGTATTTAATATAAATATATAATTTATTCCAATAATAAACAATGATCATTTGTACAATAATAATATCAGTGCTTCAATTGGCTTAGCAATAATACAAAAACATCAGTCATTAAATGCTTTAAAATATAATACATTTTTCTAATCAATATAAATGAAATGTAAACAAGTAATTGAAAAGTTTTTAATAATTGTGCATAAAGAAACACAAAACTTTAGTTTAACATTAATAATCTAAATGATTAACGGGCACACTGGACTAGTCTCACATTTGAGAAAAAAATAGTGTAAATTAATGAAAGGAAGAACTCTTATAAAATAAACATAAGTGCAACTATTCTTATGCATCTGCAAGGGTTGATTGCTGACTGAAGGCTTTACGATTGACGAAGGCGTCGCGACTGCTGAACATTTAGAACTTCCGTTTCTAAAATACTTTTGGTAAGGTTACTTACTATATACAGGGTTAACAACAATAGGTAATTAATAAACAATAATGAATTATCGGGCCATACGTTTTAAAGCTTATTATTATATAAATTTCAAAAGATAAAAACATAGATACGTATATGGAATATGCAATTTGCATTATTTTTAATCGCCGGTGTAAAGTATGAAATACTATTTTTGGGTAAACCTATGGTGAATATTAGTTTGTTGATAGAAAAAAATATCTGAAATATAATAATTATGAAGGCGTGTGAATCGAACATAAAGTTGGAAGAATTATTTTTTTATTTCGGCATTTTTTTAATGTAACTGTTTTGAAAGAAAATTTATTAAAAGTTTTTTGTAAGAGCAGCGATTATAAATTATTATAAAATATAGTTGATAACCGTCTTACAAATAATTACCAATTCAATCAATAACATATTCTTGCAGAATTTCGATTGCCAATGTAAATATTGTGTTTTTCTGTGCGATCTATCGAAAATATAACAAAATAAAAATATTGACATGTGTTAATGCGATAAAAAATTATTTTGTACGTATCCATATTTCAGATGTAACATCTCGTGTGTTTCAAAAACTATATTTCCTTTAGATAAAACCGCTCTATATGATTATTTCCTTTGCGAGTGTAGTAAGGAAACGCACCAGTTAGCTAATGTCTTTATAATAAGATATATTATGTAGGTCTCTCTTTTATTACAACGATGGGGTAATTTAATTGCAAATGTAACGATGCTAGGACGGATATAGTCGTATTTTTTAACAGGGTTAAGAGCCCTTATCACGGCATTGTCAATAGATTTATCGTAGCGATATTCAATACTTTGCCCCGGTCTATTTTTGTTTTATATTATATACTTCGTATTGTAGGAGATTTCCAATAAAAAAATTTTGCCCACTTGATGTAGGATTGTTAGCATAACTGTGTTTCGATATTATAAATTTGTATTAAATGTAAGCAAGTGGAGAAATTGTATAAAAGTTAAAGGTGTGAGGCCAGTCCATTTAGAGTCCAGACCCGGGAATTACTCAAATTTAGTCAAACAAATCAAATTAGAAATAACTATCAATTTAATCCATTACAAATTAGAGAAAGAATTTCATTTTTGTGACTTATACCTTGCAAGAAGATTTAACTTTATACGATTTCCTTTACGTATAATAAACACAATAGAATACATTGTTTTTTTGTAGATTGCAATTAAAAAGTTGATAACAAAGTGAGTATTCATACAATACATACATGAAAAACCGCACCGCAATCAGTTCAATATTTTTTGATCAATGGTGAGATAATATTTTTTAGCGAACACTTTCTTCGACTTCGACTGCACAAGACGCCTACAGAATCCCCGTCACTTGTTGTGATTCGTTCCGCGTCCAGCCGGCATCCTAAAGATCCGCTGAATACATAATATGGATATTCCAGGGCACCGATCAACACCGGTGAGAAGAGGCAGCGAATCTCCCATCTACGCTTTACCATTTGTAAATCACATGAGATCCTACACTAAATTGATGTTTCAGATATCATTGTGGTCCCACGAGATTTTATTTCCCTATCTCTATTATCTCATAATTTGCTCAAATTTAATTGGAAATTCACTCTTTCCATACTCCCACCATAATGTTTATTCTTACACCGATGAGCTTTAGATATCAGGTAATAACAAATAATTATTCACAAACCATTACGTCAGGCTCTCTTGTCATGATGTACTAGTAATGTCTATTAAACAGGCATCCGTAATTTATAAAAGATAGTCCAACTTGATAAGAGGCCATGTTTCAATGTGCATCAATAATCATTTTCCGTTTATGGATATGTTGTATTGTTACGTATACTGTCCCGATAACAAATTTCAAATGTCTGACGATGAGTTTGACCTACGTGTTGTCAATAATTATTTATGGGTGCTTTTGAAAAATTAAATATCTAAATATATACAATTTAAGAAGTTACTTTATAGTTGATTCAATACTTGGATATTAATTGTCGTTTGTTTTTGGTTACGACTTTGCTAAAACTCTCTAATAATGTGATAAAAAGTGATTGTAGTCCCGCTGTATTCGTAAATGGGTCGCGGCGCATTTCCCTCGCACCGGATACAGTCAATTTGGCCATTGTACAATAAGCGGACTGTCTCTCCATTGACTCAATTCCCAGTTCTTGCGTCGGCTTTACCAACAACACATTACCAAGTGTCCATCAGTTTTTTCAATACCAAACCTTGGTTAATTGGCTGTAATTAAAACGCTGTTTTACACTAGAACTATGTGATCAGTGCAGTGAGAATTTTGTAAGACGATCATCCTACGTTGATCACCAAGAAACGGCATCGTCATGAGGTATGAGAATAACAACTTCCGGTCAACGTAGCTATATTTCCATTTTCCCGAATGTATTGTGCTTGGCATACAAAATTTGAAGTTGATTTTCCATTAGTCCATATGTAAACATGATTGATATGGAAATTGCTTGAAACTCGTTAGGAAGCATACCGTATTTATATAAATAAACATTTTATGCATTTATGTCTATTTATGAAATGTTGAGAATTAGAAAATATGTACTTTATTTAAGATGCATAATTGATATGTTTTTAAAAAGATCATCCGTATTTAACATCGATTAATATGCTTTAATTATCTAATAAGTCTTCAAAAAGTTAATTCGATTTTAACGAATTGTATGAAAAATAACTTCACGAGTTCAAAATATCAAGAGTAGTTATTTAGTTCTTCAAGAACTACGAGTCAAAACAGCTCTCTAAAAATTGATAAAATTCTTGCGGAACTTATTACTTTGTTATTTTTATCTTATTATAACGAAGTCTTCCGAAAAAAAGCCAATTCAAAGAAAAAAATATTTTCATTCGTCCAAAATAAATTACATTTAATATTATTTCACGTTGGGAAGGGAAAGTTAATTTTTCTTACATATTTTAATTACAGAAATTTTAAAATCCACAACTAGTAATTCATGTAATATTATACAGATTCCTTCCATTTTACACAAGAAAAGCAAGAGTTTACATATAATTTACTGAGTTAAGTGTGCAGTAAATTTCAATCACACAATATGATATTCAAAGTTACTAATAGCCATTTTTTAAATCATTGTAGATTTCATTCTCAATGTAGAGTTATATAGTAGCAATGACAAAACATTAAACGTAACGAAACGTTACTCTTTTATTATATTGTATTCATAAAAAACGGCCTGATTTTTTTATTTACAATAATACCGTTTTGTTTTACCATAGGAAATCAAAATTTAATAAACAGTAACAGTTTTTGTGCGTTTAATAGGGAATTATTCGATGCCCTCGTCAACACAATTTACATTAAGGATTTGATATATAAATATTATTTATAATAAAAAATTAAGAGAGGAAAGATTTTTATTTTAAAATTCTTTATTCAGAATGTTTTTTTTTATCATCATAATTAACTTCCAATCACCTCTTATTAATTCAAATACATCATCTTTTTAACAATATTTTTATCATTTGAAGACATTATACTAAAAAAATTATTATCAAATGAACTAAAATCAACTGAAAGCGATAAGCGGAACTGTTCCTGATCGTTTTAAAAACGTGGGAGTATTAAAAACAAGTTGTGTTTTATTTTAAAAATACAATGCCTTTCGACCAAGAATTGATAAAACACCGTAAAGGTGAATTGTTAATACTTTTAATACAATATACCTATACCTCCCTGTCACGCAAATGTCAAACATCTACTTAATAATGTATTTGTAAAGTAGATTCAATAGTGCAAGTGGATATAAAGGTATTTGGACATTTTTTATTCATTTGAAGTGAAGATTATTCTATTACATTCGATTTATCCTGTATTGTTTTTCACTGTATCATCATATATATAAGGATATTTCGTGTGTATATATATTTTCACCCGCCAAGGATGTTTTTTGGTGATATCTTTTCTATCAAAATACCTTTCCACTAAGAACTAACAGTTAACACAATACAAGTGATAGTTTGCGTTGCTATGACGACATTACAGATGTTACTTTAAGTAACTTTGGGGAATGTGCGCTGGAATAAACTAAAGTTTAAACAAATGGTGCCCCGTGTGGTTCTCCTTAAATAAATGAGCCTCTAATCATCTGACATCGATCTCTAAGTCCAGTTATCAGTTTAGTTTGACTATGATTAGCAACAGCATATGGACAGCTTTACATGTGGTGATATACAGGGATTCCGACGGTGCAGAACCGGGTCTATAGATTAAAATCGTACGGCGTATATACATATTTTGAGTTATATGTTTATAGTACCACCAATCATTTTTAATTTTCTTTGTAGAGTTATCCTACTGTTATGATCATAGTCTTGTTTTAAGCTACGGCACATAGTTAATCGGTGAAAATTAGAACTAAAACTAAATGATCATGGAATATATGGCTCAAATAATATATCGTCATTGTTCTGGAAGAAGACACTAACTGAAAAATACTAGTTTTGTGGAATTGGCCATTGAAGTTTTTCAAATGCTTGAAATGCTACACGTTCTGCATTCAGTTTGTTTGTACAAAACTGATATAAATAAAAAAATAGTTTATAAAAATTAGTGGTGTCTTCCATACGGTAGAATTCGAAATAAGGAACATTTTGGTATAACTAATTCAATATGTCATTTTTTCGATGTAATGTTTCTTACAGAAGAGGATGATATGTTCCATTCGATCGGTGCGCCATCAATAATAACTATAACACACTGTGACAATGATTCTCTAACCGTCTATACCGCCTCTCTTGTGAAGACTGTCAAGTTTAATATGTAGGACAGACATGTAGAAGCTTTAATATTTGAGTTAAAGAACATATAATATGTCTCAAAAGTATTAATTTTTCTGAGTTTGCGAATCTTTAATTGAAGTTGATCATAATTTTAATATAAATAATAATGTAGAAATACTCCACCGAGGAAATAAAAAAGGTATTAAAATGAATAGCTTAGAGTTTTTAGAAGTCAATAAAACCATTAACAGTAATGGAGTATTAGTAAATAACTTTTTAAATAGAACTACGGTTCACCATTATTAAATTAATTTCCCTTGGGTTTTTCATCTCCAAACACTAATAATTGATTTGTAAATAATAGTGTTATGGCAATTAGTTTTTCAGAGTTTATGTCTTACCCCCACCCCACGTCCAGTAGAATGGAATAAAACCCACCCAAGCCTTTATTTTTAATGTAAGAATTAGAATCATTGTTTAACTTAGAAATAAATAGCCTTGAGATATGATTAGTCTGAAGATGCTTCTTAAAGAGGCGAGACGCGTCACGTTAGTGATAAACCAAGTTGAATAACTGAGTTATGAATTTTAATTTTATATTTATATCTTTTGTTCGGACTAATCTTTTATTTTGATACAGGAATTGTTTAAAACTAACAACTTACATCCGATTCATTGCTAAATTGCAATGTGTCGAAAGCTTTTAGTGCGAGTAATCAATCAATTAACTCCTTTAATTTATAAACGTTACATAAATTATATTTGCTCGGTGATTTACCGTGTCCCAAGGAAATATCTTAACTATGTATATCCGGGCTACGAGTTGCCAGGTTCATGTATGTTCTTCAACCGGCGCTCTACGGATTTGTAAACGAAATGTAAGCTATGATGTTGCACTATTAAACTTTTTTTATCACCATTCCACACCTCAACTGAGTGTATATAATATATGAATGAATAAGTAAACGAATAATAATTCTTAGAAGTGATTAAAAAATGAATACTTTGCCTGACGTTTTAATTAGTGCAAATGTGATTCTTAAGAAAATCAATCTTTTGCTTTCTCTTAGTTTAAATAATAATATTGAATTTAAAAAAAGTATTATTTTTATAAGAATATATCCTGTCTTGTGCTAACCACAACTAATTACAAATTAAGTAAAACAAACCCAAGGTAAGGATGGTATAGTTAGTGATAGAGAAATATAATTTTACTACACATTTAAAAAATTAAAAACAATAGACATTAAGTACCTGATATAACTGATTTATAATAATGAATCATAATTTTTAATTGCTTTCTGGGAATGATAAAAAATATAAAATGAAGTAATTATGACCATGTCCGTTCCATGTGCAGTATTTAAACTTCTAATGGAGGTATCTCAACATAAGTTTTTTTCTACCAGAAGTGCTTGTTACTCAGTTGCTCAACCTATTCTTTTGGAGAGAGTAGAGATAGAAGGATAGAACTAAAACAGGACTAGTGGTTAGATAGTCGCTTTCACTATACCAGGACTTGAACCAGAAACATCCGCAACCTAAACCAACGACCTTGACTAGTGCAGACCCCAAAATAAAATTATAAGATATAAAAGTAGCAATGTATGATAAATATTTAGTTATTCATGAATTGTAAAATATTGCTGAAAGTTATTTCACCACGCAATCGTCAGAACTATGATCAAAAGAATTTTGTTTTGCTTACATATACTTAGTTAGAAGAGATAGAGTTATTAAGTCTTCTTTACCATATCTAATTTTATTTTTTTATATTCAAGATATGATACATTGATTAAGATACGTTAATTGCTTTAACCGTGTTGTAATCGGTTTCATCTAGTAATTGCCAATTCATTCATAAGCTGGTAAATACTTACTTTTCCTAAAGTAACGGTAATCGCAACCAAAATTAAATAAAGTTTTTAAAAGCTAATGACTTTTTGCGGCTGCGAGATAAATTACTGGATTTAATTGACTTGACCGCTGCGTATGATTCTTTTCGTTTTATGT
Source organism: Himalopsyche phryganea (assembly GCA_022494535.1). NCBI lineage: Eukaryota > Metazoa > Arthropoda > Insecta > Trichoptera > Rhyacophilidae > Himalopsyche > Himalopsyche phryganea. Next base: position 243,295 of record JAGVSL010000110.1, on the reverse strand, counting down.
CCAGAAACTGCATTAATATATCTAACAATTAAGTAGCGTTAAAATGCCAATTAACTATTGTTTACTTCGGCGTCAGCAAAATTAGCTTTTGCTGTGCAAAATTACTTTACAGATCACCCGAGTTGGATAAAATTGAAACGTTCATTCCTCACAATGTAGCAAACTTCCTCAAACTAATCGGATTGCTATCGGGATATAGAGAATTCTCTTTATGCATCTGCCACGCGTTGCCTTCATTTTAAATTTTAGTCTACCAGCCAAACTACTCCAAAATCAGTCAGTTCGAGTTTATTCGTGTGCTCGAATGCCTGAAGATGTCGAAAGGCAAAAACCCGGGTACGTGGAAATGTACGAGATGGCAAAAATTCAAATTTGATATTGAAATTCCATCAAGCACCCTCAGTCGATATCTATATATCTAAATCCTCAACATAAATGTGACATAAAATTGATTTTTTTTTATTGAGATTAAAGAATCTATTGTTCTATTACTTAATGTTGTTAACCGTCAATTCTCGTAATAATTTATAATACAATTTGTACTACTTAATGAGCAGCATCTATCATATGATCGTCTGGTCAAATCTGTCCGATCTGATCGTATTATAACATGATTATTAAAGTAATTTTCTGTAGATACTCAAAACAATTATTCCCCATCGTTTAAAGAATTGTAAAATATTCCAAGTTTTACAAATATATAGTTAAAAAAATTTCATTTAAAAATTAAAATGTGTTTTAGTTATCCACTGAACACGAACCAGAGTTCACTGTTTTCATATGATGAAACAAGAGTGTTTTTGACGTATGGTTTGTAGCACATAAGTTTCCAAAGAGTATACTAAGTCTTAACACTTTGTGTTTGTGTTTTTTAAATGTTAAAGTCATTATGAAATGAACTGGCATGATTAAAGTAATATTCTTTTATACGATACTAATAAGATTGTAGTAAAATATTAAATCACGTTTTCGTAAATTTTCTTTCAGGCTCGAACGCTCCAAGTACGAAAAATATCGGCCCCAACGCGCGAGATCGCAGGTGAACATGTATGAAAGCAGTTGTTCGTACGGTGGTGCTCTAGAACTCAAAAGAGGTGCCCTAAAAGAGGAGCCCTGGGCAGCCGGAGACTGGCCACCGTATCGTCTTCACCAGTCCACATTTGAGCAGCTTAAACAGAGTGTAGAAAAGGCCAAAGCGGCACTTCAGGACAGATCTGGTTTTTTGGGCACAGCGAGTGCTTTCAGTGACCTTTACGGAGGAAACCAACGCATCAGTGATCATTTAGGACATGATATAACAGGAAACTCTTTAGGATTTAACCCAAGAACTTCGGTGCGGGCTGAAGAATCCTCGTTAACGACACTAGAACAAAAAACTAAATCTCTTGGTGAGTGAATTTTATTGTTACATTATATGAGTGGATGATGTACAATGATTTATTATTCAGCAGCTCATATCACATTGATTTACTATCGAAACTATGCATCTCGTCTAATAAATGCAATGTCTTTCTTTAATTACACACACTTGCAATAATAATAGTCAACACAAAACATTAATTTAATATACAAAGAGGTTGATTTTTTATTGGTATCATTGATAGCCTATCGAATTACAGCCACGAAGAGTGAATCATGAACACATAATAATTTTTAACTACTAATATATCTATCAGCTTTTGATGAGGGATTCAATGTATTCTGTGGGTACGTATTCAATATAAGCTTCCGAAATATGTATAATTATTTGTATGAGTAGTTAATATCGCATTTTTTTCAAATCCTACTCTTTCTCGGATCCTATTTACGGCAAAACAAACCACCTCTTTGTGATTTTTTCGTTGAACCAAAAGTTATTTGCCGAAACCCATTTTTCGAAATATAACATCAATACTTGAAGTTATAGTACATTGATTTCCATATGGAACTTTATTTATATGATAATATTATATTCTGGGTTATTTGGTGATTGACGTAAACAAATGAGAAGCTTGTTTGATTTTTTTCCATAGAGGTTGCTTAAATGTGTACCTTTAGTGAAGGCAAACGCGTGTATAAACCTTTGCGATCGTCGTCGATGGTTTCCAATCGTGGGGTTACGCGCTGTGGAAAATGTACTTAATTGTGACATCGGGGAGGTTTATTTTGAGGCTGCAGGCGTCACGCATCATGCCTCCGTGGGCGCCGGGGTGCTCAGGGAAAGGGCGGGAGGTTTCCATGGCGACCGGAGAAGCCGCCCTCTATCCTCGCAGCGCCGCCCATTCGATCCCGATGCGCTAGATTACATCTCAATATCTCTCTCTCGTCCCCAGCCAAAGTAAATGTCCCCCGCACAAAGGTGCGTAATAATTATTTATCGGTCAACTCCTTGACGTACCCAACATTAAATAAAATCTATAAATAATGTCATTATATTGAGTCTTCATTAATATCGTCAACTTTTAGTCAGAATTTCCAATGAGCTCCGTTTTCAGATATGTTTATTCAGGGATACAATTCAACAAAAACAAACTAAAAAAAAAATATGCAACAATATTTTAATTTGCGATATATTATATTACACTTGGTACGAATTTAGTATTATTGTACGTTGAAAAAAACGTCATCTTGCAATAATTTTCGTTAATTATTATCAATATAAAAATATGTGCCTCAATTGATTTCATACAATCTACGAAACCATTGAAATTCACATGGTATTATATTTTAGGTCGTTCATCGATAATAATAGTATTGAATAAAAAATAAGTACCTTTTTTATGTACCCAATACATTATTGACTTACAATATTCCATTGCATAAAAAATTAAGACTTTAAGAAGAAATATGCCAAATTATAAGAATGCCTTCAATTATTGTTTGTTGCCGTAAATGGAAAGTAATCAATAGAATAATGATTGTTTAATTATTTTTTATTTTCTTAAACGACATGATATGCTAAATAAGAGAAATGTATTAACTTCTACAATGAATTATAAAATTAATATTTTCAATAGCAATATTGGCGTTATTAGAGATATGGTTTAACTGATTTTTATGTTAAGGCCTACAGCTTTTATATTTACATGAATAGTATACAAAGTGTGTTCATTGTGAATTATTTTCTTTATCATAAAAACTATATCTTTAGTTTGTAACATTACACACCGGAAAGTTTGTATTTTTTGGCGAAGCAAACTCTAATGAATAATCAAATTTTCTTTTCAACACTTTGAACTCCGATTAAGAATGAGATTTGTCAATTAATATAAATAATAATTGATAAGCTGTTCTTTTAATTTCAATAACACTCTTAGAAGCAATTTCTGTAAGTATTGGCTTTATCACTTAGCTGTCGGTATAATATCAATTATTTGTATATGTTTTATATACAGGCAAAATTTTAATGTTGCTACATCAATAAAAATAAATAAAGTTTTGTATGATTTCGTATTTTTTAGGTACAAAAATTATTTGTGTTAAATTTACAAAGCAATTAAAAACAAATCATGATTAAATCATTTGTATTGCAAAAAAATCGCATGAAAAGCATGGGTTAGTGGTAAAATTTACTAAAATTTTATTCGTTTACTACAGTTAATATTCAATTTATAGTGTAGGTATTCCGTTTTCAAATTCTTAATCTATTGTATATATAAAAGCGTGGGTTTGAAAACCATGTCAATTAATATAATAATTGAATTGCCTTATGGTTTAATATGTTTTTTTTAAATATAATTACGTTTTCTGACAATTTAAATGCATCAGGCCTTTTAACTTATTACGTCTACCACTTAGATCTGGTATAATAAAAATAAATCTACCGGGAGACGCGGATAAAAAAAAAGGAAACTTTTTTTATTTTCTCTTTTCTTCACGTCTCCTCCAATCTGACAAATATTATGACATCGAGAGATAGAAGGTAGCTATTTACCCTGACAATGGGAAGGAGAAGAATAACTGGTGTGGGAACGTCTTCCAAAGTCCTTACATACACTCGTAGAAGTCGAAACAACAAAAGGCGTTCTATTTTGAAAAGCCGGGGCCAACCTGAGTACGGGGACTTCCGGCGCTTCGCCATTACAGTTTCCGCTCCCGCCATTTTTCAATTACAAAAGAAAACAATGCGCGCGCTCCGACTCTCCTCTCATTGTCTCTTTCTCTTATTTATCCTTTTCTTTCAGCCTTTTCTTCAGCTCCCCCTTTCTTACAACTTAAAATTCTTTTTTACTGATGATATAACATTTTTTACCTACCTTCAAATGCTCTATGGCTTCTGGTATACGCTTAAACTGTACTTACCAGACATGGATGCTGTGCAATCTACCACACAAATAAAATAAAGCTACAATCAGTTATATTCATATGAGAAAAGACCTCATTTTTTTTCATATATAAACTATGTTGTATATTATAATTAAGGACTGGCAAACTTGTCCGAATTTATTTATTTGTATATGTGTAAAACATTTTGAAAATTGTATATTATTACCATTTTTAAATACCAATAATGGAATGAATTTTAGAGATAGTAAATTTCGAAAAAAATTAAGTCGAAATTTGAATAATACTATAATATATTTTTATAAACGTACACGTGTTTACAAGAGGATAACGAAAACCTGACCGATATTTCAATGACAAATTTGAGTCTTCGAATGTTGCTTAAAGCGTTCAATGTGGCCAACTGTAACTGTAGAATATGTCACAAATGTGTTATTTTAGAGGGAATACCTTACATGTTGCCCGGCTCAGTAAAAGATAAGAGAATCATGTATATGTCACTGATTCAGAAAGAACCGCATTATTGTAAGCCAAACAACGCCTTTCTCTTTTGACATATCCACACCAAAATAAAATGTCGAAAATGGGTATGAGCAATTCTAAATCTTAGACATTTACTTATTTGACTCATTTTCGAAATGTTGTTGTTGTTGAACCACTTCTGCTGGCCACGAATATGAAATACGAAATATGACCAAAAAAATATAACAATAAAAATTGTGACAGTAAAAATAGTAACAATAATCATATAAAAATTCTACCTATGTAAAATCAAAATAATATTTTTTGAATGACCCAATTTTTGTGACGACAATAAAACTTGTAACAATGCGTAAGAGAACTCGTAAAAGGCGTTGCTTTTAATGGTTTTTGTAATGTTTCGATTTCGACAAATTATCAATATCGCCATGCCAGCGAATATCAGCTTAAATTTACTTTCAACCTCAAATAAAGTTGGTTGATAGTGGATATCTTACGTTGACCAGTTATTACAACAGATATGACGATGAACTAAGAAAGGGTCGGAAGATTTGAAGTATCCCGCACGATTTGGTACTTAAGAATAACGAAATATGTGATTTTTTCACTCTAAGAATGGTATCTTTGACTATATTTTTGGATATCTAGCAAAAAATGTAAGGCATACGGGTAAATGATCATTCTTAACTTTCTCTCGGCGTGAAATAAGACTTGTGAAGACGACGACAATGCTTTGTGTTTCGCTTTCACGTGAAGTGAAAAATTTCCGAAAATATTTTCTAATGAAAAAAGTGGCACAAAATAAAAATAATTAATGGTTTTTTTGTTTGCAAATAATAAATTTCTCCAGATATTCTTTGATGTACAAGTGTATCTGAGCCTTTAAATTTAAGATATCGACTGAGGGTGCTTGATGAAACTTCAATATCAAATTTGAGTTATTGAGATTTTGGAAAATACACGGAAGTGTACAAAATCTCAATAACTCAAATTTATATCTGAGTCACTATCAAAAGGTGAAAGTCTCAATTGTGGTTAAATAATATTTCATAAGAATAGATATAAATAAGACATAAATTGATAACGACTTAATTGTTTATTCGAATTTTTTTTTTATTTATTTACAACGGTATATGTGGAGCTTAAATTTTGATGCATATCTACATTTTTTGCGGGAAGTATCAAACTGTGACATATCCATTTTCATAGTTAGAATATAACATAATCTTGGAAAAACATGTCACGTTTTTAAAATTAAAAATGTTTCAAATACATAAAGATAATTATGTAATTTAATAATTCTGTAGACTTAATGTATTTGTTTCTATTCTACAAAATTTATAATTTATTTGAACTAAAAATGGAGATGTCACAATTTGATACTTCATGTGACATTAAATTTGTAAATAAGATTCTAGGTGTGTGTGATAAGCAAGCAATTCATTCTTTATAGTTTCATCTTACTGTATTATTTACTTCTTTTGATTTGATAGGCTCAAATCTTCTTAAAATGTACCTTCTGTCGAAATACTTAATTAGGAGCGGATATGATTAAAAAAATCATGAATGACACTGCTCCTTTATGAATAAGTAAGACAAAAATATATAAAAATAATGTAATGTGATTTCAGCACCAGTACAAAAATAAAATTTGAACCGCTCAAAATTTAGACATTGCCATATGTTACGTTACTAATGATCAGAGTTTCACCCTTCGGCATCTTCAGGCATTCGGGTACAAGGATGAACTCAAACTGTCGCGTCTTTCGTGTACTCGAATGGCTGAAGATGCCGAAAGGCGAAAACAAGCTCGTTAGATGAAATATAAAAAAATTTCAACGTTGAAAAAGATTCAAAGTTGATATTTAAATTCAACCAAGCACCGTCAGGCGATACCTTAAACTAGCTTAAAAGTATTGGGAGTCTTGGTAAATGATATTAACATCAATCAAACCAATGAATTTAATTCTGTAATATGATTGAACTATGAATATTAAAGTAAATAATAAAATTTCTTAAAGATTAAGAATACAATTTTGTGGATGTTTGAACGCACGGTTTTGATAATTAATTGCATAAATATAGCCCCCTACATTTTGTTTTTTTTTCGGTGCTAATAGAGACACATAATCAATTTAAATTATCAACCGTTCGCAGGGGTTGAATTTTTATTATTCCTGGAAGTTAACTTCGGTTGTTATAATCTTTTTTCGAATGCAAGATGCTCGTGCACAAATCAGTTTCATTCTGTCAGTTGTGTCTGACCACACTAAGTGTGCGTGCGGGACCGTGTCGTTATGTGTATTTTCTGTATGATAAATTACAAAGAAAAGATTGCCAGTGTTTGAAGATTTTAAATTCCCTTATATATATTTTATATAAAACACAGTTTGTTTCTACTACTTCCACATGTTTATGATGATCAGGACTGGTTATAATAATAAATCTTAATAACTACAAATTCTATATAAAAGAAATAAAGTCTACAATTAAAATCTTAAAGACTTTTTGCAAATCAATATATATATTATAATAATCTGAAATTGAAAATTATAGCACATTAAAATTCAATTTTCTGAGTTTTAAAGTAATTCATAAATAACCATTAGCCACAAAATAGCAAATGGTAAATTTTAAAAGAAAGTTGTGAATCACTTAAATATCTTAATAACGACGATTAATGTAAAATCTAATTAGCGTTAATTACATATTTGATATTTTAATGCAATATAAATTTAACTAACATTAAAATCTCAGTTAATATTTTTTCCCCAAAAATGAGGATTTTTTAGATGTTGGTAATACAGTGGATTCTTATTTGTCATTTTTGCGGTCCGTTCATTTGCTTTATCTAGAGGAATTAACGGCGATCAGTGTCTTTTTCTTCTTCACAAAACTTGATAACATTGGCAACGAAAATTTTAGGTTGAGAGTGCAAAGGTTTAGGCATGATTAAAGGGATAATAAGTATTTTATCGGTACGATGTTTAGATATGAACTAAACGCGTGGACCAAGTGCGGTAGGTGGAAGGCTCTGTTGGAGGGACGGTGTGCATATTTAGTTTCAACGTTCGACGCATTTCCGGGCGCACTGCTTAAACGGTCGGACAGTAAAATAAAATTTACCAGTTAAATTTAATATTGTTTACTGTAAATCAGACGTGGAAAGATATGTAAGAAACATCGGAAACCTATTACCTATACTTATTATTTTCCACATGTTTTTGACACATCTGTGTCTCATGTCGATTGGCCTTCGAGCATTTTCTATTGATATACCGATTAATATTGAGCCCTCGAGAAGTGGTGTGAGCCAAACGAGAAAATGGTGAAACTTATTTATTGAAAGTTTTATTGAAACGATCTTCTTAAATTCATTTAACTTTTTATAGAATAAAATACTTTTGCAACCTATATTTACTTAGCTCACTTCACTTTTATAATACTTGTAGAATGACATGTAGAATACCAAAACGCACCATTTTTTGCGAACATATTATTTGGCTCTCTTCACTTCTCATTGGCTCATATAATAAGTTATTTATTTAATTAGACAATATAAACTAACAAGGTGATGACGGGTCAATCCATGTCAGTTACGCCGTCAAGGACTCGAATATATTTTTACATATTGGTTTTCCACTCATGTATACATTCAGTATTTTTGTTGTTTTTATTACTTAAAACTCACTCCCTGCCCAATATTGATTCGCATTAACTAATAACTAGTCATTTTATAACATCATATTTCTATCGTAGTAGTAGTAGCGAATGGCCTACCTACTACAACTTCGCTGGAACTCCTCAGGAAATATTTACGATACTCGAATAATCGAACGTTGCATACATCAAATGTTGTATAACATAAATTTCAAAACAGTTTAATAAGAGGAATGTAACACATCATTTTTAATAGATGAGAAAAATACGATCCATTCTACGATTAATATTATGCTAATTAGATAAACGCAGAAAAATATTTCAGTATGAAAATTTAACATTTATCTGCCACAATTTTTACTCATTATTACTTCTTCAAGACATGGAGTTTTGTTTTTATATAAGCCAATATTATACATTTATTTTATTTGAGTATATAAATAAATGCGAAGTCATAATTAGGGCAAACATACAGGTGTCCAGTTTGCTGGAACGATGTAAATATAGAATTAAAATTTGAAACGTTTAAATTTTGTACATTTACATGTTTATCGTCGTGGGTTTCGCATTTCAGTTACTAAGGAAGTCTTTAGTAAGTTCGAGTTCATCCGTGTACTCGAATGTTTGAAGATGGCGAAAGGCGACACTCAACAAGTGACAAAACTTATGCAAATGTACAAAATTTGAACGATTAAAATGTATCAATGATCTCAGTAAAATTTAAGCTTCTAAATAATCAATAATCCAACAAGGAAAGATGTTAAAACTCGAAAACTTGTTGCACACTGCAAGTGCACATCTCTTTTGGTTGAAAAACTTAAAATAAAGTTTCCAACAGTATGTATTAAACGAATATGAATATTTTAACTGTTTTTGTTAAATTCATATCAATAAAGAGCACATAGCGACGAAGTAGTCGAGTTACATTCTATCAAAAGGTTAATTAATGCCTAGCGCTCATGAGTTTGAGACTCTCTGCTCAGTATACGTGAGGACTGCCATGAGTCCTCTCGCATGTTTGACAACAATCAAACGAATTAACCCGAGCGAATGAAATTTATGGTCTGCGTATAAGACAATTTTATTTATTTCCCCTTGTCAATGATGATTCACATTGTCGAAATGAAGGCAGCTGAAAAAATTCTTCCCAGCTTGGGATCTGGCGGAATTAAATTTGTACAGTTTGTTGTGCTTGCCAAATCCGGTGCAATGGGACTTTTTTCAACGAGCTAAATTCTTCATGTATATATGTACATATTTACATTACAAAATGTTCAAAGTGTATTGCGCATGCTTATAATGATCAAGACCGATTTCGCTCATCGCGAGCATTATCAACTTGCCAAGGCAGGGTGTGTTTTATTTTTAAAAATAATCCAACAATTTCGTAAAAGTGACATAATTTGTATAAATAATCCTATTATCATATCAATTGAAAATTCTCCTTCACTGAGAAAAGCCTGGCTTCGTCACAAAACAAAATGTGAAATAAATACTCCATTTTTTGAAGTGTTTATGAACAATCATTAAACGTTTGATCTGGACCCCCATCAATTGTCTCTCAAGCAACTCCCAACAGTTAAGCCATCGAAAGGAGGTGGAGAATAATGTCGGGTATGACTTGCAACTTTGATAAAGTGTTAATTGCCATAGATCGATGTGCGTGGCTAGGAGTACCAAAATCAAGGCCCGAAATATTATTACACAAAGAGAGGCGAACGATATCAGCCGTGAAGTGTGCGGCGTCCCATTGTGCTGGCGCGTGCCCCTAAAACGTCGGGGAAGACCCGGAACTGATTTGGATCATCATCGGCGGCCTCGAAAGAGTAGCGGACCTAAAACAATTTGATCCGCTTTCAAGTACTAGCTGGGAAAATTATTATCACATGCCGTTCATTTCTATTCGCATCTCCATTATAAAATCCTACATCCATTATATTTTGTTGCATAAAATTTACACAATTGTCATTCAGCTGGTGAACATCTGGCATATTTTTTTAAAAATTTCATTTCAGATTAAATTTTTTTCTCTATGAATATAATGTAAAGACATTCCATTACTATTCCATATGTATACAGTGGCCATAATATTGTTCAAATTTGAAACCAGGATATTTAAGATAGTATAACCAGCGTAAGTACCAGTCACAACACTCCGCTCGATCTTTTGAGTCAATAATATTTTTGTGGAAATGTGGAAGTAGTATAAAACAAATTGTGTGACAAAAAAACCACGGTGGAAGAATTACGAATAATGAATAGGGTAGTTGGTTGGCTTGGCGTAGAAGCGCACATCGGAAAAGTCGCACGCGCGCATCTAAAGGTTGTCGGCTTTATGGTAGCCGTGATTTATAATGACGATGCGCCACTCTATTCACAGGCACGTGTGAATATAATGTTGACATTGCGCAGAAGAGCCCCCGTAATTCCTATAATTGTTCACTATTTTTCGCCACTCGTCCCCACTCAAACTAAGTCACCTTAACATTAATGTATTTATTACAAAAATAAACAACATTCAGCTTTACAAACTGCAACAGTTCTATATTATGTATAGTTTTTATACAATTAACAACACTTACTCCACAATGTTATATTTCAGTACGATCATAATTGGTTTCGCTCAGCAAAGAGACATGTTCAACAGAAACCAGTTCAGTACATACTGTCTTTCAACTAAAAAATGACGATTAACAGCATTCAAATTTGTTCGTAGTAAATACCTAGGATACTTTATCCTTGTGCTATTGTAGTCTTCAGGACTATTTTCTTACTCAGTTACGCGGCCAAGGGCTCTAATAGCCGAACGTACATTTTAATACGAGTTATTTGATTGATTTGAATTGAAATGTTTTTATATCTACTATATCCAATCATGAAAACGAGGTGCAGGGAGAGACTTTAGCTAATTACTTTGTGATTAATTACTTAGCTTAGCTTAATAGTCTTTTCTTAAACGCAGTGATATAGACACAGTTCTTGTGAAGTCATAGTTCTAAAGCAAAGAAAAAATGAAGGATGGGACTAAGAAAGGACAAATAGATAGCTTATCACACTTTACATACTCCGTTTTACGGAATCGGATAAAGAGAAATTCACGTCATAAATCTATTGAATATTATAAACTTTTCCATTTGGAGATTCAAGCTAACTAATCGCTCCCGCTGCGGTTCGTTTCAGGATTTTTAGAAAGGGTGAGATGGAATTTTAGATATCACAGACTTGTATTCCTACTAATTTATAATTTCGCTTGAAAAATCAATTTATGAAGCTACCCGTATTCGGGATCCGAACATGTGAATATGGCAACCGAATCCAATGACGTTGACCACTCGACCATGGACTCGTCATTAAAATTGGTTTAGTTTATTTATCGTGATAAGTTTATCTACGATATTAAATCATAAAATTATTTTATATTGAATGATTAGCTTTTTAACAGTGGTTAAACTATAGGGGTTTTTTATTTAATTTTATTTATGATTCAAATGCAATTAGAGATTGATATTTGAAAAAAAGTTGGAAGTAACCCTAATGTCTGTTCCAATTACACTGAAAACATAGCAAGGTGAAACAATTGTTTGGAAAGCTAATAAGGGAGGGTTGCGTGACTCGTACCCAGGGAATTCATGTGTCGGTTAAAAAACGATAATTACTTATTAATATCGTTTTGTTAGAATTTAATGCGGTGGACGCCCTCCTCGCGCCGCTCAGGGGCATGGACAGCTTTAATGCCACCAAAATTACTATGCCCCGTCGACACTGGAAAAATCCGAAAATAAATTATGCGGCGCTTCCACGAAAAACAGATATGTTATAGCGTCTTTAAAAATAATAAATTACATCGGCAAGTGTGCAATCTATTTATACATCACTACCTGCATTTTTATGAGATAGCTATCGGGTGTTAGATCATTCATTTTAGACATGCGAATACGTAGTGCGCATTCCGGCTTTTCGGGATTCACAATTTTTCAATCCCGGGATTTGAAATTTAAAATTAATTTTGTGTCCATTATTACTTCAATTGGAATAAATATGTATATGATTATATATATTTTTGGGCATGGGAATGTTTTTTTTATTTATAGAGAATCAGACCATATTTTTTTATTTATTAAGAACTTTTTGTTTATAGATGAAATTGATTTTTTTATAAAATAGTGCAAAAAAAACAATAAAAAATATAAGTTATCTGGTCCTCTCGACGGCGGTTACGAAATATGAGAGGGAGAGAGACTACAGTACATATATCATATGTATTGATTATGTAACAAACCAGAGTACACGATGTAGTTAATCACGAAGTATTTAATTTGATATTTGAAATATTTTTAACCTTTGCGGGAAATCCCGAAATCCCGGAATTAGTATTTATAAAATCCTGGGATTACAAGATTGACTAATCGGACGGGATCCCGGATCCTGGGATTGTAGCTTGATAACAAAACAAAGTAAAGAAATGAAATAAGGTTAAAATATTTGTAATTAGTGTATAAAAAAATCAGGATGCAAACTCAAGAATGTTAAAAAATCATTACATATCATGTCAAGGGGCTTAAATTTAGATTAATACGGTTCATAAATTATTTAATTTTATTGATAAACGAATTTGTAGGGCTGTCTTCTTATGCGGAAAATCGTTAAAATTCCCCAATCGGATCTATCGCACAATGGTTTAACAATATAATTAAAGGTGTGTTCACTAAATTCACTGTGTTATAATTCTCTATTGAAGGTTCTAATGGTATCTATTTGAACATTTTTAAAAATTACATAACACAACAATTTTCATATATGAAACTAGTGAATCAGATTATATAAAAGCTTTGCAATAAGGAAGTGGAATATATAAATTGTCATTTCGGTCCATGGAAGAATAAGACACATTAACTAAAAATTTTAAATGGCATTATTTGAATAACGAAAGGTTGTATGATATCACTATAAAAATAGCCTAGAGCAAGATTCGAATGAATACTTCGTACATTATATTTTTTTTAATTTTAAGTTATTCCATATAAAATATCAATATCCTTTTTATATATAAGTGTACATTTGATTGATGTCACATAGTTAAATGATGAACAAAAGAGCAATGATTTACAAGCACTGGAACTAATGCAAAGATAAGCAGGGTGGAATTTATTATTTTTATGTCGGCGGGTACGGTAGTTCTATGTTTGTATGCAAGTAGTTTTCGCCACATTTGACTTTGTAAATATGTTTCAGGGTTTTAATGTTAAATCATAATTGAATAACATTAAAAGTGTTGGGGTGTTTAACGATATAGGGTCGGTAGATAGATTGGAGCATTGGCGTGCGCGCGGAAGTCAGGAATAGGACATAGCAAAAAATATATTAAATAGTATTCATTTACACCACGAATGGAATCTATTATTTTTGGCATTTATTGATTTTTTAAATATCTTCATATCAAAGGTGGAATAATAAAAGCTTTGCCATAGGTATTTAGTTGTAGTAAAATAATTTATATAAATTTGATATTAATGGCGTAACCCTTTTTGTATAATAATATCATTCAGTAAAATAATAATAATATTCCGAAAGTGTGCTTTCAATCAAATTTAATATTTATTTTCGACCAAGAATTGAACGGACATTACCAATAACTTATTGTATTTCTTAATAAAAATAATTGTATTTCTTAGTAAATATAATTAATTTTAAACTAAATATACCAATAAATCAGCCGAAAAACATGTTAAAATAAATACTATTATAATAAATTAACAATATTTTAAAAAATAAAACACAATTCATTTGTACTACTTCCACATATTTATAATGATCAGGACCGGTTTCGCTGATCACGAGCATTATCAACTGAATGAAGTTCTGTTGATAATGCTTGTGATGAGCGTAGTACAAATGAATTGTGTTTTATTTTTTTAAATATAATGTCTTTCCACTAAGAATTGACAGTTAACACCTTAAAAGTAAAAAAAAAAAAAGAAATTAGCAATAATTCATAAATTTTTATTTTGAAAAAAAAACATTTATTTGTTCACAAATTATCTACCTATCCACGGTGTTGTTGTTTTTAAATAATAATAATAAAAAAACACAATATTGTTTACTGTTGGTGAATTCTCATCACTTTTTATCGCATCGTTACATTATTTACATCGTTACATTAATCACTAGTTCAGCGAAACCAGTACTGTTTTTTTAAAATTGAAAATACAGATTTTGTAAGGAATGTTTATACTTTTCATTAAATCTTACTAAAATTGACATACGCATCATTTTTTTTTAACCTTACTATATTGTTTTGTGATATGGTAACTAAATTATAGTTTGGATTATTGAGATTTTGTACACTTCCATGTATTTTGTCACTTACGACCCGGGTTTCGCCTTTCGGCATCTTCAGGCATTCGAGCACACGGATGGACTCGAACTGAGTCCATGCCGAAAGGCGAAACCTGGGTCGTGGGCACAAAATACATGGAAGTGTACAAAATCTCCATAATCCAAATTTGATATTGAAATTCCATCAAGCACCCTCAGTCGATGTCTTAAATTATAAATTATAGTTATTTGTTAATTCAATTCATCACGTCAGACATGATTGACATAGTGAATATAGTACGCACCGTCACTGGTATGAAATTAACCCCTCACCCAGAATACATGAATATCATGTTACGCTATCCCACCCCTCGGGAGATACACGTTTTTAGCATACGTCCAAAGTGAATTTCATGGGAATACTACGATAAACAATATACTGTTTGATTGCACAAGAAATTTTCGGAGGACATGCGTGGCGCATCATCATGACAACATGATAATTATTGGATGCTCCCGATTTTCAACGCTTCCAACCCCTCTCAATAGCAAAGCACATCAGTGTGAAAACAATATCATTATCGATGAAAAAACAGTGCTATATCGACACGTTTTTCAAATAAAATGTCGCAATGGAATAGTCAGCATAAAATACAAATCATTAAATTTGCGAATTAAACGTCTCCAATTATCTTTGCAAAGTCAGTTTTTTTTTGTTTGAGAAAAGGGTATTTGTCAATTATGTCAATTACTTAACAAAATAATGAAAATACTATTACTGATGTAAAATAATTTTTGACTAGTGTTTTGACTTTAGTTAGACACATACGAATAATATCGATTAATATTACAACATAATTTTGAAGCACGTCCAATGCTTGTTTATATGTATTACTATGGTTTTATATTAATTGTTATTTAAATTATTTAATTGGCTTTCAATTTTATTGGAAAATTTTCGCAACTAATAATAAAGAATTATTTTTTAACTCGCTTTTAAGGTGTTAACTGTCAATTCTTGGTGTAAAGGTATTATATTTTAAAAAATAAAACAAAATTTATTTGTACTACTTCCACATGTTTATAATGATCATGACCAGTTTCGCTCATCACGAGCACTATCAACTAATCAGTTGATAATGCTCGTGATGAGCAAAACCGGTCAAGAACATTATAAACATGTGGAAGTAGTACAAATGAATTGTGTTTTAATTAAAAAAAAATTAGCTCATTTTTTTTTTTTACCTAATAGGTAATTGATGTTTAATGCGACTTTATTTTTGATAACGAATTAGAAGCTATTTATGTGTAAGAGGCCCTTAACATTTAAATTCTATTTATGTATCATTTGTATGTTTATCTGTAAATTCTTTTCATATTTATTGAACCAATATTTAAGAAAACTGTCCGCACCAGGAATTGAACTCGAGATATCCATAGCCGTAGTCCACGACGCTACGAACTGCGCCACAGACGTCGACAACTTTGCTTTATATACCTGGTAATTTATCACTAGATTTTATGTAAACAGTCCTGTTTAAATTTATTTTTCATCAGTTAATATTGTTTGCAATAAGCGAAACCGGTGCTGTTCTACATGAAAGTAGTTCAGAACAAATTATTAAATTGAATTAAATTTGCCAATTCTATTTCATTATTGATTATAGCGATTGCACGCAATTTTATGAAATGACGGAAATTGCAATAGTTTATTAGTTTACGTTTTTTAACGCGTATGAAAGAAAAACTATTTTGTATTTATAACCAGTATATCACTCAATAATAACACATCAAACGTATTCATGTTCATACACTGTCAATTCGAAATAATTGTGTGTAAATAAAATAATAGCCGTCCGTGAACACGTATTCTTAATAAAATGTTTTCGGTATAAAACAAACTGATGTAATTGTACACGTGGCTGGTGATCTCTGATCAATGTTGTCCAGTACCTTGACAAAGCAGGTTTACATATCATTAAATTATTATATTATACAATATATTTTTTTTATTAAATTCATCAATGCACAATATTTTCTTTATCCACAGCAGAGGGCATCCACAAATATGTTAAATCAATTTGCTTTCTCAATAGTTTTTATTATAATTTAAGGTGGTGATAAACTGGGAAGCGGTCTCGTCAAAGGTTACGGGGCCAGCACCCTTTCAGAATCATTACGGACCCCAAAATGCACAGGTAAGTCTCTATAATATATAGCCTCTTAATGGAGGTATCTCAGCAGAAGTTTTTCTATGATAACTGCTTGTTACTCAGCTGCTCAATCTCTCTTTCTTTAGGGCTAGGACATTACTAGTGGTTTTGCAAATGGCCTTCGCTGCGTCCCGTTTTTTAAGGATAAGATGGGTTTTAGACATCACAAACATTTATGATTATGAACAGAAATCCATAAATTGATTGAAAGATCAATTTATAAAACTGTTCGCACCGGGACTTGAACCTGAAACATCCGTACCCGTAGCCAACGACGCTATCAACTGCGCCACGGAAGCTGTCAATAAGCAATAGAAAACATAACAAAAAAATAATTCATCGATTATTATCATCAAAGAATGATAGACAGGTTTGCGGTATTTTTTTTAATGCACAAATGTAAATGAAATTTTTTTTTGTATCCCAAAAAAATATAACAATACTTCAAATCAACATAAATTACATAATTTATATCCTCTATGAAAAGTATTTGAGGATAAAATATATATTATATATATACATGACGATATTCTTAGATTCGGTCGGTAATTATATACAAGTATCATAAATGCATCATGCAGAAGAGTAGCCCTGAAGCTTCCGTTGTAAAATACAATATAATAATGAAAATTATTTACATGTTCACCAAAAATCATGTTACAGCAATTTGTTGAGAAAATAATAGGTCACCATCCCGTGAGCGTCTTTAAACAGCGAGCAGTTAGAAATCATATTGTTTGTGATACCTAAATCAACAGAGACGTTTTCAACCAGCTAGTTTCTTTGTAAGATACTATAAATCATCATCATAATATTGTTCTAAATTGAGGCATCTATTTTTTCTCATCAATATTGTAACGATCACAAGATTTTAGCGTCACACTTTCTACTAAATGAGTTATTATTGATAAATATAGGTTGGCTATAAAACACAGTAAATTATTGTGTTTAAAAATTTAGATTTTTATACATTTCAAAATGTAAATTGGTACCTTAAAAACCGTTTTAATAATGCATAACTTTATGCAACTTTCCCCGTGAACAGAATGAAAAATGCGCTATTAATTATTAGCAAATTGCATGCAAAACATAGCAATTTCACCCTCCATTCTTCACGTTTAAAAGGGCTTTTAGTAAGATCAAAGAACAGATAACAGACACGACATTCTGCTACTGTTTAGTGTGGACGAACACAATTTCAAAGACATCTCTATATTTGTGGAAATTTTTACGAATGTTTTTGGGTATAACAATGCACTTTGAAGTTTTCTACAACAATTGATAATCATGCAGCATTAAAACAGTAAACGATTCATGAAATCTTAAGTACGGGGTGGCGTGACTTGGACGAAAGGAGCGGGGTTAACAATAAGTGTTCAGATTAAAGGCTCCCTACATTTTTACAGTTGACTGACAATTCAAGAGTATGTCACGAGTATCCATTAAAAAGCATTTATTTTGTAATCATCATCATTATCGGATTATTTATATACATCACAAAGCTGCGCAATCCAATATAACCCCGAAGTATTTCCCATAATAATCTTTTATTGCGAAATTTAACGAAATATTTGAATTTAACATCACATATAATAAGACTACGATAAAACCAACAACACTTGTTAAGTTAAATTCATCAATAACTTTGTTTTTTCGTTTGCAGTGTGATTAAAATTGGTACTAGCTTTTTTAAAATAGATCATCATACTTAATGTATTGTGACATAAATTGTATGTAGACGACGTAATCCACTAAATAATTGTTACGAGAAAAGTCAAGAATCGCGAAATTTTTCGACGATATTCTTGTATAAATTATATTAAATAAAAACTTCATCATAATCGTTATGTAATACATGACATTTAAAAATAATCGTTTATATATCTTGTTATAAATAAGCGTTATCGTGTTATGTTTGAATTGAAAGGCTCTCTTTCTTATCAAAATCAATAATGATCTTCCTAAAAATATCTAAGATAGTCCTGAAATTCAGCTGACTATTTACAACTTTCAGTCATACGTTCGACGTACTAAATCAATAGAATTCAGGATAATTGAAACTGCCTTAAAAATAGTCTTGGAAAAGATTCACATAAGAGAAATAATATCAATGAGTGTTTAGGAATTGAATTCAAAATTTCCTATAATTGAAAAGATTTGTTTATAGGAATAGAATAGTTATTTAAATTGAAATAGGTAGTTTATTCCGGTGTAAGTAGTATTAAATGTGCCCATAATTATGAAAGTGGTCAAGAAATTGAAAAAAAATAGTTATTCATTTACTTCGATTCACATTGTCGTACATATGTCACATAAAAAATATGCTGAAATTGTAGCACGGTATGCCACTTTCGTTAATTTTGATAACAGACTAAGTCAGTTGTAGGGATGTTAGATCATTATTTTTTACTCTGTGTTATTTGCAATCTTGAATTTGATTTCATTACTAGCATGTCATCATCAGATAGCGGCTCAGGTAACTATTATACATATGTATATTTGAGATAATAACAAAAAAAATGTTCAAAACAATTTATTTATAACTAGATTGATTTGTATGTGGTTTGTAAATATACGACCACGATATCTGAATAACACTTCAAAGAAATGAAAACGAATAAGACAATTATTAACTTCAGATGAATCTCACCAAGAGTTAGAGCTTAGTATTAAAAATGAAAATCTATATATATAAAAATGAATGTCTGTTTGTTGGTTTGTCCGGATCTTATAGGCTCCTAAACTACTCAACCGATCGCGACGAAACTTTCAGGAAGGACTTATTGTGATCATGCCGGGAAATATTATATAAAATAAATGTTTGTTTGTGCTTTACGCGTTCCTTTACTATTCATACGATTTCGATTAAACTTCGGTGAGTTGTTTTGCACACACCCGTGAAGGGTTCTGAAGAAAAAATATTGAAAATATAAAATTGAAAAAAATAATTAAATACGTACATACAGCGACATCTAGGAAAAACCTTCTGACTTATTCGTGTACGCACCAGACGAAAAACAAAAATATTGTGTTATAACAAGTGTGATATTGAAACTCGGGTTCGGGTCGGGCCAGACCTGAAGATGGCGGGCTCGAACCGAGTAAGTCTATGAAATTTCAGCCTGTGCAGACCTCTAATCCAAAAGCAGTTCAATAAACAGAATTAAAACACAAACCCTTTCTTTCTTTGAGTGGCATTGCAACGCATGCCGGGTACTCACTAGTGCTTTATAAAACTTCATTAGATGATGACGCCGACTTACATATTTTAGACCTTGTACCCAAAGAGGGAAAGCCAAAGATTTACGAAAAATCAACATTTTTCCTTTATACTTCACCAGCAGACGATAACAAAAAAAATATATAAAATGTGACCGATTTAATACCCTATATTCCACCAATTTACCAGGAATATTTTAAATCTCTTAAAATCGAAAATTAAAGTTAAACTAAAATCAATATCTTGGAAACATTAATTACTCTAAATGATAATGAATACAGCTTAAAAATAATTATTCCTGATAACCGAATAAAATATTATTTTCTCATAAGCTACATGCAAAATTTATATGTCAAAAGTAAATTTTAAACCTAGTAGACTATAGAAATTTTGAAATGCTGTATTGTTTAATGTAAAAATATTTCTTAAATGATTAAAACGTAAACCTTTAAATATTTCAATATGAAAGAAACATGACTTACGCCACTTTCATAATTATAGGCACAAATATGATACGATTAAGTGTCAGTTGTATGGTTCAGGAGAGGTGTTGTAGTTCAGAGCGCAATGACAGAATGTATGTCCTTTCATATGGATGTATTTTAAAGCTGCACATCAATTATTCGGTTTTATTGCTTTCTGCATCAGTCATCACTTGAATTGCTGATTGTGTCAGTCCTTATAAAGCAAAGCACGCCGTTGCCAGGCGTTTGCAATTACCTAGTATGCAATATTTCGGTTTTATGATTTCATTCCTTTTCTTCAAACGTTATTTTTCTAGTGATGCTTATGAATCATAAATGATTAAATAATAGTAGTCTGTGAAATTTGACTAATCTACATTGATTAGTTCCCATATCTTTTATTTATATACAACTTAAAATGATCGCATTTTATTCATACTATACATTTATTATTTGGTACGACTTCAATATCCCTATAAGTAGTGAATTTTAAAATCCTATTTTGGGAATGACTGACCTCAATACTTAACAGCAACTATTATTAGGCGAAATAATGAATATTGGATATTCAATTAACTCTGATTTTTCAGAATAATAGCGCTGTACAGAAATTTTATTCACCGTTTCCACAATAAGACATCAACATTTTTGTATTGGAACTTTGTACAGGGTTTACTTTTATTGGTCAAGCTCTACACAAAATCTCATTCATTTTTCATGTTATCACAGATAACAACATTTTTGTTTTACCCAACACCTTTAAAAATGTGGTTTCACAGTATTAATTTTTATTTATTCGATTTAATTATATATTGGTATGCTAAATACCCTTAAATCGCCGTAGGTAAAAAAGTTTAATTAAATAAAAAAAAGCCGATATTATTATAAGCAATTCATTAGTATTGTCATATACACTGAGATATTGATTTTATTAATGCTATCGCGTATATTCTTGCGCTTAAGGTTGCAGCTAAAGTAATGTACAAGCGTTGCCCTCAATGCTGACGATATTATAAATAGCCTTAAAAAGCAGGGGGAATATATTATCAGAAGACGCGATGTTTTATTATAGTCTAAGTTTGTATCGATAAACTGTAAGAAAAAAAAAGATTTAGATGGGGGTAAAGATGACCCTCGTTATCTCCGATTATCTCGCCTTGTATGACGTCACCAGCGGGGGTTCATGATAAATGACGTCACGGTTTGGATACCACCCTCAAAACTAACGAATATCATAAATGGCGAAAACTGAGCGTTATAATATAATAGCCTGAGCTGAAACGGTGTATGAATGCGCTCACCCCGTCAACAATAGCTCGAATACTGCCTTTATTCAGCACTGACAACAGAAACGACTCCCCAATATGAAGATCTATACTAAATTGGGTATACACGAATGGTTTCATCATGGACTATTATGAAACAAGGGAAAGAGTTCTTACTCAAAACCCTAACATCTACCAAAGGGTTAATGGGAACGACATTTGACGACAGTTAATTATTCGTTTTTTAAACGGATTTTTACCATGCAATTTAATGTGGAAAATAACGTATTTTCATTTTAAATTAATGTCTCTGTTTGTATGAGATGGCCACTATAAACATTCACTTAATAATAATAAGTCGATAATAATAAAACTTTAAAAGCTAGAGAAGAGTTCATATTTTTATACGAGATAAAAGTTAATATTATATACACATGAATTACATAATATGAATTCATCATAAGTCAATCAAACATGTTACCAATTGAGTGAAAAATAATACATAATGTTGTATTAAAACTAAGCAATTTCCATTGATCGATCACGAAGAAGCCTAAAAAATGGTTTACCAAATCATGTATAATGTTTTGGATAAGACACAACTTTATACAGTTTTGGAGTTTAGGAACGAAATTTGGACGGCAACTTTGTACATTCCTTTAATTTGTCCATTTGTAACATTGCTTTAATCTTTCTTTCATATCACCAGTCATTATTTTTTATTACTTTTAAGAATCCTTCATATTGCAATGTATTGAATAATGGGATATTATTATTTCTGTTTTATGGAAGTAGAAAGTCCACACCCTTGTGTGTAGAAAGAAATTTACGCCTGTTAATTTTTTTATTCGCCTTCTCGGAAAATGTACACGATTTTTGTTTGATAATTGACGATAGCAGTTACGAAAAACATTTTTTTCCTACCATATCTGCTACCAATGTGAAGCATATATAATCCTAATGGAGTATCTCAACACAAGATATTTTTAGAGAACTGTTTGTCATTTAGTCACTCAACCTCTTTTGCTAGATAGGGTTAGGCTAGAACGATGCAAGGGTGTGAGGAAATTCAAAGATCGTAGACAGCCATTCATTTGAATGTAAATCGAAAAATCAATATATCAAAGTGTTCGTTCTGGGTTTCGGACTCATCAACGACACGACCGGAGAAGACGAACGCCTATAAGCATTAAAATCAAAGAGATTCTATGAGTAGAGATCTACTCACTGTCCATATGACGCTGTGAATTTTTGATTGCCTTGTTTTAAGTGACTTCTCATATTACGATATTTTTAATTTTATTCAACTTCATTGTAACTATTGCAATATAAAATCCATAACAATAATATTAGTCGACTAATTTAAAATTAAAATAGAAAAGTATCACACAAATAAAATAAATGCTTTGGAACAAAATTACAGATTTTGCATTTATCTGTTTTAGAAATGCGAACGTTTACATATTATGATAAACATAATAAACCCAAATAGCCTCTGTCTTGTTTTCCAATATTTTAAAACCTCGGGTTGGTAATCTCTATTCTATAGCATGCCTTAAATTACTCGAAAATGGAGGGAAAATTTGTTTATTTTATCACCTTTTCATATTTTCGTTCAAGTCTTCTTTATCATTTACATAAATGAGGGTTGAATCGACATAAAAACATACTGTGAAAATTTTCGATGATATTAACGTGCTATGTTGTTTTATCTGTGAATACACATTGAGAAGAGGGAAGGGAAAGGAAGACTTGGATATCTTGTCCCTTTTCCACATTTATCAGTTTTATTATATGTCACAAGAATCCTCACTGATCTGTAAACTGGGTGGGGTAAAAGACTAAGACCATTACCGCATCCAGCCTTGACTTTAGGTCTAAATTCGTTTCGCAAACTAGAATACACAAATGTAACATTTTAATTGATGCGTATTATTCATTCATTCTTCCTAACCAGCCCAATCTTGGTGTGTATACAACTAGTCCTCATTCTTACATACTATCTGTTTCTGGCTCTATGGTATATTACAGAGCTAATAGAATCAAAAAAAAAATTGTTTCATATGTGTAATTACTTTGTATTTAGAGTCATTTTTTACGCCTAAATAACTTTTCTTTATCTTTAAAAAAATTATCTGAATTTTTTTATTGAAATTTTTTTAGCTGGAAACTTTTGAGTTTTACTTCACACTCTGTTAGAATTAAGGATGAGAGACTAGCCTACAACCAGAACTCTCCAAATGTCTTTCGTTGAAAAAAGCTTCACATAGAACGTAATTAATATATAATATACAATTATTTAGTGCTAGCACTAACCTTTACGTATATGTAGCCGCTGATTGCAGGGCCACTTTTAGAAGCGCAATAAAGAGTTTTTTAATTCGCTATAAGTGAAACCGGACCTGATCATTTCATACAATTTTCGAGTTAGTACAAAAATATATTGTTTTATTTCTATAAATGAATTATTTTTCCTGGTTCTATCGCTGGGCCGCCAACATATTGGCTTAGCGCTTTAGTTAAAACATATCACACTAAAAAACAATACAATTCTAACTGTGACGCTTCTATTATTTTCTTAATCATATCACTCTACGTGTCACCCACAATAGTATGTTTAATTAAAAAACAACATAAAATATTCGCTTGAAACCCTTATTTTCTTAATACCAAAACTACAGGCAAGGTGTCTAAATATATTTCAAAACATCAACTCGAAAGAGTTTCGTTTATTTTTGTTGTTCCACTGTTTTCTTCCGATATATACCTAGTTAATAATGAAATAGAAATTTAAACTATTTTGTACCTGTCAACATTAACTGTTGCCAATTAATCTTTATATTATAATCGAAAAACAATTCTCCACATGTATGAATAATTTATCCCCCATTTCGAGCAATGTGAAATAAATTATGGTGCGTATTGAAATGCCAAAAGAGGTTAAATTGAAATTGTTGTTTCTTCGCATTAAAGTTTCATTATATCCTACTATATCTTTATATATATATATATTGAAACTGTTAATTTTTTCTATTTTATATAAAAACTCACCTAAACAGATTCTACTTACACGTTGCGCACAATTTTATTTTTGATCGTCTATTAGCATACTGTTGCTGATACTACGATACTACGCTCTAATCCAATTTAGATTATGCACATGTTAATAATTAGGCATCTCAACTAGAAAATTAATGAGTCAAATGAAATAAATGTTTAAAACAGTTATTTGGTTATAAGAGAATCATTTATAAAGTATGCTAAAAATCATTTTGCATGATATTAAAAAATAAAGTTTTACTTTTCCCGCCTTTCATTTTGAATTTCCAAAAAGTTTGCCCAGACCTGATCTGGACGGATTCCAGGACTTCCAAAGCCATTGTTGAATGATGTGGATAAAATCATTTTAAACTAATAAATATCACTCACTTTTCAAACAAACACGTACTCAAAAAATACCTATTTAAAATATCATAATGCTGAAACAATCAATATGTTTAGTCTTCATTTCAATTTAGAAGTACTATTAGATGATGAGTCAAAACGATAATTGATACTGACCGACTGTCATTTATATCATTATGAATGTATACGGTAAATGTCATAAAACAAATCAGATTAAAAGATTTCCCTCTCTCGCACTCTCTAGTACTTTACTTACGGTACAACAAACAATTCCAACGATGCATTAGTTATTCAAAGTCTTGCATAATAATGAAATAATGGAAATCTGAATCATGAAGATTTATTATTCTAGTATAGAAATTCAAAACAGTTGTATTTTCGGAGCGAAATATTGAATGTTATTATGTTGCTATTTTTAGGCCATGTAAATTTATTACATTTGTTTTTGAATTGATGGTATGAGGAGTTTCTTAAAATCATGTGCCTTAGATTACACTTCATCTTAATTGTATTTTATCATGTGTGAGTATAGTGTACTGCGTCACCATATTTATTTAAACCTTGAGATAGACGTTTCTTTCACCTGCTTATTCCACCTCATTGGTACATGTCCTCTGCGTCTTTTACAAGGCTGCCTGGTTCTGCACTTGATCAAAACTACTCATCTATTTACGCTTGCATTCTTGCGAAATGGATTCGCCTATAACCAACGAAGGCTCAAAAGATAGAATGATTTTATGAAGAATTTGGTGACAAGCGAATTGCCCTCGCTACCTCTTATGAGCATAACAGGAACATCCCTCTGTATGTCTTCATATGTGTGTGACCGTATGTGTAGTGTGCATAACGCATACCATACATAGGGTGTATTTGGCCAAGTGAAAGGTAGTGGTATGATCTGGGAAGAAACGAAAAGACTGGCAAACCACAGGTATCCTTTGAGGCATTCTAGGAGTGGCCCTCATAATAGAGGTATCTTAGCACAAGGTTTATAGGACAACTGCTTGTTACTAAGTTGCTCAACCTCTCTTCTTTTCGAAGAGAGTAAAGATATTAAGATAATGCTAGGACAGAGCTAGGAGTTAACTAATCGCTCTCGCTAAGCCCTATTTTTTTGGATGGGTGGGAGGTAATTCAAGACATCACAAGCATCCATGCCTACGAACAGAAATCCATAAATCGACTGAAAAATCAATTTATGAAACTGTACCAACTGGGATTTAAACCGGTGAAATCCGTAACCGAAACGTTGACCACTTCATCATGTACCCACCAGGAGTGAACTTTTCATTACACTTGAATTTATAGACGAGTATAATTGAAGTTTTAGAATAATCCTCCTCGTGTTGATTGTAGCATGAAACAATAAATACGTAATGAGGTGCAATTTTATATATACCTACATGATCCTCGTCATTCTGGTAAACAATGTTATGTGGAATATAATATAATTATGGGTCAATCACATAAATAATCACCTTTGAGCCTTAAATACATGAAAATCTAGTTTAGCATACGATGAATTTTTTATTTCGTTTTTAAATCTATTATAGAAGCATTTCTTTCGCACGAATGTTTTCACACAGAATTTTATGTTGTATGAATGTATGTTTGTTTTTGCCAAAACGGGGAGGCTAATATGTAAATTCGCACGGATAAAAAAGCACTCTTGCATGTCCTACCATTCTTACCTTCACAATAAATATCATTTGAAAGGGTATTTTATAAGAGGGTCCTTGATAAATGAAGAGATTTGAAAATTGCATTTATGAATAAATATTCACCTCCCTGCATTGGGCGCCACTGGTGTGACGTCACACAATTCCGGTATGCAGCCCGACACGTGCTTCTCTTCAGGCCATTAAAAATTATTTGTGTTTATAATTTATAGAGAGACTCTTTTGTTGCGAATAAAAGAGCAAAATACTCTCGCAAATCGTTCATTGTTACCGTGAACACACTCTACTTGCTTTATACCAACTGAGAAAAATATTGAACGCCAATTTTTCTACAATAGCATATTTTTTAAAGAATTTGGAAAAGCTTTCATATCATCAATAACAGGTAATTGTTATACGATCCGTAGGAATCCGATCAGATAGGGCGTGTGTAAAGGGATGCCAACATCATTGATATTTATGTCTTTGAATAAAAATCCATTTTTATCCACGACCGCTTCCAATGTGGAGCATATGGACTCCTAATGGAAGTATCTCAACAAAGTTTTTTCCACGAGAACTGTTCAGTTATTCAGTTACTTAAACGCTCTTTTTCGAAGAGAGAATGTATAGAAGCAAACGGCTAGTACAGGGCTAGTAGTTTGCTAATCGCACTCGCTACGCCCCTATCAATGTAGTTACTAGACTTGACATAATTTTTTTTCTTAATCTGTCTTATATGTAAACGATAAAAACTATTTGCTAGCTCTCAGTCCGAATGCCTGAAGATGCCGAAATTCGAAATCCGGGTGACGAAAAGCATCGAAGTGTACAAAATTTGATATTGAAATTCTGTCATGCACCCTTAGACGATATCTCATATTGTAAAACGCCTCTGTTTGTATTTAAAATCAATCTGATTTTAAATACAAAGGGAGGCGTATTTTTTGTAGCAATGTCTTTATATGATATGTAGTACCTATGTATTTTTCTAAATTTATTTGATCTTGTTTTTACTGTAAAAACTCAAAACGTATACCCTCGTTATTGCTTGGAAATTCGTTAATGTATCGTTATAACGACTGATGTTTTATTGTTTGTTTAGGAATGCCAAAAAGGGTAACTTCATTACAGGTGCCTCCTTTATGATTGTATCAACTTTGTTTGTTGTTGTAAATGACATAATTTCCAAGTTTCAGATATAAGACACCGCTGTCTGACTCTTCCAATGTATCAATTAATATGTATATTCGAGTTTACTAAGAAGAGAGAGTTGCAATCTTCTATCGGCTGCCATTCAATCACTGGCATGATTTTAATTTCATTTTAAAATTATTCGCCTATTTATTTTTCGGATGAAAATTTTGTAAACCACAGAAAAATTGTACAATTATATTAATAAATAAAGAATTTATTATTAATTGTTACACACCCACATAGACAGCCTTTTGTATTGTAGATAAATAGTATAATAATTGAACCTGACTGATAAATACAATCGTAATTATGTATTATGTAATGTTATGTGAAGAGTAACTTATTGAAGTGTAATATTTGAGTCATGAAAATGCTTAGCATGGTAAAATCTGTTTATCACAAAATAATACGTCATTCCATCTGTTTGTTTTTAAACATATTTTAATTACGTCCAACGCTCAAAATTATCACTTGTGTCTGATGAAGATAATATTATAATAGTACTTACACTGAGAAACTTTATTACTAGCATAAACACATTAATGAGTATTTTCAACATGACGAAATATTATATTTTTTTACATGACGCAATATGTTATTACAAGTACTTTTGTGCTGTACATAATATAGGTACATATTAGCAAAACTTCATTATAATATTTCACTACCTATGCATTGTTTTTTAACGATTGTTTTTGAAGAGTTACTTCTGCATTGTTTTTATTGCTGTTTTATGTTCAGCGGCGCGTGTTTCTAATAAATTCTTCAAATCCTAACAAATTTTCTAGTGTGCACTTTAAAATAATGCTATCGACATACTTCTGTTGTTTAAAATTAAAGTGAAGCGTCAAAGTAGCAAACGACAAACATATTTACAATTATGTTACAATCTTTACTTTATAACTAAATTTCGCAACCGCATGCATTCAGCATTGTAGGTCATCTAGATTCTAGATATTTTGAGAAAATAAAGCACGGCCCCCTATCCCTCAAATTAAATTAATTGAGTTATCAAAAGCTTTACCTGCATTGTACAATTGCCTCAAAGACAACATTCCAATAAAAACACGAATAATGTGTGTTTCTTATGTAGCAAATATGTACATATTATGCAAAAAGAAAACAATGCATAAATAAGTACATGTAGCTCCATTGGAACGTGTTGAGGCCCCCGTAGAAGCCCTCCGGTCCCGCAAGGGGGCTTGACCCATAGTCTGGGAAGCACTGTTCTACCATTCGAAGCGGTTTATGGAGATATAAAGAATCATCCTGTCGCCACAGTTTGTATTACTCAAATTGTTTAAATAGTGCCGATCGATTCATTATTCTATTAAAATGTCTGTAATCGATATTAACATACAACAAATCAAAAACATTTTCATAGTCTACCAATTCATTGAATAATGGCATTCTGTATTGTTGACATTGCTCAACGTTTTCATTTGTCACTTTAATTAGTAATAACATAAATATAGTAATTGATGTATTCATTGGTTAGTAGTACTAAACATTTAGCATATTTTTACTAAACACGTAAATGTGTTATTTAAAATAATCATTCATTAATTATGAAGAGTACCCACACTTTTCAACCTGACAAAAAATTTACACAATGTTAACTTTCTCCGTTAACAGAATGAAAAAAATGTGAAATTTTTTTTATTCGGCAAATCTCTATACAACTGTGGATTGATAATAATTTACGACTAAAGTCCTAAGATAAAAAGAGAATATATTATACAAGTTGAGGTAAGTGTAAACAGCAGAGGGGTAGCTCTGTGTTTCTGTAAACCTGTACTTAATATTGTAGTGTAGTGAACGGTTCCGGTTTCGAAGTTTGTCCCGGTGTTCCAGTCGACTCATAAATCTGCCAATGTTTTATCCGCGTTTGTATGGCATTAATACTTTCCCGAAGTGAAAATGTTAATAGTTTTGCTGTACCTAGAAAACACATTTAATCAGATAATAAATACCATCACTATGACGCAGTGTCTAAAATGCACCGTATATAGATTTTGAGAGAAGCCCTTTTTTTATTTAATAACCAACATACTAAAAATACATATTGATAAATCAATAACAGTATACTCTTGATCAAATGGTGAGGAGAAAGGTCACGGATCATCCAAATTATTCTATTTTCTTGTGCTTGTAAAAAGTACTGTTACATATTCGTCATCACATATATAATCTATCTATCCAAATATATATAAATGAAGATCTGTTTGTTTGTTTGTTTATCCTCTATGCATTCCTGTACCATTCATCCAATTTCGATCAAATTTTGGTGAGTTTTTGTGCGCACACCCGTGAAGGTTTCCGAAGAAAATTTTTTTAAATCTAAAATCTAAAAAAAATCCAAAAACAATCAAATACGTACAACTAGCGATATCTCTGAACCAGACGGAAAAACAAAAAATATTGTATATCCAAAATAGAGGTCTGCACGGGCAGTACCCTCACTAATATTTTATATATTACGTGAAGCTGCAATCCCTGTACAACATAATGCATTTTCATCCAATAATAATGGGTTCCAGAAAGTAAATGTCAAATCAATCAATTACTTAATTGTTTATAACAGGTAACTGTGGTATTTGCTCTTCTATGCTTCGATTTTATTCTCTCTCGGTTTTTATATTTTAATGTCCATTTACCGAATTGAATAAATGAATTTCTCTCCAATACTGTTTTTATTGACATACTAGGAATTTGAATTGTTGAAATTTTGTACATTTCCATGTTCTTCGTCACTAACGGCCCGGGTTTCACCTTTCGGTATCTTCAGCCATTTGGGCACATGGATGAACTCAAAATGTATAAAATTTCAACAATTCAAATTTAATATTGAAATTCCATCAAGAACCCTTAGTCAATATCTTAATTATCTTACGAATTGTTTATAGGTTAGTGCATTAGCTTATTTGCTGCAAATTGATAGCAGACATGGTTTCAAAATATTGAAACTCAAATCTTTAAAATTTTAATTTAAATCTTAAGCCTGAAAAATTTAAATTAACAAAATCTTCCCTCAATTATACAATGTATAACATGTTATTCTTGGAGATATTTGAATCGGTTTGAAAACAACAACCTAATATAAATGATATTTTATTCCATTAGAGCAAAAAATTCAGAATAGACAAAGGTCATGCTTCTAATATTGTAAAGTGTATTCTTGTGTTCAAGCTGAAGCGTGTTTCTAAAAAACATCCCTAACAGAACATTGTAGACAATAAATGAATACCGCACGTGTCATTATATCTACAATTTATTATAGGTAGTCTGTCACAACGTATTTAGGGGATGAGCCATTAAAGGTATCCTGGCTCTACCACACCTCCAATAAACGCCCTCTAATTCATAGTTGCACAACCAATAAGGGTTGGAATTACTTACGGCTATAAATAGTGTATAATATAAATTCTCTTGTTCATTCTTATGCAAATTTATAATTATAAAATACGACAAAACTTCAAAGCAATTTAATATATTTTAAATTTTATACAATACTTTATGCTTCTTCTAAAAATGCATCTATTTCAATACAATACAAATATTGTTTTATCCACTAGTCCAAACTACTTTTTACTGCAATTAAGTGTTTACTATATGCGACATCATGAGGAAGTTTTTAAAATGAGTGAGCCATCAGTGGAAGACATGTAAAATACTATTAATGGAGATAGAGAAAAAACATTGCTTTGGTCAAACCGATAAAAAGAGTTATAAACATACGCAATGGCAAGCCCTGAAAAACATGGAATCTACTATTCCTTTACTTTTTCAAATCTAAGGCAAAGCTATGGAAGTTGTCACACATTTTCAACTGATCTTTAATCTTGGATTATTGAGATTTTGTACACTTCCAAATTTAATATTGAAATTCCATCAAGCACCCTCAGTCGATGTCTTAAATGATCTTTAATCAATTGGATTTTGGTAAGAATTTACTTGCAATACATTTAAGCTAATGAATGCTGCAAGGGCGGGAGATTTGTTTGGTCAGTAAGAGATTATGCATTCGAAGACAACTAGTCGGCATAGACTAGAGGGGTGACCCTTCATACCCTTACTCCGGGCTTCGGTGACTGTCGTGTGCCGTGTGTCGGGCGCTCCGGAAATGTACTTGACGTGTGGCCCCATCGTTCCACGCCGGAAATTCATAGATTAGTCATATCGTGTTCGGTAGCGAAATACTACTGCATAATATCGATGCTTCAAATAGAAACATTGAAACGCCATTTTGGCGATGCAAAATCACAATATCCAATTATTTTTTTCCTATTTACTTTTCATAATTATTTTTTCGCATCTCGTATTTACATTATTTCTATTTGACCTCTCACGTTAGTATTCTTCGATTTTACATTTTTCTATTTAAGTTTTTATATAATCGACATTAAACGTTCATATCTATTTAAATCACAATTACTTAGTATTCAAATTAATAATATTATACACATTTTAACCTTTAGTGTATGTATTTTTCTACGCCATGCCGTATTTAGCCTCACATTTCAGAGTAAGGAATCAATTAAAAAAATAATGGTATATTATATTATATTTTGTTGTTAACGATAATATGGTTTTTATCATTTTCATAATTCTTATCATTAATAAATACATCTACATACTTTATTATCGTGACAATTAATTTCATTGTAACCCTAGTTAAAAATAAAGATTTCTCCATAATAATTTTATATTTATATCAAATGACTAAATTTATTGAAACACCGATAAAAACCCGTAGATAAATAGTATTCTTTACAACATGCTACTCTTTTTCATCCTGAAAATTTACTAAATAACGATAATAACAGTGTATTTAGGAAATGGAGTGAATTTAATTACAAATAGGACTATGTCAAATTATCATAAATGGGAATCAAGCAAACCCATAGTTTACGCGTACTACCAATTCAATATCATTATAATATAATTATTGTAAGTTGTTGATGGCAAATGATATCTACTATAAGTAAAACACTATTAGTTTTTTAAATCTTCATAAAATATTGACTTCTCTCTTTATTCCTTTAATATTATATATTAATAGGTCTCACAGAAAAATGCCATTCAACTCCGTTTTCCGATGATATAGCCTCATTTTATAGTAGGTGGATACCAAAACATTAATTCAGTGGCTGTTCTTATCACACAAGCGTTACGTATCCATCTCAGATTTGCATTAAATAACGTTTATTGCATATATGCCCTATACAACCATTAGTTATTGTAATTTTTAAATTAAAATATCATCAGAATTAAGCATTAATCCGTGACAAGTTGAATAACTCAACGCAAAATTGTACGTTGCTGAATACTTAACTGTTTCTTAAATTAAAATTGCTTACTAGCCGAATGAAATCGGTTCTGTTTTTAAATTATAATAATATTATGGTATATTTACGATTAACAGTCAACCTTTATTTTGTCTTGTATTTTGAGTATTGAAATGACTGGCTTGATAAATAACCAATTACTTGATCTAAGGTTCTGATGAATCCAATTTTCTTCTAAATTTAAAATAAACATATTGTCAATTTTTTTCCAATAATGACTATCAATCTATAAAACGAAATTCCAATAGTTTAATTTTAAGATGTTAGCTGTCAATTCTTGGTGAAAAGGCATTATATACAGAACTGGTTTCGCTCGTCGCGAATATTGTCAACTGTGCAGCTGATAATGCTCATAATCATTACATATGTGAGAGTAGTACAAAACAAATTGTGTTTTTTTTTCAGTCATAGTTTATTTTCTAAATTGTACATATTAATCTGTACCTACTTTTGATATATGACGATTTCTATTTCACTTCGAACCTTCGGTGTAAATGTAATGTTAGCTCCCTTAACTGTCACGAAAAATTCCACCAAAAAATGTAAAGTGCCTACTTGAATAATTGTGTTTTGGAACCAGTACCTTCAAATAATATTTTCTGATGTCACTGTCCATATGATCCATCTACATCAATACTAATTACTGATTCCACAATTAATATTTGTTACGCGGTACAACATCGTTTATTCTCTGTATTTAAAAAAAAACAAATGGACTGCTCATGAATTTTTATTACCCCATACAAACATATCAATTATTTTATTAATATTAACAAGCCGTCAATCTATCATGCGGCTTAGATATTCAAGCCCCGTTTTATGGTAAACCACCTGCGTAAGGTAAATTATTACAAGGGCAAATCATATTTGGGAAATAATGTTTCACAATGTTTGATATTACTCATCGAATGTTATAGCAACAACTATTTTCAATAAATAAAAATGGAGCTGCATAGTTGGATCCGTGATTTAGATTTATTTTTCTGAGACCAAAAACGTTCGATTTTTTTATATTATACAATAACGTTGGCTCGTTTCCAATGAATCAATTTTTAATATTGAATTTTCTAGAACAATCAACTGTCATCTATCTTAAACCAATGGAAAGCAGCGATTGAATAATATACACACTTTTTTTATGAACTAAAAAATAATAACCTATCGCTCAGTCGTAAATAAAGAAATGAATGTTTCAGATTTAGCTTCAATTAGCTCACACAATTTAATTGGTTTCTCAAACTCAAGTTACCAAAAAATATCTGTAAAGACGCCCTTTTCAAACATGATAATGTTTCCAACAATGAACATGAAACATATATTTTTTTTCCTTTTTTATTATGAGTAGAATTGCTGCATGGCTGTCGCATGATCCGAACATAGTCCAAAATATTTTTCTGGGAAATAAATTCCCGGGTCTGGCCTGAGCCCGACTCTCAATTGTCTTTACACATCTGAACCCGGCCCACGGGCCAGACAAGGGTCAATGATACCCCTAATATGGAGTAACGGCGGTAATATTTAAAAAAATGTATATTAGTAGAATTGGTTGGTAAAATTACGACTGAATGTACATAAATTTCTGACACTCGGATTGCGCATGGGAAAAAAATCAGTCGATTAGTATACAATATTAAAATACTAGTCGGGGTGTGAGATAAATTTCAACTCAAATAAACAACTCAACGGGTTCAATAAATAGGTTTACAGTGATAGGATAAAATAACAAAGTATTTAGTTCTACAAAATTTTTATCAGGTAGTTTCTTCAGAACTGTAGGTTTACCGTGGTTTCATTTAATAATTACAGATTACATAAAATTGTGAAATTAGTACAAAAAATGCTTATTTTATTTTCATAAATATAATACATTTCCACCAAGAATTGAGTCTTTCAATTCTTAAAAATAATATTATATATTATATAATTTTTCCATTTTTCTCAAACAACCCTACAAATTCACTTTCCGGAGTTTCTAATAACAAGTCATCTGAACATCTTCAAACCTCAATATACTGTTAAGTTTATATAAATGAAATTTAAAATTTATATAAACTTACTCAATCACCCAAAGCAAGCCTGCCATCTTTTGTACACATCGGGCTAATAGTATTTCTTGAGGAATTGTCAAAAGAAAACTACTTTCTTAGTACGGCTTCAAACCATTTAATTGTTTCGAACTGTTTCCTAGTTCCGTCGGCAGGGCCAAATCGCAGTACGCACATTTCAACCAATTTCGACCCTCAACGAAGAAAACTTCACACTTTTTCTAAATTCCCAGACAGATGGCAGTAACAGTTAATCCATGCATATTAACATTATCACTGTAAAAGATAAAACTTTGAATTTGTTTATTTTTTTTTGTCAAATAAACGCTTTATCTGTTTAAAGTTCTGAAGATAATAAAAACTTCGAATGAGATGCTATAGTTAGGTATTTTATTATTCAATACTGAATATGAATCACAGCCCGTTTCCCTCCACCAGCCATTGTGTATATTACGGCCGCCTTCCACAAGGTTTTCGATATACGGTTCACTTCTTATATTTATAGCCAGAGCAGAGTAGCAAATGACTGACGTTGAACAATGCACTGGCGTGCTTAAAGAAAAGAAAAATAGAGTTAAGATAACGTCTTAATTAAAAATTTTAATTGAATGTCAACAACTTATATCAAATTGAAGTTTATAGCCGTGTATTAAGAACCCGCCAATATGGATGGATTTAATGACTCTAATGAGAATATGCACGAATAAGTTTAATTACAATCAAGTTAGCAATATTGGGTTAGTTTGGAGAAAGGCCTTAGCAAAAATATCTCCTCGTTTGGATTCCATATCAGGGCGCTCGATGGGAAAGACACACTTTGTATAAATCCAACGTTTCCAACGAGTTGGTCTCTAGTCTGGCACGCTGCACGGACAACTCGGGGAATTATTTGTTTCTAGTAACAGTGTGATCGTTGTATTTACCAGAAGAAAATTAAAATCTTGTTTTAATTAAAATTGATTGCTGTGTTTCACCTCTGTTAATTTTCATCGATTATATTACTTTTTTTTTTTTTTTTTAAATAAAACACAATTTGTTTGTACTACTTCCACATATTTATAATGATCAGGACCGGTTTCGCTCATCACGAGCATTATCAACTGATGATAATGCTCGTTAACTCATCAGTTGATAATGCTCGTGATGAGCGAAACCGGTCCTGATCATTATAAATATGTGGAAGTAGTACAAACAAATTGTGTTTTACTTTTTAAAATATAATGTCTTTCCACCAAGAATTGACAGTTAACTCCTTAAAAGTGATTATATTACTGCTAGAAATTAATCTAAATCTCATTCTATAGTTTATAGTTCATATTATAGTTATATTAATATTTTCAATAGATTTGGCGGTAACTTTGTGGGAATCCATTTTTAATATAAAATTATTGTCATTATTTATTTTAAAATGATTTAAAAATCACTTTCAGATTAAATAGGCAACATTTATAACTTTAAGGATAAAATAACATATTAATAACATGTTAATGTAAGATTTTATTTGATGAAAGTAATGGGATAATATTTTTTAGTTCATTCATTAGATTATTATTTAAAAGAAGCGTGTGAAGGTGAACACAAGCTTAAAAATAGCATTTAAATATTTTCGTACAATTGTGTTATATATTTTACAATATTTGTAGCCACGTTTTCAAATTTAATAATGACACCTTGCTTCTAAAGTCCACAAATTAATAGAGCGTGGAAATTTTTTATTTAATAAAATCACAAGTCCTGTGTACGTTGTATTATATCTGTGCTATAATCTATTGCGTGTATCGAACTATTTTAAAGTTGGTTAGAGACATGAATAATATAGAAAGCAATGGGTGCTTTGTTGTATCGCTTATATCACACCTCACATACAAGTCAGTACTTTTAACTATCTCGCATTCTAACGTCTAACGAATAGGCATTTATTTGTGCATGTAGGGAAAGTGGGTGCTTCCACCGATACTCTGATGGAAATGAAGTGGAAGACAACATTTTACACACTATTTAAAAGCCGTTTATTTACGTGGTGAATTTACACTGTTAAAACAGAAGTTTAATAATACGATTGTTATTGTATTTTAAATAAATTAAAAACAAGCATAGAATTCTATTCAACAGTACGATTGGAGAAATATTGAAAGCGATAACCTTTTGTGAAAGTTTTTTGAGATTTTTAAATAAGTAACAGTCACTTTGTATGGAATTGCTCATAATTTTACCATTAACAATGTTTATTAAAATTTGATGAAAAAATTATTGTGTAAACTCGTGTCAAAATCCAAAGATATAATATTTTCAGAAATTTCATTAATATTTATTTCATTCGATAAAGGTCCCACAAAATAATTCACTTTACAACTGTCATTTTTGACAGAATATTCTAGTATAAAACAAGGGAACTAAATCCAGGTAATAATTCTTCAAACATCTACCATATTTTAAATGTACATACATATTTACTTCGTAAACCGTCGTGCTTATGACATATTCACATTCGAATAGTGATAACTGTCAACAGAATATTAATAAGTTCACAATTTTATTATGTGATCAGGATTTTAAGGTCAAAATCCACACACCAATAACTTTGAATTTTCTTTCTTTGAATTCGGAATATATTGCATAGTATTAAAGGTTTTTTTTATATATAATAACAGTACATATATGTATATATATCTATTTAAAAAAGTGGTTTTCATTCATCAGTTCATGCCAGTGCAGTCTGCTACACTTAACTATCTAATCAAAAAACCTGTATTACAATTTAAATTTGAAATCGTTTTATCGTTTAATATCAAGTAAATAAATGTAGTCACTTTTAAAAAAATTAATATTAGACAATCAACGACACAGCCTCCACAACCATAATATTATATTCAACTTTCATCAATGCCAGAGTTGACAATATGATGCATTTTATATTTATAAATTATTTCGCATACACCATTTTGTACGTACCATTTTGTCTCATACAATTTTATCTACACACCATTATGTCCTAAAACTCAAAGGCTTAATCATTGACGTGTAAATTTCTCATCGTTTTAAACTGTTTCAAACAACTGCATTTGCACAATACTTATCCAAGTGGCGTGGGCATTAGCATGTGGGGCATGCGCACCAGTACAGAAGATGATTGTAGTGATTAGCAGCGAGGGTGTCCATCCCCTGTCCCTGTCTCTCTTGAGCTATTCTCTTGTGAATTTGTCCTCACCGTCTCTTTCTCGCTCGTTTTAAAGTACTATTATAACCCGGGGAGGATGAGGCGATGATTGCTGCGATTAGAGTCGCCGCAAAGTGGTTCTGCCGAATGGGCTTGTATGTGTCTGTATAGAGATAGCACACATACAAGCTACAGCATTAGCACTCTTATGTAGAAATAAGACACGGCAATCACTGAACATTCAAACGATGTGCTTGGTGTTTTTAGGCTAAGCGTACATCGGATTTTTTTACCCTACACAAAATTTTTCTCTCCACTTCATATTGCTTGGAGAAAAATCTTGAATGCCTAACATAACGTTTATGTGTTATATTTTCAGCAATTTCATGCTTTTTACTAAATTAATAGAAAAACAATTTAATATCAACAGTGAGCAATTTGTTATTAAAAATTACTTTCAACTGCACACCAACCAGCAGATAAAATAGATTTTGATAATGTTGCTGACGATTTTGTTAAGAACATGGCGAGGAAAAATAAATTTGTTATAAATTTTTAAAATCTAATTTTAGTAAGATCTACTGAACATCTTGTTCTAAATCGATTCACAATTTTTAATCCGTTTTTCTTTCCATATTAATAATAAATATAAAATTTATTGAAACAACTTAAAGACTTTTCGACATAGTTGAAAAACAAACCTGCTGAACTCTAAAAATTTAATATTGAATATAAAATTTGTAACTAATAGGATTGTAAAATTATAGTACATACTTTTCAATAAATTATATTCATTCACAAAAAAATCTGCGCAATCTTCTGCGTCGTATGTAAATAAAAAGAATTGATAATTTAAAAAATAGCCTTAACCTAACACTATTGTCAATATAAAGTCAACATTTTTTTGAGAAAAAGTATTAATATTAAACTTAAAATTTGTCAGGATTGTAAAAATATAGCATGTTTTCAAGAAATTATATGTATATTCTTTATAAATTTTTTGCGTCGTAATGGTTGCAAAATTTTGGAGAAAAATAAGGGGAGGGGGGCACAAACCCTAGCTACGCCACTGCCTGTACGCTACTTTCTACAGAATACCAGTCTGAGTTCTACATCTTCTCACCTACTTTACATGTCAGGCCACTTTTATTTATTTTTATTCGATACTATAAACTTGCTGGCTATTCCATCTCAGGCTTAAAAACGTATCTTTAAAAGGATTTCAAAACATTAAAATAGAGTCGCACGTTTATGAAAATACAATACTATTCTTTATTATTTGAAAAAATAAAATTAAAACATATAATTTTTTTAGCTGAAATAATACGAATGTATAAAATTAGGGCGATAAATTTAAAAGACTTCCAAAAAGGCAAATCGATAATCCAAACTATCACAACCATAACCTTATTTTAATTACAAAATTATTATTAAAATGAAACATTACCATAAGGTATAGTAATGTATTTCTATATTTCCATAACGGTATATTTCACCACTGATTTAATTTACTTGGTAGATCTCTATTATAGTACTAAAGAATCAAGCAATGTAAATACTTATATATAAGCAGAATTATTGTTATATATTCAAAAAGTTTATTTGATCATTATTAGTGATTATGAATAATTATGTCTAATTAGCAATTAAAAATGAAAGCATCTATTTATCCGGTTATATTATTTTATTATTAAAATATTATTTTCTTTGATAAGATATTAAAGATAAATCTTTTTACAACGCGCCTATTTTTTATAATTTCACACACTTTATTTATAATTACTTAATAGGAAATACATTTTAGCGAAAAAATTCTTCCAATATTAGATAAATATTGAATAACGATTATGACAACAAAATAATACGGATTTTTGGAATCTGTCGAAAAAAATCCTTCTTTTGTACGAATTATTATTATCCGAACAAAACAAAAAAAGGAAAAGACTTTTTCCCGCCAAAACAAATTCGAAAAGGAAATAAAAATGTCGGAGAAGCCCTCAAAGTCCGATTGGCGAATAAATTCATACAGCACAGCTTGTCTACGTATGTCGCACTACCCAAGCAGTGGCGTACAAATATCTGATCAACAACATCATAAGAATGAACGAGCTCGTTATTTTTGTACCAATGGTCGCGTGGTCCAAATGGCCAAGAGTTTCTCAAAAAGCAAATTATTGATCTCACATATGTTATCAATTAAAGTTTTTTAGCCCAGTTGGGCAGGTTGAAAATACTGATATCCCTTAAATGATTTAACTGTTTATTTTGTTCATTCATGATATTTTTAATTAATTTTTTAAGTAAATACATTTTATTGAATATGCATAATTACGTGAGCTTCTTATGGTGCAAGTAAAGGTGATGAATTAATGTTTGTTTTGTCACTAGGAATTTTTTTGCCTTGATTATAACTATTAATTTAGTGTAGTTCGACAACATTAAGCTTACGCACTTTATTACAAGATCACAACCATACCGGGCCTGAATTAGAAATTATCTTGTGTAATTCTTTGACTTATATCTTCTAAAACAATATAGCTGAGTTAAATATAGTTCTGAGAACGGCGTGAAGCCGAAAAAGCTGTCAACAAACTGATAAAATTCTTGTAGAACTGAATACTGTCTTATTTTTACCTTATTATAATGGAGTTCTACCAAGTGAATCCTAATTCAATGAAAAATATGAATAAAATTATGAATGCACATCATGAGGCGCTTTCCATACCCTCTACGAAATATTATACATTTTTTTTTATTATTCTGACAAAAATCTGTACCCAGCTCGTCTGTTGAAATGTCTTTCAGCAAGCCATGTTCTCTACATTGAGATTGGTCAAGGTTCAAAAATTTCATCACATCAATTTAATTAAATTTGCTCACAAATAATAATATTATGGAAGAAATAATAGTAGTATAAAAAAACTCTTTCAGGTACGAAGTTAAAATTCTTATGAAATAACTTAATAATATTGTAAGTATATTTTAATTATTAAGCCCGAATCGAGTTATGCTTGCGACGCACCCCTGCGCGAGTATCTCACACTATCGCAAGAGTACAGGAATTGAAAATTTTCCTTTCGGAAATAATAGGAAAAGCATTCCGGGAAGTGGGCGATGTCGACACCGTGTGGCAGCGACCACTGCGCGGTCACAACTTATTTATGTAAAATCGACACTCTTTTTTTAAGCATTAAAATTTCAAAAATAAACATAATTTGTTTTTTCTCATCTACAAAGAGCACGAATGAAAATGATAGAAATAGATTAGCGTTTCTATGATTTGAGATTCGATAGTATATATGTTCCTCGGATATCGGTAAAATGATTTGTGTTATTTTTTGGAGATCAGAGAAATGACTAAACATTTTATATTTGTGTCCTACTCGGCCATAATACATAATACACAATTAATATAAAAAAATATATTTCACTAATAGTGAAACGAGTTTCCTACCTTTGAGGAAAATCTTCAGACTCGGAAACGCGAAACCAGTGGAACAATGATGTAAATTTTAACCTTATATTAAAAATGAATTTACACAAAGTTACAGTACATTTTAAGAACTTCAAGTTGAATTCGATGGGCAGGTTTATGAAAAAAAAACTTTTAAGTAAAGACACACTTTATATCAATTATTTCACAAACTTCTAATTTTATCAGGATGGGTACCTAACTCTAATTTTCCACATTTCTTAAAATGCTCACAAGCTGAAAGAAATCAGAAGTAATGTACTTTAAATTAATAGTGTTTATTAATATTTGATAACGTTCTGGGTAGTTTCTTCGCTATTTAACCATAATAATATTCATATATCTTAAAAAACTGGGATTGATTCTACCTGAGATTGATGAGTTATTCCTTGTGTGATGAAAGAGTAATTTTTAATTATTTTCGATGTAATGCCAATGATTTTATAGCAATATTAAATTATGATACCAAATAACATGATAAGTAATTGATAAAAGAGTGCTGTCAATTTAGTTTTAATGTATATTGGCTTAAAGCAATTGAATTTGTCACCTAAGTATATAATATTCTATGTAATGAATTAAATCTTTCTCAGCACTGTTACGAAATTCATAGGTCAACATTCTTATGTAAATATACACAGTCCAGGGTGTCCGTGTCGTGTATATTACTCTAAGCCACGAGAACGGTAGTGCGTAGAGGACCTGCGGTGGTTGTCCGGTGGGGGTGGGAGGGCGCCGCGACGCCGGAACATCCGACCGGCGACCGACGGCGTCGCCTTTCGCCTCTCTTCTGTACTAGATTCAATAAAACACCCCCGGTGGTCGCATATTGCTCCCCCCTGCTCCCCGCGACACGTCTTATACTTCCGTACCCCGGCAATAATTAGCCACTCTAGTTTCGAAAAGGCCAATATGACGTTTTTTTCTCACAGATAGAAAGTATTATATTGATATCAAAAAGGGTTCATAAAAAACCACTTGCATAAATAAATTTAATCTTATTAATTTATTTTAATTTTATTAGTATTATCAGATTTGCTAAAATACTTGACTGCATGTTAGTGGAGTTTTTAGTCTACTGGTAAAATAATCATCTTTTTTTATTTGTATCATAAATGAATTGCGTCAGATAATACTAACCTAGCAAATAACACGAGAAAGATAATCGGTGTTTGACATTTTCAATTTATTACAAGGAATAAGTTTTGCTCGAATTATCAAATATTCGCTGGTTTTTATAGCACGTCTGCTCCCAATGCATCTCAATCGAAGTTGTTTGTATATTATTCAGTGACTAAACCTCTTCGGCGGAATATTCATATCAATGTAAAAAGAATCTATCAGCGGGCTACGATAAAAAATATTTTAGTAGTTTTATATAAATGTAATATTGGATACACTTAATACTTATGAGTATAATTGAAATATAGCAAATTTCTAATTAATTAGAAAATATCAATATAACTTAAGACATTGTGAATTATCTGTTGAAAATGCTCAGTGGTAGTATGACATCATGCATTTGTTTAAATTAACCCCATTTACTTTAATTATAATGCTGAAAAGAACCGAAGGAAAGTTTTTGTAAAAGATAATTAGTTTACCAATACCATTAAATGTGTAATTACACCTAAAAATTTAAAACCATGACAAATAACATTTAACTATCGGCCTAAATTAAACATATTTAACAATTTTATTTACTAATCTGTCATTGGAATAATACAAATAAAAATTATAATTTACTTTTAAGATCAAATTCACTTGGTAGTATTGGTTACAAACTGTTTTTATCAAAGATATAATAAGATTTCATTAGTCGAGAAAAAATAATATCACTACTTCTTCATATATTTCATAACCAATAAGTCTTACTACACTGTCCCTCAAAGCGTTCTTCTTGGTATTGTTAATATTGTTTTATTTAGTAGTTAGGGAATACTTTATAACTATATGCCATGCATAAAAATTTTCCCGAAGATATTTTCTAATAGGCCTCGTAAGACTATTTTAAAAATATAAAATGATTTTGTTTAATCTTCTATATTTTGCAATTTATAACATCATCGATTATTTTTTTTATTTTGCATTCAAATTTGAATGAAAAATAATGTCTACCTGTTTTAAAATAACCGGTGGAATGACAATATGCCGGAGTGTCATATATACATATATTTTAATTGGGTAGAAAAATAGTATTCTTAAGCTAACAAGAAAAGGCATAATATAATAGTTTTTGATAAACATTTTGAACAGAAAACAACATTTTTTGACATCGTCAATAATCAAATTGTGTTATTCTAAAAAAAATTAATTTAATTTAACAAAATGTATCCATCAAAAATATTGAAGTATTCTTATTTTGATGAGTGTAGAAGCCGTCATCTCATATGTACCCGGTACAGTAAATATACAGCACTAATATTGACGCAGCATATCGATCAAATATTACTCCACAGCTTTATTTGTTTTACTGGGCTATGATTTTTCTCTATTTTTGCGGCTATCCTATATTAGCTAGACAATATACTGAGCTATATTGAAATATATCGAGGTAGCCCCTTATTAAATACGCATT
The DNA here is from genome assembly GCA_022494535.1 of Himalopsyche phryganea. NCBI lineage: Eukaryota > Metazoa > Arthropoda > Insecta > Trichoptera > Rhyacophilidae > Himalopsyche > Himalopsyche phryganea. Next base: position 198,555 of record JAGVSL010000110.1, on the reverse strand, counting down.
ATTAATTAATAATAAACAGTATTAAAATAAAAAATGTATTATAATGTTATGACATTTGTATATAATACATTTTAATGTTTCAGTGTTCTAAAATACTTGAATTTTTATGGGCAGGATTAACAGTCGTTTTGAACACATTTAATATGAATTGATCTTTCCGGTCTATCAACGTGCAAATTAATACACAATCACCTCGTTTCTTTTGATAGGTTAGTTTATTGATATAAATCAAATGTACAAATTAGTGATGAATATATTGATTTATAAAACGGCATAAAATTATATTGAAGTGAATGCAATATTACAATATGCAATAAATTGTAACGTCACTCTGCCAAAACAAGTTTGCTATAACTTATGATATTTAAGTCATTAAAATTCTATAATAAATATACAGCTATCTTAGATATTGAACTACTTCGCCCAGCTTTATAAAATTATGGCTACATTCTGCTTTTTTATTTTACCCAATTTACTCGTACTAATTAGTTTTTTTTTTAAAACATTTTAGATTTTTATGTTCACATATTTCTATAACGAAATTGAAAAATATTTCATAGTTCTTAATTCTGTCGGGTAGATACAAAAATTAAAAATACAAGTATGCAAGAAAATGTTTATCTATATTATTATCTTTTAATAAACTCTACTCGGTTCTCCGCCTTCCTAAGTCAATCGCTGACCTAATTGAAAGAGGGTGGAAATTTCTATTTTATATCTGCTCACAATGTGGAGCATATGGTTTTACTTTTTATATTTCAATCGTAGGTATATTAAAAAAGACTTTGGACTGACGTCTATCAACTTTTTTGCACAGAAGACCGAAATATGATTTTGGGAAAATTCTCATTATGGAAATAACTCTACGGTCTGTTTTCAAAAAGAGTGAAATGGTACCCATTTAAGAATTAAAAATCATGAATAAAAAACAGTGCATTGAAAATCTTATCACCAATTCGAAATCAATATTAGGTGCCCTTCGTTTATGTTTTCAAAATAAAAAAAAAAAAAGTTTGAAAAGTACGCTTTGCAAGTACTGTATATGAGAAATCTCATTTAATCCAAACGTTTAAATATTGGAAAGCTGTCAGTACCCTTTTATCACTTATCGACCTGGGAGTGCCACGTAATTTTTTCATGGACATATGAAAAATCTGTTGCATAAAAAGCTCGTCACATTTTTGATACAAAGGTAGTAAAGAATTTAAACTCCCATTTTTATTTGTTGAATTACTCGAGCATAATATTACATGTATTGAAAAAATTTGAATTCAATGTATTTTTCGGTAGAAGCTCATAAAAGTTTAAACCAATGAAATATGCATATTAATTGCACATTTCCTGACATGTTTGTCAGTAAGAATGGCTTTTATATTCAACAGTTTTTTTTACAATTTGTCACATTAACGGTGTGTAGTTTTAACCAATCAAGTCAACATTTGAAGAGTGGAAATAAATAAAGGCCTATGCACCAAATACGTTATCTTCAGGAAAACGCGTTTAAAAAAATACATCAATTTTTTTGTCCGTACAAAACGTACGGGCTGTCCTACTCGCATTTACCGGCATTAGGGTTTTCTTTTACAATAATATGGCTTTGATTTTATTAGCGTTTGAGCCTCTATTTTATTCAAGGCTTCGATTATTAACACTATTGTATGTATTGTGATATTTATCCAAATAAGCAATTTTATCACCAAATATTGAAAATTATTGAGAAAGCTTATACGAGTACAAAGCCAGAATATGTTAAGCAAGCCAAATATTGCTTCAATAGATCTTGTGAGTAAATTAGAAATTTTAATCAGGCGATCTTTTTCTTCTAGTCAATCTCCTCGGGCTTTAATATTTTAAACAACTAAAGCTTCCGTAGTTCCCATTTCACGGTGGATTCTTCCAGGAATCTTTTTTTTATGGATTAATGAATTCGTACATAAAGATATGATTTTTTGTCATAATTTCATCCCTTCCTTAATAAACCAAATCTTAAAAACAGGTCACAGGGACAAATTATGTTTAAATTTGGGAATAAACATGATGTATTTCCAAAAGGCCGACTTTGCAATATAACAACTTATAGTTAACTACATCACGAATAATCTTAGCATTGGAATGAAACATAACCTTTTTATATTTCTGATCGAAATACTAAATACAGTTTTCATCTTTCAAGGACTGTAACTTAAACGGTTTGTTGGGATGATTTTAATCCAAAACATATTATATAAAGGATAACACATAAATCTGGCGGGAGGTAAACTTGTTGATAATAAAATAATTTATGTAGTGAAATGTGACATTCAGTATTGATTTATTTTTAATGAAGAGAATTTTGAAGGCATCCTGTGTGTATTATTTGTAAATGGCTCGTTCAGTTCGTCGCTCGAGCAAAAGGCAAAAGCTTTGCTAGCATTGCTTCGAGCTAAATGACATTTATGTAATATTGAGCGCTTTAAAAAGCAACCTTTTTCTTTTCCTTTTTTTCATACATACTTTCATAAATAATTGATAATTACAATTACGAATCAAAAAAAATCTTTTCCCTTTTAAAGTAACTTATCGTTTACTAATTAATCAAAGTGTACATAATTATAATGCCTACATTTAAACGAATTTTATTACAAAGAATTAATCTTAGGAACAATTTTGAACGATATGCGAAATTATTCATTATTATATATCCCACACGTGACAACTGTTGGTATGGATTGGCATCTTTGAGTGATTCTAATTTTATCCACCATCTTAAAAATGATTCGATCGTTAGATTATTTCAACAACAATTATTGTTATCATGTATTGCTTCGATATTATTCGAACACGTGTACAATTTCAACTATTAAAATTGAAGATCTTCGTCTTATGTGGTCACCGTCGATAATGGATCTCAAACTAGCATCTCTCTCTCTACAACAAAAAGAAATGTATAAGTGCTGCTAATTTATTGTGCTTCACGATTTATATTTGAAATAAAACCGTATCCATATGAAATTAATGATAATTTTATTGCTACTTCTTGTACAGCGTTCATCTCAATAGAGTCAGTTAACAGCTAGCGCCCCGCGCGTTATCCGAGTTTAATTTAAAATTAATATAGCACAGGCGGTACGGCGGAAATGAGCTTAGAGCGACCGGGGGGGGCTTGGGGAGGGTAGCAACGCTACTAAGAGGAAAGAGGGCAAAGCGGCAAAGGGGCAAAATTTAATTATTACTTCTCTCGCAGAAGCAGCCATTTCTAGGCTTTACAGCCTCCTTTGAAAATCTGTCCTGGCCTCTGTAGTGTCGCCGCGGTATTTCTTACCGCTCTCTCCCTAATTGGTTGGCCGTTCACTCAAATCATCCTGTGTACGACAACAACTCAGAAAGATCAAAGCTATCAACCGCTATGTATTACACCACAGTTAATGTAATTAACCAACCGAGAATAAATAAAGCTTTCTGAATTAAATTAAGCTGCTGCATATAATATAAGCTTCCACTCGGTCGACATTTCTTTCGGTCTGCCACTTCAATCAATCAAACAGGCAATTACAGACTTATAAGTATGCTTTAGATTTCAACTGGATGACTAGATTTGTTGAGAAGGTTTGCTGAAAAAATCTAACTTCTTCTATTATTGTTTAATTCTTATCTACGTCCGTTTCCGTATAAGTGCATATTTATATAAAACAAAATAAATATTTATTTTAGAGGCGGTATTTACTAAGTATTATTTTGAAAGCATCCGCAGAGCCCATACATAACTATATTAAATTCAACCGTTCTTATTATTGATTACACTAACAGCAGGCCAATTTTCATAAAAAAAATTTAAGTTCCACCGAAAGAATAATCATTAGGAAAAGAAATTATCATGATACAAACAAAAAGAAAACAACATTAAATTTTGTGGACGGTGGTATATGAACATGGCCAATCTCTGCAATGTTACTATGCTGGAATATTGACCTCCAACCTACGATAAAGTCATAACGGGTTTATCAAACGGTGCCTTTAATCGTTAACAATAATAGTGATAATTTTGCTGTATTAAAAAGTTATCAATTTTATTTTAAAATGTAAAATGATTTTCCACAAAGTCATAGTAGTTCTAAAAAGAAATATAATAGTTAAGCATATATTCGTGATATTCAATTCAAAACATAATATCTGTAGTCATTTGAGGGTGATATTTCAGTCAATATTACGACACCCGGTCTTTTTTAATCACATATTTACTTTTCAATCAATCCAAAACTCGATGACAATGCAACATTTTTGAAGCCGTAAAGGTGTTCCACTTATTGAAATTTTAGATTATCTGATAAAACAATTCATTGAGGAGTGGTTCAGTCAGTATGCTCCAACTATTTATCATCATTAAAACAGGTGTGAGTAAATAAAGTATTTTGTTATATCTGATGCTGCCATTTCTACTTACCACGGCAATTCAAATACAATCATTAAGAAACGTTTATTACAAATTACCTTTATTTCTTTATTGTCTTTGTGGGGTGATATGACTTTCGATTAAAAACATTAATAAAAGGCACAGTTTCATTTTTTATGTGATAAATATACCATTTTTTTATATTTTTTTATTTGCTCCGTAGCGCAGTTGCTAGCGTCATTGGCGGATGTCTCGGGTTCAAGTGCCGGTGCGGATATCTTTATAAATTGAACTTTCAATCGATTTATGGATTTCTGTTCGTAGTCATGAATGTTTGTGATGTCTAAAACTCCCTCCCACCCATCCGATCGTCAAAAATGGGGCAAAGCGAGAGCGATTAGCTAATCGCTAGCCCTGTCCTAGACCTATCCTTCTTTTCCTACTCTATTCGAAAAAAAGAGAGGTTGAGCAACTGAGTAACAAGCAGTTCTCATAGAAAACCTATGTTGAGATACCTCCATTAGGAGGTCATATGCTACACCTTCAGAGCGGACTTAAAAAAAATATTTCCAGTTTGATGAATCCTCGTGTTAAGCAAAATAATTGCTGAATAAATTAAAATTTATCAAAATAGTATCGATTTCTAAATAAAATTATTATTATTTTATTTACCTGTCCAAAAATGCTCGCGATGAACGGAACCACTCCTGATCATTTCATTAAACTGTGGAATAAGTACTAAAAATTGTTTCTATTTTCATGAATAGGTTTGGAAGGTTTTTCGATGTATGATTTATAATAATTACAGTGAAAACAAGTAAAAGCTTCATTCCATACATTATGTAAGGTTCGTCTGATTTTTAATATAATAAATATCTTTTAAGGTCAATTCTTGGTGGAAAGGCATCATATTTTAAAAGTAAAACACAATTTTTTTCTACTGGACCGGTTTCGCTCTGTTGATAATGCTCGCTATGAGCGAAATCGGTCCTGATCACTATGAATATGTGGAAGTAGTACTAAACAAATTGTGTTTTATCTTTAAAATCAAAGTTTTTCTATGCAAGATCGTTTATACCCATTTAAATTTTCACGCAACCTAATAAAATATAGTATTCATTTTCGAGATGCGTATAACAGGTATACAAATTTAACTTGTGTGTTTGAATGTAAGAAAGTATAGCCATAAAGTGAGGTGACAGCGGAGCATTTTATATTTAAAAGACAACATTTTATAGAGTTTTTGAAGACCTGAAGACGGTAAATATACAAGACACTTGCTGTCGATAAAAATAGTGCCTATCACACCAGGAATGTATTTGTATCTGATAGTCATACAACGACACAATACTGAGAGGTGATGCTAATAATTTTTTACACGTCATGCTGCAATATTATCCAAAACATTCTTTCTTTCATATATCGGGTTTTTACTAGAATAATTCGTGTGTTTTGAAAGACGATAGATCTCAAAAATGGAGAATGGTGATTTAAATAGTTCACAATTCGAATTTTTATTAGAAGTTTTACATAATTGAAAATAAAATCATCAAAAAAGAAGTACTATTTCACTACATGAAAAGAAATTAATATATTTATTTAATCTTCCAAACATGATATTAAATCTGTGATGCCAAGGTAATTTTATTGAAGTCTGATAGTACTAATAAACAGTTTTTATAATCATACAAACTGTTTACATTCTCTACTTATAGAACATATTTTTATGTAAAGAGAGATGCTTTATCTACAAAAGTTTAAAACATCTCTTGTAGAGCAGAGAATGCGTGTATGAATCTGTCTGTCGTAAGAACTCCTTCCAAACGGTGTACACTTCATTCTAGCTGCCATTTCCAGGTTAACTGTGCTCTCTTCAAATTTCAACTCTTGACTTTGAACTTTTAGCATGATTATCTTTTGATTGATAATATTTTGTGGGTACGTGAGGTATTCCATCGTAATATATCTAGCTTTCAACATTAGCTTGCACTAAAATAACGACATAATAACGCTAACGTCTAAATGATAGCGCCCTCTATTCCTGGAGAAGTTGAGTAATAAATACTAGTATTTCATAATTCTATTCCAAATGTATTTTGGCAATTCAAAAATATTATCATAGGCAGCTCAAAACAATGCAGATTAAACAGGAAACATAATTTACATCCACTTATTAACTATTCTATAGATAAAGCAAAATAATGTAGGTATGTATATTTCGATTAAAAAAATAAGAAGCAGATTTGATCTTTTCAAAAATGAAACGTAAATAGAGCGTAAATGAAGTTGTTATTTGCGTGCTTGCGGGAAATTGCAGGAACATTTTTATGCTTGTGTAGCAGTCGAATATCGAAGAGCTTAGTGATTTCCAATCAGAAGCCGACGGAACTGTATAGTATTAATCCGCCGCGGCCAGTTCAATCGGTAGACGTTTCGCTTAAGCCGTGCCAAGCTTCGGATAATACTTCTTGAAGTTGCATTTATATACTTCATGATAAATTGTATTTGCTAAACCTCACACATTTTTTATAATTTTTGGCCGAAAATTATGAACATAATATAATTGAAATACAAGTTTTACAAAAAAAAAACAGCAAATCATACGATATATCTTCATAAAGATTTTTGTTATGTTTTACGACAGCTCATATATAAAAAAGGATTGTATAAATAATCAAACACAATATAAATATAAAGCAGATAATAAATTTTTCTGTGACAAAAAACTCCTCCCAAACTGTGTACGGAAGCAACGTGAAATTTGCACATGTTATTCTGACTGTCTTTAAACATTCTTATTAATTGATTGACTATATTTGGCGGGTGTTATATAAGGTACGGTCAGTCGTTATATTTTCAGTTTTCAACATTATTATTAACTGATGGACAATATTTTGTGAGTGTTACGTGAAGTAAGTTTCACGATGATATTATCAACTTTCATCATAAACTTTCACCAAAATAGCGCCATAATAACGTCAGCCTCTTAATGTTAGCACAGACTATCTCTGGCGAAGCTATAAATACTAGTTATTTATATTTACGAGTATCTATATAATAGCACAGAAGAATATCTCTAAAAAAGGAATTAATGGTAAAATGAATGATCAATATTACAGAAAGCGTAAAATAGAATGATAATCTGAAGTAACGTTTTCCAAAATAAAAAGTAGTCTACTAAGTAGGTGCAGGTAGATCAAATAATTATTAATGCTTCAGTGCTTAGAGTTGAGGTGACTTCATAAATTATCCTTCGCCGTGTCGATGCGTATTCAGCTCACTCGGCGTCTTACCTAGTTAGTTCGTCCGGGCGTCGGCGTCGGCGTCGGCAGGCAGCGGCAGTCCTGTATAACCGGAAGCGTCGCCATAGAAACGACGGGCGGGCCGCATCGATCACGAGCTGCGGAGGGAGGAGGCTCACTGGCTGACACGCCGTTCGCAGGCCTCTCGCTCGCGCCTCCGGAGCGAAGCCTTCTTAAGGCCGCCGTACACTTCTGCAGATCGAAGGAAGGCGGCGGTAAAGATTGTGGTTACTTTATCAATGTTAAATTAGAACGGCTCTATCTGGTCTGCATATAAAAAAATATAGTATCTCTAACTTGTATATATTATATAAAACATATGCTATAACGGTTTATCAAGATTAATTTTTAGTATCATTAAAATACTTTAGAATTCACCCTCATTCAAGCTTTTATTTATATGAGGGTTAAATGTTTTAGTTACACAGTGATTATCATATATTGAAGATAGTGATTTTGGCAACACACCGTTGACAAAAATATAGCGAGATTCATATAAAACAATTCTTTTATATTTGTGCAAATTCAACGCCTATTTTATACCATATTTTTTCTGAAGAGATGAAAACTTTGCACTTTTTAGATCAACGTTTTTTTTTTATGTTCAATTGAAATTGGCTTGTTTATATTTTTATTCGCTTGAAAAAGATGCAGCTTAAAAAAGTTATCTAGTGACAAAACAGTTATTATGATCAATGAAACATTAATTAGGATTTTAACTTTTTTCATTTGTACAACGTTTTATTGTTGGTTTTAATCCATAGTGTTACTGTGAAGTGGACAAATCAATAAAAATTGCGTAATACACAGCAGTTTATTTGTAAATATTCAAAAATGATTTTGTCATATAACAGCATAATAGTTATTGCATTTCCTTTATAAAATATTTTTTTTATCAAGTAAATTTACACCAATAAGTCCATCAATAATGTAATAAAATAATCAAAAGCAACACCAAACTATTTAAAAAAAAAAACAATAGATTGAAAAACAAAAAATTTATTAAAATAATAACTTCAATGGCTTATTTTTCAAACGAGTATTTTCAAAACAACAAATGCATTGTTTTCCATGAAAACAGCTTGCTTTATCAAAAACAATCGGTGCGGCAATGCTAATTTATTGACTAACAGATTTGACCATTTTTATATATGTAAATTTATACTTCCGGCCGATATGTATGGAATGAATATAGGCACAAGCGGTTCCGTCATGGTCTGGTAATTGGGTGAAAAAATTGACCCTCTGGAGGGGTTGTTTTCTTTATTTTTTCAAATCACAAACGATAAAAAGAATCACCATTGGTGCCAAGACCAAGTGTATATAAATTTCTATTTTTATGATAACAAACATAATATTTATAATTTTTCATGATTGGTTTCGTTTAATGAGTAAACATATCCGACGTTCAGTCTTAGTAATTATATTTAAGTTCATGTTATGTTCATGCATTATAATTTAAGGGTTGTATAAAAGTATTTTTTAACACATATTGTATAGAAATATTTAAAGTCAACTGAAATGTTGCATTTTGGTGAGTTAGTTTCTAGCAATTCCACTTATACACATGCTAATAATAAGACTAATAATAAGTAATCTCCCTTTTAAAGTTACCTCAGTGACCTTATACTTTTTTTTCCATTTTTTGATATATTTAGAATACAAAATAATCGTTGTCATCTTTTCAGTTACGTTACTATAACACCCCCTAAACATAGAAGATAAAAATAACATGACAATAACATTAAAAATAAAAGAACCTCAATAATTTGATTTATATATATTTATATATATATTATGTTTTATACAGTCTTCGATTAGATTTCCTCTATTCAATTAATAAATAATTTTAAAAGTGTCTACGTTAGTTTATGTAAAAAACAGCTAATTTGAGATTAAAAAATAAGTTGTTTTTCATTAACAATAAGTGCCCTATTCTTTTCTAAATTCTAAAGAGGGAAAACAAGCAGTTAGTCGCTAATTATCCTCAGCAATAGGTGCCCATAACACACTTCCCGTTAATCTATTGTAGCTAGTTGTGAAATTGGTATTCTCGGTATCATTCTCGATACAATTCCCACTCCACTCCAAAACAATGCGTCAATATTGTATATTTATAACTTTATTTTCCATGCACGATAGAAATTATGACCGTGATTTGTATCAAACAACGTGTATTGGATATTGGTACATAATGACAGTCCGATGATTTGACAAGCCATAAATCTACGCCTGCCTAATCTACTTCCGGAAGCCAGGTGCCTCCCCGTTCATCGACTGATATTGTACTGAGTTATAGCATCAATTAAAACTGATTGCTGATTTTGATAACTGGTTCGCCTATACGGAATAACTTTTTCAACCTTCGCTCTCAGCGTGTTACATATCGAGTTTGCATCAGTCAGATCCATTTCAACGAAAAATAGATATTTTACTTCTTAGATTCATTACCATGATTCAACTCGTCAAAAGAAAAACTGAAATATTGGTCACATAATGAAGCTACAGATTTTTAGTAGAGGAGGCGTCCTCTCAAGTTATTTTATTATTAAACAGTTTTATAAAACAATTCTGTGTGTTAATGAAAACATTTTCGTTTCAGTCTCCTGAAACGTTTCAAGGGAAATATTTTGAGAAGAACAATTACTAATTTCAACCGGCCTAAAAGAAAATTTGAGTAAATTTGGTTAAATTCTACTGTCATGTCGTCAATGATTCAGAGATTTTGAAATATTCAGAACGGATCTAGCGCCATATCTTTTAAAGTAAATCTGAGGTTAGGTTGAGTCAGCTTATTGGCGGTTATGAACGGAAACGGAGACATGTATTAGATAGCCAATTTGAGGTTAGATAAAGTTAAACTTTTCTTTTCAAATATGGTAATAATAGGATGGTCGCGTTAGATGAAGTATAGTGTAATTTTTATCCTGTCTTTGGATAGAAATTCAATACATCTGTAGTCGATTAACGCTTCAGTCTAAGACTTTGCCCTTGAACTATGAAGTTATATCAAATGGCAAGAATGCGAGTGATTTTTCAAAATTAGCTGTCAACTTTTGATCATCCCGCAGTCCTTTTTCGATAATATTACCTGAATGATTATATTCGTTTTAATAACTACACTTGATAGTTTGCATTATTGAAGTTTTGTTTTTGTTGACCCCGCAAGGCAATATAATTTTCCAACCGTGAAGAATAAAAAGGTATATATCCCATTATTGTAAGGTGGCACGTGGCGTTGGGCACGCATACAACAGCCACGTTATTACTCGATATGAGCCGCAGATATTTCGACCCCAAGAAAAGCAAAATAAATGAACATCGATTCGACAATTTCAAAAACATTTTTAGGTTCTTAATATTTTTTGCTACTCATTTTTCTCTTGTCATGTATTTTATTACTATTTCCGTTCCTAAGACGAACCATATGGATTTAGATTGAAGCATTTCAACATGAGACGTTTTAATGAGAACTGGTCGTTAAGAAAGGCAGTTGCTCATCCTTTTCTTGCAGAGGTAGTAAAGATAAGACTTAATGAAAGAATAGGGTGGATGGGAAGGGATGAATTCATTATAAGCATCCATACCCTTGATAAAAATCTATGAATTCATCGAAAAGAAAACATCTATTTTTAAGCTTTGATGGAATAATGATAATAAATATATCTGTGGTAAATATTTTATTTAAAAAGCTATACGAATTTCGCTTAAAAAATAAGTATAATATTTTTAACCAATTAGAAGGAAAGAGCAATGGTTTCGAAAAGTTGGCAGATATCCACCAATCGCAGCACGTTATTTTCCAAAATGATTACATTCTAAATAAAGATTGTAAAAACGTATATTTATATATTTGATTTATCTTCACATAGAGAAGTCGTCGGTAACAAGTATAAAATAATATAATGTTGAAAATAGATGGGGGAGAATTATCTGAGAGTGCATATTATCATCGCAGACGGCTATGATCGCACTTAGTCGCGAGTCAGTCGTGCGGCACAACGTGCGATTCGTGCGACTAGCAGCGACCTGCGTGGTGTGATGCGGACATTGAGCACGTATTCATGCTTTACTAGCAATAGTCAATGGAAATTAATTTTAGCGACTTCATTCCGGCGGTGGAAATTCGATGACAGTTACACATACATAGGATACTCTGACTTGTCAGTGATTAAAATACATTTCCAAAATTGGTTGCGACGTCCACGGGCTCGAGTCCTTTTTCATAAATTGTATTTCCAATCGATTTATGGATTTACTTTTTTTAAAAATAAAACAATTCATTTGTACTACGAGCGAGACCGGTTCTGATCATTATAAATATGTGGAAGTAGTACAAATGAATTGTGTTTTATTTTTTAAAATATAATGTCTTTCCACCAAGAATTGACAGTTAACACCTTAAAGTGATTATGGATATACCTTAAAAGGCATGAATATCTATGATGTTTTACATTTAATCCAACGAAATTCGATCTTAAAAGAATGGGTTGTAGTAAGAAATAGATAAGCTAATCACTTGTCTTAGCTCTATATGTACTTCAATTCTTACGCTGTCCAAAAAATAAAGTTTGAGAGAGTAAATAGCAAGCTGTTTTCGTATAACGACTTCTGTTGAGATAAGTTGCATAATTACTTTTAATGTGTTAACTGTCATGTGGAAGTAGTACAAACAAATTGTGTTTTATTTTATAAAATAAGTTGCATAAGATTAAAATTGATAGCTTTGTTATTCCAATGGTTGAGTTGCTAAGCGTGGTACGTGTTTCACCTTTTGTTGAGAAACATCTTCAGACTGTCTGAAAGTGTTTCTGAAGATGCGACGATTAGTAGCACAGCACACATAATTATAACAATAGAGTTTCGCCAATAATTGACAGATAACAACTTAAAGTTGATTAAACATAATTTTGTTAGATGTTTGACTGTCTGAATACTAATGCAATTAAATGTCGAATAGTTTCATCTGATCATTTGTGAGTTATTGCGTATGTGTGTTCATAATTATAAAGATAACTTTTTTTGATACACGTAGTATAAAGTAAAGTCGACTTCACACACGACTGTAATAAATCGTTGCAACGTTATGACGGTAAAAAAAATCCTATCATGTGAAAAGTGGGCCTCTTATTTTCTTCCCACAATACTATTTCCAACATGATCATTTCGATAATAAAAACAATATGCGACACACGCACGTGACGTCACACCCGGGGGTGGAATGCTCGCAGCGGGGTTGCCAGTGAGAAATAGCACTTAAAAATACAAACGAGTGTTTTGTGACAACATTACGGTGTCGTGAGCAAGCTGAATGTCTCTTCGATTTCGGCCGTATTCGCACGACCATCCCCCCTCGAATTATTATCGGTAGGGGAGGCCAGCGGCGGGTCGCGATCCCCCGATCCCGTCAGCCGCCGCGGCTTGACTTTTGTACCCCTGGCACACGACCGCTGCAACAGAACCAGATTCCGAGATATCGCTTACTTTTAACGGGGGTCACAAGATATTCTGTTTCACTGTGTCGCTCTAAATAAATTCTACGTCGGTCTGCACTAGTTCCAATTATTAAAGTGACTATTATAAAATTATTTTATGTTGTTTACATTTGCTTAGTAATATTAACAAAGACTTAAAGTAAACACAATTAAATGATTAAGTAAAATCAACCTACATAAGTACAATTATTTCTCTACAATATATTATGCATTCAAAATGTTGAAAAATGTCGTATCCTCGTTGATAATAAAACCATCGATTATTGATATAAACTTTCATTTTATAAACAACCCTTATTAGCTTTGTGACTTCAATAGTAGCTAATTAAGAAAACATTTAGGGATTGATCGGTCGAAATTATTGTGTGAATCGTTCATTATAAAATTACTTCACTACATATATCACATTTAAAATTCTCTTTTTACATAACTAAATTGAAAAAATCGACCTAATTTAAAATTCAAAACAGCAGGTCAAGAAGAAGGTGGTCGGATTAAACCTCAAGTATATTCAGTAGGTGGCCTTACATGCAAAATCCCGTCCTGGTGGTTCCGACTTCCGGGCGGAATACAAATAGGCACGGGGCGAGATAACGATATGTAATCCGAGCCCCTCGCGATCTTTTTGTGTTGCCTTTGAAAAAGGTAATGGTTTGCATCACACGCACACATGCGCACATGGCGTATACGTCAATGTATTAATTGCCGGCGAGATTTATAAGCCAGCTTTGATCGAATACAATAGTGTTTTATTCTGTCCATGTCCGTTTTGATGGAGCATATTAAGAATTTTTATTATCTGACAACTTAGCTTTAATTTCAATTAAACGTTATTAAATCACCCCACCCCGCCTCTCTTTTTCACATGAAATAATCAATTAATAGTAGTTGAGTAGTGGTAGTTAACCATTTAGTTACAGTTATGTATTTTGAAAGCAATACATTAGCAGTACACAGCGGGTACAAGCTAAGTATTTTTTTTCTTATTTTAATGCAAGCTAATCTGTATTGATGCGCCTTACGAATACTAATTGTAGGTGGTCAATTAACACAATCGCTTAATTCTAAGCGGGAACGTGATATAAAACTTGTCCAGTCTTCAAACTACTCGAGAATAATTACTCCAAGGTGACCGATTATCTTGACCAAAAAATGGTAACCACCAATCATAAATCAGTGCATTCACAAAATAATAAGTATTCAAACCTAAATCTATATATTTAATAACTAAATTCCTTTTTTATAGCGAAGAAACGTACTTAATACACACGATGGTGAATACTGAAAATACCCTACTAAACGAAATTTGCAAATAATTTTAAACATTTCGTTCTATTTTCAAGTAAATTTGTTTCATATTTTTTATGAGTTAAAAGAATCAATACCAACTTGTCTCTCTAGAAATAAGCGCTTTTTATATTCCCGTATCCAGCAGCAATCTACAGACAAAAACTAATTTCAGGAGACCGTTTTTCTTTTTTTGGACGACAGTAATATTTTTTCCATATTTATCGTTGACATTTGTTCTCAATAATTCATTATTGTGAAGTAGTTTTTTCGAATTATTACAGTATCCATAAATTGTTATTAGATTAGTCATTTTAAGGAAGTACTTATTTTGAATTAAAAGTATGGCTTTTAAATATAAAAAAATCACTTTCTTCAGAAAAAATATTACAATATGTTTTGTCACTAACGAACTGGGTTTTGAATATACGGATATACTCAAAGTGAAGGTTAATAAATAGTTAGTACCATTTATGCATAAAAAAATTAAGACAAAATATTATCACTAAGTCTAGGATCTAGATTGATATCGGAATTACATATAAACTATTTTCCGTCAGTTCGTGTTCATCTATTTATGTACTCGAATACCTGAATATGCCGAAAGGTGAAACTCGGGTCGTTAGTGACGAAACGTATGAAAATGTAGAAAATTTGAACAATTCAAACTTTATATTGAAATTCCATCAAGCACCATCAGTTGATAACAAAATAATCAAATATCGCATTATATTCTGCCACCAATATTGTAATAAAATACTTTATTATTTTATTGGTAAAACAAAACTAATGTCGTTTTTTTTAATTAAATTGCAGGTTCGTATTGGGCTCTAAAAAGCTTTTTAATTTTAATTGAATTAAATTTCAATCTCAAAAGTAAAAGTATTCAGCCATAATAAGACTTGAATCCAAGCGCGTTCGTTGATGCTCTCTTTCTAATCTCATCTATTTTGAAAACGGGGTGTATTAATAACGATAAGCCAACTTATCCTTTCATTATCAAGTCCTTCTACCAAGAGTCTCTCTGAAAAGGGTAGTTAAGCAACTGACTGACAGCAAACAATTGTATGCCACATTTGAAACGGGCATGCTTTCAAACAAAAAAAATAACAATCCAAAAATGAATAAAAGTTTCATATTATATATAGGTATTGGTCATTCTCTAAATTCTTGATAATTTATTTGAGTCTGGAGGCAATAAAATTATAATTTTCGATTTAACAACACTAAATGCCAAACGTCGCGTGTCAAGTAGGTATGAGAAAATAATTAACATGTTGGAAAAATGCTGTCGCGGCATAACAGCATTAGGAAATGTTAATGCTAAATATGTTATATCGTATCCTTTTTCGTGATTCCATTTACATCATACATATACGGAAAATATGAACGTAGTAATTCTTTCGTTATTAGGAACAAATTGCTAATTATAAAACAGATTTTATACCCTTTTTCTGCACATTTATACAAATGAAGTTATAGAAAACCTTTTTATTTCTGTCCCAATAAGGCAACATGCTATGTTATAAAATCGTTTTATTATCAACATTTCTGACTGACTTTCTGACTTTCTTCACATCAAATCAGATAAATAAAATTATATTCTGATTGAAGAATAATTAGTCTCTTTCAATTATAAATGAGGCAATAAACACACTTTGAAAAATCATCAGCATAAATATATCTCACAAACTATAATAATTAAATAGTATTATAAATTATGTTAATAAGTATTAACTGAAAAGCTATTTTGAAATATTGTTATTCTCGCACATTTTCCAGTCTTTGGTTGAATTAATTTAAAATTACTAAAAAACGAAAATAATACTTAATACCAAAATATTACATTAAATTTATATGCACAGAATTTGTTGATATTTTTTACAAAAAGATGGGGTTGTTTTATTAATCTCGTGGGACATATAGAATCCTAAAAATCTTGTATTTACGAGATTATGTTGGTTTTCAGTCGTTCAACCTCTGGTTGTCGGGAACTGAAATAATTATGGAAAAGGCACATATAGCTAGTCGTTCTTACTAAACTAAAATCGGAACGATGGGAAGGAACATAAACACCACAGGCATTCATGCCTATCAACGGAAACCGATTGAAAAATTTACTAATATAACTAATCTTACTGAGATTCGAACCCATCTACACTGCAACGGAAAAGGATGACCTTCCAAGAGTATGGACCACTCTGCTACCGGGCTGATTTGAAAGAAGTGAGAAAAGAAATTCTTACAACTCTACTGATTTAATGAAGTGTTTGGTGTATAAATTTAAAAAGTAGAAGGTTTTCTGTGAATCACTTAAACCCATCGAATTTTCAGCGAGAAACTAGCGACACTAAGTATAACTTACGATGTTTAAAAGGATTCCAGTTTTAAAGAGCGCAATCTTTTTTATCGCAAAGCATGTGAGTTGGTTGGCATATAAAGCTGATATCTGAATATTGTTTGTTGTTGAAATAATTCATTTGGCCAGCGGTTTTATTCATTTTAACGAACGATTGCAATAATACTTTCATAGCCTGCGGAATCAACTGTTAATCTCTTAATGATTGTATTATTTATTGTCATCAACGTTTTTGGCGGCTTTTTTTGCATTAAGAATGTTTTAAATCATTCATCACAATAAATCTCTACTGAATAGCAAAAAATACGTGTATAAATTTGTTTTTATGTTTGTCACAAGAGTTTCTCACAAATGGTGTACAGTAGCGACGTGAAATTTGTACATAATATCATTTTGACTGTCATTCCGAGGTCACCTATGCTATTTTCAACTTTAAACATTGTAATTAATTGATGGACTGTATTTTGTGGGTGTTACATGGTGTGCGATCGACGGTGATATCTTCAACTTTGAACATTAATATTAATCACTTTTAAGGTGTTAACTGTCAATTCTTGGTGGAAAGACATTATATTTTAAAAAATAAAACACAATTCATTTGTACTACTTCCACATATTTATAATGATCAGGACCGGTTTCGCTCATCACGAGCATTATCAACTGATAAAAATACAATTAAAAAAACAAAAAAAAAATAATATTAATTGATGGAATATATTTTTTCGAAGTAACATGAACGGTACGAAGTAATATTTCAACTTTCAATTAGTTTGCACAGAAATAACTATAGTAACGCAAACTTCTAAATGTTAGCGTGGTCTGTTCCTGCCGAAGCTGGGTAATAAATACTAGTTATTAAGAAAAATTAGTGTATTACGGAGGAAGAACAAACATTGGCGGGGCACAGAGAATCTCAACACAGTAAACATGGTTCTTTTTTTGATGCTCATTAATGAATTTGAAAATTTTCTGCCAAAACATTTCCAAGAATACAAAAAAGTTTCACCAATCTAAAAGATCCCGTTAAAAAAAGCGAGCTGTTTCCAATAAGCTTGAACTGAAAACTGCAAATGTAATGATGGCATTAACATTTTTAAAAAATCTTAAATATGACAAACACTTCATTTTATGAAAAAGAAAAATGCGGTTTCTAAATAAAATCTTTCGGATGTTTTTACATAGGGTTATAATTGGGTAAAATATCAAAGTAAAATTTCAAAGCAAAATAAAATTTTGTAGAATTAAATACTTACTTTACTGTATTAATACCAATTCAACATAGAGCGATTAATGTTAAAAATATAATAGTTTATGATGAAACATTATTTCATATGACATATTCTGAAAATGAATAAACGCTGCTTATTAATCATTTTGATGTAGCAGCGGAGCCATTGTGCTACGAAGAAATTATCCACAAATTGTCGTAGACGACTCAAGTTCATAATACTCTGTAGGTGTGTGTAGTCGAAGCTTTCAAAATATCAAATGTGAATTTTCTTAGGCGGGTAACATTTTCCAGAATAATAAGTCACTGTCTCGAATAAAACAGCTCACCATTGAGCGGGTGATAAGCTCGTGTGATCGTATAATGGAGCAGCCCCACGCTACATCACCATAAAACATGTCCATTGTTCGGTGAAAGCGCGTAAAAAGAAGAATCTCCCCCTCTCCCCGGCTTTTCCCTCCCGCCGCCCGCCCGCGGGAAAGCGGCAGCCATTATCTCTTCGGAAAGCGATAGGCGCCGCGCGTTCAGCTAACGATGTTTATTTTTCTCGCGCGTCAAGATAAGGATTAGCTCTTGTATGTAAAATCGCAACCGACGAGGCTTTACAGCTTCGCGATCCGGCGACCACCCCATTGGCTCCGAGCGATGCTTTTCATTGGGCGCAGTGATCGAGTCACGCCTCCGCGTCCGCCCTCGGAATAAACCCCTCGAAGGGTGGTGAAAAATCGCAGCAAAAGTGTTCGACAGGTCAAAGATTGTGTCATAAATCGGTTGGAGTGAGCGCGAGTAACACGCATTCGTGAAATTGCGACTGAGAACGCAGTCTGTGCTTAACGATCGCGAGGTGTCGTGGCCATGCGCCGATTCTTTCGACGTCTTTCCAGTGCCCCTTAGTGTCCGGTGTCCGGCGCCCCGCGACGCCATGTTGGACATTAAGAGCTCCGCCGACTACCTGACGCGCTCAGGGACATTTACCAATTTCTCCATGTTATTTGCCGGTGATTATATTCATTAATAGTCGAGTGAAACTATTGTTTTGTTGTGGTGTCGGATCGAGTCTCCACATTTCAAAGTGGCAATGAGTGGGCTGTCAATGCTGTCATCGATTACAACCTGTTGTTTACATTTCTGTCAAATCCTTTATTTACTAATTTATAATTCTATTTCTTGTTATTCGATTTCACTAGTATATCAACAAAAATTAAATTGGTTTATATTCAACTTTAATTCATGTTTTACCACAATTCAAATACAGTCGTTCACATAGTTGATGCCAAACAGTGAATTTAAATTTGTAACAGCTGATTTGAATCTCGCCTCCATATTGTTCTTCAAAATAGTCACAATAATATCATAATGTAAAATTAAACATGGTTTAAGTTATTATTACATCATTTTGTTATATTGTTCTTACAGATGCTTCATATAAAAGCTCTTGGTCTACCCATGCGTCGTCACAAGGAACCCAAGGTGAGTTCTGAAAAAATAGTATTTACTTATTGAAAAAATACAACACTTGACTTCAAAGTAAATGAAGGCATTTTTTTATTCTGTACTTTCTGATTGATTTGTGTCGATCGTTAACTTGATGTTTTTAACTCTAGTGAAGAAACAGGTTTTGAAAAAATCCTCTATATTATTCCTTCGTCATTCGTATTAAAAGACCATTTTTCATTACTCATAGTAACATTTAACCTTTTTTCACTATGCAGATATTCACATTTTATCTGTACAAAATCAAATGTTTTTTAATGTGTATAATTAATTATATTTATAAAATGTATATTTTTATATGAATAGTAACAACATAAAATAATTATTTTTCAATACATAAGAGAATGGATACTATTAGATGAATGGTTGCAAGTTGCCTGTCAACTGTCAGTTGTTGGCGCACTACCACACATTCTACAATGTTCATTGAATTGTTTTATGAGCTTTTCGATATGCAATTGAAGTTCACTACATATTTCATCGATTCGGAATTCAATTCGTTGATTATATTAGACTACCTGTTACAGCTGATTCATTGTTAGTTGAATGAATTATCGTTTCAATTAAATTCAGTCATTATCTCAGTATTTATAACCGAAACAACGATTTTTTCGTGCCATTTATACTTATCTGGGTTACATATGTAAATGTATATGTATTAATAATAATAAATTTGGATTATCGAGATTTTGTACATTTCCGTGTATTTTGTCACTAACAACCCGGGTTTCGCCTTTCGGGATCTTCAGGCATTCGAGCACACGAATGGACTCGAACTGACATTCGTGTGCTTGAATGCCTGAAGATGCCGAAAGGCGAAACCCGGGTCGTTCGTGACAAAGTACATGGAAGTGTACAAAATCTCAATAATCCAAATTTGATTTTGAGATTCCATCAAGCACCCTCAGTCGATGTCTTAAATTATATTAATAATAATAGTTCTAATTTAATTTTGGTACGTGTCTAAGAAACTATAAAATCGCTTTCATTTTCACTTTATTCAGTATTTTAACTTTTATATTTTTCTGTTTTTTATCATAATAAACATCTATTACTCTTCTAATATATTTTTTACGCCTCTGAGAAAGTAGGCGATAGCATTTAATGATTATTTTAGCATATTATATTAAAATGTGAACTTGAAGTGAGCTTGAAGCTTAATGATAGATAAGGGTGGCATGGCCAGGTATATCTCCCCTCTCAAACTATAAGGGTTGGATCTTCAGCCACGCCCATAGACCAAAGTGGGATAATGTAAAATAACTTCGTTTTTCTACGTGGAGTGGCGGAAAATGCTGGGTTTTCACAATAATTTAGCATTATTTTAACATTTTACGCATACAACAGTTGGATTAATAAGACTTCAAATGATGTATTTTAATCTTATAAATTACAAGCAATTATTGATTTGGAGAAAAATTTTACTCCAAGCCCAAATGCTATATCAGGTGAGTGTAATATTTTAAGTAAAAACACCTTACACCATATAATTAAAAAAAACAATTTTATATGAAATTAACAAATAATATATATATCAACTGTGGAAAAGAAAAAGGACGTAACACACACACAAAAAATATTGTGTATAGCCCAAACAAAACGTGTATTAAATTGATCATCTAAAAAAGAATGTTTTAAAAAGACAAGGTATAAGTTCTTTTGCCTTCCTACAGTCGATATTTTATAAATTGATATATAAATATAGTGTAGTAGCACGTTTTGTGTGAGTTACACACAATATTTTTTTGTGTGTGGGTTACGTCCTTTTTCCTTTCCACGTTCGATATGATGTGGTAGAAAAAACTCATTTTTTTTATATCGAAGTATAAATATAAGAGCTAGAATAAAATGTGATCTCATCCAAAAACTGCAATGAAGTTTGTTTGTCTGCAACAAAAAAAGAATTCATCCGGAGCTCGTGGCCGACGGATGAATTGCATTTCACATTTACAAATAATACATTTGTTTCAATCAAAGAATCTCAGCACACCTAATAATATATTTAATTATAAGAACCATTAACCATTTTGCATTATTGAAATGTTTTCTTATTTTAGAAGAGATCAATCGAATCTTTTAAAACCTAACCGTATATTTTTTTATGAGTAACAAATATTTTCATTTTGAAAATGAATGTATCTCATCATTTCACCGTGCCCGCTCCCAGTGTACAGTATATGAAAAGTGTAACGAGATATTGGGAGTCGCTCATCATCTCTTACAGAAAAGGTAATATAATTTAAGACATCGACTGAGGGTGCTTGATGGAATTTCAATATTAAATTTGGATTATTGAGATTTTGTACACTTCCATGTATTTTGTCACTAACGACCCGGGAAAGGCGAAACCCGGGTCGTTAGTGACAAAATACATGGAAGTGTACAAAATCTCAATAATCCAAATGAAAAGGTAATAATTGAAAAACGGAGTATAGAAAGTACTTGTAGTCAACTGTTTGCTTACCCTTTCTCCCAATTTCAACGGTGAGGAGTTGTTTTGTAATGAGAGCATCACAAGCTGCCATGCCTTTGAATACAAATTCGAAAATTGTAAGATCAATCTATGAAAGGGACCGTTTATACCTGTACGCCTTAGACCTCTTGAATAAGTTTTGAGCATTTTCATACGCATATATGCTTTTGTGATCAAACTTCGATTATGCTACTTGCATCATTTTTAATGACACCATAACTAGATATTAATTTATATTTTGGCCTATATAATATGAAGTGACAAAAAAAAACTTTTGAAAGCTTATGTAAAAGTTTTCGGTGGTTGTTCACCGCCTAAAGGAAATATGATAATTTTATATTTATTAAACAGGTCCGGTGACATATTGTAAAAAATTGCAAATAAACAATAATATGTCCATCACAAGTTTGCTTCCTGTGTGTTTTTAATTGTGTAGATAAACGTAAACACAGTTTGTATTGTGCAATGTAAAGTGTCGATAAGGAAAAGTGTGTCATTTTTATTATTCCTCTAATGACCGTATACTACGTCAATTAAGACCAGCGCGTTTTGTTTACTTATTTTATTTTAAATCAACGCTCTAAATAGGTTTATAGCACCCCCGAAAGCTCAATTCTTCCATTGTACTGTATTAATATCCCTGCCGTATCGTGTTTTGTAAAAAATACCTGTGTGTGATATATGCATATAGATTGTTGGGTGTGTTGGTGTGAATTAGGTGTAGGCAAATGAGAAATTTATTGATCGCTGTAAAAGTAAGCTCGTAAGATGTAAATCGTGAGCCGAGTCTGATTACCTATCACGTAATGCTTGCTACCTTAGCGTTTATAGATACATTTCGAAGACGGCCACGCTTTCAAGGCGTTGTCTTTGGCAAAATAAGAAAAATATGCCTTTGAATCCTATGATGCATTTGTATGACAATTCAATATGGAACAATTATTAATTTTATTTCTGATTTAATGTATGGTTTAAAAGCTTGTTTTTTTGAAACAGAAAATTCTTCTAAAATAAATAAGAAAAAATTGTATTGATTTAAGCAATCCCCATTCACACCAATAAGTCGTGTGCCTTTTTTTAATCTCTGCAAACTTTCATATTCTTTATATTTTGACAAAATTTACTAAACAATCCGTATCTGCTATCCATGAAGTCTTAATGTCAATTATTTTCAACTAATGTAATACTGAATTATATCTGAATATTTTTGTTGGTAACATTATTTTATTAGTTATATTGATAACGAGAAAGTATATTGTTATACACAGATTGATGCAACCTTTTAGCTAAAAACCAGTAATTTCTTTGAGCTGAATGGCTAACATAGTTTTATCATTCTTCATCCATTATGCAAATTGTCTTATTCAACACATTCCAACATATTTAACAACCCCATGATTAAATATCGTTACTGATATGGTCGTTCTCCTGGTTTGGTTTTTATCACTAAGATTCATGTTTCATTTATAATCCAACATGCAATATATTCAGCCGTAAACAGCAGCTAGAGAAGATTAATAACTTGGCTTAATAAAAGTCGACGATACTGTAGAAAGAAAAGGGCGATACATGGCATTCAAACTGAAGCCAACGCACCATGCATGTTACAAATATGATGTAAACAATACACGGAAAAAAGCTGCAACTTGTAGGACATTACACATGGAATTCAAATTATCGATCCATATTCAAGCGTAGTTGGAACCAAGGAAACAAAAAAAGTAGGGTTTGTATGGTTAGATTTTAACCTTGCAATCTCTCTAATGGTGATTATTCTCATACAAATACGCTGTATGTGATAGCATATTTAAAATTAGTTTAAATCATGTGGCATAGAGCATTTTGTTACAATTTCTGGCGCTCTGTGTCCCCAACTGGGGATGTTTTATCTTGTCGGAAATGTATTGCCTCCTCGGAATGAAATATATCCGCGGCGGAAGCACCGCGGATTCGTGTGATATATTATATTATTATAGCTATGGTAATGAACTGGAGAGAAAAATCATATTTTATGGAGCATTACGGTTACGCGTCATCTTTATATGAAAAAATATGCAAATGTTTGTTCATATACCAGCTAAGTCTGTGATTTATTTCCAAGAAATGGGTTAAGTTTTCCATGCCTTCACATAAAAACAAAATATGTTTATCTTTTTAGAAGAATAATTCTAGTCAAATTCGCATCGTAAATTCTTTTTTTTAATATAAATCAAAATTGGTTTTTACGCTCTATTCATTTACTAATTCACTTTATGGTATGGCAAAATTTTTTTGAAACCTTCATACCGATTTTAGTACAAATGACTTAATTAGATTAAAAAAGTATTAATTTATAAGATAATATATATATCTGGTTGTAGAGAATTTTTTAAATTGCCCATGGCATCATTAAAATAATTTGTTCTCTGTTATGGATTATCACTAAATACAATATTACAGATATCGAAGATTCCATTATAGATTATAGAATTATGCCTAAAAAATTGATATTTAGATAGATACCAAAAATCACACTGTAAATAAAAAATGATTTCAATGCCATGGGATATGTTTATACTACATGTAATACGCTATTGAACTTAATGTTAACACGAAATATTTTCACTTTTAAGGTGTTAACTGTCAATTCTTGGTGGAAAGACATATTAAAAAAAAAGCGAAATATTTTAGCAACTATTATTTAATTTGAGTTATTGAAATTTTGCACACTTCCATGTATTTTGTCACTAACGACCCGGGTTTCGCCTTTCGGCATCTTCAGGCATTCGTGCGCACGAATGAACTCGAACTGACCGTTCGAGTTCAGTTCGAGTTCAGAGTTCATTCGTGCGCTCGAATGCCTGAAGATGCCGAAATGCGAAACCCGGGTCGTTAGTGACAAAATACATGGAAGTGTACAAAATCTCAATAACTCAAATTTGATATTGAAGTTCCATCAAGCACCCTCAGTCGATGTCTTAAATTATCTTAAATTACAACTATTATTTATTTCTCCTGTCATTTGTCATAGTTATTTTGTTAAAGATTTCTCTTTTTTTGCATATTGCAACTGTCGAAAAAATAAAATAATTAACAGAAAATAATAAATTCATACCTCAATTTCATCGTTAAAAACAGTCTTCGGAAAAAAGCAAGTATTGTAGTGGCATCAAAAGATTAATATAATATATTTACTGTGACCTATTAATACGTTAAGTGAATAAACTTTGTTTAAATATAATTGAAACCTTATGAAAATTCCACCACGCACTACAACAACTTTATTTGATATTTGTTTATTTATAATTTTTGCTAAATTTTCAGCTGTGTTTTGATGTCAAGAATTGCGATCCAATGAATTATAATAACGTTTATTAAAATTTTATAAAACAATAATGCAGTAATAAAAATGAAGAAGCATTTTAAATTTGTAGCACAATTTGGCATTGAATATCTAGAATCGTCTAACTCAAACCAAATAAAGATCGTGCTACGGTAGAAAAAGCTGACCGTGTCCGGTTATACAAATAACTTGATGCAGAATTTTCGTCTCCGAGAAATATATTTTTCAGCTAACCATGTTTATAGACCATTCTGAAGTCAAAATTACCCATTTTTTTTCAATAATATACAATAATATCTTTGGCATTGTTCTTTTTCAATTCGTTGTAAGTGGAGTTCAACCAAGCAAATACATATTCAATCACTATAATTATAAAATAGTACTCACTATAATATTATTCTCTCTGAGTGCATGTGTAAACACCGAATATAATTTTACAATTGAAAGTGTATTTAATGGTAATTGAAAATATATTTAATAATACTTTGATGTTTTATCTTATTATAATGGAGTTCTACATGCCAATTTAATCAATAACAAATATTTTTAATTGATATAATTTAAGACATCGACTGAGGGTGCTTGATGGAATTTCAATATTAAATTTGGATTATTGAGATTTTGTACACTTCCATGTATTTTGTCACTAACGTTATGGTCGTTAGTGACAAAATACATGGAAGTGTACAAAATCTCAATAATCCAAATTTTTAATTGATATTTGTCATTGTAAATATTTTAGTATTTTTATTTTAAAACTATAAAACCCATATTAAATAAAAGGATTTCATAAAATAATAGTCCGCTTCTTGTCAAAAAAGATGATAAGTGAGATTTGTAAGAAGCGAGTGGAAGGATTGTTAGCGAATCAATAATTCTTGTCGGAACCGTCCGGTTCGACGTACCTACAACGTTGTGACTTTCCGGGAAATCCCGTCTTCTCTCTCTGAAGCTGAAAGGAAGGCAATCTTTAGTCCAGGAAATTTGGTTGGCGGTCGCTCTGGTGAACTGTTTCCTTCCCGAAGCGCCTCGACGCCACTTACCACCGTCGCGACGCCTCCGCACACGGTCACGTACTTCCACGTTGCCTTTCTAAGGCCACCCACACGATTTTGTACTTTTTTGGAGTTTTCATTATTTCAAAACAAGTATTTATAGCTGTGTGGTAATCACTTAATACGTACATACTTATTATTTTCCATACAACGTTTTTCATGAATAATCATCGTTTATCTGACGATAGTTGAAAGCTGCTCTTTTCTACATTGCAACTTAAATTAAGAAATAAGTATATTTTTTCTATGAAGCAGAAAATATTTGATGTGTATTTTGTACTTTTTCATCGTTTTCTATTTTTGAATAAAGAAATAAAATATTAACATTTCAAAATAGTCGATATTTTTTGGTAAACTCTAAAAACTTTTTTTATTGAACGAACAGTTGTCATCTTGGTCTATGGTACTTCAATCAGCCTTCAGGCGAACTAGTTCTTTTTATGGCTAGTAAAATTTTATTACTTTCATCACCCATAAAAATAAATTATAAACTTAACGTCAATCTTTTCCAAAACGATTTTATTTTTATTAAAATTACCACAGCTTTAATTTAATCCGTCCTTAAAGGATTTTTAAAGCTTTTTGAAGATGTATTCCCACAAGTAAAATAAAAACAGTAAACAATCACCATGCATAATCTGAAAGTATATAATTATCTACTTCACACTTTGCTTGTTTGTAGTCAAGTAGACGGATGTGTTTTAATATTTCAATTTGTTGAAATGCCACTCTGAAACATTTTTAAGTTTATTGAATACCATAAATATATTGTATCGTATTGATAAAGTCGACGTAATAAGAAGATATAAACTCATTTCGAATAGAAAAATTTACAATTTAATAATTTGACAAATTTCGCTAGAAAAAGAATCTTAATTTGTGTAAAAGCTTAGAAATAATAAAATGCAAAATAGTACATATGTATTGCTGATTAATATATTATTTTGGATTACTTACAATATGAAAATGGGATGTCTATGTGTAATAAATAATTGTCTTCGATCATTTCATATTTATCTCCTCATTATGGAAATTGGACACGCTACATTTTGAAAGGGGATTGGGTCAACAATAATAAATTTAATTTGTTCTACTGTGTAAATACATCGTAGTATTTATTTCATATAACTGATTTTTTGTAAGACAAATTATTAAAAAACACCATACGATAATTATAAAGCATACGTACCTGAAATGATTGCTGGAAACCACCTTTTAAATTATTTATTAAATATATATCTATGATAATAGTGGTTAAATAACATCCTAACGTTACTAAAAAAATGGGTTTCTTAGCTTTAAGTTCGTGAAAAATATTTATGATGATGCTATAGTTTTTAAGCACTAGATGCTATTGTTTCGATATTTCCAACTATAATATTTTTATAAAAATGACAACCCAAAATAATTTTTCCACCAATGAGCCCATGCAGAGCTTTTTTTTCAAATCATTAAATAATTTATGAGAGTGCACACTCGGTTACGTTAACGTAATGTTTAGATTGTTTTATCAACAATCAGCGTGACATCAATTTCCATTTCAGCGTGGCAGTGATCTATTTTTAGCAATAATTTCGATAAATATAGACAATTGCTTTAAATTTTAATTCAAATAAACATGCCGGTGATAAGACTGTCAACATTCTCCAATGTATTTGTGGCTTTTTGATTAATTACAATGGCCAGATTCTACTTATATTAAATTGTCACTGTTATGTATTCACTGTGATGTGAAGATTTCATAATATAGTAATTAGATTTCGTTTTAAATTCATACCAATAAAGCGACTTTTCTTTACTCACTGAGACACATAAATCAGTTGTTGATGTGCACTCTTGTATTGTTGGTTTTAGAAATGTAAAATTATGATATCTAGTTTAATAATAATACTAGAAATAGTTCATTATATTAAAATAATATTTGCATTCTCTAGCTAAAATATCCATTAAATGTACGCACGATTATGCTTTTGTTTGTAAATCAGAGTCAAAGTCATTCGACAAGTTTCCATGAAAATAAAACATTAATCACTTGAGTATAGGTCGTCGTAATGGCCATGATTTTTATTGGGTATCGTAGGCAAGTCGCAGGAGCGCTGCGACGACCCCCCGACTGCAAGGGCGCGTGGCTCGATCGGCGCCGCGTGTTGACGCACAATACAGCCTAATGCCTTGATTGACAGTTACAATATTTCGTTAAGTGATGCAATATTTCGATGAATATCTTTTAAATGCAGAATCATTCACGCTAGAGTGGCTTCGTAACGCTTCGTTTTGGTGGCCGCTTGCGTGCACTGGTACAGGGGTTGCCAAATTGTTTATACTCTGCAATCTCTTATCTCATTTTTTAAGATTATTTATGTATGATTATAGATAAATTTACCTGTCAGCCATTGAATAATTTAATGATGGGTACTTTCATTGATTTTACTTGGTATTAGATAACATTCCAACAATAGTAGTACGCATAATACATCTCTACAATATAGCAGAAAATAGATGTATTAATCTGTGTATCTGTCACAATAACTCCTCCCAAACGGTTTACAGTAGTGACGGGAAATTTGCACATGTCATTCTGGCTGCTAGGATTTGAACTTCTAGGTTAACTGTACTATTTTCGGCATTCAACTATTAACATTTTTATTAATTGATGGACTATATCTTGTGGGTGTTTTATTTATATGAATATTTTATAAATTGAAATTTTTACGTATGTAATGTTTCTTTGTACTATAAAAGCGCTTTAGGATATTGCTTCCAAGCATTCTTCGCAAAAACGCTCACCGTTTTTATTTTAATTTTTTTTATTAAAATTTAGTTTTATTTTCTAATCAAATATACCTTTAATATAAAAAATGAAAATTTTCATGTTTTTACTAAGACTCTAGTTCACCAATTTAGTGGACATAATTTATAATTACCCAAGAATTGCTATAATAAGTATTTCAAAAGCCCATTGAATATTCCTGGTACTGGTTTTGAAAGCAGTTTCTTACTTTCGCTTTAAAATCAACTCTCCCCTCTGACAGTGGAGTTAATTCAGCGTACTGAGGGCTGTTTTAGCCCTTTAAATTGTACAAATTTAAGATTACTGTAAATAATAGGTGCAAATAATACTAAAGTTAAGTCGTTATTCTGTATCGTTACAATTGATTGTAATTTACATTTTGACTTTTCATTGCATGCAAGAAAAATTTAAAGAGAAATAATTATCACTTTTAAAGTGTAAACCGTCAATTCTTGGTGGAAAGACATTATATTTTAAAAAATAAAACACAATTCATTTTTACTACTTCCACATATTTATAATGATCAGGACCGGTTTCGCTCATCACGAGCATTATCAACTGAAAAAAAGGCAATAACTATAATGATTTGCTTTCTTCATTATTAGAGCTTTTAACATTTTTATAATGCGATTTGAACTAAACATAAACGCAAATCATTCATTAATTGAAGAAAAGTTAATTCAATAAAAAAATATATAAAGTTTATTAGTTTGACTAAAAAAATTATTGTCGTCAGTGCAAAGTACGTCCAGTTTTACTTGTTTTGAAGAAACCCAATTTTAAGATTTAAGATGCTTGCAAAATTTATGCGAAATGGACATGTATTATGCAATTGAATGACAAAATATTTCCTTAAATACCCTATTCGGCCATACAATATTTTTACAGCTTAAAGATATGATGAAGACGAACGTTTTGTGTATTTTAACTCAGTTTCTACAAAAACTGGAGATACAATATCTATCCACTAAGTCACCGATATTTTAATGAACAAAATATATTTTTTAAAGACATGGTTTTCATTTATTCCTTGGAAATGGTACAACAGCTCACGTTGGTGCTACAAACATTGGTCGACTATACTGTTTAAACATATAAAAATAGCTATAAAAAATATTGAAATCAATTTGAATTAAAATAAGGCAGATGAATAATGAAATTCATAAAGAAAATTATACTGCAAAATAACAATGTTAAATCGTTGAACACTATTTTAATAGTCTGAGACACACGGTTGTACCCATGAATTTATGCTGAAAGTAATATTTCTTTTACGTTTGAGTGTCCTGGGCCAAGCTCAAGGTAGTCGTTTACAGATGCTTGCAACGAATACTAGGTGGGTGGTTTCTTGACCAAGAATTCAAAAATAAGAGAGTGGATTGTACATCTTGATAGACTGATTTGGTGGTCACATTTTCCGAATAAAGAACGGAACTATTCACCTTAATAATAATGATCATCGAAGGAACCGTGACATCAATATCAACGGAACTTTTAAATAAAACACAACTTGTTTTATACTGATTCCACATTTTTATAATTATCAGGATCCGTTTCGCTCATCGCAACCATTAATGACTGATCAATTTTTAAATAATATGCATTTCCACCGCGAATTGACAGTTAACCCCTTATAAGTGAAAAACGATTCTTCTTTAATGTTTTTTATTGTAGTATTGTTGTTTGAAAGCTATTCGAAAACGGCACTTATAATTTTTTATATGGTAGATTATTCTTTGAATGAATTGGCATTTACTTGGTAGAACTCCATTATAATAGAATAAAAAGTATTTAGTTGTACATTTTTTTTAGCTGGCATAACTATATTTTGATGACGATGGCGTTAAGCCGAAATAGCTGTTAACTACCTAATAAAATTTTGTAGTACTAAATACTTTAATATTTCATCCTAGTAGCTTATTTTATAGTTATGACTTTAGACATATTTCAAATACATTTGAGACAAAGTAAACTTTTTATATGCTATTATTCTGTCCGGTTCGAACGAGCATCAAGTTTATTGAAATATATAAATGTTTACGGTTTCGTAAATTCATACGATCACTTAGTTCGCTGAATCTGAATATGATATCGCTATCAGGGGTGGGCATTGAGGCGGACTATGGAATCCAAATCGCGAGAGTATTAAAAAAACTCCTCTTTCCAATAAATCTTTCTTGCTTTTTTTATTCCAATAAACATATATTTGGCCTTGGACATGTGTTGAATTTTCAAGTCATTTCACACTTGACGTTAGGTAAATTATGATACATATAATGAACATATTTCTGCGCGCTATTTTTTGGACAATCTTACCTATCGTTTCTTAATCTGTCGTCGTAAATAATAATTAATCGTAATCAATAAAAAGTCGTAATCTTAATCAATAATTTTGTGTTAGGTTAAATTATTTTTATTTCATGTTTGTTTAAAAAAAAATCTTTTTACATACAGCCAGTCAGATTTGAAAGCATTATTTATATTAAAAACACCCAACATTTCTTGTACAACAAGAATTGTCGTAAATGCACCCATTCTTAAAAGACAAAATTTATGAACAAACATTGTTTTCTTTTCTTATTGGACCACTGAAATATTATAAATGAAGCTATCATTTAATATGGTTAAAATATTTACTTTTCCCAAGAACTACAACATGTCGTTGATACCTTAATGATGTCAGAACTATGCTTAAACGAGTTTTGGTTTGTTTTTGTATAGCAGGTCAAAAAGACTTTTGCAAATAACTTCGGCATAAATTGTTCCAACAATAACCTAAGATGTGATGTAATTAAGGGAGCATCCTATAATGGTGTGGTATTGCTATTTATTTGGTCATTAAAGAGGGTTTTTCGTCATTATATAATGTATGTAATTTATCGGCGTCCTTGGTGCAGTTGGTAGCGTTGCTGGCTACGGTTACGGATGTCTCAGGTTCAATTCCCGGTGCGAACGGTTTTCATAGATTGATTTTTCAATCAATTTATGGATATCTGTTCGTAGTCTGAGTCTTCCCTCCCACCCATCCCATCCTCACGGGGCGTAGTGAGAGCGATTATCTAACCACTAGTCCTGTCCTAACCCTATCCTTCTATCCCTACTCTCTTCGAAAAAAAAGAGAGGTTGAGCAACTGAGTAACAAACAGTTCTCGTAGAAAAATTCTGTTAAGATACCTCCATTAGGAGACCATATTGGGAGCGGACATGACAAAAAAAATGTAAAATTTATGATTTCAATTAACCGTAGATTTATACGTTTCACTTTAAAAGAATTGGTCGGAATATAAAATAATATATCTTATAAATTAGTGCACAATAAAGTCGATGAAGAGAATTCTTAACGTTTTTTCTATCTGAAATGTAGTCGTAAAATTAAGCAAATAATTTTTTTTAAAGAAAATAATCAAACATTATATCGGTTTTAAACTAAAACTACCAAGTCTGTTACATTATACAAGTAATTTAATAATTATATGCTTATAAAATTTCTCTGTCGATAAGATATTCAGCAGGCAAACAGTTTTGTTTCAAAGTTCCGTAATGCTTGAAAACCGTCATTCTTGCACACAGAGTGCGTTATTCTTGAAATAAAATAACACCAAAACATCGCGTGGCAATTGTTCATTCAAGTTGAATAACTCTGAAAGGAAAATGTACAAATAGTCTGAACAACTGCCTACGCGTCTAATCATTTTGTATTACAATAACGGAACAGATTATACACAATTTTTATATCATTTATTCGTACACATATTCATGTTAATATTAAATACTTGAAAATTGTTTTCAGCAATATTTGTGAATTATTTATAATGTATATGTATGATTCTTCTGTCAATAAAGGTTAGTTTTGATTTGAACAATGTTGAATATTTTAGTGCCGATGATATATAAGTATTAAGCAATGTATTTCGACTAAAAATGTACGCGATGAGCGAACCTGGTCCTGAACATTTTTTGACAAATTGTGGAATAATTACAAAAAAATATTTTTTATTTATGTAAATATAATGCGTCTCCGAAAATAATTGCCATGATTCAACAATACACTATTGAAATATCGTGCCGTTGAATTTTTAAATCTTAGTAAACATGAGGAATGTAAATAGAAAAATTGTAAACTTAATATTTTATGCATTATCAAATTGTGTTTGCTTAATTTTTTTCATGTTATAAGTCAAAGAGGTTTGCAAAACTTCAACAATCGATTGATAAGTTAAAAAGACGTGTCGTCTGTGATCACTAAAACAATTTTTAGTTTAATGATATAATAAATATTATTGTTTCGTTGGTTATGGCTGTTGTCGGTAGTGCAATCTTTTAAAATACTCCTTTATCTTATTATATAAATACGTTTACCAAAGCAGAATTTTCAGTAGGTCACAAACCAATATAGATGTTTTTTAAATTTTTTTTCCTAAATAAAGTCGTTTATACTTCCAAATTAATTTCATGTATGTTAGTAATTATGTTGGTTGAATTTGCATTCGATTGGTAGAACTCTATTATAATAAAATAGTGTTAAGTTAAATCTGAAGATAACTTATATATATAAGAAAATATCGCTTTTCTCTCTAAAGTATTGTATTTTTTGAAAAGGGAAGAATGTTGGTGTCATATTCGCGAAGCAACATTTAATTATGTTCATCAAAGTGTAAAGGAACTTTGAAAGGCTATCTTTACTATGCGAGTATAATGCTCGGATGGATTCTATTGTCATAAAAGTTTGAGGCATCGACACCATACATGCTGTAAAGCAAATCATCTTTGATGTTGGGCAACGCGTAAAATTGATTCGTGGAAAACAGCGCCGCCGTTTGAAATCCCGAATGTATGCTTATCAAAGCAAATTTGCGAGCTGCGATGGCCCAGGGCATCCCCTAGGAGTCACCAAAGCAAAGTTGTTCTTGCAAAGTGAACACAGCTCGTTTGCGGAGCGACGTCGTTTCTCCAAGTGAATAAACTCGATTCTTGCTCGACTGAACAAGGTGTCAGAGCGGCTGGCAATATACGAGCGAGCCCCGGGCGCAGCGCTCACAGATCCCTTTGTCACCGAGAACGTTTGTTTGGTGTTTGTCACCATCGCGGTGTGCTAATATCGTGTTATCGCATACCACTCGCTACTTCAAAAGCGGTCTCGGGCGGCGCGGCAACCCCCAAATTTATTTTATCAGGCCTTTCATTACGACGCCTCTTTGCGACGCCTCATTGCTAACGCGCAACACCGCAAACTTTCCGACGCCGTTATTGAAAAGCGGTTTGGATTACGGGTAACATTTTAATATTGTATAGACGAACAGATCGTCAGTTGACAATTTATATGATATATTTATTTCATTGTATTTATGCGATACAAAAAAAAATACCCTATGCCATATAACATACAGTTTTGAAAAAAATATCGAGTTCCCGTTAGTAAATGAATATCATAACAAAGATGAAATGAGTCGCTGAGTCGCTAAACACGTTCCCGAAGGTTTTTAGAGTTTTGAATAAATCACGAATTCTGTTATGGGCAGTGTGATAGTTTTAAGCTATTTTGTGTCTTCCAGTGTAGAAGAAAAAGTAAAAAATTCTTTTACGAGCGCGTCGAACCGAGAATTTCGAACAGGGGACGAAATAGGAAGAAATTCTAGACTGGCAACTGGAAAAATTAATAGAGCACATACGGATGTGCTATATCGATAGATATATCAATTATTTTATTGAAGAATCGTCAGGGGCGTGCTTAGCAATTCAGCAACTCAAATATAACATTTTAAAAAGTACTTCTGATTAATATATGAATGATTACTAATAATTGAATTACAAATTACATCCAAACTGCCTTTTTATCTTAGAAATGGTAAGATTTCGAATTCACTTATTTAAATAATGGAGCTTTAGAGATCTTTTCTACTATATCAAATATAACATAATCTTCCGCAACAATTCAAATTTGAGAGTCAAATATAACTTTTAGTCAATCATTATAACATAAAGTAAATAAAATCTCTTTCACAAGTGTGTTTTTACGCTTTTCAGTGAACGTTTTTGAAAGATTTCCGTGTTTTTGATACATACTAATGCGAGAAACAATGAAATCTACACGCCGCAAACAAAGCCTCGAGTGTAATTATTTGCTGGTCGGTTGAACAGCGCTCAGACTGCTACAGACACGCGGCATCATGGCCGCCCAGAACTCGTCGCAGAAAAAAAGCGTTGATAAGCCAGCCAGCTCATGAAAATTGGCCTGGAGCTTTCGCCTCTTGTTTCTCACTCACAAAGCGACGCGTCACGACGGCTTTGACACGGTGTCAACG
The DNA here is from genome assembly GCA_022494535.1 of Himalopsyche phryganea. Lineage (NCBI taxonomy): Eukaryota > Metazoa > Arthropoda > Insecta > Trichoptera > Rhyacophilidae > Himalopsyche > Himalopsyche phryganea. The sequence continues at coordinate 163,076 of JAGVSL010000110.1, read as the reverse complement.
CTCACTGTGGAAAACACTTGTCTATATGTTACAGGACGCCCTGAATGACAGAATTCAATTATTATTATATAAATATGTATGGTAAACATGTATTTAAAATGGAAGTTTATTTAAATAGGTAATTTAAAGTATAAAAATAATAGATGAATCTCACTTTTTTAGACTTACATCGTTCATAACCTCAAGATCGCATAGCTGGTAAATTTGAAATTAAAGCAGTTCACAATCTATAACATTGTACTAATATTTCATGGCTTTACTGAGCACTTTTTAGCATGATGTGAACTCTTTACGGCACACAGTTATATTTCTTTTAAACCAAAAGCTATTTATTGAACGCTTGCATTATGTCGCTGCTAACTGCAGTGTACCAGTTCGCTGGCAAGAAACGAAAGAGTAGAAAAAGTTTTTTCTTCATTTGAAATCGTTGAAAAACATGAATAAATAAGTATCACAGAGAAAATCTTTTGTAATAACTATTAAATTGATTTACTCTTTATTAATAAAGAGTAAATCAATTTAATAGTTATTTCAAAAGATTTTCTCTATGATATTTAAAGAGTATTTAAAGAAATATTAAACTTTCAGTGTTTGTATGTGATGCGATTAAACGTATATCAACTTCAATGTTGACATTTATATGATACCAAAATAAATATTAAACATTTTCAATATATCGATATTCTTCTCGTTATTTACTTAAACAACCGACAGCGGATTACTTATAATCCACATCACTAAAAACAATAGATTGCCTTGGTGGCATCAACAAAAGACTTTATCTCAGTAAGGGTCGTCACAATGTTTCTTTTATTTCCAACAATACGTGAAATACGATTGTGAAACATCAAAGAGCAAATGATCGGCGCCGTAAACTAGTTACGACCCTCCCATTCACTTGCACGTGGGCAGCACTACCCAAAAACTGCTACCTAATCAATGAAAAGCCCGCCAGTATTTTCTCTTTCTTAAAGCCAATTACAGCCATCATTCCGAGAAATCAGCGTCAAAATAAACCACGGCTGAAAGAATTAGATAAATCGATCGTTGTTAACTAAATACTTTTTTATGTCATTTCCCTCTCCCATCCCATCAGTATTAAATGTGTTTGTCAATAAGTTGTCAATAAGAATAGGTACGCGAAAAATATTGAAATATTATCAAAAAATAGTTGTGCCAGTCAGTTGATCCGCAAATTTTTATATATTGATTCAATTGAATGAAACCTTTACAAAGTTCTTTAAATTATGTAGCTAAGCTATTTTTTGTTTGAATTTTATTATTTTAAAACAAATTTAATGTTGTTACTAATTTTTCTTTCGTGATATACTTTATTATTATCAAGTATTAGATAAAATTATTACATTAACATGTTTCATTTAGACTTCTTCTAAAAAACGAGTGTGTTAAATAATATGCTGTAGTTTTTAAATGTTCTTCATTATTTATTTAATGAATCAATGCATTTATCAAGAGACTACCGGAACGCTTTTTTGAATGAAATGATTCATCGGAGGGTAATATCTAATTGTGACTATGAAATAATGACATAATAGTGTCAAAAATTCCCCCTACCATTAAACCAAAGACAATACAAACTAGATTCATTGGGCCGAATGAAGGAGGAGGCAAAAAACCGCCTCAACAATCAACTCGCCGTAACTAGGGGAAGTTATGTCACCGACAAACAAAAATGTAACATTACCAACTCATAAATACCAGATTTTTAAGGTTAAAACAGAAGATTATATTTAAAAAAAAAACAGTTTGCACAATTGTAATGATATATATAATAATACCAATTTTAATAATATATTATACTTCCCAGGTACAACATTTCGTATTTAATATAATAAGCGTTCAATTAAAAACATTTCAATTATTTAAATAGGAACTATCATTTTCATCATTTGGGTTATTATGGCCATCCACTCTCTTGTTGGAGAATAGAATAGATATATTTGATAAGCGATGAGAACCTGTGCATTGACTACATTCCACATTTTTGTTGACACTTTTTTTTATTTTTTCTATATAGGATGTATAAGAAACAATATTAATTTATTTAGGATTTATTTAAACGCTTTCTTCATATAATTATTTCTAAATTACTTATTTTATTTGGATATTTGACTATTTTACGTGACAAATTTTAAGAATGAATGTTTCAAAATAATTCGCATGTTTGATATGAAAATCAAGTAGCGCCCAAAATTTAAACAATGAAGAGCTACCATTTAGAGTACAGTGAATAGTAAAAAAATGTATGGCAACAAAAGAACCCCTCAAAGAACTATTTTTAATTGTAGCGTTGGGACATTTTTACGAGGGCTCTTGTCGTTGTGCCGCGATGATTTGAAGCCCTCGCATTTCAGCGACGCAAAAATGAAATGACATGCAATTATTTGGATTACACAAAGAGTGATAGCGGTCCATCGGCGGGTGCTTATCACCGGCGGCCACGTGGAAGAGCGATTTTGCGTGGATAATTGGCAGGTAATCGCAGGACCGCAATAATAGGTACCGTCTCCGCAAACCCCAGGATTTGTCCTCCCACTTCAGAGTAGTGCAGACGCAGCAAAGACTGGTGTGGAAGAGCCTTTGATCAATGCTCTGCCGCCTACAAGCTGTAAATGTACCTCTGTTACACACAATAGAAAACCAGTGGTGTGCACTGAATTTGAAAACACAAAGGTAGAAACAACATAAACTGCGGAAGATAGGAAGACTTTTAGCGTATAAAAAACGTTTATCTCCCTGCCTTTGGTTTTGGCTTTGTTTCACTCTCTAGCAACTAGCAACCCGTCCTCTATCCGTACTATAAATGATAATATTAATCATTAAAATCCATCTGCTGTAAATAAATTCAAAGGATATTTCATTTTATAATAATAGTTATTGCCAAACACAGTGGTCCTCATATTATAAAAATTTGAATAAGCAAAATGTCGGTGTAAGCTACATACTCATACGATCAGGACGTTTTTAGAATATATTTGATCTATTTGAGTCAAATTTTTAAATACACGGTAGTGTGTATTTTTGGACAAAAATAGTCAAAATATGGTTAAAATGGAAAAGTATTTAGTTCACAATAATTATGAAATATAGCTTATAGATATTTTGGCATCACATCAGTACTATATTTCTAATAACTTTTAAGGTGTTAACTGTCAATTCTTGGTGGAAAGACATTATATTTTAAAAAATAAAACACAATTCATTTGTACTACTTCCACATATTTATAACGATCAGTACCGGTTTCGCTCATCACGAGCATTACCAACTGATAAAAATACAAATATAACAAGCTTATTTATATAAAATTGTGTGTAAAAATGAAGGAATATAAAACTGATGGTTCATGAACTAAGACAAGAAAATACTGATTAGCAAACAAGAGTCTTTCCAGTTGAATTTTAGCTCTATCGAGAAAAAATATTGATTTTATAAAAATGTAGCACACAGTCTTGAACTTATTTCGCTCAGCGAATATGCATTGTTAATTGCCTCAGTCCTGATCATATTATAAAAATAATTGATTCGTTGATGAACTCACGTTTGATTTCTATTTAAGATTCCTAAAATCGATAAGAAACAAAATCTTACTAAAACATTACAAAGTTTATTTTTTATGTAAAACGTGTAATAGCTTTCAGTCAGATACACCGCTGTCTGTGTTTTGGGTATATTATTGCAGCTTTCCCTTGCGACTGTTTTTCAAGTTAATGTTTCATGAATTCCGGCTCTAGCTTTTCTTCTGCTTCCCTCGATGGGGGATGAGAACTGAGCGCTATTATTTCTCAGATTAAATTAGGCAAGAGTAACCGGGATGTTTTTAGGCAGAGGCGAATCGCTGTATCGTCTTGGTTGCAATAAACGATATATCTACAAGTATATAAACATGTTTTATATACTGTTCTAAGATAACCATTTTAAGCAAAGAAATCTGTTATAACTAAATTAATTGAATATTTTGTATCGTTCATCATATTTTATCCCAGTGGTAGAGCAAAACAAAAAAAAATATCAACACTCGTAACTGCGTAAATGAACATTGCAATTATTAATACATATAATATTTTTTCATATCTATCGTAGTTTAACTAAATCTCAAGTACAATTAAAATATAATACTTTGAATTAAATTCTTAGTGTATTTACCAAAATTAATTTTTGGCCCAATTGCACTTTTATTGCGACGAATTTCACAAAAAGGATGTACATCCTGGTTTGCAAGGTATTCACAATAATTAAATTTGGATTGTTGAAATATTGAACATTTCCATGTATTTCGTCACTAGTGACCCGGGTTTCGCCTTTCAGCGTCTTCGGGCATTCAATGAACTCGAACTGACTATTTTGTCTTCATTTCAATCTTTAATATTATTAATGTTTATTAGTTTTGACAGTTTCTATGACAAATTCAGACTATGCAGTATTTGTCAGTGAATCTAACATTAATATAATTGAAATCGAACTGATTTGAATGGTCTTTTTCAGGATATGGCTCCAACTCACTCTCGGCGATGTCTAAATCATCTCTGGAAGCACATTCTCACCTCAGACAACCAGGTATGAATATTTTTTTAATTGCAAATTATCTTATACCTTAATTATATATACACAACGAATGGGTTTAAGCGTTGCATACTTGTGGAAATGTCTTTAATTCTTCTTCTTCTTGGCTTACAACCCTGTGTGGATCTTGGCATTCTCCACCGTCAACATAGTCTGTCCAGAGCAACTCCCTTCTAGATGTGGACCACTTATGACTTTAGGTCAGACAAATGTCTTTAATTATACATGTCTATTTTATAAGTGTTCTATGTTTTGTGACAAATATTACGTGTTGGAATAACTTTCGCTGTTGGATCGGATGAACAAAATTATTTTCATCTGAACTGTAATAATTTCTATTGCATTTATATTACTCTTTCAACCGCAGTTGTCTAACAATTGTATGCATTGTATTTCAATTCCCTTATAACTTATACCAATAATTACAACTAATACATATTACAACTGGTAAAAAGACAGATCCAATGTATCCAATAATACAGCTCTTTTCAATAATACAGTCGAAGATGAAGAACAATCAACCCTCGACATTTATATAATAAGTGTCCACAGACATGTTTACCTGCCTAAAATATTATTTTTACGTATTACCTAACCTTTTATTCAAGATTTAATATTTCACGGCTGACAGTTATACTGGTGTAAAGAGGCAACTATTCGGTAAAAAAGTTTTAACGATTAAAGCTATAAATGGGTTTTTTTTTAACTTTCATTTACCCTAATTGAACAGCGAAATAATACAAGCCTTTTTGATGAAATCGATATGTTGATTCAATCTTTCATAGATGCACTGACATAAAAAAATCGGTTTTAAAAACCTTGCAAGGAAGCTGACAAGTGGCACGTTTGACAAACCAATCCAAAAACAACGACAATGCTGATTTATAAAATAAGCAGGATTCTATTGTGTGCTTGATTGCTGAAATGGTATTAACGTCATAGTTCGTCAAACTGTTGCCCGAATTTTGAAATGCCCAATATAATGGATCCACCTAGCCTATATCACTATTTGAGTCGTAACATAATACTTATATTTATAGATTGCCTCGTCGGCTAAACAACACTTAATGGCGGCCTAAAAGGGCCAGTTTTTGCAGATGTATTGGTATATTAAATACAACACGAATTCGCAAAACCGTGTCAAATATTTGCCAACCAAACATACGCGGTGCACCCATAACCCATCTTATGAATACTGGCATTGCAGTCCCCTTCTGTCTGACTGTTTGAATTCGATATGGTCAATAAATACGTTCCAGATCTCTAATAAATAATGATGTCCCTTTTTGAAAAAGTAACCATTATTTAAGAGAGTTTGAAAACTATCACACAATGCTACACAAATGCTTCATCTAATTTTCTTCGAAAGCCTACTACAGTAAAACTAGTGTTAAAAGTAACGATACATTAAGTTCTATGAGCATTATCAAATAACATTGATAGCTGTAGTACAAAACGATAGAAATGAACAACTTCTATTTAATTGTGCATTGAATATATCTTTTTTTTATATCAATTCAAGAGTTATTACAGTTGTAAAAATCAAAATTCTGATACAGTTACATAGCTCACGATTTTTCCACCCTTTTGCAATGGATTTATATCAAGTAAATGCCAATTCAATCAATGTATTTAGTTGCTTTTCCGTATCAATAAAATTATTGTGATTTTTTCCTCTGTTGATTACAGGTTTTACTGTTATTTCACTTCGAAAATTTAAATTTTTCTTCCATAAAGTAGGGGAAGTTAAAAATTAAAACTTTCGTCACAGACTCACATTTTTCAAGTAAGCCATATACTAATGTTGAGAAGTAGAGTCTTATAGACAGGTTGGCTTTATTGGTTTCATGCCATTGTATAGCATATAACTCACGAAATGCTTTTCCGAATCATTGGCCAGCACATTTCTCCAATGCAACGCAGTTAACATAGAAAATCTCTTCGCCTATTTAAGGGTCAAAGTTCTTTTGTGAAATGAAATATGGTTGGTATATTTCATACAGTCCACATGTTATATTATTGGGGTTATAAAAGCATATCCAGAAAAAAACAAAGTGACCGTGCATAAGTGTTGAAATTTATAGCGTAGCTCTCTATGAATACAGTGGTTATTTTAAGTAAACCCCTAAAACCATTTACAATTTATGCTTTATTAGCTTTTTGAATTCAAAAAATTACGATAGAGACAAGTGATTGTTACAGGCTAATAAAACTATGTATATTAACTATATCCGCTGCCTATTCGGAGCATATGGCCATCCCACGGTTCCTCCAAGATTCTCTGTCCCTCGCCAGTCTTCTTGCTTCCTCCCAGGCATTCCAGCGTCCCATAACTCCACCGAGTACATTTTATGGATGGTCACCAGCGGCCTTACAGGGCGACGGAATCCATCCGGTTGGTAGAAGAGCCATGCAGGAATCAGGCTCCTCTGGGGCATCCGCAGCACGAGTCCAAGTCAGCTTCATCATCGCTTTTTTATTTTGGACGTAATAAGGGGCTGGACAGTCCTCTCTCTTACCACCAAGTTCCTGACTAAGTCAAATCACCCCTAGTATTTGTCGCAAGCATGTGTTTTTGAAGCACAGTATAAAGTTGCCCTGTGCTTTAGTGATGTGTCATGACTCGCAACCGTAAAGCAGCACTGTCCGAATGCATGTATTGAATAAATATTTTTTAGAGAAATAAAAACAGTTCATGGTTATAATTCCACAATTGTCTTGAATGATAACGTATGATGATCATTTTCAACTAATGAACACATACAATTGAATAGGAATATTTATTTACAATTGTTATGAGTAATCATAATTTATAAAAAAAAACATTGGATATCATCATGAACTTTTCCTTCATAAAAATTCTCTATCGCTATGCGGAACCGGTCCGGATCATACAAGTACAAAAATTTGTGTTTTATAAATATAACAGTAATGTTAATTTTGCAATAGTTGAGTTGTATGTTGAGTTGATTCATCGCACGGAATGTAGACACGCGTCAACTTAAAATGATAACGTTTTTTTCTATAATATTACGCCTTTCACTAGTGAATAGTGGGCTTGTGTTTGTGATTGGGTAAATGTGTGCTCGGTGTTGGCGCGTGCGGCATGTTTGTTGAGCACGGTCAGTTACACTGGGCACATAAAAGCTTATTCCTGTCGCCGTATATTGTCTCCAAATAATAGTCACCTCACTTCTGCTTCTGCTTGCTCTCTCGCCTCTTTGATTTTTATTAAAATGCCAGGTAACGGTTGTCGAAGGCCCTCTGGGGAAAACGACGTTCAGTAAAAACTGTCGCACAAAAATAATAATGTTAATTGTGTGAAAAGACTATTTCTTTTTTGAAATAATATTTGTACTGCTCCATAAGTATCCTCGTTGTTATTTATTTAGTAAATATAGTATTATATTCAATCTTCCATACCTCAATTTTTGATTGCAACCATTGAAAATGAAACATCGGGGAATTACCTCCAATAACACAGCTTTTTTAGACAATAGTTCTACTAATAAAAACCACGAAAACCTAATTAATTATGTTACTTAAATCCATCTTATTCATTGTAAAACCGAACAAAAAAGGTTTTTCGAGCCCGTAGTTTATACTTTAAGGAATAAGTAATAACTATTTTCTATGGATTCGGCGGTAACTCTGTGGAAGTTCATTTTTAATATAAAATTAGATTAAAAATTAATAACCTAGTTATTCCAAGTGGGATAAGTAGGTTATCAATTTTTAATTTAATTTTATATTAAAGTAAAAACTAGACAAATTTTCGGTGGATTCGTCGCTATCTTTGCGGAAATTCATTCAAATTCCTAAAACTACTACGATTCGTATTTTTTTTTTGTTTTTGTTTAAAAAGAATGGATATCATCTTGATTTGTTTGAACAGATTCTCGATAATAAATTATTCATAAAAAGTAAAAATGACCGTTGTAATTAATTATATATCATCACTTTTAAGGTGTTACCTGTCAATTCTTGGTGGAAAGACATTATATTTAAAAAAAATAAAACACTTTTTGTTGATTTGTACTACTTTACGGATTCGCTCATCTCGAGCTGATGCATTATCAACTGATGATCAGTTGATAATGCTCGTGGTGAGCAAAACTGGTCCAGATCATTATAAACATGTGGAAGTAGTACAAATCAATTGTGTTTTATTTAATATATATATATATATATATATATATATATATATATATATATATATAAGAAAATATGAAAATAGAAGTTACAAATGCAGCTTAGTATAGTGTTTAAATCGATTTTGAAAATCCATTTATTTTGAATATCCTATACTATTCAAAAGTTGACACACCCAGACACACCCAGACACTCCGTACACAAGTCGCTTTTTATTTCCAGTGGTGTCTACAGTCTAGATATCGCGAGACATCGTGTTATTTATTGGCAGTCGTGTCATGATGCTTTTAAGGAACACGTTTTATAAGAATGGTAGATACATATCACATGAATTTAACTCTTTAGTTATTTTAGATTATCATCGATAGTTTTTTTATAATATTTGCGACACAGATTATTAGAATAAAAGGGTATATAAAGATTTTAAATTTTAAATCTCTTATACATTGATTAATTGATCTGATGTTTAAACGATTAATTTGTATAATATCTTTGATGGCAATAAAATAGTTTATTCACAATACTACTAAAATCATTTATGACTCATAACATTAAATAAAGATTCTTCTTTTGGTTTTTAGAAGATAGCTTATTAAAACAGTCGACTAATCAAATGTAGAATATCGGTTTAATTTCTTTATTTTGCAACCTGGGTAATATTTCTGTTTGATATTGTAATCATTCCGCCGAGTAGCACACATTTGATTCAAACTGAACCAATAAGTCGCGATGAAAAATAGTCGAAATCATTATCTAAAAAAACTATTTTTTTAACAGCAATAGCAAAAAAAAGTAACTCACACCATCTATTCATAAAGCGTCAAGTGCACCTTGATACTTATATGAATACTGAGAATGCCACTGCATTTTTCCTCAGTCGTGGTATGTGTAGGAAGCAGGAAAACTAATTCAAATATTGACTCAGCCTGATGGAATGAACAGACATCTTTGGCGATCTCTCGGAATCGGCGACTATATCAAGTTAGGCGTATATTTACAGTACCGAATTGACAAGGGAGAGACTTGTCAAAAAATGCTTTATAAATCCGAGATATTACGCTGAACCAGACAAACCTTATTTGTAATAAAAATTTATTCTGTTATAAAAACATAGGATTTACAGTTATTACTATAATATAATTTAAGACATCGACTGAGGGTGCTTGATGGAATTTCAATATCAAATTTGAATTATTAAGATTTTGTAAACTTCCGTGTATTTTGTTACTTACAGCCCGGGTTTCACCTTTCGGCATCTTCAGGCATTCGAGCGCACGAATGGACTCAAGTCAGTTCGAGTCCATTCGTGCGCTCGAATGCCTGAAGATGCCGAAAGGCGAAACCCGGGTCGTTAGTGACAAAATACATGGAAGTATACAAAATCTCAACAATCCAAATTTATTACTATAATGTTTGATGAAATGAAGACAATGCTTCATGAATACAATAATTACATACTATTTAAAACAATTTTATTAGGATACATATTACATTCAATTAAATCAGATCTTTCCTGAAAAAATATAAATTCGTTTTTGCCATATCTCACCTCCTATTAAATAGTCAAAAGTCAAATATATGATTTATAGTTGTGTGGCTATGCAGAAATAGTCACCAAAAACGTCTCCATCTGCTGAAAAAAATCATAATTACTTTGCTGTGTGTCCCCTAGCCTAGCAATGTCGCACTTTTACACTGAGATAATATGAATTAATAATTGTTGTTAAGATGTACCCAAACATTTCATAAAAAACTGTTTTATAAAATGAGCATTTTAGTGAAAAGTATCAGTTTTCACGATCAATCCAAGTAGATATGAAACATTGACATTGCTCTCAAAAGTTAAAGAAGAAAAATAAAAAATAAACCTGATTTACCATTGTCAGATAAGTTTTGGTCTCTACTGAATAATCTTTTTTAATTAAGACACTATTTTATCGGAGGTGCGATGTATAGATAATCGAATTTGCGAAAAGAAATGCTGTTTGCCTTCTTCCCATAAGGACACAACAAAAGCACACTACAGGGAGGAGAAGATGCTCTAATCTCTTTCAAGAGGCATCACGTTTGCCATACCCGCCACTAAGGCCACTATTTACGTGATTTGGCCCAAAGGAGTGAAGAGACAAGACTCGATTAGTAATTAGTTTCACTTATTTCAGTCGTTCTCCAACTCACTATAATGCAGCTGTCTGTCTCGAATAGAGAACACTAGGCTTCTTTTGTAGGCTGTTTGAAAATGAAAGAAATGTAATGGAGTTTACATATATGTTCATGTTTGAATTAAGTTGTACAATATAACTGATACAGGTACCAAACATTGCGTGATAATCACTTCAAGGATGAAAATATTTACTCTTAAGTTTTAATTAATAATTATATATATATATATATATATATATATACGTCTTATATATATTTACATCTTACGCTGTTTAATGATTATGTTACTTTTAAGGTGTTAACTGTCAATTCTTGGTGGAAAGACATTATATTTTAAAAAATTAAACACAATTTGTTTGTACTACTTCCACATATTTATAATGATCAGGACCGGTTTCGCTCATCAACTGATGACTCATGATCAGTTGATGATCAGTTGATAATGCTCGTGATGAGCGAAACCGGTCCTGATCATTATAAATATGTGGAAGTAGTACAAACAAATTGTGTTTCATTTTTTTTTAAATTTAATGATTATGCTTATTTTCTTTAGAATACGTGGAAGCTCTGTGGTTACTTATCGAAAGAATAGGTATTTACTTTGAAAAAACTCGGTTACTTTACTGTCAATCCTTTGGGGAATGAAGTCGTAATATATAATGAAAGAAATATTTACTGTACATATTTCAAATTTAAGCCCACATTGTCTGTGTCTATGTATTTGCAACATTATTTTAACTATAAATCAATTTTATTAAACAATTTAAGAGACAACATATGAAATAAGGGTGATTTGAGAATTTTATCTTATTTTCCTGAACGTATGCTACTAAATGAAGGCCCCTTCAATTTCACTTACATATATATATCAGGCTCTGTTATATTCATTGCCTCACCTTTCGATAACGCATTTCTTAGACCAACCTTTTTTTCTAATAGTATATGTAAAATTCTATAAATCGTAATATTTTCTATGGATTCGGCGGTAACTTTGTGGAAGTTCACTTTTAATATAAAATTAAATTAAAAATTGATAACCTAGTTAGTTAACCAAGTGGAATAACTAAGTTATCAATTTTTAATTTAATTTTGTATTCTATAAATCGATTGAAAAATCAATATTGACATTTTTCTGTAAGGGTTTGACCATTTTGGTCAGGAACGGTACTAAATTACGTACAAAGCTTAAATTGAACTCAAATATGTTAATTCTAGCTGGTAGTGACAGTGTTTTTATATTGTATTTGAAAAAAAAAACTTCACCATAGACGAAAAATAATATTTTTTTAGGAAAATAGAAGAACTTAAAAACCACGGAGTGTCTAGTTTTACCATCACTTCATAGCTAACGGGTATATATTACATTTACTTACCTAAGATTCAGAACGCTCGAATTTAATTTCCGGCATTCCCGAGAGAGTCAATGAGAATTGGTTTAGTTCTACAGTGTACGATACAGCAATGTCTAGTTCTTATCTTTCTACATTTACAAGAAAACAAGTATTTTATTCAAAACAAGCCCAGACACAACACAATATCGCATCATTTCTACAAATTCTAACATTTCTTATAACAGCTGTATATTGTAGAAAACATATATAAAAATAAAACATTGTGTTTTTATATTATTATTTATATGATGAATAATTTATTAACTTCTTTCTTTTAAGGGCAAATGCACATCTCAGAGTAAGTTATTTTTAGTAACTTAAGGTATATTTTTCGGAGAGGATTAGTAGTTAGCAAATCGGTCTCGGTATACCCCGCTTAAAGGAATGGGGTATTAAGTGGTAAAGTTATCATCACCGAAATTCGTAAATCAATTGAAAAATATTTTTATGAAAGTGTCCATTCAGGAACGGGCTTGAACCATGGACGCCGCATGTCCGCAAACGAATATGACGAGCGTTGACTATAGTAAACATAATAATATGAAAAACTTATTCTATGCTAAGGCAATTATTTCGATTATAAAATGCATCTTAATTATTAGTTTATAAAAACCCTTTGCTCTAAATCAAACCTGTTCTAAATCAACCACCCCTTCTGTTATTTAAAATTATGTTTATATTCAAGATTTATTTTACGCCCCTTGGTCTGTGGCGCCCCAGGCTTGCGCTTTTGAAGCCAGTGTGTAAATCTGCCCCTGATTTTAGTCACAAATGACCGCCTAATGAATAAGGGTCTGATGGAAATAAAAATATAATGTTGAAGCACTTTTTAAAAGCCCGAGATTTGCAGCGGCGAGTTGCCATTTAATTACAGTGCTCCGCATAAAAGCGCGTTAAATGACTATTTAATGATCTTTAAATATGAATAATGGACGCTCAAGTCTATTCTCAGATTTTTACACTTTTTAATGAATATTTAATTTAGTACTACGCCATAAAAATGTTCTCGACGATTACTTACTTATCTATCACGCATTTCTTTTATATTACGTACATTCATATTATTCCTCTTTATTTTAACTTTCCTTTTGATTTTGCATCATAAATTAAGTATATTAAAATGATATCAATTATGTCAAGGTTTTTCAGTGCAGTTCCATTGAAAAAAATTCTGATTTTAGAAAATAGTCGTCATCACATGTTGAGTCTCAGTACTTTTTTCATTCGATGCAATAACAATTGTGCCAGAGGAAAAACAGAATTTTTGAATTCATCAGTTTAAAATGCTTGCAATGAGCGAAACCGGTTCTGATAATTATAACCTATAAAAATTGTGGGAATAGTACAAAAATTTTAATATTCCCTATTATTTTTATAAGATCTCTTATGTTATTTTATCGATGTGTTTATTTGACTTAGAGTGTGATGACCGTCAATTCTTGGTGGAAAGGCATTATATTTTAAAAATTAAATACCATTTGTTTCTTACTACTTCCAAATTTTACCGGCGTTTATTTAAGATTAGCAAATGGGTGACAGATTGCAAACTGAGTATAATATAGTTTAATAACAAACGTGCCCGACAATATATTATTATAATTGCTCGACGTTACGAATATCGCAGCGTTATATGCACATTCAGAAAGATGTTTCGGCAGAGAGGAGCATTTGTGTAAAGCTAAAGTAAGTGACTACGTTGAGGGAATATTGAATTCATTAAGCGACGATGAAATACAAATTAATGTCTCCCCAAGGGCGAATCAGCAATCAGAGCGAACGATAGAAGAGCCCGACACCCTTTCGCTTCGTTTCCCCTCTCCGCCCATTGCTGTGTTCAACTTTCACAAATCACCACTAAATTACAAAAGGTGGTATCGCCAATAGTTTAGTTTGTGTCCAAGTTTTGCACATTTCGTGAAATTATCACCCGCTTTCTATCAATGATATTATTCGGTCGCCCCCTTCCATTACTAAATCTATCTACATACTGTATTATTTAATAATCAATATGGGTATTGTTTACGGTTAATTCTCGGTGAATTAATAATAAGAAACATATTAAATTTTCCTTAAAATGAACGTTCATTAGCAAGCATGTGAATATCAGTTGTGAAAACGGTACTATTTATTATGACAATTTAGAATATTACGTATCTTAAATATGGGACTGGTGATGGCTATGAATCCTTACTCATATTTTGAATGTCTTTTATAATAGTGTTATGTGTATTTGTATAATAATTATAGTTTGACATGTACATTACAATATCATAATAATTTATTTTGTATTATAATTTCGAAATTTATTAGATATTTTTGACTTAAGTACAACATATATTATTTGAGACTTTATTCAACTCCAGTCTGCCCATTCTGCATCGATCTGAAAACGTTCCTCAAGTAATGCTAATTTTCCGAACCTTTCCCTTTCATACTTGTCAAACATGTCATTTCCATTGATGTCTTTTGGATTGAAAGGAGTCGACAAGTGTATTTTCGGTTTATTCGTCAATGGGAGCACTTAACCTGGCCCCCTTTGATTTCGCGTGATAGCCATACATAAATAACCTTTCTGCTCAGATGCTTGAATTTTCGTGAAACATTCTGAAAAATTTTCAATGGCTTCAACATGAACGTTTTACACTCGAATTATTATTCGATTAAGCTTTTTGTAGCTCGCAAATAAATTTGTTCAGAAAATATTCGATAACTTTTATTGCTCATGCTTACGTCTGTCATATCGTCTATAGCCTATTAGCGTATTATTTTTAATCATGCCCGCGCAATGTGGAGCATTTGGACAACTAATAGAGCATCGTAAAATAAGCAGTTTCTTGCAACTATTTATTTAGTCACTCAACTAGTTTTTTTTTGAAGAGGATAAGGTCGGAATGATGAACCTATAAAAATGTTAGTAGTTATTTAATCGCTCTTGCTAAGCCTCGTTTTTAGTATTGATTGAAAAATCAATTTATAAAATTATAGCTAAACTGAATCTCACGAGCTCGGCTACTTGGCAGTGAATGTCAAAATGCTTTTAAACATTTTCAATTAATTGATACTTGTTTTATTGTCCTTCTTTCATTGAATATCAAATTTGCATGTGCTGTGAAAGACTATTATCGGAAAATTTTGAAAAAATGTTTGAGATATTTTCACGTTTCACAAACAGTTTACCACGTTACAAAAAATACTCATTTTAAAGCTAAAAAAAGTAACTGATCGTTATGGATGACAAGTCGATACCTCACAAAAGTAAAAAAGTGATACTTTAATTGCTAACAATGTATATTATTTTAAAAAAACGCAATGCTTTTTTTTAAACTAAGAACTGCAGGAAATCACCTTTTCTTCGAACTTGTTTCCAACGTCACAGTGATACCGCATTTGGCGAAATTCATTGAAAACAATTAGTGAACTCTAAATTGCTTCATTACAAATATTTAATTAAGTATTTTATTTCTTTATTCAATCTTCGTCATTATCTTGAGTATATATTTAAAAGTTTGTTTTGCCGATTACCCATAAACTGCTGCACTACACGCAAATCGGATGTGACGCATGAGGTATGTTAAACATAATATAGTAATTTGTTTTTCAAAAAGCTCATCTATTATAAAAATAAAATTACTTCATCTAAGATATTAGGATTTATTAATACCAATAAATACAAATTGTTAAAAATAGTTCCATTACTTTCTAAGACGCTATAAAGCTTTGAAAATACACAATTTCTTTCACTTGCCTTAAATGAAGACGCACCTCCCAACGGCACATTGAGTGTGTTGAAAAATTTATGAAATCATATCTACTAAGTCATGAAGAGTTCACTTTTTGTGTCCAATTAACATACATTCAGTATTGTCGACTAATTTATAAACGTGGTAAAGATTGAATAGACATAGTAAAAGTGTACAAATATTATTCGTATGTAAGTGTAAAAATTTTCCGTCAAACACGATCACATAATATTTTCCGGCGACCTTTTTCTTTTCCTGTCCATGGGAATTGTGAATCACTGCAACAATCTGTCGGCGGAATTAATTGCGAGACAATAATGTAATACAATATACATACTCATTTGGCATTTCGGCGTCTTCAGGCGTTCGAGTACACGAATGAACTCGAACGGACTTCATTCGTGTACTCCAATGCCCGAAGATGCCTAAAGGCGAAACCCAGGTGGTTAGTGACGAAATACATGGAAATATACAAAATTTGAAAAATTCAAATTTGGTATTGAAATTCCATCAAGCACCCTTAGTCAATATCTTAAAATACTCATTCGGGATAATTTTATTTTAATACTGAATTACCGTTTTACTAGAGAAGATTGGTTCAGCATCGCACCATCTTCAGGCGATTTTCGAATTAAATTAAATTAAACATTTTGAGATGGGTTTAATAACATTCGGTTGCAGTGCCCACGGGCATGAACCCTCGTTCCTACAGTTCGAAAGAGTGATTTTTCAGTGAGTGGAATAAGAAATAACTATTTCCATAAACAGCTAATTGTGATTACACTCTTCGCCAGAACATTCTTCGACGTGAAGAATCTGGTGAAGGGTGTAACGTGCAGAATATTATGGATATTAAACAACCGCTGGCATCACTTAGGCATGCAGACTTTTGGTAGTTTGAGCCTAAGGTTTTTCGACGACGAATTTTGGAGGAGGTGTGACAAAATTTTTAACGGAAATATGGTGCTTGGTGTCGGCGAAACTGGGGTACGTCATGCGACGCGAAACACGAAACACGGCGTGGGCGACGTGTTCGCAGCGTCTTACACCACTCAAAAGAATAAACCATTGATACCATACAAAAAACAATAAAGAATCTTTCAATTAATTTAAGACATCGACTGAGGGTGCTTGATGGAATTTCAATAATCCAAATCTTTCAATTGTTGTTACACACAGCTGTCAATTGAGGTTTGTTATATCGAAGTTTATTGCTAAGTATCTCATTTCTTGATTGAATTGGTATTTACTTGGTAGAACTCAGAACGATAGGTTTGATTACGGCGTTAAGCCGAAATAGCTATCAACTATCTGATAAAATTTCGTAGAACCAAATACTTTGACATTTTATCTTATTATCTCATTTCTAATCTCAAGGATAGAGGTTCTGATTTCTTGAGTTTGAAGAAAATATTCTCGAATGTTGCGTTTTTCATAAACAATATCTCTAGAAAAGAGATTTTTCCCCACTAAGTGTGCTCCGAATATCGTATCATTGTATGCTATCTGTCTCTCAACGTCTCTTTTTCGGTGAAGGTAAGGATATGAAAGAGCACTTTGATAGTTAATCACTCTTTCTGTTTTTATGGGAATCTTGGCATCACACTCGTCCATGTCTTTGAACACAAAAAAATGTCAAAAATCAATTAATGAAAATGTCCGTCGGGTGATTTGAACCAGTGGACATGGCAATCGATGAGGACGAACGCCTTAGAGCGTTGGCCGTACGGATACATACAGATCCTAATCTCTATCTGAGAAATTACTCAGTTTGAATCTGCTGCTTTGAACCATGAAAATTCCAACGAAAATCTTCAAAGATACAATAGATATTGGTAGTAAATATTATAATTATATATATAAATATATATTACATATTTTGTTCCACATTTTTTTTATTCGATTCAGTTATTCATACGTCGAAAGTTGTTGTGTGACACAATCGTTAATATGACTTTTGTGAGCTGATGAACCTAATCGCCGATAAGTAATAGTAACATCTATCAAAAGGTCATTAGTCAGGAAAGCTGGCCCGTAACATACGTCTACCAGTAATTTCTGACTCCCACTAGGGTAAGGGTCAGTATAATGCGTCGGTAATTTCATGGGGGAAGACGTACTTGCTTACTTGATTCGGCTATCAATAATTATTAGTCAACTTCACAAAAGCAAATGATGTAAATCACTATCAAAAATACATGCTAATATGATTGTCCAAAACCATTCATTTCATTTAAAATTATGTTACAATATACGATACAATGTTTTCGGGAGTATGAGCAGTTAATATAAAAGATAACTTTTAAAAATGTTGTATAGGTCTTGAGTTTTTGAAATGAAGTAGTTACAACAAGACGTCCTCCTGGTCATCAAATCTATTCATCTATATCGAAGTGTATCTGTACTAAGCCGTTCGCTACAATCGAATGTGTTTTGTACGTAGTAGCATGTCTCAAATTTCGCTCACTTAACTAATTAATACTTACTTGACCCAAAATATCTTGTTGCATGCCAACAAATACATAACAATATCCACATCTCATACCGATAGAAAAAGTTTTTCAATATGGTACAGAGAACACGGGCCTAGCTTTTATTGTAGCTGAAATAATATACGCGTTCAGAAAAAAACATATAATTCAGCATACTTCAAAGGTTGACCTTTTGAGTCAGCTGTTTTTTTCTGTTCTCAATCATAAGCGATTAAGGGGGCTGTGACATAAATTGATCGGTTTTAGTTCATTATTATTATGTTGTACAATTTAAGTCGTTCAACTCCAAAACAGTCAATCAACACAAATAAATCAAGACCATACAATGTTTATAAAAATCAAACCCATTTTTTTGTACTAATTCAACAATTTTACAAAATGATCACGACCGGTTTCGCTGATGGCGAGCATATTCAATTCATCGATTGATAATACAGTTGAAAATGCTACCAATGAGCGAAACTGGTCCCGATAATTTGATGAAATAAATTGTGGAACAAACAATTGTGTTTTTTTTTAATAAACAAAATTTATAAACGCCTTTCTACCAAGAATTGACAGTTAGACAATTTGAGTAGCCATATATTATAATGTTTTCAAATAAATTATTATTAAAATTGACCGTTTATAGTTAAGAATCTACAATTGTGTGCATTTTACAAATATACTACTCTTCTTTGAATATGTAGCATATGGCCATCACGTCTACTGCCTCGAAGATTCTCTGTCACCCAGCAATCACATTGCTTCCTCCTATCATATGCCAGTGTTCGTCAGTTACACTGAGTACACGATGTGAATGTCACCAGACAGTCATTCAGGATGCCGGGATACCACCAGTCGCATCAAAGAAGAGGCAAGCAGGGCTGAGGTTCTCTTCAGGTATCCATAGCGCGTGGCCTAACCAGTTCCATTGGAGCTGCTTGGTCATTAAACAGTTTCCAGTACAAAACATTTGATTTTTTCATTATATTCGGCGGCAACCTTGTGGAAATTCATTTTTAATATAAAATTAAGTCAGTGGAATAACTAAGTTATATATTTTAATTTTATAAAATATTCTAGTCAAATTCAAGCTAGACGACGAACCCGATTAAAATCTAGATCCCTATGAAAGATTGAGAAACATATTGCTATTGTTGGGCATGCAAGTAACATTAGCCGGACGGAGGGCACGTGTCTTAGGGGTTGCTTGATGTCTCACCCCCATGCGATGTTCACTTGTTATTCATCCCCTCTCGTGAGCTTCTCAGTCCACTGCATTAAGCCACCCCTATTTGCTGTGTCCCGTTTTGATTTTTAGATATTTTCTTCGCTAAGATTTTCCGACCATCACAAAGAAATCATTTCACTATTCTGAGGGGCGGGAATGCATATTGACCACATTTTCGATTTGCATATGCTTTTTGTAATTCATCACAAATTAACTATCATTGACTTTACATCTTATACATCTTTTTGACTTTGGAGACTACGCGATATTAAAAAATATTACGGCTTAACTCTCTAAATATTTATTTTTTAAATAAAATAGGTATTTTTTAATCATAATTATTAACAATTAAAGTGAAACTCTAAATAACTTTGAATTTAATATATATTAGATATTATTGGCCTATTTGTATCCCGTTTTCACGATTGGATGAGGTGGATTGAAAGAGATGAATACACCATAGACATGCTATGAATGCGGATACCAATAAATTGAAAAATCACTGCATAAAATGGATTTGAAGCTTTGAACGTGTAAACGAGTGGAAAGCCCTAGGGCCTGAAGCCTTATCACCTGGCTATGGTATCGATTCATTGACCGCATATTATTGGTTCCACTAAAAACATTTATTAATTACATTACCTTTAAATGGCAATTTGTTACTGCAAATGTATAGTAACATCAACCCTTGTTTACGATCAGGCGTCATAGAAAAGATAATTTTCACAAATAATAATAAAATCAACATTCCTTTAGTAAAACTGAGATTTGGCGCCTACGAAAAGTCTGAATGTGACTATTTTCTGCTGGTCTTGTCCACACCCCCGGACCACATAAATTTACATACAGAATTCGATGTTCGTTATGACTCGAAACGTGAGTCATGAATAATTTCGAGCCGAAAGAAACACGCTACAGGACTGAATGCAATGCATTGTTTACGATAAATAATAAAAGAACAGTTATGTCTCTTACCACATTATATTATTTTAATGCGAAGCTGTTTTTATCGCCTGGAATGAAGTGGCTAATAAGTATGGCGAACTAAGTGTAAATGGTTCTGAAGCGACGCAACGTATGCAAATTCAATATAACCACATATTGGTTACGTTTAAGGTGTTAACTTTCAATTCTTGGTGAAAAGGTTTTATACTTAAACAATATTGGAGTTGCACTCATAAGTTGATAATGTTCACGATGAGCAAAACCGATGCTGATCGTTATAAAGAAGTTGAACTAGTGTGAATCAAATTGTATTTTATTTGAAAAAAACCTCGTATTCATCGAATTGGCATTCAGGCAATACAGCTTTATATGGTAAAAACTAACAAAGGAATATTTCGGCATTACTCAACTTGTGCTTTTAGGTTGAAGGCTCAACGAAGGCATAACAATCACTCCTTAATTGAATCAATGAAACAATAATAAAGCCTTATATTTTATAAACAGTTTTTCGTAAGTATATGATTTTTATTTAACGAGACAATATTTTTTTTTACGCAATATCAATATGGTATATTCATTTATAAAACACTAGTGAGTACCCGGCATCTGTTGCAATGCCACTCAAAGAAAGAAATTATTCGTGTTTTAATTCTGTATATTGAAGTGCTTTTCTATGAGAGGTTTGCGCGGGCCAAAATTTCGTAAAATTACCCGATCCGAGCCCATCATCTTCAGGCCCGGCCCGGCCCGAACCTGAGTCTAAATATCACACGTGTTCCCCGAACCCGACCCGAAGCCAAGATTTATTTTTCTCAGCCCAATAAAACCCATTTTTTTAAAATATACAAATTCATTTATACTTTTCAAACAATATATGTTATGGTTTCCATATTTCCAACGATATTCATAACACATGTGAAATAAATTATTTAAGTTATGAATAGTATTGCCTTATGGCTGACTTGTGACTTATGAAAATTGAATTCCTTACCCGGGCCCTCTGAATTGTCTTTACCCGTCCAACCCCATGGGCAGGGCCAAATAAAGACCCGTGGATTTTGGATACACAATACTTTTTGTTCCCGTCTAGTGCGTACACGAATAAATCAGATGATTTTTTCCGAATTGTCGCTGTTTATACGTATTTGATTCTTTTTTTTAGATTTTTGAACGTTTTGTTTTTGGATTTTTAATTTTTTTTTCAGAAACCTTCCCGGATGTGCACACAACAGCTTACCAAAGTTTCATAAAAATCGGATGAGTGGTATAGGAACGCGTAAGAGACAAACAAACAAACATTCATTAATATGTATATATAGATCCTTTATATTTTACTGTAAAAATACTAGATGCCCTGTCTCGCTCCCGGAGCGAGAATATCTGACTAGGAACGGGACACTATTTGGTATAACAAATTAAATTTTACTTACCTTTCAATCTGTGACACAGTCTTTGATCTCAAATAAACTAACAAATTATTATTGACGACGTATCAATAGAATGCAGCGTCTTTTAATGAAATGATCGATTTCAATTTGTTTTCTGTAGTCGGAATTGGAAGAAAAAACTCAAAATAAGGCTCTAAATAACGGAGAAAACTCTCGAAAAGAGTGAAGTGAAATGTTATACATAATTATATAACTTTAAATATCCCTTAAAACTTTAATATAATAAATACTAAGTGCCCGGTACTAGTTCCTACGGTATTACGTGAAAACACCTCATTCAGGCGTGGATATTTATTGTATTTATAAACACAGTCAAAGTGGGAGTTGCATTGGAATAATTCTAGCAGGTGACTGGAGGCTGATTCATATAAAGAAAACTAGGCTGGGCACGATTTGTATTACTTGTAACCGTACTCCTGTGAACATACCCTAATGAAACTTGACAGTGACATCTGTGAAGTCGTTATAGCAACGCAAAATATGTTGAGACCTAATTGTGTTGGTCGTTGGCATAGTAATAGAATATTATAAAATAAATGTCACATACAACAAAACCGTATATCGCAAGCATTTTTGCAGCCAATTATTATGTTCCTCGACTCTAACGATAGAGTGAGAAATGATCTACCATTTAGATATTAAAAAAATCTTTAAAGATATACCATCAAAAAACATGCGTAAAGGTTACAAACAAATACCTATACATAAATATACAAATATAACGATGCAAAGTAAAGTATTTTTGTAAAAAAATTATAAATGTGAAGTGCTGGCATTATCTTTATTCTATCTGAGAGAAGCAATCATCGGTCTCAGAATTAAATCAAAATACAAACGTATGGTCTCCGGCTAACTTAATATCCCTTTTCCAATTGAAGAATCCGAGATAAACGCATCTCCCATAAATAAATAAAAAAATCCATGATTGATACAGTTGCTCCCCGTTTCTGGGTATGATTGCGATTTGACGAAACAGCAAAAGTGATTACTTTTTCGATTTAGTGGTAAAAATTGATGGGGTGATATTTGTTCTCCCCTAAATGCGACAAATGCCGTTTGACATTTGTCTCTTTGAGACTTATTTAGCGATATTAATTCGTCTTTTACGTATCACACAAACGTTTTTCAAATATTATAAATTTTATCAATTGGCCAATATCAAATTATGAAAATACGTCTGTAACCTGTACGTCGTCAAGTGTCAATGCTTCTGAGATTACCACCCTCTTCCGTCGTTAATACGTTAAATTCTCGAATGGAATATTATAATAACAGGTACCTTACGCAGCACCATTTCTTCTGTTCGTATCCTCATTGTTTTGTGCCACAGTGCGAATGTATACCAACCAGTTTCCCGAAACATATTCTTCTCATCATGTCATTTGGTTTTCTGGTAAAAGGAATATTGTCTGTCAAACTTTCAGTGAGATTAACACCGTTATAAGTTATTATTATCATATAAGTTGACTTCTAACTAAATGTGTTACACACTGCGTGCTGAGGCAGGTAGCATACACCGGCAATGCAAGAGGGCCGCAACTGCTACAGGATCCTCTGCGAATCGGTGTTCATGATTTTTATATTTTGTATAGCAGTGAATTTAAGCCATTGTTAATTTTACAGAAGGGGCTCCAATTTGTGGTTACGCCGCTTGTTTACCTACTAAATTTTCTGGAATGTAGTTGAGGCGAAGGCTTTGAAAACATTGAAGGGATTGGTCAAATTCCCACTGATATATTTCAGATATTTTTTATATTACAAATTTTTATTCATTATTTTGTCTCATATCGTAAATCAATGAAGATTTGTTTTTACTTAATTGAAATTACAATTCATGTTTCATTACTCACAATAATATGCCATTTATTTGTCATTTTTACTAACGACTGCAGTAAAGGCGTTCATTTCGTTGTATTTGAGATACATACTATTTTAAGGTACTGACGTTACTCTATATTAAGCTGGTTATTTTAATATAAAGTGTTTTTACTCAGGCATGTAATACGTAATGGTTACAGGCACTCTAGCAATTCTTCACACATAAATCAAGAAGGGCATCAATACTTTCTGCGTCACAACAAAATCAACGGTACATTATCTATCCCATTAATATTTCCACACGATAACGTTCAAATAACATTAAAAGCAATCATTAAAACAATTTTTATTGTAAGCCTTGACTGCAAATTTCAATGCAATATTTATATCTGTAAGAGAAAACTGTAGTCGGTAATCATTTTGTCCGATTTACATTATTGCTATCCTATTTTTGTTAGCTACGAAATTGTCATACGAAATATATACATTAAGTAGCAGAGATTTTTGTAGGCCCCGACTGCTCGCTCAACTCACTCGATTGTTTGTTTCGCAAACAAGTCTTACAATACAAAAATATTAACTTGTTAAACACTAAATTATTCTAAAATTGATTCGAAATCAATGGTTTTTAAGATTGTCACAGTTATTCATTATATTCTTTTATAAAAGCTTTCTATGTTTTTTATGAAATAAATAATTAACTACCATATTTATTCAAAAAAACACAAAATAATTCTGTACGCAGCGCTAATATTTTGGTGTTAACATTAAATTTATGTTTTAAGATTATCAACATTATATACAATGCAAATAATTCGCTTCATTCGTGGATATTCATGTGTCAATATTTTGTAATAGTGTTATTTTTGAATAATCTGCATCCAATTTCGTCCTACTTTAAAAACCTCAAATACTTTTTCCATCATTGCGTAGCAGCATGCTTCTCTAATAATTGTCACAAGGGTGGTAGGTGCAAGATGGTAGTGGAAATGTGTATTTAAATAACTACGATAAAATCATAAATTCATCAATTTTACCAACTATTCAAATGAAATACTATTCGATTCCCTTGATAAAAATGCAATTGCAATGCATGTTTAATCAGAGTAGTGACAAGATTACCGACTTGAACCTTTTTTAATTTGAGATAAAACTGTTTTTTAAACAGATGTAATGTGATAAACATGAAAATAAAAATGAAAATGAAAATACATGGTATGTTTACATTTTAACGTCATTGGTTTGACCAAGGATTGAAAGCATATAATTTTAAATATATTTGCTTTTAAATATAATAATTGAATAACATGTAGAATATGTTCATCCATTATTTTTCGTGCTCGAACTGTTGGCGTATTTTATTTTATTTACCGGCCTATTCGTAAAGCTTCACCCCACAGTGTTAACAGTCAGAGGGGAGGTATACATAAAGCTCCGCTAATTTCTTCTCAATGGGTAATTATAGAACAATAGAATAGGGAACAAGTCATAAAAAAATTAAATCGCATCTGAATGTGAAATATACAGTCGCCGTGCTTATGGAAATTGTAATATTTAATTGATATTTCATGTAAATTGTGACTTTCGAAAATAGTAAATAAAGAACGTATGAATATGCTGAGAACAATATTTGTATTATTTCAATATGAACATTATTGAAGTTTACTTTGCTAGACTTCTTCGATTTATTAAATATTATCATATTCAAATTATTGGAACTGGGAATAAAAATACTAACTGCTTTAATGCCCTCCCACCAATCCGATCCTTTAAAACGCGATGTAGTGATAGTGATTAGCTCACTACTACTTTGTCCCAGCCCCATTCTTCTATCCTACCTCTCTCGGAAAAAAGAGAGGTTGAACTTCTGTCGAGAGTTGAGATACCTCCATTGGGGGTGGCTATTGTCCAATCATAAAAAAGTGTTTAACTTATAACACTCAGATTGTTCAATATTTTTTATTTAAATGCTCACTAACTGAATGTAAACGGTACTTCTTTTAATGAAAAGTCTGGGATGTTAGAATAACAGTTATTTTTATAATTGCTTCGTTTTGCTTATTTGTAAATACAAAGTATCTTATATTTTTACAACCTAACCTTATGTATATACCTGGTAATAATGTTTGTAAATATGCTAGTGCAATATGACTTCTGTATTTAATTTATTAATATAACATACCAAGTTGAAGCTTCCATTAAGTACACACTGAAGGTCTGCATTGGCCGATAAAATTACCCGGTCAGAGCTCGTCATCTTCAGGCCCGGCCCGGCCCGGCCCGGCCCGAGCCCGAGTCTCAATATCACACTTGTTATCCGAACCCGACCCGAAGACCAGATTTATTTTTCTCAGTCCGAGAAAAGCCCGATTTTATTTTAATATAGTAATTCATTTATACTTTAAAAAATATAATATATTATGTTATTGTTTCCATATTTCTAACGATATTCATAGCATATGTGAAATAAATTATTTAAGTTGTGAATAATATTGTGGCTGAGTCATGACCCGAACATAGTACGAAATATTTTTCTTAAATTTGAATTCCTTACCCGGGCGCGGCCCGAGCCCGAATCTGAATTATCTTTACCCACCCGAGCCCGAGCCCGTCAAGACCACATAATACATTTATAAAGATGTTGATGAATTTGAAACATCAAATATAAAATAGTAATATACTTTACGATAAAAATGTCATAGTAAACGAAAACTTATAGTTATGTTTTAATTCTATAAAACTGTCATTAACTACTATCTATTTATTTTTATGAAATATTTATCTATTTTTATTTCATTTTTCAGATCCATATCAGATGTTTGGCCCGACTAGCAGTCGTCTTGCAAGCTCAGGTAAACACATTTTTCTTTTTTGTTTTAATGATTAAAGACTTAAATACGTCGGGTGGTAAGCAGTATGGAAAGTCTAAGGGTGTTTTGGAAAATGACAAAGCAGAGATGGCAAATACGTGACACGTGTAAAATTTTCAACGGCTAGGCAAAAGAAATTTTTTATAGGGGGGAAAATATAAAATCAAAGCGAAATCATGTTCATTTATGTATTGTAACAACACTGGACAATTACGATAGAACACCGGTGTGCCACATAGGGCTGCCAGATTAAGGAAGAAGTCAAGAAAAAATACGTCATTTTAATTAAAATATAATATAAATATGTAAGTACGAACATATGTATCCAAGAGAGAACATATAAAAACTGTCACATAATAATCCGCAGGAATCACAGTTATTAAAAAACATTGACTAGATACAATTACAGGAATAACATTTTGATTTAAATGTATACAAACATAACAGTCTTATCAAACGTATTTTTCCGAGCTTTTAGCATGTTTCAAAATATTTTCGCCATATTTGCCAGATAAAAATTAAGCGAGCCTCTTTAACTATATACGTACATTTTTGTAGATATACAAATTTTGTTAAGTCGGGAGTAATGCGGGATTTGTTCGTTATGCTCTGGACAGTTCCACTCAAATAGGGACGTCTGGCAGTCCTGTGCCACACTCGATTTCTAAGGAAGTCCCAAGCGATCAATGTCGCGTGTTCGTATGGTGGCGTGGTGTATTCAATTCTCTTGTATTACATATTTTTTTGGTATGTAAAGTTATTACTAATAACTTATTAGTCATAGTACATCCATCACTTCTAATAAAACAATTACAAAACAAATTGTGTTCTATTTTTAGCCTTTCAATTGACAGTCTACAGTGGTTCAATGTCTTTAACTAATAAACAGGCGATATTTTTTATGAAATGTCTAAAAAGAACTTAACTTTATGATAATTTTAGTATTTTTACGAAATAAATGTTTATTTGCGATATTAAAAATGGGCTAGATTGTGAACCTTAAAAATTATTATTTTGGCCTAGAAATAATTTGTCATCTACATAAACATGTACTTTTATCTGACATTTTTTTTATAAGAGCTCAAATGATAAAAAGTATTAATTTGTCAAATTCGTTTGTATTACTCGTATAGCGTTCAATATAAGATAAACGTATTTTTTTATTATACGTACTAGTTTTTTCGTGCTATTTTTGGTAACGTAAGTAAACAATACAAATTTAGTCAAAAACGAAACGTCACAGGCGTGTTCAGAAGCGTGATTGTTGCACCTGACCTATCCTTCCCTTAAACGTTGTATGTAATAACTCCACAGGTAATGAACCAGTGGTTCGTGAATTAATAGAAAAAAATGAAATAAAAATTACCTTATCCGATTTTTAACTGTTGGCTTAAACGGTTCACGGACCATTTGTGAACTATTTTGCCATTTTATAAAAAATGTTAAGCTGCTTTTGTGCGTTTTGTTTTATTTATAGTTTTAGGCGATAACCCGTATGCTACAAGTTTACTCTTGGTTTTAATTTCAAGCTAGTACACAGATTACAAATTATTTCAGTAGATTACTAACTACGAGATTTAAAGATAATTTTCAAAATTCGACTATTTTCTTAAAAAGATATTAATTAGTCAATCTGAATAATACGTGTTCCAGTGGTCATTTGAAGAAAAATTTTGAGTGCAAACGGCAGTAATTTTGATTTGACATTTGAACATAGGATTTGACATAGGAAAACATAATCAATGAATTAATTTGTGTATATATATATAGGGCATACACCGCATTTAAAAAATTATATTGCAGCACAGTTATAAAAAATCGCAAAACCTCACTCATAATATCACACTTATATTTCGGTATTTAAAATAACGATTTCGCTGGAATAGCACGCAATTATTTCATCCAAAGCTCTTCTCTTCTTCATCTCACCTTCTATAAACGGAGTATACATAATTTCTTTATATTTCTCTAAAGAAAAAAATGTCATTAAATTAAAATAATGTTCTATTACTCACTGCGTAATTATATGAGCTTCATATAATGATGATGAATTCATCAGCTTTACTTAAACCATCATAAAAAGATCACATAGTATAAACACATCCATATATATAAAAATGAATGTCTGTTTGTTGGTTTATTGGTTTGTCCGGATCTTATAGGCTCCTAAACTACTCAACCGATCGCGACGAAACTTTCAGGAAGGACTTATTGTGATCATGCCGGGAAATATTATATAAAATAAATGTTTGTTTGTCCTTTACGCGTTCCTTTACCATTCATACGATTTCGATGAAACTTCGGTGAGTTGTTGTGCACACACCCGTGAAGGGTTCTGAAGAAAAAAAATTGAAAATCTAAAATTGAAAAAAAAGAATCAAATACGTACGTACAGCGACATCTAGGAAAAACCTTCCAATTTATTCGCGTACGCACCAGACGAAAAACAAAAATATTGTGTTATTACAAGTGTGATATTGAAACTCGGGTTCGGGTCAGGCCAGACCTGAAGATGATGGGCTCGAACCGGGTAAGTCTATGAAATTTCGGCCTGTGCAGACCTCTAATCCAAAAGCAGTTCAATAAACAGAATTAAAACACAAACCCTTTCTTTCTTTGAGTGGCATTGCAACGCATGCCGGGTACTCACTAGTAATTAATAAAATTTTAATGGAATTACATCACGATTAATTGATAATGGGATGTAAGTTCCTTTTCCAAAAAGACAATTAGTATGTTAAATACTTTAATTTTAAATGAAAGTTTCTTGGAATAAGTGAGATATCATAATATTATCTCTTCTAAAATAGCATATATATATATTTTTTTTTAAATCATATCGGCTCCCTATTCGGAGCATATGGCCATCAAGCGGTTCCTCCAAGCTTCTCTGTCCCCCGCCAGCCTCCTCGCTTCCTCCCAGGTCACCCCAGCGTCCCGTAGGTCAGCCGAATACATCCTATAGATGGTCATCAGCGGCCTTCCAGGGCGATGGAGTCCATCTGGTTGGTAAAAGAGATTCAGGCTCCCCTGGGGCATCCGCAACACGTGTCCAAGCCAGATCCATCGGCGCTTTTTTACTTTGGACGTAATAAGAGACTGGTCCGTCAGCTCTCTTACCTCCAAGTTCCTGACAAAATCAAACCACCGTACCCTTAGTATTTGCCGCAAACATCTGTTTTCAAAGAGCAGTATACGGTTGCCCTGTGCCTTGGTGAGGTGCCATGACTCGCAATTGTAAAGTAACATGCGTCGAATAAGTGGCACTTAGTTCTGACCGAGTACAACCGTGAGTCCCAGACTTTCCGCATTGAGTTAAAGGTTGCTCCAGCTATCCCTAACCGGATTGCGAGCTCTTTACGCGGATTGCCATCTCCCGTGATGTGTATCCCCAAGTACCTGAAGACGTCGACTCTCGATGTCTTGCCCCGCGCTCGTCAGGGGGTAGTCTGGATCTGGACAGAAACTGTTGCAGAGCACATTGGTTTTACTCGCATTGACTTTGAGGCCAATGCGATACGAGTTGCTCTGTAGCCTGTCTATTGTTTCCTGAATACCCACGATAGATTTGTCAAATATGACAACGTCGTCAGTATACTCGAGGTCGCATAGCCTCAGATTGGGGTAACGGCCACACCTCGGTCGGTTGACTTGCTCAGGATGAAGTCGAAGATTATTACAAAGAGGCATATATTAGCTAAGCTAAAATAAATTTATGCATAGTTCTGACGATGGTGTGAAGCCGAAATAGCTTTCAACTAAATAATATTTTTTTAGAACTGAATACTTTGATATTTCATCCTATTATAATGGAGTTCTACAAAGTAAATGTCAATTCAATCAATAAATTTATTTTTGTAAGAAAAAGAAAGAAGAAAATAAATCCAGACATTGCGGTGTACCCTAATATTATATGGTCTTCGAACATTTACTGGCAGCTAGATATTTGCAATATCCACTCGTGGCGTTGTTCTTGGATATCGGTGCCTTTAATAACTAATATCGTATGAGCAACATCATTTGTTTCAATTAAATTCAAAGCTAATTGAATATAACAACTTTAAAGCTACAATGGTGTACATATGAACTTAAAATCTGACGGCTTTCCCTACGTAATGCTTCACATACAATCTTTATTACCATGACACCGGCAAATATGTTTGAAGGGTTCGATAATTCACCCCAATATATTCAGTAATATGATTAGAGATTATAAATGTCGTAGACACGTCGTTAGTCATAATAATTATCTCAGTAATGATATAACAGAAATAGTTCAACAACCTTTCTCCTTACAAATATGCTATAGAATTAAATCAATACTCTTTTGCCAGACGATAATGACGAATCCAAGCGTCAGCCTAACGGAAAAACGTTTCTGTTTTTTCTTTGGCCATTTTCGCTTCGCATGTGGAGATTATGGCTCCTAAATGAAGCGGATTGCCTGCTGACATATATTATCTGTGTTTTCTCTCAGACCACGTCAGGATAGCATCTCATGGATAGAGTCCGACGGTGTAGGACAGGACGGTGTCAGGGTGTTGTTTGAATAAATTTACTTAAATAACTGAGAAACAATGCTAGTGTGTGTTTATAGAAAAATCATCGTGTTTTAATCGGTTGTAATACATCCTTAACTTCATATTATTTACAGCGATAATATTTAATGCAATTTTATTATAGTGTCAATATCAAGTTTATTATTACACGGCACTTCTATCACCATGGAATAATTATAATATTCTGTATTTCTGTAGCATGACTAAATTTTGCAATTTTTATATTGCTATTAGTATTAGTAAAAAAAACGATTCCCGCTCCCTGTTCGGACCATATGACTGCCACACGGTGCCTATAAGATTCTTGCTCCCCCACTAGCCCCATTGCTTCCATTCAAGTCATATTCGCGTTCAGTAGCTACATCGAGTACATACTATGAATGATCATCAGCGGTCTTGGCCTGGAGCATTCGCATCACATTCTACGGCAGGTCCGTCGCCGCCTTTTGATTTTGGACGTTATGAGGGAGTTTATAGTCCGTACTCTTTTTTTCTAAATACTGACAAAGTCAAACTACCGTAGCTCTAGTATTCGCCGCAAGCATCTGTTTTCGAAGCTCAGTATACGGTTAGTTTGAGTTTTCCTGAGGTGCCATGACTCACCATGACAAAATAAACTAAATGGCTAAATAAATAATAAACATTTTCTATTGAAGTTAATTTAAGATGTTAAAGAAAGAAACAAACATTTCCAAGAACTTCAATATATAAAAAATCTTAATATTACTCAAAGATTGCAATTCTCAAGATATTGTTTGTGTTAATAGACAACGTGAAGTCATATTTTTGTTAATAAAATTCAACACTTTAAGCACTACTGCGCCCGTTTTAAAATAATTTTATTTGCATTTAAATCATTTCGATCGTATGGGGATAAGAGCAAAAAATATGTGTCGGTTTCCAGGTTACCCACAACAGCGCAGCTGGTTGAATAAATAAATGACCAAGTCGATGAAGTATGTTCACGAAAGCAAGGTGTTTCATAATAAACGCTACGCATAAACACCTGGGGCGGATCGGGCCAATTTGCATAGGAAACAAAAAACCCGGAGCGGGAGATCTATACGGCAAAACACACAACGACTTACAGAGTTTACATACATTATGTTTTTCTATATCATGTCAGTTTCAATAATTTTAATTTAACCTGCAATTGTAAGAATATATTCACGCAGCATATTTTTGAAAGACCTATAAAGATTGAAAAAAAAACTATTAGCAAACCGAAGACTTCTTTTTATTCCGATTAGTTCATTTCACACACTAGTTCACTTCACTGGTCTGACAACACTATTCACCTGAGAGTAATACCATAAAATATATGCTAGGTCTTAAATTATTGTAGAAAACCCTAATATTTTAAAATGCTTTAAATATTTATATTGCCTAAAGATTTTTGTTTAAAAATATATGTAAATAGATATTGACTACTGTATGTACCTATACATTGTGCATAGAGTTGGAAAGCCTCCTTAATATTTGATTCCATTATTTTAAAAAAATGTGAAATGATCAGTTCGTTTACGATTAATGTTTAACTGCTGTTGTATTTTTCTTATGGTCTTATAAATCACTTTAGAGTAACAACATGACTGCAGTTTTGTGGGACACTTATCTCGTGCTTTACTGATTAATCAAACATTAGCTATCATCGTTCATCCGAAATCATTTATTGCTTAAATCTTAAAAGGTATTAAATAATTGTTTGATATTGCCAACAAAAGAACTAATAAACACAACAATATTTAGCTTATTTAGTTGACAATGAAAACACTCTACTATATATACCTTCTGGTTTTATCTTAATTCCTAACTTAGTTTAAATGCATATAATATTTAATTATAAAGGTGGTATAGTTTTTTCTTTTAAATTTCATATACAGTATACGTTTTTTTGCGCTTTTAAAAGAGGACACAAATAGTAAATTAATTTGTGAGCTTTTTTAAATGATAAGTGACACATGTTTAAAATTCAATATTCTAGTGGGCTTGGAAGTAACCTTCACGATAACTTCCATACCACATTTAAAATTTACTTTTTACTTTGAACACAAAAGTCAATAATCATTTCGCGCGCTTTCAGGTTCTGGTCAAATTCAGCTGTGGCAGTTTCTCTTAGAACTTCTGAGTGATTCGAGCAATGCAGGCTGCATCACTTGGGAAGGCACCAACGGAGAATTCAAGCTGACAGATCCTGACGAGGTGGCCAGGAGATGGGGAGAACGCAAATCCAAGCCAAATATGAATTATGACAAGCTGAGTAGAGCACTCAGGTCAGTCCAATATCTAAAGCCAAAATGGCAAAATGATTCAAACTACCTACAGCTAATAAAAAAGTGCCAATCTTTAACCCAAAATCTTATATCAATTACTTGTTTATGAATTAGTCGAATTAAAAAATACAACCAAATAATTTTTGAATTGGTGTCGAGAATTACCTCTTTTATTTAAAAAATATTCTTTTATTATATTTATAAATATTTTATATATATGTCAATTACACCAAAATCAGGATTAACTTAGAGTCAATAACTTTACCATTAAACTTATAACAATAAAACTAAATAAGTCAGTTCGAGTTCATTCGTGTGCTCGAATGCCTGACGATGCCGAAAGGCGAAACGCGGGTCGTTAGTGACAAAATACATGAAAGTGTACAAAATCTCAAAATCTCAATAACTCAAATTTAATAAAACTATTCATTGAAGTACTTGGTGTTGGTTGTGAAAGTTTTTTAAAACAAAGCAATAGATATATGTTTTAGAAACTTCGCACAAATCCATTATAAAAATATTTTATCATCACAAATATTATTATTGTATTTATATATATATATATATATTATAATAACCCTATATGTATAGTTTGTTCAATGTGTAATTGCCAGAAGCGAAGTTTAGATAACATTCATATGTATTCTCCTTTCAGAGAACACACACATTTTTTTTAATTATATGTGTTACTTATTGTCAAATACTATGTGTATGCA
Organism: Himalopsyche phryganea; assembly: GCA_022494535.1. Classification (NCBI taxonomy): domain Eukaryota; kingdom Metazoa; phylum Arthropoda; class Insecta; order Trichoptera; family Rhyacophilidae; genus Himalopsyche; species Himalopsyche phryganea. The sequence goes on along the minus strand of JAGVSL010000110.1, from coordinate 128,714 downwards.
AATATATCTATGTGAATGTGAATAAAGTATTTTGTCAAATGTGTTGCTTATAAATAAATACCTGTAATATAAAACATAGCTGGCATTAATTGCAAGCGCGCGATGTATCTACCTACTTTGTCACAAATTTATTGCAGAGACATAGAGATAGAGTTAGCGCATATTTCAATTGGCAAAATGTTTTTGCTTTTCCCCAATGATTGCTAGCTAATGGCGATTGCCAATTTTCCGGAGCGGAAAACCTTTGATTGCTGTCGACAGAAAATAATAAAAAAAGCGCCAGGCGTCGAACTCTTTTACATGAATATTTCTTTTTTTCTTGACTATTTGAGTATTGTTCGAAAAGATTTTTATAAAAATAGTAATATTTTAAAAATAAAACGCAATTTGTTTGTAATACTTTCACATGTTTATAATGATCAGTCGATAATGCTCGTGATGAACAAAACCGGTCTCGATCATTATAAACATATGGAAAGAGTACAAAAAAAATTGTGTTTTATTTTAAAAATAGAATGCGTTTCCACCAAGAATTGACAGTTAACACATTAAAAGTAAATAGTAAAACGTTATTGACCATACGATTTTAATACGTCACTCAGAATTAGCATCCAAAGATAAATAAATCAATATCAATTAATTATTATACTGATTTTATTTTACTTCCAAAGAAAAATATGTATTAATAACGAAATAGTCACTGCGTCAACGTGAAATTTATGGCGCGTTTATTTATTAAGGGATACTTATTATAATATTAAAAAGTATTATTTGTAATGTACCTAATCTCTCCTGCTTATTATGTACTTCGTTCAGTTGGAAAAATCCAGATAGTTCAAGATAAAACTCTCACATTACCTATATCATACAAGTATTTTTAAAATATAATTCCTTTCCACCGAGAATTGACAGTTAAGACATGAAGAGTGAAATCATAAAGTATTATCGAATAGGAATTAACTAATCTTCACAATATGTTATTTGATATATTAGAATTTGTTCAAATGCTTTAGTACTCAATCTGTAAATTAGAAATTGTTTTGATCGCTGTCCACAGGTATTACTATGACAAGAACATAATGACAAAGGTGCATGGCAAAAGATACGCCTACAAATTCGACTTCCAAGGCTTAGCAGCCGCGACGCAGCCGGCCGCCAGTGACCCGGCATACAAGTACCAGAGTGACCTCTTCATGAGCTCTTACCATCACAGCGCCAAGCTCTCCTCCTTCATGTCTCCACATGCGGCCATGCCAACATCTACCGGTAAGGAATTCAATATTTTGTACGTTGCGCGCAGTAGTAAAAATTTTCTTTTTTACTAAGTAATCTCATAAAGATACCTTTCCAATCTATCGAAGTTTTCTTTCGTATTCGTTTGTACATATTATAGAATCTTTTCTTATCCTATATAGCTTTACTTTTTCGCACATAATAACAAAACCTCGAGGAGGTGTGTCCATGATATTTTATGTGGTATTTAAAAACTTATCAGAATCAAAACGATGGTATGTTGCAATTGGCAAAATGATTATTGAAAAAGGCTCGATCGCCGCTTTTGTAGCTGTCCTTGTTACATACCAAAAAGTCATTAAAGTTGCTTGCAGATTCTTCTCGCTGTCGGATGTGTTTCTATTTATTGTTTTATATATTTTGTTCATGGAATAGTCAATTTGAAAAATACGCGAACTATCATGAAATTCTCTAATCAGTTCGATACGAAATTATAAATGCTTGATTGATTTATTTCTTTTCGGTTTTCTTTAAAAAATGTTTCATCGTGTGCAATACGTGTGAACTGAAAGATAAACTATTTCTACAATAACAATAAAATAGCTTGGTCAGGGTGGTTTTATCCATGAAGGCTAACTATATACGGACTGACGGGATGGATTTACAAGGGGAGGCACTGAAGGGAGAATTTGCCGGTCAAACATATCACTCACGCTCATAAATATACCTTAAATTAATAGTGATAGTTTGAATGTTTTTCGTACTGAATAACTTTATTGAGAATATATTGAGTTGGTATACGGAGTGGATTTAAATGAGCTGAATTTGACATTAGAAGCTGATGATATATATTTAAATTTATAATGTATAAAGTTACATATATCTGAAATCCATAAAGATGTAAAAATCAATTAAAAATTTAAATTATAATAGAAATAACTTTGGCGTGCTCTGCATATTTTTTCACAATCATTTTACATTTCTTTTTCATGGGACTGAAACTTAACGATGAAATCCTCCCTTTCTCCAATGTCACATTTTTAAAAATTTACTTATCAAAAACAGGGCCCGAGATCTTCAATCTATAATTATGGTGAAACGGCTCTGGCCTTGTTTGATCTAACTAAATAAACAAAAGTTACATTATTTAAAATGCCTTATCATTCATTTTGATCTATAATAACACAAGCGACATAAAATATTTTGCGACAGCTTTTTTCTTTACTGTTTTATAGCCAATAGAATAGCGCTAGGCAAATATACTATTTGAAAAATTCTTTGTTTCAAATGCACTTTTTCATTTCGGAGTATTGGTATTTTATTTCATCGAAAATACACACAAAAACATTTATGCTTGCATTGATCTGAATCAATATTAGTAGACAAATTATTAAGCAATACTAATTTTCTCTATTCAATTTATTATTCAATAAAGCTCATAGTAATATAGATCATTTCGAATAGAAAGGTCATCCCAAACACCATCATTTTAAGTTAAATTTATTTAAAAAATCATCAAATTTCGTCTGTGACTGTGAGAATCTAAGCGGAACTGTTGCGCTATGGAGACTAACTCATTATTTATTTTACTTTGTTTTCATAATAATTATTGTTATTTTATTATTTATATTTGATGTAATATCGTAAGTCGTAAAAGTATGCTGTAAGGTTCAAAATGTGTATAAAAGTAATAACCAGGAACCCGCACCGGAACCGACCAGAAATCCGAAAATCGGAACAAACAGTTATATTTACCGGAGCGAAAACCTAACCGAACCGATATTTATTTCGGTTTTTTTCTGATTTACGAAAAATTTGTCGATAAATCCAAATTTTATTAATAAATTGTATCCAAAAATTTTATTTAAATTAATAAATTGTACTTTTATCAGTTGATAATGCTCGCGATGAGCGAAACCGGTCTTGATCATTATCAACATGTGGAATTAGTTTAAACAGATTATGTTTTATTTTAAAAATATAATGCCTTTCTACCAAAAATTGACAGTCAACACCTTAAAAGTGATTTAAATAAGAGCTGAACCGAAAACTGGAACTGAACCGATATATCTTTTTTACAAAATTAAAGAAATAACGGTTCGGCTCCCTGATAACATTATTGTAAGGCCTAATAATAATTAATGGTTATAAGATTTTGTTCACGCGTGTGATTGGAAGATTTCGCTTAGAAAATCAATATCTTTTCGTTATGGGATTTTTTCAAAAATAAAAATGATGAGGATACCTAGAATAAAGCTTCAAAGTGGTAAGTGGTTGCTTTTAATGTTTAATACGATATCCAGAAAATTCATTGAAATCTTAGAGGCTGGGATAGGGTGAAATTTATTTATTGGTTAATACCCTCGGAATAAATTTAGCGTAGCAATATTGGCATACTAAATCCGTAAGTGGGCGTGGTGTTTGTCCTCTTAATCATTCTTCAACTGGTTGTAGGAGAAGATTTTCTTTTACCGTAGTTAATGAATATGTATATACCTAAATATATGGGTAATATATATGATACTATATATACAGTCGTAATTGACCGTTACTATAATAAATTACAGCAAAGAAATTACATCTAACATAGCGTAGGCGTAAGATATTTATACAAAAAGTGTGTATTGCACATTCTAGATGTTGTTTGGAACACATGTGCATGCGCACAATTTTAATGATTAATTTTAAAAGATTACAGAAATGAATATTTATTTTTACGACATCTGGTTTGAAGCTGACGATTTTTTTGGTCGGATATTTGCGCATTACCATTCAATGGCTGCTTTCAATTAATCGAATTAATGTTGCCGGTGTAATTAATATCCAGTGAACATTGTCTTTTTAATGTTAAGGTCCAAAAGTTTCCGGTCTAAGAGTATGAAAGAGGTAACAGAATCGAAATTCGTTTTTATTTTACCATACAGGTATCGTTTATTTCAATACCTTTTATAGAACGGCTAATTAAGTTGTTTATCTGAAAATATATCTGAATTATTATTCTTAAATCTGGCTTGTTCTCATATTATGTTTGGGTTGGAAACTTTTGGGTTTTAGTAGTATCTTCATAAAAAAAGTCTATACATATCGATTTTCCAGTCCATTACTCAGACATCTGCAAATAGCCCAGGAAACCCGGGTCGTTAGTGACAAAATACATGGAAGTGTACAAAATCTCAATAATCCAAATCAAATATTATTGATTTGTAACCGAGTTTTATACATTTTATAAACATGATTTTTACAATTAGGTACATTCCGAGTACAGTCAGCAGAAGGATATTACGAAATATTCTTTTACTAACAAAGGAAAATCAACATTTTGTTTAATTCTTAGAAGGATATCGGCCTTAGCATTTTTTTTTTTGTGATATTTTCGAATTATCCGAGTACTGGACCAGAGTGCAAAGTTTCATATACAACTGCATATTTAAATCAAATTTCATTTTTGTTGAGTTGTCTAACTCATGAACTGGACGATCGATGTAACTGGTGAACTCGGAGAGTATTTTTCTCCATACGTGTTTGGCAAATTGTCATTAAAGTAGGTTTTTACATAATGATATTATTCATAATATTAGCGTGAGGGTACCCCGTTTTGTTGAAAATAAAAGTCCTCGTTCAACACTGGACAATTGATTTTTTCATATTCTGTATACATTTTTCAGGATATAATTACTAATATAATTACTATCGTTTAATTTAAAAAAAAAATACCTTGTATTTTATTAAACCATATAATCTGTTATTGTGAACATGTAATCATGTTGTGTGCTTTTTTCCACTACGTTTCGTTATGTTTATTTTTGATTTAAATTTTAGTCTAAAAAAACATTGGTCAAAATTACGAAAATTAGAAAAAGTTTGCTAAATGAAAGTAAAATATTTTTTAGATAATTACTCGCCATTACGAAATTGTATGACCACCACGCTTAGTGATTTTTTTTTTATTTCTTCACAGCATCCATTTTTCCTGGAGCAGCATCATGGAGCAACTGGGGCGGTGGAGGCGGTAATCTTTACTCCCCTCACTCCATGGCGCCACCGCACGTTACCTCTCACCTGGGATCATATCCACATTACGCATGACCAACTATATAAAAATCTAACGACAACGAGCAACATTACATTCTACGTTTACTATAAAACTTTACAAGAACTCATCAACATTTTAAAAATATGAAAATTAAAACAACCTACTCTTTTATGTCAGTCAGGTTATTTCCTTTTTAATTTACATATTTAAAAAAAAAACATAATCAAGATTTGTCATATTTTTATGTTGCAGAGTTGAAATTAATGACGAAATCATTATTAGGAAATGTAAAATAATTATCGGTGTTTTCAATTTACCTACATAGAATAATTACGAATTAAAAAATGTTGTGTAATATATATATAGTTGTATTATTATTTTTCAAAGAATCCATTTTAATTAAAATTTTATTTTATTTCATGCTGAAGAAAGAAAATTTACGATTCATCTTGTATGTTAGTGGCATCTATAAATGAGAAAGATTTGTATTTGACATTAACATAAATACAAGTGTTATTGTAAGAATCCAGCTCGCTAGAATGATGAGAAACTCGCAATTGATTTAGATTACTTATAAATTTAATAATACTATTTCTCTAACCATCCAGTGTATATGTCGGACGTTAAGGTTTTACTTCTTTCTACTCGAAAATACCGCCATACTTGGATAAAGATAATGTAGCCTTTTGAGTTTTCGCTTGCATTAAACAAACATAGTTTATAAATAAATAGTGTTAAAAGTAATACCTAAAACAAGTGAAGATTTCCCACATCGTAAGCTGGTTTTTTTCATTCATTTTTGTGTTAATTTCAATTACAATTTATATCAATAATAAATACATCGATCAATCACAAAAGAATCAGCGTTGCTATTACCCTTAAATGGGAACATTGAGGAAATATTAAAGAATAATATTCATTGAATTCGCTTTAAGTGTTTAAAACAACTTTACTGTCAAATGTATTCCCGCGCTTTTACGCTTGGATCCTTTTCGGCGAGTTGTTATCTTGAATTTTACTTAAAACACGAAAAATTCTTGACCACTCACTTGATTTTGATTATATTTACTGTTATGCCTATATCAACATTTAACATCGTCACCTTCACCGTTAGAGATTGAACCGACTCAATGGCGCATTTAATACACGTCTTTAAAGCGAATACAATAAATAATATTGTATGTTCTGCATGAATGTGCGAGCGTATCTGTCCGGTTATTTTGATAGGTTTAACGCATGAGAATAAGCCCCATGAAACATTTAAAACTATTGATCTATGTGATTATATCAAAAGTAGACTCAAACATTTTACTCAAAAATAAAAATTTTAAATTTGAAAAACTTAAAGCTTGCCAAAGACTTTTTTGTTAAAAAGATATATTATTTTATATTATATAATATGTACCTTTAATAACTAACTTTATATCTTAGAAATAACTATATAGTCTATGAAACCACGAAAATCTGGAAAGAAACATTCTTTGTAAATCATTTCTACAATATTATGTAGGCTCATTCACTTAACAAATGTTGTTTTAAAATTTTACTGCTTGTTTTCAAAGTTCATTCCAGTCTTCAGGTGTATGTATACCTGCTGACAGTGAAATAAAATTAATTTTATAAAGCTTGCAAGTAACAAAAAATACATATTTGTTTTTTTTTATCTAAATTCATTCGCTTAATGTACCTAATGAAAGGAATGATATAGATACCAATATTTAAAATCAATTCAGTCAATAAAGGCTTCAGAAACAATATTTTATTATGACATTAAATTAGTTGTAATTGACATCAACATAACTAATTTGATACATTCAGTATCGCTTACTGTTCAAGAAATAAATAAAAAAACTATGTATCATATTCCACAATATTAATTTTAAAACAGGACCAGTTTCGGTCAACTAGTGGATATGTACTCTAAGCTAACCTGGTCTTATTTTAAATAATATTTGTGCAATATTTACCAAACACTGTTACATTATTATTCCTTACATGTACCTCATTTGAGATAGGTACTCTGACAAGTGATTTGAGGTTTAGCATATAGGTATTAAGTAAAAATTTGCATTAATTTAAGCGATTATAAAGTCCTGAAATATATTTATTCTCCATTGTTCTTGGATTATTTTAGTACATTTTTTGAGGATTTTTTATCCTCTGATAAAAGATTTCACTGTATAATAAAAAAAACCTTGTTTTATATTTATTACATAAAATTAATTAAGATTATAATATTTACCTTCTTTTTTATCACACTGTAAATAGTGCTATTATATGTGTGCAATTGTAGTTATATATTTGTATAATAATGAAACAACATTCGTTATAAAAAATATTTTTAATATATGAAATATTAAATATCAATGTGCGCAGCCATATTATGATACCTCGGGGTGTTTCTTGTATGGGGATTATTAACAAACAATTGAGTCAATTAAACAGCCTGCGACATAGTGTTGCCTATCAAAATAATTAGTTGAATATTATGTCAATAATATAATTTTCGGAGGACGTTTTGCAAAATTATTTTTACATAATAAACATTTGCAACTAGTTGACTAAATATAACACTGATGTCAATGATCTCGAGTAATTGGAAGTCCTTTAAGCAAATAGATGCACCCAGAGAAGAGAGTAAAACATCCATTATTGTGTTACCTATACGTACTGTAAAAATTATTGATGTTTATCCTACCTGAATGTTAGAAGTCTTATTACAATAATTCAAAAATCGTTTCTTTACGATTATTTTTCTCCCAAAAATACATATAAGTTTTTTTAGAAATAATGTATTTGTATTAATGAAAAATGTAATAATTTTATTGGGAGTAACATCTAGTCTTCTTCACATATTTATTTTCAAAAAATAAGCAATATGTGGTGAATTCCACTTGGCCATCTCCATTAAACTTCAATGAGATGGGGATATTATATAAAAATATAAATTATTAATAATCTTTATGTAGTAGGAACTATGTATAGATGTTATAAAATAAAAAACGTATAGTTAAAGCCAATTAATGGTTTGTAAATAATGACTTTCTTTGAAATGCAATATTTTTCATTTTCCCAACCACCTTGTATCCTTTTGTTGTTTAAATTTTGCAGAGCATGTAATTGCTAATGCACCAAATATTTTTAACGACTTCAAATAAACTCAAGGAGAATTTTAAGAATGTTTCCAGAGAATGCATCAAAGGCCCAAACCTTAGCCCTGCATTGTGTAGTGTAACAAATATGGCGCATTTTTTTAACTAATTAACAAAACAGCTTACAAAATTTCGTCAAGAGCTAGGCATTGCAAAATAGGTGAAAGAAATCTGAGCGGCGGGCAGACTTATCAGCGAGATAGAATTTAGTCTACAAACTAAAAAAGTTGGAAGCATACACATGCCAGCATGCCAATCCATATTTGAGAAACGAAGGACATAAGCCAAAGATGTGAACATCCAAACATAAAAGATTAAATTTGCATTATTGAGATTTTGTACACTTCCATGTATTTTGTCACTAACGACCCGGGTTTGGCTTTTCGGCATCTTCAGGCATTCGAGCGCACAAATGACTCGAACTGACAGACAGTAAACAGTTTTATCAAGAAATTTTGGAAATCAATAGAGCCCAGTTAAATTCCTTGCCAATTCTGAACAAACAGCTGAACCTTCCAAATTCTCCGTTGCTGTATCCTATACGTTGAAACACCTAACAAATGTCACTAAATGTGGAATGATTGTATATATTTATCCTGTCGTCGAATTGCATCCCGTCGAAACCCACAATGCTATTATAATTGTAAAATCACTGGTAATTCTAATAGTAGTTGGAAAGCGGCAATTCGGCACTCTGTTAATGCGTTGTTTACAAAATAAGGATTAAGGCGATTCTCGAAATGTTTACTCAGCTATCAGTGTGGATCCTAGACGTATAATATTTTATCTCGTAAATAATATTTGTCGTATTTGTATCTTCTATATAAACGTTAGACACTGTTTTCTGTCTGTCAGTTCGAGTCCATTCGTGCGCTCGAATGCCTGAAGATGCCGAAAGGCGAAACCCGGGTCGTTAGTGACAAAATACATGGAAGTGTACAAAATCTCAATAATTCAAATTTGATATTGAAATTCCATCAAGCACCCTCAGTTGATGTCTTAAAATATCTAGCAGTTTACAAATAAAAGCCCTTGCGTCCATTCACGATGAATGTGCGATGCCGACTGGTCACTGGCGGAATGGGAGTGGGTGGTGGGCAAGTAGGACAGCGTTGCTTCACTTTATATCGCTTTAAACCGAATCTCAATCGGGTTTGTATTGATTATGCTTACGTAAGACGTGTAACTGAATAGATGAGTCCGGCTATTATTGTCGAGTGCATATGCCCCCTTCCAAGGGCTTATGTGTTCGAGAAATGCTATGATTTATCTTTTTAAGACTGTTTAATTGCAGGTCTTCATGTCTATCGACCTCTGCCTCGTCCACCTCGGCCATGGAAGAAATTCCTGTAGGAGAAGGGAAGGGACATAAGGATTTTGACATCATCTTGACGAGGTTCTTGGAGATTTTGAGTTGATTTTTCAATTTCTTTATTTTCTCAGTTCAAATAATTGGTAAATCGAGGCATCTTTTTCTATCTATTCATGAAACTAGAGCGGTTAAGGTGAAGAGTTTCGCAGAAGACTGAGCGGTTGCACCAGAGCAAAGGGAGCTCCTGTTGGCATTCTTCCTCAAGCCTCAGATTATGCGCAGGCATTTATATTCGAACCTCTGTAGGAGAAGGCTTGATGTGAGGGATATTTATAGACCAAATGGGGGGAAGCGTACAGCGTGATCACTTGTATGATTATATTTTTTTTGGGACTTAGTATTACGTGTTATGTAGGGGACACGGTAAGGGACTTAGTCTACAACAAAATATTAGCAAAATCTTCTACTAAATATGTTTTATTGAAGTTGAGACATAGTAACATGAAATCGATTATCCTCAATATTGATGAATTATGCAATATTTGATTGGAAAGAGATTTTCTTGGCATACAAAATTGTTATAATTCAATGCTATCAAATGCGGACACACAAAATAATGATGGTTTTCACAAAAAATTGTTTGCTAATATGCAATAACCACTAACGTATATTACGCAACATAAATTGAAGAAATAGGTCATAAGTAATGTAAATATAAGGGAAGGTGTAATGGACCAACATAAAGCACAAGCCAGCATGACACTATTGGCCGTGATCATCACTGCAAGTGAATGACACAAGATGATAAAAGACAGCGCGAGACCTATAAGCGGCATATAGCACATAAATGTTTTTCAAAAGGGCAGTAATTATTTTAATCAAAATTTGTCTTGACTTATCGTTTAAATCACATTGAAGTATAATGTAGGCATAAGTCTCTCTTTTATCACATTATACATTCAATACACGGTATGCCAACTACCTACTATATTAGATATTTATAAAGATATAATATGACATAATATTATTACTAACATAATATATTATGCAGATACAATACTAACCTCAGTATGAAAAAAAACACTTCTTGCATAACCTTAACATATGTAAAAAGCAACAATTTTATGGACGTTATTGATGCTAGCAAGCATATTAATTTAGGGACAAGCGTTTCTTCACGGTTCATGAAAATACTATAATAATTCGATTTTCTTGGAGATTCTTATAATTTAAAAATTAATAATGCAGATGGCATAACTCTTTGTCTATAATCACTTTTAAGGTGTTAACTGTATATTTTTCTCAGTTGCTAATGCTCGCGATGAAAGAAACCAGTCCCAATCATTATAAAAATGTGTAGGTAGTACAAAACAAATTGTGTTTTAATTTTAAATAAGATGTTTTTATAAGATGGAAGAAGTATTTTGGAAATCTAAAACATATATCGACAATAATTTAAAGTTATACATGAATGTAAAAGGATTCCTGATGAAGATGGTATGCATTTGTCTGTTTTATTGAATTTATAACTGTTGAGCAATGAATGAATGTTAATCACGTCACTAAAATGTATATGTTTCTGCATGTTTTGCGACACAACTGTTTTCAAAGATAAAACATTTTAATAATAAATAATTAAATTGCCAATTATTTCAACATGATTTTATTTGCCAGAACAGACATTAATAAAATTTCCTTTTATTATAATTGGTGCAAAATATGTTTAAAAACACAAATACTTGATTTTATTTAGAATAAATCATTCGCTAAAATCAACTCAGAAAGTAGACCTAATGCAATTAATTGCTATCACTGTGGGAAAGGTTTTGATATTATTGAAACTGAAAGAAGACAGAGAAAATTATGGGACTAGCATTACCAATTTAATTCGAATCAGTTTAGATAAAGCAACATAATAATCCAGTCTCAATTTTGCTAGGGTGTACAGGAATAAAAATCAAAGTTATAAATGTATAATATCTGTGCAGGTATTTAGTATGGGTAAACTTTTTAAGAAATCTGCGAAAATCTAGACAGAAACAGGATTTACACAGGGGAATGAATAGACACAAAATATTGAAGAAATACAACAACTTAAGGCAACTCTTCAGTAGCATTAGGGCCAAGTCAGATAAATATTTGGGCTGCCGCTTTGCATAGTTGCACAGAAATACTATTTTAAGGCACAATGTTATGTATTTATAATTTAATCAGTAAAAACTTTTTAATAGTGGATATATCCACATGATATTTTTGGGTATATTAAAACAAAATCACCTGATTAAGGCACATGGTATTCACAAGATACCAAAGTGTTCGTGGAAGCTTCAGAAACAATAACATCAACCATTCAATGACGAACATCGAAAAGACTCTGGGTAAAATATTATATTAGATCTATCAAATATTTTTTTACAAAAATGTTTCATTCGTCTACTTTGTTTCTATTTGATTCTTATATTTCCTGAATTATGTTAATCGACAGTGTGCAGGTACAAATGACATACATTGTTATAATATTATTTGATGTTGATACATAGGATTGGTTCACAAAATAATGAAAGCTAAAAGTGAATTTCTAAATAATGCCTGCAGTTTAATGACACCATAAATATTTGCCATTCCTCATAAACGAAATTGACTCAGGTGAGAAACATTACTTTATGTTTCTAATTATTATATCGTACCATTTATCCCTTTTAAGCTTATTAATTGATATTCAATTCAAAATATCAAGACATTATTCAACATTGGTCAATTATATTTTCCCACTACTTTATGTCTTTATGTCTCAGCTGGATAACCATCAACTTTGCAATACAATTTTCAATATATCCGAAATGAAAAATAAGGAAAAAGAGCTGGAATGATGACAAGGAGAATAATACTTATTATTGGATTCAGTTAATTTACCATTCGGAAATCAAATTGAGCTATCAATTCATTGAAATTATTTTCTTAATTAAATAACAGGTAGATTAGGAATCATTATTCCATATTTTCTCTTTTTATTAAGTAAACTAAAGGTTACTAAAACTCAACAATCAACCACAGGCTAAAACATTCAAAAAAATAATAAAATCAATCTATGAAATATTTCAATATCCATTGAAATATATTTTTTAATTAAATCTTCTAAAAAGAAGCACAAAGGATAATGTGAGCCAATGACAACTGAAGTGAGGCAACCTCATAAGTGCTTTTTGGTATTCTGTTATATTTGTCACGAGGTATCATTAAAGTGAAGTGAGCTAAGTAAATACAGGTTGCAAAAGTATTTTATTCTATAAGAAGTTAAATGAATTATTAAGAAGATTATTTAAATAAAACTTTCAATGAATATGTTTCACCATTTTATCACTTGGCTCACTTCAGTTCTCGAGGGCTCATATTATATTTACCTATTTCGAATCGCAGAATACCTGTATTGAAATTCAATCAACATTTCATAGATCATAGCATTACATCCTAAGTTTAGAAAACAGTAAAAATATATTTAAAATGTACGTTCTGTCAAGAAATTTTAATTCTAAATTTGTTTTCAAGTACATTCAGAACAAATACTTGTTTTCACTGATAAAAATATCCATTTAACAAAAAACTGAGCAACCCATGCCTAGTGGTTGTATCTCTTAAAATTATTCTCACATTAGGGAACATATTTATCGACACACAAGACAATACAATCCATAAGCTAAAAAAATTTCACTCAGAGAATTTTATTTCTCATATATTTACAAAGAAAAAATTCAAACAATCGTCTAAATTTATTCAGTCTCAAGCTTTTAATTACAACATGATAATGGTAGCGAGGAGCAAGGCAAATAACTTATAGGAGAGTGCTAGCACAATAATCAATTTAGGAGTAACGCTTGTATACTCATATTTCTTAAATCATCTCAGTAGAGGGAAGTGTGTTAAATCATTACATTAGTTCATTTAAAAAAATCATTCATAAAATGTCCTTCAGCGCAATTTTTTCTACCTTTCTTAAAATAATTATTTTAAGCAGGAACTTTATCTGTATATAATTTTACAATTTCTATAATTGCACTTTTTGACCCGAAAATAAGTGCAAACAGGCCAAAAATTGTAACAAGAACATTTTTCCAAATTACCCATTTGCAGGGGCCGAAACCTCTATCCCAGAATGTAACTATCTCCAATAGAGCTGGCACTAGCAATCCCAATATGGAAAAGCAAAATGCACCAATTAGTCCAATAAACGGTGATATAGTGGGTACTGCTATAGCCAAAACCACAGCCGCAGTTACTAAAACAGTTCTCAAAACGTAGTTTACCAGAATTGGGCGAGTTTGAAATTTATCTTTGATCGCATTCCACCCAATTTCCAAACAAACATAAAACTGAAGTCCAAATGTGCAGTACACAGCAACACCGATGAGAATCATAACGACTTGCGCAGGTCTGAAAAGTAAAAATTTGTCATTAGCATACCATGATTAATTGAACACAATACATGACCAACATTGTAAGTAAAGTATATAATAACTTCTCAACATTTTCAAAATTGGCAGGAATAGTTTGATGCCCGACACAAATTTGGAATTCACAGACAGTTTTTATGAATATATATTTTAGTTTAATTTAAGCCTTTTTTTCATGAATTTGCTGTTAATAAATGAAAAGATAATCACACAAAAGTATTCTTTCACTTACATTTCATCGACAGGCAAATTAAGAGTGACTGCTCCTTTGACATCGCCACCATAACAGACGAAGCCCATAAATCCAAGTAAAATATAGATCAATGTTACTCCTGACATGCCTTTGTTTAGAACACCACAAATTCCAACAAAGTGTTGAGGCGTTTTCATGTTATTTTCCAATGGCATGACAACTCCGATAGCCTCCATAGCAAATATTGTTATAGAAAAGCATTCCGGCCACATTGACAGCTCTGCTACAAATGGAATACCTTCCAGCGAAGGCGGCATATCTCTGACCAGATAATAAAACGTTATTCCAAGACCTACGCCCATGAATACATTGGCTACCATTGATATAGGTGCTAAGTATTTTAAATTCGGTATCCATGACAGTAAGATCAGTGGTATTAAAAATGATGCGATTACTATTCTTTGGTCGATTTCATTTCCTGTATAATGCACAATAACCTGAAAGAAAAAAATATGACACACTTAAAAATATATAAACATGATTTAATTGAATTTAGTCAGACTGAAAAATCATTTCAAGATAAATTCATTCATTACAAAAGAAAAACAATGCTGAAATACGCTGCTCACCTTTTCAAAATTCATTGCAATAATCACAGTATACACACTGCATGTTCCAAAGTATGTCAAAAACAAACAAAACAATATGACGAACCTAAAAAGAAAGCAAAAGTCATTTAATAATCACAAGATAACTATTTTTTTCATATTTCCTTAAATATTGGTTTGATTGTAAAAATATGAAAAGTTTCAGTCGGAATCAGTGGAAAAAGCCATCATCTTCTATTGCTCAGCCGCAGTACCCTCACTGACGACACATCAAGCTTTGAGTGCATAACACAACGGCTCAGGAGCTCCATGAAAAATTAGGAATATTGGGATACATTATTAGGAAACCAATTAAACGAAATGACGAATAGACTCGATGACACTCCTTAATGCGTAGCTTCAATATTTAAAACTAAAATTCAACTTTGGGTAACTTAAAAAGATGCTAGAATCAAGTTCAGAGAGCTGCCTTCGTGATTTTTTCACATTCCTACTCTTCACATTTAAATAAGTGCATGGATGATCGATCAGCATTAGTTCACTTATCTATATCAATGTTCTGATAATCATTCCTAAGCGCTATGAATAACTACCACCAGATCCAAAGGCCCATCGATCTTTAACGTTGCTCTCGGTCCATGGTAAAGTTTCGTTCTGCAGGTTCTTAGACTTTCCCAGTTATTATTTGTATGAAAATTACAGTCAAATTTCTACGAGAAATTGTGTAATGGTAATCACAAATCCATTATAGGTTACATCTTCAGGGGTCTGAGTGGTGGAATATAATAATGCATGATGAATCAATAAATGCTCATCAAAGGCTGCTCTTAATTATTGCTTTGATTAAAATATGTGAACCACCAACCACAAGATAATTTTCATATCCGGTGGAATTCTTGAAAAGTTTGTTACATTTCTTATAAATTTTTTGCAAATTCCTTCTATCCACTATCTACAAATCAGTCTGGGTTCAGTACAAGTCTCAGTAGATACCCATATAAATCATTTACTCAATGTAGTAGCATTCTCGCCTTTCAAATATATTCTAGCCATTACTCTTGATATTTTTGGAGCATTTGACAATGAACTGGGGCCAATGATTTCAACTAAATTGAAACCTTGGCACATTTCATGACCTTTTTAATTTTTGTCGTCATTTCTACCAAAAATTCCGATATCTGAACGAAGGTCACACGAGATCCACTTCCATGGAATTTCTTTTGGACTTTCCTCAAAATTCTCAAACAGCTATCAGCTGAATCTTTAAGGCACGTGTATGATTATACTGCAACAAACTAAGCTTTGCACCCCATAAAACATGCAGCATTATACCGAAAGGAGTATTGCCCCGATAGCCAACAAGTAGGATTAATACAATAATTCCTGTTAAGCGAACCCTGAAAAACCTAGGGGTAATACTGGATGATGGAGTATTTTCCTTGGAACATGTCAAAAGTGCTGTAGCCAGCTCTAAGTCGAGCTTTCTAAGGGAAACACACCTGGATAGGTTAAGTGGGGGCTGATATTCCTTTAGCTCATCTTTACTATAAATCTTAAAAAATTCTTTTGGCATTGCATGTCATGCAGCAAGCTGATGGGTGTATTCAGTGACAGGAAATATGTCAAATACTTCTTTGGGGGTAAAGGTTTCCCAAATGAATTCCAGTCATGTTGGGGCCCATTCCATTAGCTTCATCTGTTGGATTCACAAGAAAGTAAAAGTGAAAGAAAAACTCTCCTCACTAACGGTGACCAATGTCATCTCAAGGAACAATTATGTATGTGTTTTCCCAGATATTGTTTTTTCAGAATGCAATACTGTTCTCTCCTGATCATTACAGTTCACAATTTATCACTGCATAAAATGATAACACGGTGTTTCCCCAAAAGAATGACTTAATATGCATCAATATACTCACTTAGCGATAACAGCACACTTTTCGCCCCACCTAGTGCCATTAGAAAAAGCAGCAACAGCAACATCGGCAAAGCTCATAGTCGTGACGCGTTTTTTTACGTACAAATGATGTGCACATTTGACCTGTAAAAATTGAAAGTTTTCGTTTTATTTAAGATATAACAAAACTATTCACCAGATAGAGTGAAAATCACCAAGCACTTATATTTCATACATCCGTTATGATATAATGTATTTCAGTCAGAGACAATTATTAAAAAAAGGTTACTTAGTAACTAAAAAGAACTTATAGGAGAAAATATTTTGTACCACAATGTATAAAGGGCAATACTATATGATTAATTACGGTAATTAAACTACATTCAACATTATATACAAAACAGGTAGTAGTTATATCAGGATTTTGTAAAAGATATAAAAACAAATTTCCTAGTATGATAAAACAGGAAATTCTGTACAGATGAATCTGAATTTTGGGATACTTTGAAAAGCAAATCGTATCGCAATGAAAACTACTCAAGGAAAATCCGCATATAATTTAATTCTCTTTATCAATTTTTGTGTACATTTTTCCAAAGATAAACAGCGCGCAATGTATGCAATAGTAACAACAGAGAATCCTATTCAGCTGTAAAAAATATATGAAATTTACACAGAAGACACATCATGAAAAAGAATTTTGCTATAAGACTTGATTGATCCCATAGAATTGTTTCATAAATCACTAAAGTCGCCATTTTATAACATTCATTTCTCAAGCTTATATAATCTTCCAAAAAATCACGTTGTAAATTTGTCAAATACATTTATTATAAAAATTTATATAGAAATAATACGAAAATGGGGATTTTTTCAATACCTAATAATTATCAAATGAATTTTTGGCACTAAAAAGCACTTAATATTTTGACCGAGATCCAAATCAGATGAGATTAACAAAAATTTTCAAGAATGAGGCATTGTTTCATGAATAGATCTCTTTGAAAGCAACATTTTCGACGGCATCTACATTCAGAATAGTTCAACGAACTTGGCGCATCAAAGCAAATCATTGTGCTACACACATAGACTTTTGCGAAAAAATTTAAATCGTTATACGAGATACACAAATAAAATACTTACTAAGACATATGAACAGTGAGTGCACACTACAGCAACGAGTATCGTGAAGAAAATCCCCATGATCAGACCTGCATTTTTAAATGCAACTGGCATTGCCAATATTCCAGTGCCGAGAGATGCCTTCAAAAGATGCGTTAATGTGTCGCAATCCCTGAAACCAGATTAAATGTCTGTTACATTTTAATGTCAAAAAAACAGTTATCTTACAATTGCCGACATGGAGCATAATAATTCAAATTTTAAATAAAACAAAATTTCTCTAAGGACCACTGTCCACTGAATTGTTACAGTTTAAAAGCCAATTTTGAAATGAGAGAAGCTCATATAAACACTTTAAATAGATATGTGTGACTTTGTTTGCCACATTCTACATAGTGTTTTTTGCCAGACATTTGATATTAATTATATCATATGACCTTTAGATAATGTATGTTTACTAAACTTAATTTTAAATGTTTTCTTCTTCAGGCTAAAGTATAGTTAAATTTGATTGGGAAATAGTAATGAATATTGGATAAAAGATGTAAAAATCTAAACATTTTAAGACAGGATTTTTTAAATTATAAAATTTATATAAAAAACTAGGTACATTTCAACAAAAGTTAATATACAGACAGCGGTAATTCAATAATGACAAAGCATCAATGAGATTTCATGTATTTGCACACATTGTGGCTCGTAAAATTCAAAAGGGATTTGGAAAAAGCATTTTTTATAGAATACGCAAGCTGTCACTGTCACACTTTAAATACATTTTTAAATAACTCAGAATAAACCATTTGAAAAGAAACCTTAAAGCTGGCACAAGAAATAAGCGGAAATGTTACAAATTCATATCTACACAAAACAATGTCTCCTTCAAATCAATTCAGTCTGTTAATAGGCCATGTCTTTCAAGATTGATTCTTTTAAGCACGAATGTTTCAACTTCTACCTTGCCACAGAAATTTTGATATCTTTGGTTTTACGTGAAAGCATCAATTAAATGTAAAATTCTGATGACAAAGTATCGTTTTTAATGTAAAGATAGTGTTATACTATCAGAAAATTTTATTTCTTGTTGATTTATGAATATTGTTGTTGGCGCGTGTACAAATATCAAAAAAAGTAACAGTATATTTCTAATCAATTAGCCTTAAAAATAATATTGACTTTTTGAGTAATGCTTATATACTTATATAATTTAAGACATCGACTGAGGGTGCTTGATGGAATTTCAATATCAAATTTGGATTATTGAGATTTTGTACACTTCCATGTATTTTGTCGAATTACATCCCGTCAAAACCCACGATAGTATTATAATTGTAAAATCACTGGTATTTCTAGAAGAAGTTGAAAAGCGGCAATTCGCCACTCTGTTAATATGGTGTTTACAAAATAAGGATTAGGGCGATTACCGAAATTTTAACTCAGGTATCAGTGTGGGTCTCAGACGTATAATATCTTACCTCGTAAATAATATTTGTCGCATTTGTATCTTCTATATAAACGTTAGACACTGTTTACTGTCTCTCAGTTCGAGTCCATTCGTGTGCTCGAATGCCTGAAGATGCCGAAAGGCGAAACCCGGGTCGTTAGTGACAAAATACATGGAAGTGTACAAAATCTCAATAATCCAAATTTGCTTATATACTTGTTAGAGTGAGAAGTATTCATTTGCAACTGTCAAACGCAGGCGTACGTATTTCATCAAATAGATTTGTTGACAAATAGAAATAACTAATTATTCCCATCAGTTACAATGCGGAGCAAACTGCCGCCATTACAAAACAATCAAATTTTTAGTGTTGCCAAGTCACTCATTATTAAATACTTATTAAAATTACATTAATAAAATTTGTTGATAAACAAATAATTTTGGTTGAGTATGGCAACATTGCACCGCTATGATAGCGCCCTCACTAGCGGCCAAGTTAAATTGGTACACCTATAACAGCAGAGTAGATTTTTTCGAAGAAAGAAGGACCAAGTAATAAACACTATCATAAATTTAAGTCAGCAATAGAAAAGTCTATGGCACTGTTTCTTAACCTTTTTACATCCGCGGACCACCAAAAAATCAAAAAATGTTTTGCGGACCATCAACACTGGAATAAAATAATAAATATTTATATAATTGATTTTTTATTTATAAAAATTAATTTTGCAAGACCGTATGCTAGATATTTTATTACTTGAAATTTAATATTTTTTTTGCGGATTTAAGAAAATCTTCGCAGACCACGGGCTAAGAAACAGTAGTCTATGGCAACCATAATTTATTCAACCTAGCAAACATTCGCTTGCGCATTCATTTTCTTAGGATACTATGAAATTTAATTTTCGCGCTTAATCAATGATAAATAGCATGAACATAAAACAACAATAAATTTAGATAAGATATTACATGCACGCAAACACTTGTATATAACAAAGACTCACTGTTTAAACCTTACACAAGAAAAATGGAAGTAACAAGATACTTAAAAATAACATTTGTGATCTATATAATTGACTTTTAGGCGATACCTAAATGTTTACACCAATAGATCACATCTGGAAGACTTTTAAAAGGATTAAGAATTCTCATGAAAAAAACTGAAGTGATTAAATATAAATGTTTAGATGGTTGTTGAGTGTGTACTGGCATATCATGGGTGGAAGTAAAGTGATGCGCAGGTGACAGGGATTCTTGGAAGTGTCACACGGTAGAATGTTTAATTCGCCAGCAAATACAGTGAAAAAAAAAATGTAGAAATTTAAACTTGAGAATGGTAGTTCTTAACAGAAAATCAAAGTACAAAATCCTATGGAGTTGTGTGGTAAATTAAAAAAAATATAGTGAATTTAATTAAACTTATAACCAGTATTCACAATATCGGATGTGGAAACTCTTCTCAGTCAAAGAAACGTTCATATTATAAATATGTATAAAAAATTCATAGCTAACACCAAAATAATTTTGGCAGAAGCCGAAGGTACAATTAATTTATCCAAGACCAGATAATGTAGTTGGCAAAAAATCAACAATTAAATACATAATGAAGTTTGGCATTCCGGAAGTGAAAATCATTATAAAATTATTGCTTGTAATATTAGTTATAATAGGATAACATATCAAAGTATTTGGTTGTACAAAATTTTATGGTGCTGAAGCCGAAATAGATATTAACTAACTAATTAAACTTTATTGAAGTAAACACTTTGATATTTCATCCTATTATAATGGAGTTATATCAAGTAAATGCTAATTCAATCAATTAGTTATTGTAAATAGGCCAATACACAGTGACTTCTATAAATTAAATGGAGCAACCCATTATCTGTCATGGCTTTTTAACAGCAAATTCAAACTGCAATGTCGAAATTGAATGTTTAATGTTCCACTAAATATAATCTTGAGATAAATAATATGAATACACAAAAAACGATTCAAAGGCAACCAAAACCAATTCGAAATATTAATAAGCAATGTAATTCTTATGAATAATTAGGGCATGTTTAATATGAAAGATATAAAGTAATATTACGTTGTTGGATGATCCACGTGTCTTTCCTTAAAAGGGTCGAATTCATCTCCAGTTTCTGGATCTCTTGTAACTTTGTACCTATAAAGAACAACAAAAAATTTACTCAGTAATCATGCTAGTAAAGTCCGGAAACTGAGGGAAACCGGTCCTGATAATTTATAAACACGTAGAAGTAGTACAAAACAAACTGTTTTATTTTTAAAATATAATAAATACCATTCCACCAAGAATTCACAGTCAACACCTTAAAAGTTATTGATGAATTTTGCTTTTGGCCGTCATTCTTCTTATGACATGATAGTACTAGTATTTTTTACCCGGCTTCGCTTAAGATAGAGAACAAATATATTAGGTAATTTAGACGTTGGCTAGCTAATGTTGAAATTTGGTTGAATGTTGAAAATATCACTGTGGACCGTACCTCTTGTAACACCCACAAAATATAGTAGACCAATTAATCATAATGTTAAATGCTGAAACAAACAATAAATGATGAGAATTACGCCACCATTAACTTTTGTTATGGTGCCGTAGAGCATCTTGATAGCTTGTTGAGCTGCATTTAATAATGGCTTCTGCAGATCCACAAAATTAAACATGCGATTGGGATTGTACGCTAATTCTCGCAGCGCTTCCCGACTCGTGTTACGTGCATGCTGTCGTGATGATTTATCATGCCAACCTAAGACAAAGATTTTCCGATCATCTGTTCAAGCCTGATGAGTGTGTCTTGTTGTAGATGCCATCGAGAATGATAATCAATGGAACGCATCATTAAAGGGAGATGAATATTCGGATACACAATTGAAAATTCGCACACAATATATAAGTTTCGATATCTTGCGTCGAGAAAATCTTCACGTTGCCTTGAACTATACTGATGGCATCTACAACGAGGCACTCATCAAACTTTCACACATGATCCGAAAATCTTTGCTATAGATTGGCATGATAAGTCCTTCACAACAGCATGCACGTAAGATGAGTCAAGAATCACTGCGTGAATTAGCGTAAGACTCTGATCTAATGTTTAATTTTGTGGTGCTGCAGGAGCCGTTATTAAATGCAGATCAGCAAGCTATCTATCGAGAAGTTCTACGGCGCCATAACATGATTTGCGGATGGCTTAATTTTTATCATTTATTATTGCTATTTTCAACTTTTATCAATTGGTTGGCTATATTTTGTGGGTGTTACAAGAGGTACGGTCCACAGTGATATTTTAAACATTCAAACAAATTTCAACATTATCTAGCCAACGTCTAAATGAACTAATATAAGCCTTCTCTATCTTGGGTGAAGCTGGCTAAAAAATACTGGTACATATAATAAAGTAATACAAATTATAAATTAATAAAATAATAAATAAATAAAATGCAACTCACTTTCCGGTTATCGAGTCTTTTCGCTTTGATCCATCTGAAGGCAGGAATGTCTCTAACTCTTGGGGTGGCTGCAGACCGCCATTGGAATCCTGCAAAAGTGGATTATTATTATTATTACTCCCTACACCTAATGTGGAGCATATCGTTGGCTTAACTAGCAAACTGCTTATCTACATTTTAGCAAAATGTTCTTCAGTTTAAAAACTGAATACATCCCGTTTTAACTAATGTTATTTTTGAGTTGTACATATGTAATGTGAATAATGATTTAACATTATTCATATAACATTTTGCTAAAACGTACATAAATAGTTTGCTAGTTGAGACGACGATGTGGACTCTTAGGAGAGCATCTTGACAGAAGTTCTGCTACAAAAACTGGTGGTTATTATGTCAGAGAAAATACAAATAGAACGGTAAGGCTCGGACTCAACTAATAGTAAGCTAATCGCTCTTAGTATATCCTGTTTTTAGGATGGGAGAGGTGGGAGAGAGTGCACAGATCACAGACATCCATGTATTTTAACACAAATCTAAAAAATCGATTGAAATATCAATTAATGAAAGTGTCCGTTCTTGGATTCAAACCTGTTAACATTGACAGCTCGATAATAATATGATAACTATAATAAATATCTTGATTGGAATACATTACATTCAAAATATTATTATAAATAACAAAACACAATTTATTTGTACTCCCTGGTATGGTAGCCCCTGGCCGACCTTCATTCCCTATTTACCATGACTGCCTAGTGTTAATGTTAATTACATATTTCATTATTTATAAATCATTCGCTAATTTCTTTAAAAATTTCCTAATTTGCTATTCTGGTCAATGAATATCTATGAATTATTAAACTCATTAGCTTTTGCTCAGATAATGGATTTTTAATGTGGCTCCAATTTTGATTTCTGATTAGTATTTATTGATTTGTAAGAGGTCCTTAAAATTTTAATTATACATAGAATATTTAATTTCAATTATATATAATTTGTTTGTAAATTCTTGTCATAGTTCATGAACCAATTTTTTTATATATCTTGTATTTGTTAACATCCAATTTTGTATAAATAACCCTGATATGTTTGTATTTTTGTCAGTTGATAATGCTAGTGATTAGCGAAACCGGTCCTGATCATTATAAACATATGGAAGCAGTGCACACAAATTGTGTTTTTTTTTTAAATATAATGTCTTTCCACCGATATGGGGACTCCTAATGGAGGTATCTCAGAAGTTTTTCTATGTGAACCGCTTGTTACTCAGTTGCTCAACTTCTCTTTTTCGAAGAGCGTTGGGATATGAGGATAGGGCTAGTGTAGGACTAGTAGTTAGCTCATCGCTCTCGCTACGCCCCGTTTTTTTATGATCGGATGGGTGGAAGGAATCGTTATCAAAATATGGAAGCAGTACAAAACAAATTATGTTTTATTTTTAAAATAATAGTGATAAATTTAGTGTGGAGTTACGATGCATAAATACGCCGCAAAGGTTACGTTCACACCACTGAGGTGTCATTATAAAAGCTTTTCCCAGATTTTCCGCGGAATCCTGGAGTTACGGGAGGTAAATTTTATTTTGCTAAAAATAATTACTACAATAACAGTTTAAGGTCCATTCGGTGGCACAAAACACTATCGCAAATAAATTTAATTAAGAAACACTGTACGATCAATAATTAGTGCACATAAATTCGAATATCCTATCACAAACAAAATTAAATTGAAATTTCGGTACTTACGCTAACAACCATGATTCAGCAATTTTTGTGTCGCTGGCGGAATCTGAAAGAAATAAATCATTATTAATTTTGTGTTAGGTTTATTCATAGACCATGTCAACACCCAAAAAAAAAAACAAACAATAAACATTTTTCCACTAAACATATCTTTTCGACAACAAAATAAACTAATAACTAACCAGGCTTTAATTATTATTATATTACTATATTGTTGCGAAAAAATAATCGGCAATATAGACCGCGAAAAATGATCTAAAATGTAGAAGGTTCTAAAATCCAAATTAAGCACGATTCGCAAATGAAAATATTTCACCGACTTAGACAACCGCCAAGAACAATAACTGCAATACGAATATTATTTCTTGTGACAGAGGCACAACACAATACAGATCGACCAAATGGCAGGTCGACCAACCGGTAGATCGGGGCCGTTTTCCCAATTTTCAAACGATATGAAAATTAATATAAATACCATTGTGAAAACATAAAATGCAGGACTAACGGACGCTCGATGACTGCGTTATGTATTATAAGTTATGACAACCCAAACTCCAGTTATTTGTTAATATTATCTGATATTGGTTTATTTATTTACAAATAGCATCTTTAAAATTGTTCGTCTTTTTAAATAACGTTACCATCAAAATACTCTTTATATATCTGTTTATTTCATAAGATGTTAAAATTTTAATCAGTTAGCTACCACTACCTTAAAAATGAAAAAGTCGATCGCGATATCAACGTGTCACCCATTACTATACTATAGATTTATTATTATTAAGATTCTCTCGCGGTAAGGAATTTTCATCAGACAATTAAAAGGCTCGCGCTTTCAGGTGTGCAGTTTGTTCAATAAACACAAAACGGATTAGCTCGGGAGCCGATGGCCGAAGGCGGGAAATCCATTTTTCAAAAATTTCCAAATGAAATGAACAACTCTAGTAGAGTACAAAGCAACGCCACAAACAAGTACTCGGTGCGGTTTTATACAATTTTGGGTTCATTAGGGCAAAGGGAGGAGGCATTTTTGGACACTGGATTAAAATTGTACTTAGTAGAAGTAAACGCTAATAAATATTAGGAACTGTCCGAGCACTTTGTTACAAATATTTACATCTAAGAACATCTGGAAGCAATATGTATCAAGCATCGACTTTTTAAGCATAGTCAGACTATAGTCATAAAAACGGCTAGGCCGAGAAATTTCAAAAGGCAACTAAGTGTTATAATTCATAATACATTTGTTAATCATCTTCAGAAATTGCAGTTATGTGCTGATTTGAGAATTTAGTTTTTTTTAAATTTAACAAGGGGCTCGCGCGAGCCCCTCCGATCCCAGCCCTGACTATAGGTTACATTAAAATTAAATAGTAAACATATAAATATATATATATGTTTGTTTTCTGACACACTCAAATAGATAATAACCAAATAGCACTTTGGTTGTTGATAAGTATAATTTATTTACCATCATAACATTATATCCAATAAGGAATAAGAATACAGAATGATAGCATAAGAAGCAATAATAAAATAATGATCCACTGGCTTTATGTCAAATGATTATATTCTAACGCATTCATTCACTCAATTAGTTTTTTAGAGGTAAATATTATAATTTAAAAATCGCGAATTTAATGAAGAGCAATATTTCACAATTACAGAAAATAATTATATATTGTAAACGTTTAGACTGAGTAGCAAAATTTTACAGATTTCGCAATCAAAGAAAAACAATATTGTTACCGTTGTATTTAAAACAACCGTATTTTCTTGTGCCTGCTTAGCAACCGTAATAGTTATTAACAAACGAAATGCGGATTTTATTTATGTTAGCTTTTCAAATATGCATATAAAATTACTAAAATAAGTAAGTAGATATAATGATACTTCGAAAACAAACTAATTTTGTATAGTGTTAGAGATGACAATACTTGCGAGGTAGCAAAGTTATGCCAAATTAATACGGAATTTATAAGTTATGTTATATAGTTACCTACACGTTGCACCGAAGTGTTCGATTACACACAGCGATAAATTTCTTAATAAAGTTCATCTAAGTGGATGGCTGGCGATAACAATTATTATGTGACTCGGTAAAATAATTTTATGTGTTTTGAAATTAATAAAAGCACTGTGGACATATAGTCGCCTTCCTGGCAAAAAGCGTCGAGGAGGAAATACTAGCTGTAAACAGATAGTGAATATTTTTTTTCACGTTGACATGTTTTTTAAAATGTGTAATTTTAATTGCAATGAATTCTTTTACAATTAACTGAGCTCAAGTATAATTGGAAAATACAGTAAAATGATATTTCAAGTGTTAATAATTTTTTACGATAATAAATTACAGCATGTATTCATAATTGTTATTCCGCGCGTGCAATACGGAATACAAAAAAACTCTGACACTGAACTTTTACTGGTTGATAGTCACAACCGCTGAAATCTTTCCTCTCGATTGATTTAAATGTTACTCTGTGTACAGAGGCTTCACAGATTTCATTTCACAGAAATGAATTTGGCCGAAAATGTCGGTTCTTGTAGTAACGTATTCCAATGGATCGAGGGATGGATCTCCCTTTGTATACTAAATAAATAAAAATTGAAACTTTTCGGAACCAAGTTATATTCGAAAGATAGTTTTGAATAATACAGCATGTTCGAGGTAGCTACCAATAAGTATGTCGTCTTCGCTGAATCTTGAACACGCACAATGTGGTTAATTTATCTTTATTCGGAATTCGTAGTCACCGGATGATGTTCCGTTTCCCTCACTCAAACAGTGAGATTAAATTTTGAATAACGAAATGAGAATGATTAAATCTTCAGGGCACTGTGACAGTTAGGAGCTGGAATCTTAAAAATAGTACGATACAGAAATAACTTGACTTTATGACACCGACACACGGGAAGCACTGCAGACTTCAAATCCGCAACGTTTGTGTAATTCTTTGCGTCTCGCCTGACTCAGGTGGACATCGAAACATCCATTTAATTTCGTCTTCGAGATTTAACTCTGAATAATCATCTAGTTATGAAATTTACCAGGGCCTATCACTCGCATGTCATTTTTTTCCTTTGTCATGGGGAGGTCAATGCTGCAGCGTCTGCGAGTGACATTCTATTAATGAAATCGAAAAGCAAATAATGAAAATGCATTCATGATATTTAAAAAATCAACACGAATATTCGTTCAAATTAAAAATTTGAAAACTTCTTAACTTATTGTAGTATTCGACTAAGTATGTGCTGCTCCAGTGGCGTTCTTATACGTTGTGTTAGAAAATTAATTTTTCTCAACTGAAACTCAACTGAGAGTGCAGTTAAAGAATCATATTGAGATTATAAATTTTATCTATTTTAATTTTATATCTATAGAAGTACTGAATACCGTCAGTACGAAAAAATGTTAACATTTTTGACACGATATATTAATTTGAAATGGGAGGGGTGGTGGTAGCGTAACATTTTATTCTCCAACAGATTTTTATGAAATATTAAACAACGATAATTACCGGAAACTAACTTATCTTATCTATAGTGTGTTTTTACAGCGGAGGTCTGGCATTGTAAAATTAGAATTGCAAATATAACAGCGATCGACGTGAATTCGTACCGCGTTTGACCTGTTGGACGGCCCTGACTAAGGTTATCAGCACAAACCTTGATTATAATATACGATATTAGAATATTATACAGCAAAAAAAAGTGAAGGAAAAGAAAGATTATCTAGTCTTGATTATGCAGCTGTGCGTGGGACGAACTAAAACTAGCTCGTCTTTATGCTTCTGTGGCCGGGGTGAATGCTACGTAAGTAAAAAAAAAACAGTTTTTCGTTTTACTACTGATTTAAACAAACTGTCGTGTAACCACGTACGTCAACTGCTGTTTAGAAAGTGTTCCATTACAAGTGAATATAATCATATAAATTAATTATTTCTTAAAAACAGGCTAAAAATAAACACATTTCACTTATGTGATTATGCCAACATTAAATACTCTTAATGTCAAAGCTCTAGATGACCTAAAGTCAGTAAAGGTTTGAATTTTACAGCAAAGCTTTCATTAAAACAAAACGATATTCACAAAAAGGTCTCGAGAAAAAAAGGTTGTTCACCCCTTCCGCAGAATTATTCTAGCCAATCACAAGGGATGTGATAATTTTCCTTAATTACCGCCTTTGATTTATGAGATAGCTAAACAGATTCATTCAAAGAAAAAAGGCACAGGATAAACCGAGTCACTACAAATGTAATTATGTTCTGCAGATATGTTCCCTAAATAAAAAGCGACTAGAATGAAGAGTATGTTGTGATGCAACAAAGCAGGAAGGAAGTATGACGTACAAAGACGGAGCACTCGATACAATTACTAAAAGAGTATTAAATTTCTTGACATTACAAACATGAAAAGAAAATAATTGTTTACTTTGCAATCATAAGATATGAGATAGACATTTATGGTATATTTACCGACGCGCCTTTAAACAGTTTCGTATTGGAATATAAGTAGTCAGTATGGCAGTAATTTATCAACAGGGGTGCGGAGTCAGATTTGATTTGATTTGATTATTTTTGAATAGCATATTTATAGTTGATAGCAATTAATAAATAGGCGTCTGTTTCGCTGTCGATTTGTCAACTTTTATATTAGCTCCGGTGTTCCATATATCGGCCTCTGAAAAAATGGAAAATTAACGAGATAAGTAACGCAGCCATTTTTTTTTGACTTTGGACTGTAAGCAATTCGGTTATAAAGTCTCGGTGTATGTAATATATTTATACCATGTCCGTTCCCAATGTAGATAATATGGACTCTCAGTAAGGCTTAGTAGTTAGCTAACGCTCTCACTACGCCCATTTTTGGGATGCGAAAAGTAAACATCTAAGACGTCCATGGCTTTGTCCGAAAATCCATAAAAAGCTTAAGAAATCAATTTGGGGTAGTGAAAGCTATGATCCGAATCCGTGGACACCGCAATTTAGAAGAACAAAGGCATAAGAGCGTTGACCGGTCTGCTACAGGACCAGAGGAATTTATTATAATACAAATGCTTTCCGTTATTTAACGTCAATTTGCTGGAACGAATTGCAATGCGCTCTGTAGTAAGATCTAAATAGCAATGCATATTGTGCATACGCCAATATCCGCAAATAATGCGATACACCGGATATGCGTAATCGTGTATCGTGAACGATACCGTTATCTTAATGGTACTATGAACACACGGTTTCAATTTCACATTTCTGTGAAATATATCGGAGCGTCGAAATACAGCATTTAACAGCACTATTCAAATATTAACATCGAGGTTATTTTAAATATATTACAATATGTCCACTACTAGTGCCAAGTAGGTAACGAATCTTTATCTGACATGGCTCACTAGTCTATTGTCAAATAACTTTCGATTTATAATCGACGACTTCATTTTATTGGTTTCCTAAAATAAGATGTTCTAATTTGCATCTATAATTTTCTTGGAAATCCAATTGTTAGTACGGTAATTGATAAAATAATATCTATAACGTTTTCATTTAACACAGTTCAATATTTTGATTTCATATTAAGGGAGGAGCGTACTGAGATTTACATTCATCCCATTTCGTCAAATTCTTTGCGAGAGTGAGGCGGCGCGGCGTAGCTCGAAAATATCAATCGTTCTCCGCCAATAGGAGGGTCCTACGTGAGAGGTGACGAAAACCGCAAGCGCACCAAACGCCGCCTCACGCTCGCAAAACTTCGTCCACCTAGGCCCGTACCGTTTGAAAGTTTTAGCGTAACGGAAGGAGTATTTGCAATTGCACTGTATCCCTGTGTCACGTTCGTACATAATGGTCGACGTGTCACAGGGATACAGTGACGCTGGTATATACGTAGCGTAGAGAATGTGAATGTGAGTGAGTTGAAACTCAGCTTGATTGCCTTCCAGGTGTAGACACTTCCACAAACAATTTTTTTTTTAATCCGGAAGTGCAGAAGGCATTAGAACTCCTTTCTGCATCATTCTGCAAGTATTTTCCATCACATGATTATCAAATGTACCAAACAGTGGGTCATCAATCCGTTCGCAAGATTTTTTTCCTACACTATGATTTCTTTTCTTCATATTAATAAGGTAAATTTTCCCTTTTAAGGCTTTTGTACATGGTGTGCCGCGGAACAAATCCCATTCGCCAATGTGCCGTGAAGAAAAAAAGTTTAGCAGACACTGACCTATATCGATTATAGTAAAAATCGAAATCTTTGGACAGCGCACATAATAAATAAGAATCACACTTTTTTTGTACTCACTGTGAAGAGTAAATCGAGAGGGCGGTGTGTTATAAATATATATTTGTATTCAAGATAAATTTTGTATAAATCTTCGGTTGTAGGGATATCGCTAAGCCTTACAATGTAAGACAATTTTATATATATTTGAATATTCATTACTATATTTGATGGGAATTGACAGTTTATAATCCAGAGCAGCAGTTGGCTGAATTATTTACAAAAATCCTCCCGGACGTTATTTCCAATGTTTAGGTAAATTAGGAATTTAGTTTATAGGTTAACCAAACACGTGGTGAATGATGACTAGCATGCAAGTTTATAGATGTGCTCGGCGTAATACACGTGACAGCCCTTCATTTAAAATATAAAACTAGATATCTATGGAGCGGGATCAGGTAAATTCATAAATTCTTGGAGATCACACAACAGATGATTTTATATCGAGAAAGTTTTTTTTGGTAAATGTGGGTGTGGTCATGCGTGACGTATTGTTATCTTCCACGTTATGTTGTTTCACCGACAATTTTCATTGTATATTATGGAGCTCTATTTGGAAAACTGCCAAATATATTACGAAGGACAACATTGGATAAACTGGTGCACGCGCGAAAGAAAAATACCTGCTTCAAGCTTTATATTAAATTAAATGGGTACATTGTTTTAAGGTAAACGTATTGGTTGGGTTTATTCTTTTGCGATATTTTGAAATCAAGACGTTTGAAATGATTCTTGCTTTTAAGGGTGAGCGATCCACCCATCTATGGATGAAAAAAATGTGAAATATTTTTTTCACAACCGTTCAAAAAGATTTAACATTTTTTGATGTATATAATATATAACACTCTGAGCCTTTTCACTTAGCCTTCATTTCAAATCAGAATGTCCACAAACACCGAACAAATAGATTAAATGTTTTATGCGCTCGAAAACAAGTAATGTGAACTATCAAAATATTTAAAAAAAACCGCAATGCTCATCATGTGTGTGATCTCCAGCACTCACCTAAAATGTAAATAGGATACCTGTGCTGAGCACTAAAAATGAATCTTCTAATATATAAAAATGAATGTTTGTTTGTTCGTTTGTCCTCTATGCATTCCTTTACCATTCATTCGATTTCGATGAAATTTTGGTGAGTTGTTGTGGGCACACCCGTAAAGGTTTCTGTATAAAAAAAAAATCTAAAAAAAATTAAAAAGGAGAATTAAATACATACAGGCAGCGACATCTTGGAAAAACAACATATATTGTTTGAAAAGTATACATGATACTATATTGAAAAAAATCGGGCTTTTTTCGAGATGACGAGTTCGGGTAACAAGTGTGATATTGAGACTCGGGCTAGGGCCGGGCCGGGCTCGGGCCGAGTAATTTTATAAAATTTCGGCCAGTGCAGACTTCTAATCCAAAAGCACTTAAAAAACATAATGAAAACACAAGCCCTTTATTGAGTGGCATTGCAACACATGCCGGTTACTCACCAGCAGTTTATACAATTCTACAAAATGAACACTTCGAAGCATAAATTTGAATGTTAAAAAACTTTTATAAAACGAAAAGTAATCTTACGGACTATGCATTGGCGTACCTAGGGGTTTTGTCGCCCGGGGCGGTTCTTGAGTTTACCCCCCCCCCCATTTTTTTCACCAGAACTGATGATTTCAAATTTACAATAGTGTTGGATGAAGGGTATTTTATAAACTACCTGCTTCTATATTTTTAACAATAAACCATTACGGAACAGGCGCATTTTTTGTATATATATAATTTCTTTAAAAATATCTACTTTATTTTTACAATTCTGTCATTTACAAATGTTATGTTTAATATTAATAATCCCGCAGGTTTGTTTTTGAAATATTTGAAAAAATCTTTTGGCTATTGTAATATTTTTTACATTTTTTTTAATATTAAAAAAATACAAAATTATTTATGTAAAATACATTAATATATTATGGTATATATTATGCATAAAAACCAATCAAAAATTGTAAATTAAACTATGACACGATATTCATCATTTATTACTATTATAACCAGTGGCGGCCGGTGACAGGAATATTAGGGAGTGCAAAAAAAGATTCACATATTTATGTAAGAAATCCATCCTCCAAATATTGGATTTTGAAAGTACTATCAGACATATACGAACATATAAGTCTGATATTGGCGATATCAACTGTTTCTCTTCGCCAGAGTTTCCCAAACCCATCCTGCGGATTAATTTCGACGGACCACCTTTTTTCTTTTTGGGTAGGTAATATCAATATGAATTTGAGTACGTCTAAATTTGTTGCAGCCCAAGCAGCATATACAACCATTCCAGGTTGTCGCGGATGATAGTTTGGGAAACCTTGTCTGTCTTTAGTCGTGGTATTTCTCAAAATAAATTGATCCTTTTTAAATTTTAGAAGTAACACTCACTTTCGACTGAAGTCATCGATATTGTATAAATTATTTGTAATGGCTTAACGGTTTAGCTAAATACTAATGCAGATGTATTTTTTATTCGTGAAGAGTTGAAGTATAGACAGGGCTCCAACGACATCGTAAAAATCTTCTCTGCTGTATAAGACAGTTAGTTCAATTTAAGTTTAAATTTCTCCATGAAATCGTATGTTAAGGTTACCATATTAATGTCTACAATTGGAATAATTCTGTATTAAACCGGAAATTTTTCGCTTAAGTATTTTTCGGGGAAAGTAATTTGTAGAATTCAATATTGAAGAATATAAAAAATATTAGAGGAAAGTGTATTACGAAACTGAACCAGATACACAGTTGAATATTATGGAATAGGTAAGGCCAGCCAGGTAAAAAAACTCGAAACTATCCTATTTTAAATATTCAATTATATCTACTCGGTATTATACACGATCATAATTATAATTTTATAAATTGTATTCATCACTTCAAAAGCTATAATGGTATGTAAATATTATTCTTATTGAAGAGCGTGCAGTTAAAGAATCATATTGAAATTAAATGAGTTTACTAAGCTTGTTCCACTGCTCTTTTTCATTCTTACAAATGACTGTTACAGGCTTGTAAACTCAAACGTCAAATCGCTTTCGGGTACGTTCGGGAATTTCCGTCAGGGAGATCAATGCTCAAGGGCCCGCAAAAAACAGTCCATACAAAATGCATCACAAATATGTCAAAATACATAGAACATTTCAGACGTTTAAGGAATGCAAAAGAATTTATGCTCCTACTGCGTCATCGAGCGACTTTCATGCGTATTCTGAATCGACGCAGAATACGTTTGCTAGTCGTGTTTATTGATCATCGTTTCCTGCAATATTTTCCTATGGGAAACACGAGGAAAATTTAAAATTAGTGAATTGGTATAATTATTATATTTGAATATCGTTTATTAATGGAATATTTTCATGGGACTTATTGGAGTGCAGTGCGCCCTTTGCTCCTATACAAACGCCGTCCCTGATTATAACTATTATATATTACTATTATATAATTCACAAAAAAACACTTTGTGATTGTTCGCCAGACAAAAATTTCTTCTATTTCCCTCGATATTGAGGTTTCATGATTATCCTTAGATCTTTCCTTAGATGTTGTCAGCGAATCACAAAGAACAAATTAGACGCAAGAAAACATAGTGGATTGAATATGGCTTGCATTGATTCTCTTTAGATAACAATGTTTATTTGTTAATTACATACGGAATTCATTTTCACAAACACCGCCGCTAAAAAAGCATATTTTGTCTGCGAGTCACACAGTACAAATTATATGAAAGAAAACAGGGCGAATGGAATATAGCTAGCATTGATTATGTATATAAATTGTACAATTTTTATTTGTTTATAACCAACGGAATTTTCTGCTCTTTTTTAAAAATGCTGCCTCCAAAAGAGTATATTTGCGAGCGAGTCAAACAATACAAGTTCGATGTAAGAAAACATGGTGAAAGGAATATAACTTGCATTGGTTATTTACATATAAAAAAATATATTTATTTCCTCCGAAATTTTCGATTAATTTTCAAAAATGCGAAAATCGACGTTAGTAACGGTTACAAAAAAACAAGTTTAAAATACACAGTTCGAATTTAAACATATGAAGTGAATTCTACAAAAACAAGTTACACCTTCCGATGAAAGGGGGCACACCTATTTCTCCACCCGCGAAGCGTACGTCCCAACTTCACAGCCTGGAAATAATAGATGAAGCTAAGGTAAAAACGCGGCTTTTTGTCGGCAAAGGCCCCAACCATAGAACAAAAAAATAATAGATCCAATCGGAACCGGCCAAATTTTTGTGAACGGTAAACATACTAGGGTGCAGTTATTTGCAAAAACATTCTACTTTTATAGACAATTAAATTTACAAAATGAATGAATCTTTTCTTTGCCACTGCCTGTTTTTCTCACTAATTGTATAGTGAGAGGTGATTCGAGGAGGATTCTGGGCACATGTGCGCAACGTGAAGGTGTTAAGCATTACAAATCGATCGTAACGAATATGCGCTACTTTATTTTTTGGACTAAAGTATATTTGGGCTAAAGTATAGACCGCTATGTGTAACTTATTATAATGGAGTTCCAAGTAAATAAAATTGCATACCTCTAGTTTTCTATTTCATGCATCCAAATTGTATAGAATATTTGAGATTATTAATTAGATAATAATTTATTCTTAGTCAAAATATTATTGACCTTTAAAAGGATTTTTTCGTTACTGTAAAAGATAAAAAATACTTGTAATAAAAAATATTATCTACACTAAAAAGCATTGCCTCTCAATAACACATTATGTCAATGACCTACTCTTAGTTTTACATGTGGTAAAAAATATTGTATTATTGCGTAACGTCGTGGTCGAGTGCTTGCACTCTAGGGCTTAAGTCGTACTCGGTTTCGCGGTGAGGAATCATTCATTTATGAATTAAATATCCAATAGTATGGATGTGTCTATTTTAGAGATAGTGACTAGATAGCAGCTAGACCTCGTCCTTGCCAAGACTTGCCTTCACTGAAAAGTGAGATTGACGAAGTGAGAACGAGCAGTTCTCGGAAAATACCACACGTTGAAATACCCCATAAGCAGTAAACGTGCTTCATATTTCAAATGAACAGGATGATAGCGAAAAGTTTTCATTTTCTCTTCGTATAACAAGTTCCATTGAATGTCTAGCATTGGTATTGGAATATTGCGACTTAATATGCAGCATAATAGATTTCAAAGGTGCTCATCAGCTAAGTTTAAATAAATATGGAAGTGAGTCGTTTGCTAGTTTATTGTTATCCGCACATGCACTGTTAAATAGGAAGTTGAAATTACTTCAATCAGGCCAATTTTTACTCGCACACACTATTGTCACGCGAGTTACTTTAAATATGCGCATGGGGACATTTTGTACAATAAAATGATAATAAGAGTATAGAAAAAAAACACCAGTAAACACCATCACCCATATATCCCAATATTCGCCCCATCTCTTACTGAATATCTTTGCCTTCACTCAATTTCTGTTAAAAAGGATGTTTACGTCAGTTTTACACCACCTGTTTTCGTGCCGATATCTACTAAAATCACGCAGATTTTTTCGTTGAAATTTCACGAATTTTTAAAGTAAATTTTAAAAATCGTGCGTGCTTTTAGTAGATATCAGCGCGAAAACAGGTGAAGATAACGGAACAGGAACGTAAATATCCTTTTTAACAGAAATTGACTGAAGGCAACGATAGTCAGCAAGATATGGGGCGAATATTGGAATAAATGGGCGATGGTATTAATGTGATCATACGGTCACGCTCGTCTCTGGAGGGATAAGGCTAACTAAAAGCGTAATGTTTGCACGTGTACCGAGTCTCAATTATTTTTTGTGCTAATTTAAGACATCGACTGAGGGTGCTTGATGGAATTGCAATATCAAATTTGAATGGTTAAGATTTTTTACATTTCCATGTATTAGTCACTAATGCCTGAAGATGCCGAAAGGCGAAACCCGGGTCGTTAGTGACAAAATACATGGAAATGTACAAAATCAAAAACAATTGAAATTTATTCTTTTTTGTGCCTTGTACAGAATATCGATAAGTATTACTTTTGAGGAGTTACGAGTAACTGTCAATTCTTGGAACGAAAGCTTTTCAATTGAAATTGTGGAATTGGTACAAAAGATGTAGCATTATTCTTTTCTAATTCACATCGCTGAACAGCACACTGGATTATATTTGAAGCATTGAAGGCACAACATTTTGATTTGGCAGGCATATTGTTATTGAAAGAAAGAATAAGAATAATAACACACAAGACGCTTAACAGTCAAAAGCAAATTACACAATAAAACCAGTTTTGGTCGTAAACCTCTTACCTCTTACAATGGCAATAGGAAACTTTTGCGACGCGATGGATTTTGCCAGTACCACCGGCCAACAGGTCGAATGCGCAGTATTTTTTTTGGGTGATTACGACCTTATTCACACTTTCAGTTAAAAATGAACATGCCAAATCGCAGTTGCGACGATTGTGAGATTGTTTCCCATTTTAAACGGACAAATCTTATAATAAATACATTACGATAACTCGAATTCAAGTATTCTACACTACTTGGTTCATAGATTCAGTGATTTTTTCAAACAGTTAACAGTTACCTAATAAAACAATGTTATTTGTCACGAAATAATATATTGTACCTATGTCTTTTTAATTTACTATATTATAAAGATGTTAATTGTGATAAAATGTATTACTGAAGCATTATTAAACAACAAAATTGTTCATTTTTGCTACTTGCTGAAAGGTCGGAAATACGAGGACCTTAAAAATTATTTGTCGAAATAATAATCGACGGCTTTGTTAGGAAATATTTTTATCAATAATCAATATTTACCTCCATATCTAAAAAAATCATTGTGTGCCGGTTGTGAAAATTGGGCGGTTAATGTATAGCTCGACAGTTTTTGAACCATGCGAGCTATTAAATATTAAAAGAACAATATTCCACTTATGCCACAATTATTATTGTAGAAGGGGTTTTATCAAAAACATGTTGTAGCAAAAACGAGTTGTGCTGCAAATCGTAGTCAGAAATTGTGAATCACGATTCTTTTGTATTTTCAAGAGGGGTGATATACGCGAAGTACTATTATCATTTAACACTGTGGCAGACATTTTTGTTGGGGGGTTGCGGAGTCGTAGCCAAAATCAGACGACACCTTTTTACTTTGCTGTTTTAGTTACTTAATCGATAATTAATTTTCAAACAAGACTTCATCGAAATTATTAAACGTAATTATGCATATATGATTTTTTTTCGTTTCCATCTATTTCGTCACTAACAACCCGGGTTTCGCCTTTCGGCATCTTTAGGCATTCGAGCACACGAATGAACTCTAACGGGTCGTTAGTGACGAAATATATGGAAATCTTGAAAATGCCTACAATTCAAATTTGATATTGAAATTCCATCAAGCACCATCAGTCAATATCCTAAATTATATAATTATGTATATATGAGTTTGGCAGCAAGACAGTCAGCTTACGCATGAAAACGTGCATAACGCTACGTTAAAAAGAAAGATGACAAAGTAGAAATATTAATATTTATTAGTAATCATTGTTTTAAACAAGAGTGGTGGCTACCGATCTTATTTTCCCCAAACACAACTAATTAATAGTGTAACTAGAATTGTTATTGTTTGTATTTTACACCTTCCCGCGTCAAGTAAAATAAAAAATCCTAGTCTTAATTAATCTTTTATAATTATATAAGAAAAGAATTAGAATCGATTATGTTATAATAAAAAATACGATAAAATTAGTTGCCCAAAGATTCTTTATAAACACGTTAGAACAACAGATGTCAAATTTTATTTAATTTGTTTGAGTAGTCTGTGGATTTTTAAACAACTCTACAGCCCAGATCTGTTGTACGCCAGACTGGCAAGTTGAAAAACATAGTTTTCGATGAACTTGACAGTGGCGACACTCAAATGACATGTTTTAATTAACATAATCGTTGAGTTTATCTTATCGGAAATTACAGTGTGAAAGGTTTCATTCGCTGACCTTGCGATTCATTTTATACTATTAAAAAGACTTGAGATTGTAAATATCCACGGTGTAATCGATACAATTCAATGTTTATAAAATAAGTTTTCTTCGTTTGATGGAAAAGATTACTGTTTGATGGAAAGATAGTTCGGTCCGAATTTAGACCGAGATATGCATCAGTAATTAGACAAGATCACAATTTGCACAAACAATGGCGCTTAATTCAAATCAAAAAGAAAATCAGCGAACATTTTTTTATCATTTTCTTCTGTTTTTTTTTTCACGTAGCCGACTCTGATGTTTGATATAACCATTATAAGCATTACATTTTGTAATTTGTTCACTGCAATCATATAATTTTATTTATCTAAGCTTACAAAGGATTTTTATCGCGACTTAATCGAATAAGTGTTATAATCTACGTAACATATCTTTAGTCACGAAGTAAGTTAAATTTTCTAGTCCTGTTTCAGAATATTCAATGCTCTTGGGCGTTCGTCCTATTTGGTTGCAGCGTCCACGAATTCAAATCTACGAAAGCACACTTTCATAAATTGATTAGTTCAATCCATATATGAATTTTGAAGCACTGACAACTATTGTTTTTTCTTACAATAACCAAACACATACCTAGATATGAAAGTCGAGACAATATAAATCAAAGGCTGCTAACAAGTATACTGTCAATCACTTTTAAGGTGTTAACTGTCAATTCTTGGTGGAAAGGCATTATATTTTACAAATAAAACACAATTTGTTTGTACTACTTCCACATGTTTATAATGGTCAGGACCGGTTTCGCTTATCGAAACCGGACCTGATCATACACCGTTTATAAAGAGCACATTTTTTGTACGCATTCAACAAATTTATGTAATGATCAGGACTGGTTTCGCTCATCGAAAGAATTTTCAAAATTGTGTTTAGTGTCAATAATACTTAAAAATATTTTTATTTCAGTTCAAAATCCTCGCGATGAGCGAATCCGGTCCTGAACATCACATAAAATTGTGAAATAATGATTCCACAGTTTTATGTGTTTTAAATTCCAAAAAATGTGTTTTATTTTTATAGATATAATGTCTTTCCACCAAGAATTGACAATCAACCGATTAAATACCCCGCTGTTATAAAGCTCTACTCGCTTCTTAAGTTATATAATATTTGGTACCTATCCAATGCATTTCGCTTCAAAATTTTCAATCAATTCTTAACATTTCGTATTGTTATACAAAATGCTACAAAAGTCCAACGATAAAAGATAGCATAAGTTTGACATATGTTTCATAGAAACAAAGCACATAACATAATCGAGAATTGTAAATGATACTAATAGTATACATTAATAAAAATTTACCGAATGAGATGAAGTAATTAGATGGCATACAAAGATGAACTTATTAAGATAACTAATTTACTAACTTCACCAACTTAACGTGTCAAATTTTAGATCAATGAAAAATTAACGATAATATTATTTCGAGAATTAATAATCTTAAAAAATGAAGTAGTTGTTTAACTAGGCAGTTATTACTGTTATTATCTTAAATAAATTATAATAACGGAATGTTTCTGATAAGATATGTGATAAAAAGTGCTCGATTTATTGTATTCTAATTAAAATACCAAATGATTACACAACAATTTGCAGTATGTGGTGGCAATTATCACAATAAATGTGCTTTACGATGACCTGCTTTCAAAAATGCTTACGAAATATTGTACTACCTTTTTTCGCAATATAATTTGAAATGATAAATTAACGTGAAGTTTTTTTTCTTATTCGTAACCAGTTTTATACTTGTATCAGAAAAGCTAACGTGCAAATGACTCACACCAATCATTTACGTAACTTACCAAAATCATATGTACGTCTAAAATAAATAGCAAACTATAAAAAGATGTTAAGTGTGTAGTCTAGGTCTGTGGTAGTCAAACTTCTGTTTCATTGCGTATTAAAGACTATACATGGTGTCCAAAATAAGAAGTATAGGAATGAGTGAATCTCATTTCCGTTCAACGTTGATATATTTAAAACATTTTGTTTATGCGGTAGAAATGTACACATATAATGCTTGTTTGCGTTTTACACTGCGTTAAGATTATTTTTTTATATTCTGCTAATTAGATGTCGTGACGCAGTTGGTTACGTCGTTGGCTACGGATGTCTCGGGTTCAAGTCCCAGGTGCGGACAGTTTCAATCGATTTATGGATTTCTGTTCGTAGTCATGAATTTTGGTGATCTCTAAAACTCCCTTCCACCCATCCGATCCTCAAAAACGGGGTGTAGCGAGAGCGATTAACTATTCCTTCTATCCCTACTCTCTTCGAAAAGAGAGAGGTTGAACAACTGAGTAACAAGCAGTTCTCATAAAAAACTTTTGTTGAGATACCTCCAATGAGAGATCATATGCTCCATGTTGGGAGCGGACATGGTAAAAAATCAGATAAACCCCCACATCCCCCTGCTATGTGCCGTCGAATGAAATTAAGAAAGGTTTGGCTAAAATAATTTATGCCCAATATAAAACTAAAAACTGGCAACATTGTTGTTCCACTGGTTGTGCTACTAAATGTGAAACGTGTTCGTCTCGGTGAGAAGCATCTTCAGAATAAATATATAGCAAGATTATTATTTTAAAGGTAAACAATGATTCCAGTTCTTAACATAAAAATTAAGTGTGGGGTGGTATTATTTTCTTCTACTGGACGTGAGGGGGTTAGACACAATGGATAATAGTAGTAATTACAGAAGAAATAAATAACCTTGCGACAGTGAGTCTGAAGATCCTTCTCAAAGAGGCGAAATGCGAGTCACAAAGTTATCAATTTTAATTTTTTATTAAAAATGAATTTCTACAAAGTTACCGCCGAATCCATCGAAAATATAGTTTTTAAGGCTCTGCTAAACGACCTTGCTGCTGAGAGGAGAGGCTGTTGAGGTTGGGGGCATCCTGGTGGCCCCACCCCCTAGCTTTGATTCTATGGGGCCGCTACAGAGCCATCGTCAGGGGCCTAGAGATGGACGTTGCTTTGCGAGTCTGGCAGGGACGGTGGGACTACTCCACTAGGGGCCGCCAACCTACTTATTTTTTCCGAATCTAAGGTGGCGAATGGAGATAACTAAAGTACTGACACAAAATCACTGCACGAGCCAATTCATTACTGGCCACGGTGGTTTCGCTGCCAAGCTCTTTGAGCTTGGCTGGTTAGTGGATACGCCAACATGCAAACGTGGTGCTATAAAGCAGGATGCTGAACAAATCCTATGAAAGTGTCATTTAATGCATGAAGAAAGGGAAGAGCTGCGCAAGTCGGTCCAACCTTCCATTGGACCGACCGGCCACGCTGGCTTGGTGGCGAATAAAGCAAATTACGAGGCCTTTGAAAAATTTGCGGTGTCATGCGAAGAGCGAGTAGACGTAGACCTCAACTTATAGAAATTTTTCATTTATCTGGAGGGATTGATTTTCTGCACACTTAAGTGCATGCCACCAAGTCTTGGGCAGTTGCTCCAAAGACACTCCCAACTAAGAGAAAAAAAAAAGCCGTGGATACGCTTAACGTTTGTTACGCCACTAGATACTGCAGTATAAAATTAACGGATGGGAAAGCAGTGGTGGGTGGAGGAGGGCAAGGTAGTTTAAGTCTCTCATTGGTCAAAAAT
Source organism: Himalopsyche phryganea (assembly GCA_022494535.1). Taxonomy (NCBI): domain Eukaryota; kingdom Metazoa; phylum Arthropoda; class Insecta; order Trichoptera; family Rhyacophilidae; genus Himalopsyche; species Himalopsyche phryganea. Next base: position 86,081 of record JAGVSL010000110.1, on the reverse strand, counting down.
GACAGAAAAGTATGATTAACGAATGTATCAGTTTGTTCAAGATCGGCTTACAATTAAATGCACTTTTGTTTAGATCATATTCACTTTCATGAAAATAGTTTTCACTTATAACAAATACATTCCACAAAAAACAAGTTGATTCACTATAAATAAAGTGATCCCACATAATAAAATATATTTGAACATTGAAGAAATATATTAAACTTATTAAATATATTAAAATATTTTCACAAGGATAAAATAGTTTTCACTAAATATAAATACTCACACTTTCAAATCGATAGTTGCACGAAGCTGTAATGAAATGTCACTTATTCGTCTACACTATATTAGGTCGCCTATATTGTCTTTTCTCCATGCATTAGAATACATCACACAAACCAAACCAGACCAACCCTAACATAACCTACTGCAACTTAGCTCACTTTGTTAAAAGAATCCGTGACTAAGTGGAAACTATTAAAATCAATGTTTGAGTGTACTAAGTTAATACTATCTAATCCCAAATGCAAACTATCAAAATAAAAGTTCAAGTGAATAATATATAACACAAAGTGCAATTATTTATAACCATTAAAGATCAACTGGCCTTAATAAAAGTTTATATTTCCTACTGAGGCGTAAACACTTTAAAAACCTCTAATGTAAATTTATTTCGAAATATTATAATAACATTGGGTAAGCAACTGATAACTCCATTATTCGGTGCCCCCTATTCAGAACACTAAATACAAGATGCGTCTGTACGAGGGGCTACAACAATCTCTTCAGTTGTGTATTAAAATATTGTTTCTATATTTAGACAATCATGAGTTGAGTTGTTTGTTATCATGTTATTTTTGCACTAAAGTGCTGTGAATTCTAGTTGCTTGTAAGTACGACAGTTTCGAAATTTCAGGCAGTCGAGTATCACAACACGATATTTGCAAGGGAGAAATGTTCTACTTTTGATTCTACCAGTATATATAATACTTATAATAATTATTGTACGACGGGGGTGAAAAATGCGGTGCTGTCGTTAAAGTATAGTAAGGGCTTGACCGATGTGACTCACACATTACTTTCATAAACGAGTAGAAGGAAGTGGGAATCCGATATGACGCTGGGGTGAAAAAAACATGATACTTTTCCGCTTAAAACATTAATTCAGTCCGGCAGAAAACAAATCCGTAAAACCTTAGGTATTTTTTACTTAGTGCGTGGGAGCGTAAATGGAAAACCATTTTCCAATATGATTATTAACGAAGTACAACACAATTTCCATAAACTATATGTATTCATTCATTTAACATTTACTTGATAGAAATCCAATATATTATAAAATAACAGCAATGTATTAAGGCAATCGTAACAGCCAACCCTGAAGATTCATCGTCTCTATTTTGTTTCATAAAAAGTTGGTCTGATTCCATTGCGTTTTGTGAAACGGATGCGTGGGTTTGTAAGTTGTAAAAAGCTATGTAAGCTATAAAGACATTCTAACAAAGTATTCGAATATAATCTGGACTAATATACCCAATTCTTTTTATACCCGATACATTAGTTCCAGAAATTAATGCTCCAAAAATAGCTTACTTTTATATAATATGATATATCGGTTCTTTAAATTCGTGTAAAAAAGTCTTTTTTTACATATAAACCTTTAATTACTTTAAAATCAAACGAAAAAAACTAAGATTTATGTTGCAAATATAATATGTAAGCAAATGCAAATTGATTCGCTCCGCCGGGGGTTACCGCTGGGGATAACTGCTCAAGTTACGCCACAAGCGGCAACTGTTTTGAGGAACAGAAGAAATTAACTAGTGTAGAGCAGTGGTCCTCATGAGCGACAACCAGAGGATCTTTCTGCGGCCACCAACGGTTCTATAGTAATAAATATTAATATTTAAAAAATGAGTAATATAAAATAGATACATTTGTTTATTCGTATTGCGTACGTATGTAACACTTTTGTGATGAATGAATATTTTTAATAAAATAGGGATATTTTTTTAGATAAAAAATCAGTATGGTAACCCATCGGGTTAATTTGTGCTATAGTGCACCAAGTAATTCGGCCTGTTGTACGATAACTAACGCTGTTCATCTTGCAATCGTGTAATTAACGTTGACGAGAGATTTCCCAAATACAAAAAGTATAATAGTGATTACTAGGGCTTCCAATCCCGGGATCCCGAGCAATTAGTCAATCTCGTAATCCCGGGATTGACTTAATATCAATACCGGGATTTCTGGATTCGCTATAAAATAATTTATACTAAAATGCAAATTCTTATAGCCGATGAACTATAAAATATAAAATGCAAAATATTACCCGATTTACTATATGAACAACGTCACTGGCGGGCGAGTGCCTAGGTATGTTCGATTTATATATTTTAAACATGATTGATATATGTGTTGTCTTCTCTCTCACACTCATATTTCGCGAGCGGACAGGGACATTTTTTTTTTTTGCATCATTATCTACAAAAAACAGTTGACCACCATTCTATTTTTAGATGCGCACAGTGAAGATGTTTTGTCATTTAATTGTAACATGTCTTCAATTACTAATAAAATAAAAAACAATCGAAGAAAATAAACGCGCAAGATTCTGCTTGCAAATACTTTTTACATGATTTTGAAGATACCTAGGTCCCTACATAGTTTACAAACATTTTTTTGTGTGATTGTACGTGTTCATATAATTATTATAATTTTGTATTATATTTTGTATTTATATTCTGATACCTAGTTAATAAATAAAATCATTGTATAGGTAGTGTCCAACCGCTCTATCTAAGACATACACGTCATAGCGCTGCGAACGCCGAGATTATTACGTTAAATGCTTTTTTCGCTCCGCCTGTGTTGCCAGCGTTCTATCCCAAACATATTATATTTTAAATAATACTTTAAAATAATTATAGTAATATATTATAAAAAATGCTACAAAATAATTATAGTAATACATTATAAATAATACTTTTAAATAAAATATTCGTAAACAATAGTATTTAAAAAATATATTTAAAAAAATGATTCTTTTTATTAACCATATTCGCTCACTATGACGAAGTATATGGCCACCATTTATTTATTTGCTTGTTGTGGTATGGTGCATTGTCCATAACAATTATGGAGTTTCTCGGTAAATTCGATATCAGCTGCGTTTGCATACATTTCATAAAATTAACCGCATTCATATCATCAAATCGAAAAGTAAATCAGATGATTTACTATTCGATTTGAAAATTAGCAAGCCATTTTGAATGAACTCACTTTCTCCGCCAGCATCAACAATAAATCTTTGGCCTATGGAATCAGAAGTCATTACGCCTTTGACTTCTTTTCCGTCTTGCCAATATTTTTTCATAATAATGAATGAATGTTTCATCAACATATATAACAGGACGTTTTTCATTGTCTCTGTTATTGTTCATTAAGCTAAGGAATCTATTTCGCCATTCTATGATATCATATCTTTCCATTAAATAAGTTCTTTTTAAGCGTGATTTTTAAAACTCAAAGCCAATCGTATGTAAGGCTTTTCTTAAATGCTCTCTCCCCCTTGATAATCCATATCGGGTTTTAAGGTCAGTAAAGTGGTATTGAGTGTACCGGGATTTCTTTCATCGTCTCGTAAAAAACCCCCACTTTCTGTCGTATGGCACACAGATCAAAAGAATCTAATATATTTTTTTCGGCCTATTTTTTGTTTTCTTGGGCGAATGAACCTTCCCATCACCAGTATTTATTTCTACACAAATACGTTGAATGGTGCTTAATAATACATCTGTAACCAAAAATAAATAAAAACTAAAGACTAATAGAATGTTAAATATTGTTGATCCCAAAATAAGTTTTTTTTAAACTCATTTTCTCTTATTTTTCATCGATAAACACTTTACAACCTTACTTTAAAATGTCGTAAGTACATATAGTAATAAGGTATTAGCAAGAAAAAGGGCAAGATTCACAAATTAGTAAAATTATTGGATATTAATAACATAATAAAGAACATGATTTGGAAAATAATTTACCGAAGATGATTAACTTAAGAAATACTGATTGAATACACTATTGAATACCGTTGAATGGCATGCGATAATATTTCCCCTAAAACTCGGGAAATTTTGCAACTCTGGTCACACTGATAAATTCCTTCGTTTCTTACTTGTCATAGCAAATACTTTATCTCTGGCACTATTGAGTGGAATTAAAAGCTTTCCTTTCTGTTCCTCAACCTCACATTACTTCAATGCATTAGAAATAATGCCCTTCGTCTACTTCCGTAAAGGTTTAAGCATTTTAATGTAAAATAAACCGCACCGATAATGACCACGTAATGACTGACAAGGCGCGGGGAATGTAGTAGCGGGGCGAGTAAATGCGAGGGGTGGGCGTTACTTCCAGGAACGACCGTGATGACGTGTATGTCTTGCTATGATGGTGGCACTGTACTTAGGTATTATGTTCTTTTATGCGTTTTTAGGAACTGCAAATCCCTTTTCACGGGGTTTTATTTTTATTTTGTATGAGGATTTTTATATTTTTTTCCGTGGCTTTATTTACACGGTTTATCATGGTTACCTACAATTTTTTAGACAATTTCAAAATTCGAAAAACTGGCTTTTTTTCAATCCCGGAATTGAAAAAAAAGTCAATCCCGAAACCCCGGGATCCGATGCCCTAGTTATTACCTTCTGATTTTTATTTATAAATATGGAAGCATCTGTATATTATGTTATTCTTTATTTTTCCAATTTTGAATGGAATTTAATACAATCCCCGAGTTAAAATGGATATAAGAAATTATCTATGAACAATCATTTGAAAGGATGAAAGTGTACAAATCTAATGACTAACCTGACTGACCTACAGGACTTTAAAAATAAAACAATTTGTTTATACTACTTCTACATGTTTATAATGATCAGGACCGGTTTCGCTCATCAGGCGCGTTATCAACTGAGAATACAATATTAATATATTATCAAATATATCATTTGTAAATGACAGGATTCTAAAAATATAGTACATATTTTTAAATAAATTATATTAATACATAAAATTTTTCTGCCTGCGGCGCTAACTTTAGCAGCTTAATGGTTTATGGTTAGAAAAATTCAAGTAGATAATGAGTTTCTTTTTTTAGTAAATGCATCGACCTAAAATTTTAAATCACGATGAAAAATTTGGTGAGGCCGCGAGATATTTTCAAAAGACCAGTGTTGTTCATTATGCGGTCACGGGGAAATTTTCTGTGAGAACCACTGGTGTAGAGTGATTAGATATTAATTTAAAAGTTTTTGAGTTTAACAAAGTTATAGAGATTCAAAAATCCGCAATATTGTGTATTACATGAGATACTTCATACTCAGTGGTCGTGATAATATTAAACATACAAATTCAATCACATAAAATTATATTAACCCTCATATTGCAGTCACCCGTGACGGAATGTATTCGACTTCGCTCGAATTTGAGAATCGTTTCATGAAATGCTTTTAGAAGAAAAAAAATATAAGAAATAATCGCGTAAAAGTGAAATCGCGCAAATGAAATCACGTAAAAGAGGACTGGTTGTAATTAAAAATACAGACCACCTAAAATCTACTCGAGCATTAATATATAAAAAAATCTCTTTTAAGACTACATCTGCGCGTTATTATAGACCAAGCTGTACCAATTTTGTGCAATTACTAGAAAAACGAGATGTTGATTTTAAATTATGTCTTCAATATCATTATTTATTTGTATATATATATATATTCTTCTTAATCAAATATGACATCATTGTTGAGAAAAATCAATTTATTGAAGAAAAAAATTAAGTAAACGCTTATAAATACCTAAATTAACTTTCAAAATTGTAGCGAGCTAGATTATATGAATAACACGAACGTTTATAAAAAAATCACTTGCATCATTAATAGTCTTCACTATCAGACGAAATCCAATCCACTGAAAAAACTATGAAAATAGATTTGAAATCAATTCACTTCATCGTTTTGGGATTCACCAATGTATTAAAAAAAGCTCGTGATACGTAGTGTTTGTGAGAATGCTCTTCGTTTTTTTACTAATAATTATTCATATTGCTCATGCTAAATTTATTTATTTTAGTATAAAATGTGTAAATATGATGAGATGTATATAATGAGCGCAAAGGTTATTTGTATAATTTGTTTTAGAAGTTGCTGCAATATAAATACAGGTGCAAAATAGACAACACTAGGCACGTCACGGAAAACAGGGTGATTTCAAGTATTTATACAATATGTACCTTAAATATATGTTGAAACCCTGCATAATATATGCACTTCATTTAAGGTTGATGGGAAAAAAACAGTTGCTCTTTATACAATAACTAGTATTTTTTACCCGGATTCGCCCAAGATGGTGATCGCTTATATTAGGTTATTAAATTTAGACGTTGGCTAGCCAATGCTGAAATTTGGGAATGTTACCGTCAGCTATACCTCTTTTGTTACACCCACAACATATAGTCCACCAATGAATAATAATGTTAAGAGTTGAAATCAGCTAAAATAAAAGATGGCAATTGTACCACCTGCATTCTTGTTATGTCACCGTAAAACTTCACGACAGCCAGCTTGTTCATCTGCATTTAATAATGGCTCCTGCAGCGCCACAAATTAAACACACGTTCAGAGTCATACGCTAATTCTGGATGACGATTCCAGATGCACACCAAGTTGTACGAATTTACCATTCACTTTCTACCGAATCACAAATATGAAACTCAAATATCTACGTTCGTGTCTCAACTGTCACTTGCAGAATATATTAGTATTGAGCTGTTGCTAGGCGACTATTATTATTACTTTTTTCATCCCGAATTGAAACGTCAAAAATATAGCGTTTTCAGTTTTAGGTTAAAAGTTAAATGTTGAGAGTTGAAAGCTGAAAATTGCGCAGTTGAACTAACAATTGCAGCCCGACTGACGTGTGAAAATTTCACGTTTGGGAGGAACTCCTCAGACATACAAACATACAGATTTCTACATGTATTTTGTGCTATATAGTAGAGATTTAGTAGAGATTTAGCAAGGCATGAGAAATATCACATATGCTTCAGCGTTTCTCTTCCTCTATCCCTAAAAATAAAGCACGAAAATGTGAAAAATAACATGTATACACTACATACCTATGCTATAATGTTTTCCTGTTTTCGTGTAACGCTCATTGTTATCACAAGGAAAAATTAATTAATTTGTATAACTGATCTCTGAAGTTAGCAAAGTGTAAATATGTACCGTTCTTGTATCATGCTAATCAAGTAAATGCATATTTTTCCTAAAAATTTTACGTTGAATAATAATTGCTTCGCGCGTGATGAGATGATGCGGGTTGTATACAGATTATTTCTCAATTTAAAGGAAAAACTATTTCATTATTAAATTTGGATTATTGAGATTTTGTACACTTCCATGTATTTTGTCACTAACGACCCGGGTTTCGCCTTTCGGCATCTTCAGGCAGGAGTCCATTGTGCGCTCGAATGCCTGAAGATGCCGAAAGGCGAAACCCGGGTCATTAGTGACAAAATACATGGAAGTGTACAAAATCTTAATAATCCAAATTTGATATTGAAATTCCATCAAGCACCCTCAGTCGGTGTCTTAAATTATATTTCATAATTATTATTATCGGTAATAGAGCTTATAATTAAGACGTTAAAACTAGCGCAGAAATCACATCAAAGAATTCTGACATGTGCATTTTATTTTTATTCTTAATAGAGATTAATTAGAAATTGAATCATTTTAATTTAAGACATCGACTGACGGTGCTTGATGGAATTTCAACATAAAATTTGAATTGTTGAGATTTTGTACATTTCCATGTATTTTGTCACTAGCGACCCGTGCTTCGCCATTCGGATCTTCAGGCATACGAGTGAACACGAGTGAAATGCACAAAATCTCAACAATTCAAATTACAAATTGAATCATTATTGGGTGGAATTACAGATATTCTTCAATATTATATGGAAAATGAATTTTCACAAGGTCGCACCTGACTCCATCGAAAATATAGGATTGTTATGAAGCCTAAGCTTCCATGGGTATCGTCGTCATTTTATCATCTCCTGTTTTTTTTAATAATTCAATAGGAAGCTTTGCTATCTGTCAGCCCTGAAAACGTCTTCATAAATGTGTTTACCGGATTTGCAAAAGCAAAGTATCAATCCGCTGATCAATATGCACAAGCCACAACTACGCGATCGGCGATCGCGCTCGCATTGAGATATTTACAGAAAAATACGTTTGCGGAGGCGGTCAATTTAGGAACGCGCAAATATTTGCTATTAGCGTCTCCAGTGATACGCAATACGCGCATTTGGACAGGTTATTGTCTTGCAAAAAAATATATACAGGCAATCGCTCGTCTTCGCTGATTTGTTCAATGATTCTATGTTCTTCAATCATATCAAATATGTAGTTATTATATGATGTTCATTTTATAAATATATATATACAGTAATACTCGCCGTTAATAAAAGACAAATAAAAATTGACAAGAATTGAGCAGTTAAAAGCAAAGATTAGTTAAAGAAGTTAGTCTGCAAGAGTAAGCTAAAGATAGTAAAGAAACGGGAAAAGGAGCCAGTCAGTGGGGTACATCTCTACTAAAACTAGCCGCGGTTACCATCTTGTGAACCTTTAACATCATCATTATAAACAGTAATACTCATTGATTGAATTATCATCTACTTGGTAGAGCATTATTACATTAGGATAAAATATCAAAGTATATACATAGTTCTAAACAATTTTAATCCAAAACAAACCGACAAAAATTCTAATTACATTGATTGTGATAAACAGTCTGTCATTACGTATGTGTGCTGAGAATAAATATGTTTGCTCAATTGTGTATATAAACAAAATAATTTGGTATAACAAAATATGTACACCTTTGTATTATAATTTGTGACGGCATAGGTATCATGATAGACGTGCGGCCGCCAAATCTATACGAGGCAACTTCACCTATGTAAATTAGTATATGTACCGTTATCGTACATATAATAACTTACCAACAGAGTATAATATATGCATACATAAACTAATAAAATATTATTTTTAAAACGTTGATAACTGTTGGTCGACCACAATTTTATTTTCTTTGCGATGCAACGAAAATTTGAATGCAGTATTTTTTAAGCTACATATTTAAATAAGCAAATATAGCATTCGGCTTTGGGTAATCATAATTTTAGAGTGGTCAAAATTGAAAACCTTTAGCTAAACACAACAAATGTCCACTATTTTCCATTTTCATTTTCTTGCATTTCTCGATTCCCTGTTGATGATTCCATACAACTGTTCAAATTTTAAAGAAAAACCTCAAGTCCCTCACTCAGCTGTCAAAAATATTCCGCTTTTCGAAAAACATACAATAGTCCAGGCCATTTTTTATGGAAACAGTAAAGGTCTTTTACAACCAAGATATTATGTTTTTACCCTCTTGAACAAATTGAGTTTTGTGACATTTGCTGTTTTTAGGCCAAGGTCTTCAATTGAGCAGATAAGTTACATGCCAAGATATCATAAGATAAGATAAAAACTCGAATATACTCGTTATTTATAATAGTTTGGTTGACAATGGACATTTGAGTTTTTCGAACACTAACTCACTTAAGATAATTTTGAAATGATTTCTAGAATAAAATAAAATTTCTATTAGATATATGAATGAATAATCGTAAAATACATTGTTTCCTTTTATTGATTGACAGATCCAAAGAGTTGGCTTAGAAGAAACATCCGTAATACGAATGAAATTCTATCTGCTATCTATGATATTACATAAAATTGTTTTCACACAATGCTATGACTCACGCGATCGATCACAGCTTAGGATATGAGCTTCATAGCCTCATAATTCTTCCAAGTGAACCATTCGCAGACAATGGAAACTCCGACTAAGTGCTAGTCAGTATATTTGGAATACGTTTTCGAAACAAAAATATCTTATCTGGAAATAACACGATTGCAGCAAGTTTAAACAAACAGTCATATTCATATGACCGAGCAAACATTATCAAATTTGATTAGCGACCTTCTCGGGGGTTTCATAAAACCATAACATTTTTATCAATGTTATCGTTTTATTGGTGCTCAAATGGCAAACAATATGTTTTGGGTTATGCTACAAATATTTTTTTCGCGGTCAGGTAATTCATTTGGCTTTTTCATTGTAATTTTGAAACAGTGGTATCAATTGAAATTGACTACATGTCGGTTGACACGAACATCGCTTCTTTGATGAGCATTTTAGGTTTAAAACAAAAAATATTTGATGTATTATTTTGGGCGATATTTTCAAAGTTGCAATGTGGAGCACGGGCTAGTTTTCTCATGACCGTATTTATACCAAATATCGACAAGGAAACAGGGAAAATATATGAAGATTCAGTCTTCGATATTAAAAATTATAAAATTATAAGATTGTTGTTGAAATAGTCTACTCTGGAAGCTTTCACCGTATGCTGTTAATATTTATTATGGAAGAAGCTACTAACTGAAAAATACTCGTTTTGAGTAATTGGACTTTGAAGTTTGTCAAATGTTTGTTTGTACAAAATTGTTTTTAAGTAAAAGTATAATTCATAAAAATAAGTGTGTTCTTCCATACGGTAGAGTTTGAAATAAGGAACATTTTGGTATAACTAAATCAATATGTAATTTTTCGATTTAGTGTTTTCTTCCAGAACAAAGACGATATAATTGTGTACTGCTTAAACGATTATTGATGACACTTCATTGCGATGTGACAACTTTTGAAAGAATACGCGAATGCGAATGATCGAAAACACGAATGAAAAAGCCGTGAGATGTTTTGAGGTAAACAAAAAGCACAAAATGGTCAACGAACTTTACAGTCCAGTGCGGATGTCGGACAGAATCATGACCAAACTTAACGTATCATGTAAAACCGCAATATTCTATTTTTATTATTTCTTTGCTGTGTACTATAATCATAACGGACAGCCAACTACACCTACTAGAGGTATGCATTGGCTCGGGATTGACCCGCGGGCCGGGCTCAGGCGAGTAAAGACGATCAAGACTCGGTTCCAGGCCGGGCTTGGATGAGGAATTTCACAAAAATATTTCGGACGTTCTACGGGTCATGAGTCAGCCATACGGCAATACTATTAATAAAAAAGTTAGTCACTTAACTAAGCTATCTCACATTTTTTTATGAATATCGTTATAAACAACTATTATTTAAAAAGTACGGCGTCAGCATAAGTAATATTCGGGAACTTGAAGCTGAGAAACCGATAAAATTGAATAAATTAAATGAAGCTTAATCTAAAACAATGCTTTCTTTATTTATAAATGACCAAATGTGATATTATTCGTTCGTACATGAAAAGTTATTTTTTTAAATAATCGGGTTGCAAAAAATATTGCTGGGCTTCAGACCGGGACCCGGCCCGGGCCGTGCTTGAAAGGGTCGAGCTCGGACAGGATAATTCTTTTAAATTTCGCCCCGTGTAGCCTCCAACATCTACAAAATTCGTTGAACGCGTGACATCATACAAATAAACATCAATATTAAATTAATAAATAATGATAACGAAAAAATTGCACAGTCACGTCGACAGTACAATTTAGTAAGTAAATGCATTGTGCCACTTCATGACACTTCGATGAAAATACATATTTGTTTAGCTATGTTTCGTAGAAATAGTGACATAATAATTTATACGGTAATAAACAAACTTCATTTTTTGTTAAAAAAAACTTCCGATGTAACATTTCTTCTGAAAACGTCTAGTCATTATCAAAAAAAATCGGGCGACAATTGAAATCTCCAATGGCATTCATCCATCACCTAACCTAATCCACGAGCTGCGATGGCGAATTCAAACAAATTTATCAAAAGTAATGTTTTGAGACAATAGCTTTGGCATGAATAAAGGCGGATAAAACAAACAAATCTACATGGGTAAGCGAAAAGCAATTAACACAAAAGTTTTAATGTCGCCATTCGCTTTACAAGAAAAACTTTTAATTGAAAATTTGTGTGGGATGATCTAGGATTTCATTTTATTATTAAATTATTATTTTGGAGGCAACAAACACTATCATCTGTTTTCATTATTGCTCTGATAAACTGCAAAGCACTGTGGATATTTATAGAATTGGGAAGCAATGTAATTAATCTGAAATGTTTTTAATATCACAGCCCCTCTCCCGAAAATCGAATTATTTTAGATATCAAAAGCTTTATTCTAAATGATTACAACTACACACACACATTTATACAACAAAACAAACACTTTTCCAAATAAATTGCCTATAAGTATTTGTTAAATTATAATACGAATAAAATATCAGGTGGTTGCATGTTTTTGCATCACATATCAACATCGGATCGGGTTCAATGTTAGAGACGGTAATTCTACTGCCTTATAGCTATTTTTACATTGACGAAATTAATTGTTGGTCCATACATATACCAACATCCTGCATTGTTCCATCGCCTAAAAGACAAAATTTTAATAAAAACATGTACAAGGAAAGCATATGCGTTAATTAATACTTGCAGTTCTACTGGAACATTTCGCAGTCCCCCGCATAAGTGCTACGCCCACCCCCCAGGTTTAGGAAGCACAACTATAATAGACCCGATAAAAAAGTGGCATTTTGAGTGGTGTACAATGTCGTATTTTTCAACCTCATCATAACCAGAAAAAACTCAAATGATTTCAAAAAGAAAAATTCTCGTTAAAAGCACTTATGTGAAATATAGCATACTAAAAAACTCATTCTATTTAATGAATATAGGTTACTAGATTCACGTGCATTTAGTTATTTAGATAACAGTGATTCTTCTTTTTCAGTCATTTCTGCTGCCTATGCAAAGTATATGACCACCGCACGGCGGCTTGACCCAAAATTATTACATGTGATTGACACAGATATCTTCAACATTGATTTCCTGAAAACCAGTATTTACCAAGAAACTTTTTTTACCGTGACGATGATAGTATATGGATAACATTTAGAAAATCTTTATTTATACAATTTAAAACGACTCGGTTTCTTTATAATTCTGCCTATATAAGTCATGGTCCATTTCATACAATGCTTATGTATTATATATAATTAATTGTTTATCGAACTCGTGCAACTTTAGAATTAATCAAGGTTTATTTGCATGTTTTAAAACGTGTTACCGATTTATTAATTGTATGAAATGTCAAACCGTTCGTTGAAGCTATAAACTTGAATGAAATTAAATAATGATATTTGATACGTGAAGCCGATTAGTCCTAGAGAATAATTCTAGTTTTGTAGTAATAGTATAAGCAGCAAGTAATAAAAAACGTATGATCGAGTATAAGGATCATCTGAGAAACTAATACCTATTATTATGAAATCTCGTAAAATTTTGTAGTGTAAGTCGTATGAATTGTGTTTATCGCAAACAAGCGAATCATGGTTTGCGCTCAGTTCGTACAAATTGTGACAACATCAACTTTGACCTATTCCTGTTTATCTTATCGTATTTACTAATCGCCGTTGAATCTCTTCAATAAGCAATGGTTATTGAACTTCAGTGAACTATTTGCAATAAATAAAATTGAATCATCAGTAACATTTAATCTGTCAGTACCAGAGTGCAAAGTTCGACGGTTCGAATGATACGAAAGCTAAAATAATAATTGTATTGTTTCACTTGATTTCATCCAAAAATTCCGTCCGTCGACCACTCGACCTACACTAATTCGTAATGCTTCAGTTTACAATAAAACGAAAATAAGATTAATATGTCACTTGAAACATATTTTTATTTAAAAGTTTTTATAGAAAACTCGGATAAATAAATAATCTTTTTATTTTATAATTTTAAATGGTAGATATAACCGTCGGCTCAAAATTTTTCATTTTTTATAAATTTTATGATTCGCACGAAAAGTTATTATCTGTGACATTTATATTATAACAAATTTATAGTCGATAATCAAAGTCAACAGAGATCGAGTTATGACGACATGGCGGATTATTTTAGTATGGAGCGGTTGTTAAGAAACTATTCGCTATTATTTTTTCTGATGCATTTCATTGAGACGTCAAAAATAAAGTGTTTTCATTTTGAGGTTAAAAGTTGAAAATAGCACAGTTGACCTAGAAATGGCAGCCAGAATGGCATGCAAAAATTTCACGTCGCTACTGTACTCCGTTTAGGATTTTTTGCGATCGACAGACATACATACAAACATACAGATTTCTACATGTATTTTGTGCTATATAGTAGAGATACTTTTACTTAATAACAGAATTGTAGTCAGAGCTAAATGAAAAGGATATAGCATTTCAAACATTTGAAAAACTTCAAAGTCTAATTACCCAAAACCAGTATTTTTCAGTTAGCGTTGTCTTCCCGAGAAACGACGATATAATATAGCCCAGTGTTCTTCAACCTGTGGTCTGCGAGAATTTATTGCCGGTCCGCGAAAACTTTCACCCGACAACATCGCTACACGATTCGGGTAATTCCTAGTGTTGCGACAAACTCCATATAAAAAACACTGGACGGTCTATGGCAGCAATTATTTGTAGACATGTACACTGCCACCGAATGCTAATATTGCGCCAATTCGCCTACATATCGATGACACTTATTTTTCGCGCTCGTGCGGATTGAATTTTTAAATATTGTGTTGTTAAAATGAAGATCCACATAGAAGTAACTTCTGGATGAATAATTCCTGTCTGGAAGACATAAAATCATGCCCACTTGATCCTCATGAAAAAGAAAAGCTGATCGAATTGTCATCGTATGTCACTCTGGTGTCCAGACATAAAATGCAATCGTTATCCTAATTTTGGTTATCTCTCGATAATGAATATCCAACTATTAGTTATGAAGCTGTCAAATTGTAGGTCGTTTTTCTTCCTATTTCTTTGAAAAGACTTTTTCAAGTACGTCATCAATAAAGACCAAAAAGAGAAATTAATTGGATGTCAATTCAGCGCTTCGTGTCTCAGAAGTGTTGGTTTTAAAGAAACCGCAACACCATTTTATTATACAACATAAATGAATATTTTTGTTAATACCAATGTTCTATGGTAAATGTTAAAAATACGTGAAGAATATCCGAATATGTCGATATCTTTCACGGTGAATGCGGGACTGAAAAAGGAGTGTCCAAGGGATGACTAACCTCTACTGTTTATTCTTGCTCCGAAACAAACTATATGTGAAGATTATACAGATATATTTTTGGAAACAATGTCAGTTTCGAACGAAATGACATCAATCAATTTGATCGACCTTATTCTTATTGGCATGTGAAAATGTTTGAGTACATTTCAATAAAAAGTCATTTGTGTTTGATCTAGATCAACCTTTATGCAAATCAAATGTGAGACCTTCAAAATTCTCCATAGGTTCCACGTAGAAAATCAGTGTGTAACTTTGGAAACGGTGCCAGAATAAATAATCAATATTTATTGCCGAAACCCCGTTTCTCGAATAGGAAAATGATATCCCAAAATACATATTTTTATTTATGGAAACTAATAAAAATACTGTATTGTGGAAACTTATTAATATTATATTATAATCTTTATATGAAATTAAGCCGTGCCAGTAGTCGAGTGGGTAACACCGTTCTTTTCTATGGTAACTTTGTGGAAATACATTTTTAATATAAAATTAAAATTGATAAATCTTATTCCACTAGTTTTATCACTAACGTGACGTTCGCCTCTTTAAGAAGCATCCTCAGACTAACCATAATATCACAAGGTTATTTATTTCAAAGATAAACAATGATTTTAATTCTAAGGGAAAGGTGGATTTTATTCCATTCCACTGGACGTGGGGAGGGGGTTAAGACATACACACCGATAGACTAATTACCATAACACTACTAATTATAAATCAATTACTAGTGTTTGGAGGTGAAAATTTCAAGGGAAATAAAAGGGAATAAATTTAATAGTGGTGAGCTGCCTGCTCTATTTAAAATGTTATTTACTATTACTACCTACTCGATTACTGTAAATGGTTTTATTAATTTCTAAAAACTCTAAGCTATTCATTATAATACCTTTTTTATTTACTCTATGGAGTATTTTTACGTTATTATTTTTATTAAGATTATCATCATTTTCAATTAAATGATTCGAAAACTCTGAAAAAGTATTACTTTTGAGAGATCTTATATGTTATTTAACTCTAATATTAAAGTATCTACCTGTCTGTCATACATAAGAAGCTTGACAGTCTTCACAAGGGAGGCGGTATATGCCACACTGTGACAATGATTCTATTTGATCTTTATTGTTCAATAAAATTTTACCTAAATTATTAACTGTATAAAAAGCTGCTTGCAAGCTAGCCGTTAACATCTTTGACATTTTTAATGTCTCTCCAATATAAATGATTCTACAACAGCTAAAAGTGCTATCGCGTATTCGTACTTTGTAGATATAATCTAACATTATTGAACGCTATTTGTTTTATTGCATTTAATTATATTTCCAAATTTATCTGTGTTAAGAGGTTATTAACTAGACTATTTATCATCGAGTGAAATGAGTTTCTGTGACCACGGATACAATTGACTTTGAGGTTTTCTATTAATAGCAAATTCTAATTTATTCAAATTATTAATTTAGTAATGTCAAGAAACTTCCGTTCTTTTCGGAAATAAAAGCGTTCTTTTCTGTTGAGGTGTATACGGATTCGAGTCCTCGGATCGACAATGTCATAAATTGATTTGTCAATCCATTTTTGTCCGAAGGCATGGATGTCTGTGGTGCTATCTTTCCATCTCACTTCCCACCCATCCGGTTCTAAAAGAGAGAGCGAAAAAAATGTTTTTCGTAGAAGACGACTGCTCTGAGATGCTCCATTAGGAGTCTATATGATCCACATTTAGAGCGGGCATGGTTACAAAACGATATGCTTCAATTTCTAACTGCTTATAACTTACAAATTTTTAGTTGGCATAATATGAGGCGGGTTAGGTTACATCCTATAGAAAAGTTAAATCCGTACTATAATATAAATAGCTATAAATAGCTATAAGTTGAAAATTACTACAAAATATTGTGCAAATAATGTCTTTAGTAAAAGTTTAACACAATAAAAGTGAATGACTGGAAATAGAAAAATTGTTGCACACGATTTCAATGATAGTTTTGAAAAGTTAGCCCCCTGTAAAGAAACGACAGAACTGATATTTATTCGGATCAATCGACGTGGATGGTAAATCTTAGCGCACAACTAAACGTATAAAAATAAAAAGTTTGCCCACGTAAGCTGTACAAAAAACGTATGTTTTTGTGAATGATAAACTGTTTATCGGATATTCATATTAACAAATAATTATGAGCAATATCGTCACACGCTATTATTGACGTACGTCTTAAAAATTGTTACCTCTAAAAACACCTGTCCTAATTTGATCATAATATATATTAAAATCGTAAGGGATATATATTTCGTGGTATTTTTAACGCCATGCATGTTTTCTGTTAGTTTCTCTGTGAACCCTGGACCGTTTTAGGTGTTCTTATTTTTAAAAGATTGGTTATTTTCTGCTCTGGTTATTGTCTTTCTAGTCTAGTACCTGTATTATGACTAGAATGATGCATAAGAAATTTACGTTTTTTTTATTTTTGACATTTATAAAATTGTTTACTTCGGGTTGTTATGATAATAACCGACCACAATACGACTCTATATGTCAGATAATGTAGCTTAAAGTCACGCGCACTGGAGGTATATTCTTACTTATATATGAATCAACTTCCAATCATCCAACAGTGATCTCCAAATCAGTACCACAGTAGAGAGCAGCGACTTAAGCATGGTTTGAGTTGTTATGACGATATAATATTATAGATATTACATAACATAGGGGTATGTGCACCAGAATACGACTACAGGTATTATAAAATATTATGCTCCTGGTGGTTTCAATTATATGAATCAACCTCCAGTCACCTGACTGATCTCGAAGTCCAGTTTCAATGCTTACATTTCCCAGTTTGACTGTGATCAGCAAAAACATAGGAATAGCTGTGCAAGTTGATGTCCTGTGATCCCGTAGGGAGCAGTACTGAGCAGTTTGTAAATATATTATATATAAGTTAAAAAATTATTAAAATACGTATACACAATCTTTTACCTATGTATTGTAATGTCGCCAACGTGGTTAGTTAATACGAAATGTATGTTGTTTCTTTTGTCTTATTAAGATAAGCAACAATGAATTCGTCAATTTCAAAAATGTGCCATAACTTTGAGATGAACAATTATACGTCAGATACAGCTGATTAGTTGACTCGTCGTCTATAGTGATTGATATCACATACGTGATTTATTACTGGCATACACCATAAAAGCCAGCATTATGTTGAATATCGTATTGCTAATAAAAAAAGAGTTATATATTTACGATACAGAGTTTTCACATTATGTTGAAATAGTGATTTGCAATCGCTCACTAGCGGGGCGAACCGGCTCCCTTTTTTAAAAATAATATACTTAATTTGTTCATATTCCCACCGACACCACTCGAATTTGTATTTATGACTTCAACATTCCGCAATATATCGCATTTCAGTGGTCTTGCTACATTTCATGATGATGTTCACTATGGTTGTTCCATTTGATAGATATTTTGAATTGTAATTAACGTTCAGCTTTTCGGTTTGCATATTTTTTACTAGTGCTTCTGTAGTATACCGTCGTTGCAAAAAAACCTTCAATGTGCCAATTTCACAAAAATGGTTTTGTGATGTAATAATAATCTACGATTATTTCTGCATCGTTAACAAAAACTTCCATAGTTTTTTTGTTTTAAATTTTTTGTTTAAAGTTAAAGCCTAAATAATGAAATTGTAATATTACAGTATTAGTATAAAAGTGTTGACAAGACAAATATGAGTTTAGCTATAAGTAATAATAGCACAGATATATGCAGGAAACAGTAAACAAGTAACATAAAAAAATATTACAATATTATTATTCCATAGTAAATACTTCCAATGTGCCAAAAATGTGCAGCACAAACCTCCGATGTGACAGTGTAAACATGTTATTTCTTTTACTGTAAACCTGTGAAACATTATCGATCATTTTTATAACTGAAATAGTGTAAAATATTAATTTGATAAACTGCATTACCATTTTATTAAAAATCATTCCCTTAATTTTTTAAAACTGTTGTTTGTCTTTATCTCAAAACAGGATTTGTGCACATTGGAGGTTTATTTTGTGCAACGACGATATTTAAAATGTCCCGATTTTGGCGCTCTGGTATTTGCAATATAGAAAAATTATGGTCGTGTAACAGTAAGCACTAATTTTTATTATATATTTGGAAAAGGAAGTACTGGTATTCATAAATTACGCGACCTTACTCATTTTATGAATATTTAATCATAGTATTTGTTCCTGTGTGATACATAATACTATTTTAGTGTGCACTAGAGGTCTGCACGGGCCGAAATTTGATGAAATTACCCGGCTCAAGCCCGTTCACTTGAGGCCCGACCCGGCCCGAGGTAGAGGCTTAATACCACATTTGATATCCGAGCCTGACCCGAAGCCTAAATTTTTATATCTCGGCCCGAACAAAACCCGATTTAAAAAAAAATACAGTAGCATACAATTGATAGAAATTTAACACATTTAACGTACCTACCCAACTTTTTCACATTTAGAAAAATGTATTATTTCACGAAATGATTTCCACACATCACCACAGTCACCACTTTTAAAATTTTCTTTATATCGTTGAAACTCATTTTTAACGAATCTGTTGTATTTTTTTATAATGATTTTTTCGGCACAAGAAACAGTGGACTATCTAAAACGAATAGAAAGCAGATACTGAATAATATCACATGTTATGTGTTTGCGAACTTATTTAAACTTACTATCGGTGATGACTAAATAAACAAAGCATTGATTCACGGATCAAAAACAATTTTAAGAGCTCAGTTTCAGGATACCAAAATATAAAATGGTGTCTTCATACATATCAAATAAAAGACTCTATTGTGTCCAATAATATTCAAAACGTAATAAATTATTTTAGTTATTGCTTTTTTGTTATCAACAGTATTTAGTTATCAAGAGTACTCATGTTTCGAACATAGTCTGAAATATTTTTCTGAAGAACAAATCCCTTACGCGGACCCGGCCCGAGCCCGAATATCAATTGTCTCTACCCGCCTGAACCCGGGCCCGTGCAGACCTCTAGTGTGCACAAACGCTTTGAGTATCTAAATTGTATTGACAACACATTATTCAACACGCAGAACGTGTATGTTCACAACGATGATCTTTACCCTAATTTAAAATTAAAGTTGACAGCTTTTTTATTGCAATGGTTGTGTTAGCAAATGTGCAAAATGTTTCGCTTCTTTAAGAAGCATCTCCAAACTAACTATATCGCAAGGTAATTTATTTCCAAGTAAACAAAGATTCTAATTCTCAACTTAACATGAAGAATGGGGGAGGATTATTTCCCTCTACTGGACGTGGGGAGACAGTAAGATACAAACGATAATAGTGTTAATTACCATATGTTTACCTTATTACACACATTAAGAGCGATTAAAAATGTTCTCTCTGATCTGTCAGCGCCTTCGATTTATGAGCGGTATTTGCAAATGACAAGTTCAGATCCGAGATTATGCGTAGGTAGATCTAACATTTTCATGACGTGGCGGCAGACACACCTACGAGTTTAGTTTTGTTTATGAGACAATACTGTTCTATTCTAATCCCTACTAACTATCGCCGATTTAATAAAGACAGAAAACCGGTGACTGCATTTTAATTCGGGTTATAAATAATTGCACTTTGTGTTACGTAGTATTTACTTGGTACACTTGAACTTTTGTTTCGATAGTTTGCACTTTGTGTAAGCTAGTATTCACTTGGTACACTTGAACTTTTATTTCGATAGTTTGCACTTTGTATAAGATAGTATTAACTTAGTACACTCAAACTTTGATTTTAATACTTTTCACTTCGAAACGGATTCTTTTAATAAAGTACCACAGACTAATTTTGATAGCTTGACTTTGAAACCGATTATTTTAATTTTGTATGTTACGGACATTGAAATAAATTATATTAACATATTGCATGTCCACTTAGAACCCTGCTTCTTCATAAATACCACTCCTATAATATACTAGTGAATAAATTCTAATGCGTGGAGCAAAGACAATACAGGCGACCTAATATAGGTTTGCGACAAGTAAACTAGTCTATGGTGGAAAATCCTATGTTGCAAGTAGTAAAGAATAAGTGACATTTCATTACAGCGTTGTGAAACTATCGATTTCAAAGTGTGAGTATTTATATTGAGTGAAAACTATTTTGTCTATGTGATAATATTTTTTTGTAAGTGCAGCATATTTCTTCAATGTTTAAATATATTTTATTATGTGACATCACTTTATTTTTAGTGAAATAATTTGTTTTTTGTGGAATTTATTTGTTATAAGTGAAAACTATCTTTACGAAAGTGAATATCATCTAAACAAAAGTGCATTTAATTGTAAGCCTTTTAATTCTATCGACTATGCCACGCACCATGTTCATATGTAAAAGAATACGGAAGGAAGAGTTAGGGTGTTCCCTTATCGTGCTTGCGGGCTGCTGCATGTAGTCGTGTCTCACGAAACTAGTAATGTAATGCTAAAACCTCTGATAATTGTATCTAAATAATAATTATAAATAAGAAAAATCAAATCCTGCTTCGATATACACACACAGGTACTTAATGTTATTTTGCTATTATTTTCAGTATATATAGACTTTTTTTAAATGTATCCAAAAACCAAAGACTTCTGCCATAGATACGTGTCATAAATGCCATAGTCTCGGTGCCTCGATAACGCTATCTACGCCTCCAGCTCAGCCTCAAGTCCAATTCCATACTCAAATTTGATAGGGTGCTTGGTTAAAAAAATATTTTGGACTATGTTAGGGTCATAAGTCAGCCATAAGGCAATACTATTCATAATTGATTTCATATGTGTTATGAATATCGTTGGAAATATGGAAACCATAACATATATTGTTTGAAAAGTATAAAAATGAATTTGTATATTTTAAAAAATCAGGCTTTTTTGGGCTGAGAAAAATAAATCTTGGTCGGGTTCGGTAACAAGTTGAGACTCAGGCTCGCGCTGAGCCGGGCCTGAAGATGATGGGCTCGGACCGAGTAATTTTATGAAATTTTCGTATGCAACAATTTCATATGTTTGGCTAGCAATTGTTCGAAAGAATAAGCAACTAAAAATAATCAACCACAAACTTTCAGTATGTGGCCACACTCATTTGCATGTAGACCAGCGACATCCAACCTTTATGCTACAACGCCTCATCTAAAAAAACTTTTTTTTCCGTGCCTCCTCGCCTTTTATTTTTTTTATAAAATTACAGTTATGTACTGTTACACATTTAAAATCGCTTTTTATTTCGAAGATAATTTCCTAAATAACGGGTACACTTACGGTTGCATAACGAAGCGGCTTCGAGAGGTTGCGTAAGACTAGCTTATTTGGGAATGATATAAATATATATTTATTTTTTCAGGTGTTAACTGTCAATTCTTTCGGAAAGACATTAAATTTTAAAAAATAAAACACAATTCATTTGTACTACTTCCACATGTTTATAAAGATCAGGACCGGTTTCGCTTATCACGAGCATTATCAACTGATAATGCTCGTGATGAGCGAAACCTGTCCTGATCATTATAAATATGTGGAAGTAGTACAAATGAATTGTGTTTTATTTTTTAAAGATATAAATATAGATTGAGGTGTATGTATCTCCTGTGCAGAATATATACTGATACATTCTAGTAGATGGTAAGTCACTTTTAGTAGACTCATGTTAAATAAAAACAAATATGTCTGCATCAGACGCACTGTACACCTAGAGTTACCAGATGGTATCCAAAGAGCAACATGTCCTCCATCTATTTTAGAAACGGTGTTTATTTATTTACCTTTAAATACCATTTTCACTCTCCACTCGTTTCTATGTTAAAAATATTTATAAGTACTATGTCCCGCTTCCAATGTGGCGCATATCGACAGAACTTGTTTGGAATGGCGAAGGAAAGAAGGATGTAGTTAGGGAATAACTAGACAAGGCGGAGTAACGCACAGTGTTGAACGCTCGGCTACAGAATCAACATGTAATACTTATGTTGATCATGAACAACATACATTTTAGTAAAAGGTTTGCCTTCGTCAGTGGTTTTTCATCAAGAGACATAAGAGTCGCTGAGTTGCTAAACACGTTCCTGACGATTTTTCACAAAATGTGTTTTTAATGTACGTATGTGCTCTATCGACAGATCTATCATTTTTTCAGTTGCAAGTCTAAAATCTCTTCCTATTTCGTCCCCTGTTCGAAATTCAATTTTTTCCAAACTTACAAATGTGATTTTTTTAGACGATTTCGATCGAAATTATGAGTTTAAAATTAAACCAGACCCATACTGTCCTTGTGGTGATAAACATCAATATTCTGAACATATTCTTTGGGATTGCCCAATTATGTCCATTGAAAGAGATATACTGTATTTGTCCTGCAGAAATAGTCGCAATGGTCTTATTGGACATCCGGATCTGGTTTCATCCCCAGAGAACTTTTATCACTTCAAAAAATTTGCGGCCTCCTTCGGAGAAAAAGTTTACCTTCCCTGCCCCTCACCATTTAATTCTTAATTGTTGCCTCACTATTTTGTGTATTTAAATTAATTATTAGTTGATGACTTTAATATAATTATTGTGTACTCATCATATTCCTTTAAATGTTACATTATTATTATTATTTATTATTGTTACTTATATTATATATTTATTGTGGGCTAATGTATCATTGAGGAGACATGATCTCCAGTGTGGCACAAACAAGTTCATCGCATTAAAAAAAAAGACCATGTTCGGGTCATGAGTCACCCATAAAGCAATACTATTCATAACTTTACTTATTACTTTACATATGTTATGAATATCGTTGGAAATGTGGAAACAATAAGATCTATTATTAGAGAAGTATAAATGAATTTCTGTATTGAAAAAATTGGACTTTTTTCGGTTGAGAAAAGCAAATATGGCCTTCGGGTAACAAAGCTTATATTGTGACTCGAACTCGGGTCGGGCTGGAACTGAAGATTACGGGCTCGGACCGGATAATTTTACAAAATGTCGGCCCGTGCGGACCTCTAATAACCAATATGATAAAAATGGCAACCAATATGTATTTGTATTACATCTTGTAATAACTTTGATGCATTTGAAATTTAATAATGATTTCTTTGGATTGACAATTTGTCATTCGAAACCGGTATTCGTCATCATAAATAGAAAACTGTAAATAAAAAACGCAATTTCAAAAGACCGATATTATCTTGATATATTACTTAAATCCCGTTTAAACCAATCTCTAAATATATTTTCACCTACGAAGTTTATTTACGAATACTTCTTTCCTATTTTATTTGTTTTGATTTGTTCAACGTGTTTGTAAATATTATATCGAGTAGGGAATTAAGGCGTGTTAAATACATAACTAGGTATAACAGAGTGGCATACATAATACAATAAAACTCATGGTACAATGATTTTTAAGGGTGGCGTTATTTGTAAAACGCTAAAAAGGAAAATATACCTGAGATATGGCGACTTACTGTTTGAAGTCTAGACCCATTTATAATATCTATTTATATGAAAAAAGTAGTCAAATACTGCCCCAATACACAAGGGTCTCAATACTCAAATCATATTTTGATGAATAATTTAAATATTTATTTCAATAACACAATATTTTTCTGTCCATATTTTTAAAGTATGTATAGCTTAAATTGATAATATTTTTTTTTGTTGTTCATCAATAAATGCATTAAATTAATAGATGATGCAATGAATATGTATGAAAGAATTTCGAAATACATAGTTGTGAAACAATATTATTTTCCGTGGATAATTTTAATCAGGCAATATTTTTCAGCTAGAAAAGATGAGCACTAATTAGCGATGATCTAATGAAATAAATAATATCTATGGGGCAAATGTCAATAATTATCAACTACCTACGTGGTGATCGATAGGGCACTAATATCTAAGTGATTAATGTAGCAGTGAATGGGTTAAAAAGCTAAAATATCATATTATTTATGTGAGAAAAGATTATTGTATTATTTAAAAAAATTGTAAAACTAATGAAAAAATAAAATTAATTATGTACATACCTACGTAATTATTCTGGAAAAGCCGGTAAGTATAGGTATATTCACCGTCTGAGATTGTAGCTTCATTACTATCATTCGATTAAGATTGATAATTCGAATTATGCCTACTGAATAATTTATTATTATAATCGATTCAGTAAAAGCAAAACACGGAAAATAAGGCCGAGTTTAAGTGATGCGGCATAAAATATGGTAGTAATGTTTTTGTGCAAAAGTAATTGAGAAATAATATATAATGCGTATGTATGTAATATATACGATTCAGATTAAATAAAATGTGTGCAAAACGATGATGTTAATTTACAACTTTTAAAATGTGTCATGAACAAGGGTTGATTTTACACCAATTATCAAGTAAAGCGCCATAAAAAAAATCGTGAACCGGCTTAATTCAAATGTGAAGTAGGTAAACACATTAAATATAAACTGTTTAATTTTGTATCGATCCATTTTATGATGAAATACGATCGGAAATTTTCATTGATAATTTAATTTCATCATGGAAGTCGCCGTAGTCCGTAGCACGAAAGGACAAACTAAAGATATAAAATATAGGTAAATATACTCATATATTTTAAGCAATGGTAAATTAAGCTTACCCTTTACACCTGTCGCAGGAGAAAATTTCACTGTAAAGATCCAGCCGTTATCGTCATCCGACCGTTCACTTCCACTGTCTGGAATAGAAGTAACGTTCTAAAAAAATGTTCTATGACAATATGTCAAACAGAAAACGTGGTAAATTAAACGGCAGGCGCAGAAGCTGAACACACACGTGCTGCGCGCCCTCCGCATAGGCAGTGTTGCCAACGTTTAACACACACCAATAACATGTAAAAGACATAAGGTAATATTATACTCTTGCCGACGCAAATTCGTTCTTTTCTGCGCATCGCAGTACCCACACTCTTGTAAAAAGTAGTACTGTTCGCCATATATGTGATTTATAATCTACGAGTTTCGCTTGATAAATAAGTTATTTTCTTAGTTACTGCGACTTCCAATTAATAATACTAAACAGTTACTTATCAATGTTGACAAGAAAAATAATAAAATAAGTGCACTTCTGACAATTTGTGACGTCAACGGAATAAAATATTAAATGCAGTTAACGGATGTAAAATTAAAGCTAGAAGCTGGAACCTTTTTTTAACTGCGTATCAGAGTAGTTTTAGTTACTAATTCTTCTAAGATTATTTCAATTTTTTTAGCCTATTGTTGAATCATGAAAATTTCGATGCTTTGTATTGCCATCTATTGTTGACATATAAAAACTTTTGCGAAAGAATAGAAAACTGAAAGAACAAGTATTTTATCACAATTACTTAATTCTCTAAAAGGGAATTTATTCCTGAAACAATTATTGTGATGATTGGAGCATGGAGAATATCGATAATACTACGATGCAAACATTTAACTAAAGTCAATATTCGGGGCCTCTTAAATATTAAATCGTATTAAAAGTAGTAAATAGGAAAAGCAAATCAAATAAGGGATATTTTTTGAAACTGAGTAAATATAACATTACTGGAATTAATTCGTATGTAGAGCGGGTATTGATAAGATTCCTTTTTTATTAAGCGTTTCTTTACAAAACCGAACATTATTTTCCTAATATTATCAACAAATGTCTTCACTAGTAATATGATTAATATTAAGGCATTCAAGAAATTCCAAGGACTCTAAACTACTTTTTATCTTTCAAACCATTAATATTTTGTCATTGGAGTATGTCTACATTTTTACTGTTACACAATTAATTATTTACAAATTTTCCTGAGATAAAATAGAGAAAACAGTTCTATAGACAGTGATGTCTGTGAATGAAAAAAAATATTAAATGATTGTTTTATAAAGATTTGTGCATTTATTAAAATCTAGCTTACAAGAATTTTGGAAACATCTCAGCGGATTAAGGCTTTTCCTATATTACTTTTCCACTAATCTTCTATTGTATAGAGTGGACAGAGTGCAAGTGGTGTCCTTCAACAGTGACCTTTATTTTTTTTCCATAAAAAATCATTTCAACTAAAACCCAAATATTTAAATTTGAAAAATATACTTAACACTAACAAAAATAGATCGCTTCATGAAGCAACATTTCATTGAATCTTTATAGTGTTTTATGCTTTTATTGGTCAATTGAATATCTGAAGGAAACCGTTAGATGAAAGTTTGTTAAAATTTTTAAAAAAGATTCAGCTTTATTGAGCTATTTTTTTCGTTAATACCGTTATTAAAATTAAATATTTTGTTTTATTTGAAATATATTCATTAAGGATGCTACTGTTACCCCATCAGCCTTATTGTAAATTAGATCGTTTGTGGAACAGTATAATAAGGCATATCGTAATCAACTAAGACATTTTCAAAATGGGTTGATATTTTTGTGACCAATGATTTAATAAGATATTATTTTAATATGCGCTATTATCAAAGATGTAGATACAAATCCAGAATGGGGGAAATATGCCGTTAAGAAATAAAATTTAAATATTTTGCGAGGCTAGAAGCATTAATGTATGCCAATTAAATATTATTAATAAGTGATATTATAAAAGAAAGAAGCATCTATTTATAGCATTGATTGAATTGCCATTAATTTGGTATGACTCCATTGTAATAAGACAAAATTATCAAAGTATTTAGTTCTATCATAGAACTTTGATGTACCCATTCCACCGGCCGTTAATATCAAATGTAAAAAAAAACTATTGGGAATTAATATTAAAAATAGTAGAATCGCCAATAAAAAAGCATTTTTATTTTCCGTCAGTACATTCTGTGTAGGTATGAGATCAAAGTGATGAATTTTAGAATAACATTTCAAATTGAATAATAGGTATGTAAAAATATGTACAAATTAATATAATATAACATTTTTTCAAAGGACCTTTCCTATGTCCACGATTTTTTTGCTTTTTTATTTTTCTTTTTTGGCTTTTTCCCTTTGTGTTTCTTTACTTTTCGTTTGACAGACACTTTTTCTTGAGACAGTTTATCAAAAACATCTCCTGCAGTGACGTTACTTTTTTCATCAATTATATCCTTCTCATCATATTGTGTTTCTCGAGTCTCTAGTCTTGGTGTTACACTCTTAGTTGGACCTTTTGGAGTGATAAACTCTAATTCCAAATTTACTTTATTATCGACTGACAGTTTAGATTTCTTCTTCAATCGCAAAAGAAAAACATCTTTGTTAGGGTGCATAACTTTCAGAGCTTCTACTCCAGGTGGTGTATTATTTGGAGAAATTGTCAGTATTTGCTCTTTTTCATTAGCATATGCCACTTGAGTAGAAAATGGACTGAGATCTTCTCCTATTTTTGAAAAATCATCAGACATATTCAGAAGAATTTTGTTTTGGGTTGGCTTATAATATTTTGTATCTAGTGGTGGATTTTGACGATTACCGTTATCAACAGACATTTTAGAGGAATATTTGTTCGAATTTCGATTTGGTATTCGAATTTTGATTTCGTTACCATTTAAAACAGTTCCAATTTCTTCAAAATAATTGTTATTTTTTTCTAAAATGAAGAAAAGAATTAATTTACGGAATGACAATGCTCTAATTTAAAACTAATAATCGACATTTGACAAAATAGTCGATTAATGAAATTCTGCTACAAGTGAAAGATTTGAAGAGGTACGCAATTGAACTTTATTATAGAATTAAATTGAAAACTTTGTAATTCCACTGTTATCAATTTTAATTTTATATGAATGCATTTCCACAAAGTTATCGTCGAATCCATCGAAATAATTATTGAACTTTGTTTGCTGAAGTGAATACAGAATTGAGCTAGGTAAAATCTCATTATTTTTTCAGGGTCAAGAAAAATTAAACAGGATACTACCAACATTGAAATTGCCATGAATTTGATTAGTATGTCTACATGGCCCAACCACCCTTAGTGGCATTGGTAAGAATTTTCGACCTCCATGCAAAACTTACAAAAGGGTTCTTTCTTACAATTTTTTTAAAAAATCACAAAAAAATACAATCTGGTGCACAAAAATGGACATTCAATAATTTTTTAACATTACATTTAAATATAGCATCTGGATGTGTCGCATATTAACGACACATTTCTTATGAGGTGAGGCGTTAAAAAACACAGCTCATGGAAAGTCTAGTATATTTGTGCGCATAAAGCGACATCTGATATTGAATATATGAACTCTGAGGACAGTGAGTTCAGTTTCAGTTCAGTCTAAATTCTAGACCTGGTGATTCTGGACCTGCCAGGCCATTCGCGTTTTGTACTGATATTCGTAGGAGGGTGCTCATATATGCTATTTTGGACATCATGCCTTCTAATTTGTTTGTTGGAGGTTGGGTAGTGTCTTGAAAATGTGAAACGAAATAATTGTATCTAAATGCTCATGCATATTTACGAATAAATATAAATATTGTAGTTGAAAAAAATTAATTTTAACTCTTTTTATAACAAATCATATTTAACATACAATCGTACTACTGAGTCGTTTTGTTTTTTTTTTATATTTTTAGGTTGGTAAGTGCTAAATTTGTTATATTGAATGTATATAAATTTGGGCCCCCGTGTAAGGGCACAAAATATGAATAGCACTTCACACATAAAAAAATATAACAATGAAATGAATTTGGAAAATTACATTACATAAAGAGTTTCTGCACTCAATGAAGATGATTTGGGCCAGAGGGTGCAGTTTTGCGAGTGGTACTTTGTAAGATATGCAGAGGATGCACTGATTGAAAGAAAGATTGTTTGGAGCGAGTAGTAAACTCCACGAGAACACTACAGTTATTTAATGAAAAAATACAGTTACTGAGACAAAACGGACCACGAATTGAAGGCACTCATTGAGTGAAGAATACAAACAAATTAACTATTGTATTCTCGATGTATGTTGATAAAAACAGACAGCTCATAACACATATAATATAATAAAGTTTCAATGACTTAATCTGTACAATATATATATTTATATGTAAATATTTGTATATATTAGCTGATAAACCTAAATGTTTCAATTTTATTTGCAGAACTCTGCCTATATCAGTATCCAAATAATAAAGTGTACAGCCACTAATATGTCCCAATGACTTAAAATCATTTTCCACAGATGTGTTCATGTGAAATACTCTGAAAGTACTGTGTTATACGGCTCACAACCAAATAGTGTCAGTTTCGATTATACCCAACTCTATTCACTCCCACCTTTATCCCCTAATGGTAAACTTCAACCAGAAAACCTATTGAAATCTATTGAAAAATCAATTATTAAAATTGTTGTAATGGAACCGAATAAGCAAACATCCCAGAAAATCATTGGTCACAGTATCAGCATTTCATAACAGATCGCCATCCTATTTTACCTAGGTATTTAATTTCATATTGGTTCCCTCAAAATTTCATTCTGTTGGCTAAGCTTACAAAATACGCACCTGAGCTTAATAAAAATATTTAGGGCAGAAAGTGAAATCAATCAAATTTTCTGTATTCAATACTATTAATTAAATTTTACATGGTAATGCATCAAATTAATTAGAAGGTAAGAAATGAGAAAATGATAAATAAAGTTAGTAGGTAGGGCTGATATAAAATATCATTTCTGATGCTGAAAAAAATAAATATGTAGAGCCTTATTTTTAAATATTCACCAAAAATTCCGGTACTTAATTGCGATGAACTTTCTTCTGTACTTCTTGTTATCGGTGTTGCCTTTTTAGGGAAAGGACAATAATTCTCATCGTTAACCTTGGGGGTGGTTCTCAAAAAAGATGATCTTTGAACATTTTCCATTTTTTTTATTTCATACTTTGGACCATCACTGATGTTCATATTTGACTTATCAGTCAAAAATCTGTATTGAGAAATGAGATTGTGTCCAAGGTTGGTTACAGCAAGGGTCATGTTCATGACTAAAACTTCTTCATTTGCTGCATTGACACAGCTGTAGTGCTCCAGAGTTGATTTCTCAGGAAAACTTTCATTATCGTTAAAATATTTTATAAATTCGTCCTTGATTTGTATTTTACCAGTTCCTATCAACAATTTAGATGGTAAGCATGGACATGTCAACTTTTGCCACACTTCTATTTCTACATTCAATCCAGCTTCTTCAATAGGGTAGTCTCCGGGCACATAAAACAGACATGATTTGCCATTTTTAAATTTCACTACCTTACTGTTTATTAATCCAGATGATGATGGTAAATCAAAATGTATGTTATCTATAATTTTGAATGTTGCGAGAAATTCGTATTTGTCATCTTCGCAAGATGGTAAAGCTTTTAATACAATACTGTGTAAATAAATTTCAAGAATTAAGAGATTTCCATTGCATGTTTTATCAAGAGAATCTTTATTTAATTCGGGCTTAGAGGACATTGTAATTTATTTTTACTGTTAATTTTTCAACTGTAAATTTTTCCATGTATTGTATTATAGATAAAATCATAAAGACACCATCTAATTTCATTTGAATATTATAGAATAACAAATGAACAACTGATTATTTTTATATTATATTTGGCAGATAAATTGGCTTCTAGGGATTTTATTTTTAGATTGTCTAAAAGAGACTATAAAACAGTATTTTCCAAACATTTTCGGGCTAATGCTCCCATTAATATATATATATATGTATGTATTTTAAAAATAAAACACAATTTGTTTTTATTACTTTCAAATGTTTATAATGATCAAGAACGGTTTTGCTCGAACGAAACCGGTGACAACCGGAAACAAATTATGTTTTATTTTTAAAATATAATCTCTTTCCAACTTAGAATTGACAGTTAACACCTTTAAAGTGATATGTACATATTTATGTCACGCCGAATGTGTAAGATTGCTTATTTCATGAAATGTACCTTAGTTTGCCTAATTCATGAAATAAGCAAGTCCGTTGTCTCATTCATGAATTAGGCAAATTATCTGCCGAGTGCGTGAATTTGGCTTGATTTTTTTTTGCCTAGTTCATGAATTGAGCAAAATAGATAGTAGCGCTGTCATTTATTATATAAAAATATAGATAGTAGCGTTTGGGTGGTGTTTTTTACATCTAAATTAAATAAACTTTAATATAATTATTGTGTACTCATCATATTCCTTCAAATGTTACATTATTATTATTTCTCATTGTTACTTATATTATAAATATTTATTGTGGACTTAACGTATCATTGAGGAGACATGATCTCCGGTATGATACAAACAAGTTCATCGCATTAAAAAAAAAAAACTAAATCAAATGTCATTATTATAAATATTAAAATTATATAAAAATATATCAATCAATATCTGCAATGACTTTCATATCCATTTACCATGCCCAAAATATTTACAACTGTAAGATGACGACGTAAAAACTTTACTAAAAGATATTTTCGCGATTTGGATAGTGTGTGCGTATCACGGGCCGTCTTAGGTGGACGAAGTATTTGCGTAGCTCGAAAATATCAATCGTTCTCCGCCAACGGGAGTGTCCTACGTAAGAGGTGATGAAAACATACGGCGGCAAACCCGTCAAACGCCGCCGCCCCGCCTCACGCTCGCAAAACTTCGTCCACCCAATTTGCAGCGTCAGCAATGGTCGATTTTTAATACCTTATGGCGTTCGTATATCGTGTGGACGCACACTTTATTTGACAGTTGTCACCGCGCGAGTTTCTTGAGACAGCTGTCAAACGTAAGCGTAAGCGTTCCATCAGGGAACTTAAAAATAATATTGTTAAAGGTGATTCTTGCAGAAATTCGAGAGAAAACGAATACTACAGTGCCACAATCATAGTAAGACATACACGTCATCACGGTCGTTCCTGGAAGTAACGCCCACCCCTCGCATTTACTCGCCCCGCTACTACATTCCCCGCGTCTTGTCAGTCATCCGTGCTCATTATCGGTGCGGCTTCTTTTACATTAAAATTTATTGTATAGTATTGTGAGGTTGAGGAACATAAAGGAAAGTTTTTAATTCCACTCTATAGTGCCAGAGATAAAGTATTTGCTATGACAAGAAAGACACGAAGATTTTTATCGGTGTGACCAGAGTTGCAAAATTTCCCCAGTTTTAGGGGAAATATTGTCGCATGCCACTCAACCGAAATACTGTATTCAATTAGTAGTTCTTAAGTTAATTAACTTCTGTAAATTGTTTTCAAAATCATATTCTTTTTTATGTTATTTATATCCAATAATTTCACTAATTTTTTGAATGTTGCCCCTTTTCTTGTTAATACTTTATTACTATATATTGTCGCTGTTTTGGAAGAAAACACTTAATCGAAAAAATGACATATTGAGTTAGTTATGCCTAAATCTTCCTTATTTCAAACTCTACCATATGCAAGAACATGCTTATTTTTATAAATTATAGTTTTTCTAAAAAACAATTTTGTACAAACAAACAAAATGAAAAGGTAAAGCATTTGAGCGATTTGAAAAACTTCAAAGTCCAATTACTCAAAACTAGTATTTTTCAGTTAGTGTCTTCTTCCAGAACAACGAAGATATGTACTCACGACATTTGCGGTAAGGTTATACAGTGTTCATCAATGAAAAATGAGTTTAAAATAAACTTATTTGGTGATCAATAATATTTAACATTCTATTAGTCCTTAGTTTTTATTTATTTTTGGATACAGATGTATCACTTAGCACCATTCAACGTATTTGTGTAGAAATAAATACTGGTGATGGGAAGGTTCAATCACCCAAGAGAACAAAAAACAGGCCAAAAATAAAATATTAGATTATTTTGATCTGTGTGTCTGTGTACAGAAAGTGGGTTTTTTTACGAAACGAAGAAAGAAATTCTGACACTTGATACCATTTTACTGACCTTAAAAGCCGGTATGGATTATCAGGGGGGGAGAGAGCATTTGAGAAAAGTCGTACATACGATGGACTTTGAGTTCAAAAATCACGCTCAAAGAGGACTTATTTAATGGAAAGGTATGATATCATGGCATGGCGAAAAAGATTCCTTAACTTAACCAAAAATAACAGAGACGCTCTGCCTCATTAAAATAAAAAATTCAAACACAACAACAGACGGATGATGGTCATCAAAGAAAGCAAACCAATTGACAGGTCATGGGGAATTATGGAGGCACTGCGTGGTGGCCACATACTTCACATAGTGAGCGAATATGGTTAAGAAGTACAATCCTTTTTTAAGACATATTTTTTAAATAATATTGTTTAGGAATATTTTATTTAGAAGTATTATTTATAATATATAGCTATAATTATTTTATAGTATTTTTTTAATAATATATTGCTTTAATTATTACAATTATTTTTAAGTATTATATATAATGTATTACTATAATTATTTTGTACCATTTTTTATAATATATTACTATAATTATTTTAAAGTATTATTTAATATATATTATTTTTGGGATTGAATACTGGCAACACAGGCGGACCGAAAAAAGCGTTTGACGTAATAATCTCGGCGTTTGTAGCGCTGTGACGTAAAAGTCTAGATAGAGCTTATAGTATATTATGATAGAGCGGTTGGACACTACCATATATTTTCTACAGATTGTCAGCCGTATCTAAATTTGATGAATCATCTACGCTGATGTATGTGGATTAGCTGCATATTCGGTATTTAAAACAATCTCTTGTACAGTGTAAAAAATTAATACTAGATAATAAAGGCATTAAAGTAAACGATATTTATTTCGATTATTTACAGAGGGGGTAGTAAACAAAAGGCACTTCTATACGGTCGGCTCATTTCGCCATAGATCTTAATAAAGTAATGAACTCGGATGTGAAGTTAGAAAATTATATGGGAAAGTACTTTCAAAATTAGTAAACATGGCCTTAAATAATTACACCAAAATTGTAAATAATAGTCCATTATGCAATAGAATGGATAAGCGTAAGATCAGAAAATTTATCCAACCGAAATGATACTTTGTCATTATGTATGAAGTCTTGAGTGTTTTGTTTCGCTTTTCAGTAATAGTTTCATTAAGCATTTTGGTTAATTTGATTAGCTTTTACTTACTCTTGAGATTATACATTTTGACCTGCCACAGGTAGGTAGTGAAATTAGAATCATTTTTAAAAACCCACTGTTCACCACTATTAAATACTAATAACCGTACCCGTCATAGATGACGGTATTGAAACTGAAATACTGAATGTCTAAAGTAGCTTAGTACGTCGGAACTGTGTTAGAATTGCATAACATTTTATTTTATATACACCCTAGAACGCTTATGTCATGAGAAAATTTCATACCTACATGTGAGATGTGAAAATAATAAAACCTCTACAGAGCGGTCTGGGCTACTATATATAAGATATTTCCCTTGGGATTTTCACCTCCAAGCACATTTAATTAGTAGTGTTACAGTAATTAGTACTATTATCGTTTTGCCTTACCCCCTACCCACGTCCAGTAGAAGGAAACAAACTCACCCTACCCTTCATTTTTAATTAAAAAATTAGAATCATTATATTGATTGAATTGGCATTTACTTGGTAGAACTCCATTATGATAGGATAAAATAACAAAGTATTTAATTCTACAAAATTTTATCAGGTAGTTGATAGCTATTTCGGCTTGACGGCATAGTGCTGACGATTTCATTCGATTTAATAACGAGATAAAAGTTTATAGAACTAAATACTTTGTTATTTTATCCTATTAGAATCATTCTTTACCTTAAAATAAATAACCTTGGGGTATAGTTAGTCTGAAGATGCTTCTTAAAGAGGCAAAACGCGTTACATTAGTGACAAAGCCAGTGGAATAACTAAGTCACCAATTTTATTTTCATATTTAAATGAACTTCCACAGAGTAACCGCCAAATCGAAGAAAATATAATTGCATGGTATTTAAATAGTTCACTAATATGTGGCATCCATCATAACTTTCCTGCCTATATTCCTTCCCTGGTAAGATATTGTTGCTTCCACCTCCTCGTGGTTCTTACTGGACAGTTTCGTTGATTTGATTTTCATTACAATGAGTACATAACTAAGCATTATTTTTAAAAAATCGATCAACATTTTTGACAGAGAAGCATCTTAGCAAAATAATTTTTCAATGTTTCAAAATCATTTTAAACATTTTTTTATCCAGTTGTGTCCAAGAAGCAGCATCATGAGACAACAAACCAGATTGCAGTTATTTAGTTTGATGATAACGACAAGACTTAATCAATAGATAGGATTGAAGTAAACTTCTATCGAGAAGTAGACGATGACGAGAAAATGTATTCTCAATTTCCATTCTTTACAATGTCAGTTCGGCATGCATGGCTAATTACATACATTCATGAACCCAGTTAAATTTATCTGAATTCATTATTATAAGTCACCTTCGAAACTTCCATTGATAACCTATCAAAATCAATGAATGCATTTGTTATTATAATGTGTATGTGTAAAAATATTATAGTAAAAAACTGTTTAATAATATGAGTCGCCTGCTTATTTTCCTTCCCTCTGATGGTTTTGTTTTGAAATACACAGAAATTTGATTTATCATTGTATTCAAAATAAAAAAAAACTCGGAATAAACATAACCTACAAAAATTCAGTCGGAAGAATTCTGACACACAGAATCATAGAGTTTTCATGGAGTTTTCTCTATGGCTTTTCAGCCCGCGACTCTGTTGCAGCATGGCTTGATAATAGTAGGGGGCTTTGCCACAACTTAGGCAAACCACGTAGGTAGGCAAATATTTGTTTATGACTTTAATCCCAATTATCAGTTGAGCACACCAAACCTTTTTAACATCTAGAATTTCTCGCAAGTTATTTTAAAACATTACTTTTGTAAATAGTGCGAGCATTTACAATTACCTCAACTGTCGAAAAATCATCATTTATCTCCCATAAATACAAAAGTTACGATAAAGATATTTTAACATTCCATTCAATTTATGTTAGCAATTAGAATGCATAAAAATATTTGAATAATTCAAGTTTTAAAGAATACTCCAGGCGGAGTTGTACTGCAAAGCGAAAAAGATATTTCAAGGTTATTCCTTCTTGGGTAAGGTCATCAAAACACTTTAAACCACTTAACAGCTACGAAAAATATACCTTTCTGCCTCTGTACGCGGCAAATATTTGCATAGCTTAAAATTACAACAATTCAATTTATTTATGTGAATTATGGCTCCTTCATGTAACCGGACCTCGCCAAAAGTAATATTATTAAAATTCCTTTATCAGGAAGCTTCTAGCCACATGTTTAAGAATCTGTTATTAGGTTTGTCACAAGCAATTTCAATAATTTTAGAACGATTAAAAAAATATTCATACTTTACTTTTCGTTGAAATAAAAGAATTGGTTTTACTTTTGAAAGGCGATCACCAACTTAATGCCCTCTTCTCTTGTAAAATTCATCATTCGTAGCGGGGACAAAAAACGATCTCGAGGCATTGTATCAGAATAAATTGCCGAATACAGCAAAGGATTGGCAATAACAAAATAATCGTCCAAAAATGTATTTTTTATCAGCCAATCTAATAATAACGTCTTCACCAAGGAAATATTTAGAAAAGTCCAATTCATTATTTTTTTCGTCCATATTCATTTTCCATCCAAACACGTTATCATCGAATGCTTGAACTTTTGGCGTAAAGTAATTACAAGTAAAAAAAAGTTCCATTGGGCATTTCAAACACTTCTTCAAATTCATTATTTCAATCTGTTTCAAAAATTTCACATAGGTGATGTCTGATATTATGCAAAATTATTTATTTCTCATATTAGATATTGACATAACCATTGCTTAGACAACTCTGACAAGATAAGATTTTCCGAATGATTCAATTT
The DNA here is from genome assembly GCA_022494535.1 of Himalopsyche phryganea. Classification (NCBI taxonomy): domain Eukaryota; kingdom Metazoa; phylum Arthropoda; class Insecta; order Trichoptera; family Rhyacophilidae; genus Himalopsyche; species Himalopsyche phryganea. Next base: position 47,979 of record JAGVSL010000110.1, on the reverse strand, counting down.
GTTTTAATATTTTCACAATGGCAATCTTTGATAGGCTAAATAATTTATTTCTCGTGTTGGACATAAAAAGTAATATACTATTAACCCATACGAAGACCGCACACCGGTGTGCTATTGGGGTCTAGTTGTTAAAAAGTATTATTTTTTTGATATCAAAAAAAAATATTATTTTTTCCTTCTATTTATTTTAGCTAGAAACAAAAAATTGTAAGCCAATTAATTATATTGTTTGCACAACCGAAGTTAAATTTTAAAAATGTACCTATGCAATTGTCAGTGAAACAAAAGTAATTTCGCCTACTACATTTTAATGATGCAAAAACACACAGAAACGATGAATGTTAATGGTTATGATATTTAATAATGTTTGCGGCAGATCTAATGAGTATTATTATACCGCATGGCTGTTATAACGTAATAGTGATAAGGAATTACTCGGAAATTTTAAAAAATAGGCGGCATAACCCCGAGCCGATGTTATTTCATATACCTAAAGGTTTATATCAATGAAATCAATATATTCAAATCAATATATTTACTATTTTGAATACTTGCAGGTAAGTGTATTAAAAAATAAAAACTACATACAAATAAATACTTAATACAAAAAAATACAGTAAAGGCAAGTCAACAACACACCTTAGAAAATCAGGCAGAATAACCACATTTGACAGTAGATGTTTATATCAGTGAAATCAATATATTAGAATGTAAATCAATAATATCTACTATTTTGAATAACTACATTTAAATATGTATAGCCATAAAAATAAATGCGTAGTACAAAAAAGATACAGTATATACAAATAAACAACACACTGTAGAAATCCGGGCGGAAAAATCGCATTTGACGGTAATTTGTTTTATCTTGCGGACTTGAAATTTTACATCCTGGCAAGTATTGCAGGCTTGTTCTTTTACCCAAAATGTAAAACGTTTTGGGAAAATGACTACAACACCACATTTTAGAGTGACTAGTTATTATTTTTTTTAGAAAGCAGTTAAATTTTCAACCCAATATAAGCGTAATCTAAATGTAGAAGTTTGTAACTTAATGAATAATCTGTAAATTAATTAAATGCTGCTAAGCACAAAGCATTTGTATAAGTATTCAGTACTTATTCAAGGTTTTTTGAATATTATCGGGTTCGCGTTGGAGTGCTCTACGTTGTTGGCTTCGGTTACGGATGTCTTGGGTTCAAATCTCAGTAAAGATAGTTTCATAAATTGATTTTTCTCTTTATTTAATGTTTCTGATATCTGGAATTTCACTCACCCATCTGATCCTAAAAAAATGTCGTGTAGCGATTATCTGACCACTAATTTTGTCTGAGCCTTATCTTTCTAAAATGCTATCCTTACTTTCTTCGAATAAGAAAAGATGAGCATCTATAATCAAAACAAACCACTCAACAAATCTTTAAATGAACAGAGTTTGTCTGAAAATTTTTCGGATACAAATTTGATATTGAAATTCCATAAGCAACCTCAGTCAATACCGTAAAATAAATCTTACATGATGATATTTTTTATGATGAAAAACAAATGATTTTGTTGAAAATTAAATTAAATATCAAATTGCTTATGCTTTCTACAGCAAAATACTTTTGCTCCCGCTTAGTGTTGCAAAAGCCTGATAATTTTGAAATAGCAGGAAAAAGCCCGAAAAATTGGGAATATACTGTTAAATATGATATTTGTCATTGTTTTTTCAACTGAGTCTAGATGCACATATGCATATGTGTTTAGTACATTCACACCAGGGTAAACATGACCAAAATAGCAGATGCAGGGTCGCAATGAAATGAGCACATCATTAACGCATGGCTTGTGAACAAATAGTGTTAAGACAATAAAAATAAAACAAGAGATTTAAAGAGTTATAAGCGATTAATGTCGACTATATCAAAGGACGAGGAATACGCGTTCTCGCCTTCTCACAAAAATCTCCACGACGAGGATTCCATGTCACCCGGTGCTAACGAGTTAACACCGAGTTTAGCTTCATACAAAAACAGAAGCGTTTCCGTAAATATATAACATTGAATTAAGTTTATTACTTCTATCTATATCAACAAAATAAAAAAATACCATAACCTTAAATTTGGAGATACGTTGTGTGCATATGCCAAAAATGCAACGCCTTTTAAATAAGTGTTACCGAATGTTAAAAATGATATGCAGTTATCATTAATATTAAAGTTGTTTTTTTACAATTTTTCCATGCGAAGTTATTGCTCGGGTAAAAACCCAGCTTTTTCCCGGCCTCGCATCACTACTCCCGTTATCTAAAACATTGACAGCCTCAAACTGATTTGACTTAAAACAGTTTGCCATTTGTCAAGTCAATTTCAATTTGTGGCAAGTGGTAGAATAGGTAGAAGAAGAGAAAGCAAGCTACGTGACCATAGCAGAACAGTCCACAGACCGTCAGACGTACGCAAAAGAACATACTAGTATAGCTATACTTAACACTGTTCAAAGTTCACTTTACAGTTTTGCAAAATAAGTGGACTTTCACCTGACACGTATAAAACTATAAGCTCGATAGATTATATCCATAAATTTATATATAAATAACGTAACGTCGACTAAAACGCTATTTAGTGTCCTAATCTTACGACTTGTTATTCTATCTCACTAAAATGGCATCACTCGCTAAGGTATATTTATTTTACTTTGTCTTTAGACACATTGTTTTTTTACAGTCGATCTATTTATTATATACGTATATTGGAATTTATATATTTTGTTGTTTATATTTAGATTGCAACGTTTGTTAGCCGTCCTGCTTTACGATCATTGTCTACATCTGCAAAATTGAAGAGTTCCCAAGAGGATGCAGTGCAATCGGGCTTTTGGTTTGGTAACTATCAAAACTGCAACTGATCGTATTATTAATATATATTATTAAATCGAACCGGTAATATATTATCCGGTATTTCGAATGACTAAAAAACTTGTTTATATACTTTAACCTACAATAAAGAGCTCGTAGTTTAACTAACGTTTACATTTAATTTCATGTTTACCTTCTGATTTTTTAAAAAATATGCGTATTTCAACTCCTCTCGCAATTTGTATTTGTGTCATCTATTTGTGAAAATACTAATTATGGCAAAAGATGATAAACCCTTGTAAAATTACAATTTTCTTCATTTTTAGCCCTGCCAACTCATTTAGTAAATGCAATAAAAATTAACAGTCAATTTTTTATTTTATGCTTTGAACAACTTTCTAGCCACAAAAAACACCCGCCAATTGATCAATTTACATCCGATATATTAATCTATATTTTTTATTTTCAGAATACAATGAAGAGCAGAAAGCTTTGCAAGATCTTGCCAAGAAATTTACTAAGGAAGAGATTATCCCTGTAGCTGCAGAGTATGACAAATCAGGAAAATTCCCATGGGATGTTGTTAAGAAGGCATGGAGCCTTGGTCTCATGAATGGCCACATTCCAGCTCACTGCGGTAAGGTTTTAAGTATTTCAAAATGGTTTTTTTTTATCGGCGTCACTTAACAATTTTCGACAGAGTGTTACATATTTTATTTTAACCATTTAGTTTTTGAATTGTTTTTGCGAAAATACTTGTAATTCGTTTTGACTAAATATAAATATAAAAAAAATAAAGATTTTTAAGATAACATATTTAGATATCTAAGTAATGTACCTTTGATAGTTTTTCTACTGAAATAAAATAATAAACTACTTTTATCAAGGAATGGACCATTCACATCCCCATGTCAATTTTTCGCTGATATAATAACATTGGTTTTGAATGAAAATAGAAAGTGTTTTGGAATGTGGTAGCCCTACATAAATTCTTAAAATACTAGATTGAAAATTAAAGAGAAAATCTCTATAGCTCTATAAAATAACCACCTTTATCAGAAGCATTATAATTCTTAATGAGTGTGTTTGAAAATTACAACTTGCAGCAATCTAAACTTTCTCTATCTAGTGACGAAATGTAAATTACACTCCCAAAATTTGGGGAGTTTATAAATTAATACTTTATATATTTCCAAAATTCAATATTGCATTTTTTACCGCGGCAAATTTGATGTCTATATCCATTCTCAAATGGTGCATACACATATGGGATGGGCGGGTGTGGCCTGGCACCTAACCACATAAATGTGTTAATGCAAATATATGAGATGGACTGGAAAATTGATAAATGTATGTTTAAAAAAGAAGCCTCATCATAAGTATTAATATTTATTTTCTGTGTTATAACTATGTAATGTTTAGTTTACATAATAATTAAAATTGAAAAAATCTTCGTTCATTATTATCTTGAACATATTTACTGGTTAAATGGTGATATGAAACAATGTTATTTACGAAGAGTGAATGTTGTTTCTGACATGAAATAAATTACATTACATTACGAGAAGCCTTCAAGTAGATACTGAATTTATTAAAAATGTGGTTGTATGTAATTGAGCAATCATTGATGTGTACTTTTTTATCAGGGGATAAGCGTGTAATAGACACATGTTTTTTACGATAACTTTGTTTCAAATATGTCCTACAATAGAATTTTCATATTAAAATTGGTTTCGTTTATTGATAAATTAGGCCATTGTGGAATCATATTGAATTATAAATAAGTATTACACCTTACATGAGTGTCATTAATATGTATTCTTTTTTCCCTATAACGACTATACTTTTAAATCCAACTAAATATGACAGAGAACCTCAGAAAATAAATAGATATATGGTAATATAATATTATTGTCTATCTTTTGTAGATTAGAATATGTATTCTCTCACATGTATTATAATGATTTAGTTTTATAATGATTATAAAACTAAAATATGCAATGCATTCCTTGCCATCAAGTGATAGCTAATAATTTTCACAGGTGGTATGAACATGAGTATATTTAATGGGTGCATTTTGGACGAGGAGTTATCATACGGATGTTCTGGAATGTTAGGTGCTATCCGTAGTACGGGTCTTGGAGTAAGTTATAGACAAGACAACTAATTAGGGCTTGCCTTTATGCACAACGCGGGTAATATCTTCAGTGCTTTTGTTTGCTAATTATAAATTGCTTATGTGTGTTCTATGGAATATTACAGGTGGATTGGGAATGGGTGTACTTGAAGGCTGCATGATTGCTGAAGAGTTGGCTTATGGTTGTACGGGAATCATGACTGCTATGGAAGGAAGTGGACTTGGTGTGAGTGTTGTGTGTCGTTTTGGCTTATATGTTAACATCATATTACCCAGTATATAAAATCATTTATTTTTTATTGCCTGCTACGTTATTGTAATTTTTCATTACTTTTCCTATACCTTCTTCTTACTACTTTTATGTTTAAATGATACTGTTATTTTCCTATTGAAGTCAGAGTATTCTGGATTTTATTACTTCATTTTTAATTTCGAAACAGTTGTTAGGGTATGTGAAGCATGAACAGCAATTGGTCTGTTAACATACCACAGTGATTTTTTTGTATTAAAAAAAAGAGAATGAATTTTTAATTGATATGATTTCAGTGTCATTTGTTTGCTTAATCTTCTTTTTGCTGGTATATTATTAGCATTGAGCATCTTTCTTACATTTTTTTATTCTCCAATATGTAGTTTTAATAAATTTTTATTCTAATCTTACATTGATAGAGGAATATTTGATGCAATTTTCGTGTCGAAGACTGTGAATTTTTTTTTTTAACTTTTCTGTTTGCATTATTTCAGTCGCAAGTAAATTCAATCAGTATAAAATACGCCAGGCGAAAAGTTTTTCATTAAATATTAAAAACGTCTGAATATGCTGAAATGCAAAACCCAGGTCGTTAGTGACAAAACGTATAGAAATTTACAAAATTTGAATAAACTTTTGATTGTAATGCTGGCAATCAACCTTTAAGTAACAGTAAGAAGTGATATTATAATATAAAGGAAAATCAATCTGATGCAATGCTTTCTTCTTTTTTGAATACAAAATAAAAATGTTATTTTGGTTTTGGGCTAACTCATCTTTCTCCAACTTGTAGAATACATACTGCGAGTGATTCTATTACTACATTTGATTCTATATTTATAGCAAACACCAGTCATTATTGCTGGCAACAAGGAGCAGCAGAAGAAGTATCTTGGCCGTTTAATTGATGAGCCTTTGGTAGCTGTAAGTAATCATGATTTTTTCACTTATAATTACAATACACCGTTTTGTTTTCTAATTCCTATTGAAACCATATAAATCTTCCTTAAAGACATTTGAAAATCCAATACAGAACAAACCTTCTATTATTTCAGTTGTGTACAAAACTCCAAAATGATATATTTAAATGCTTAAATTGATTAGAAAATGAATCTCTAAAAATACGCTAAACTTCTCCACCTTAAAACATCAATTATTGCGCTGATGATAACAATGTACTTTTCACTTCTTTATAGCAATGCAAAAAACGAAAACTGATATATTGCCAAATTTATTGGCTATGTGAGTTGATAATATTTATAATATGTTGACATATTTATTATAATCTTGATTATTTATACACTTTTCATAATTTTATCTTTATGTACTTGAATATTTTACAATCACATCATCAAAATTTAATGCTCACATTTTAATCGCATGTAAAAAAAGCATTACATTCAGCGGTTCCTAACCTATTTTCACTACAGAGATAATTTTAGTCGAAATGACTAATTCCAAAATTTTAAATAACAAGTATTTAATATGTGGCTTATGTAAAATAATCTGAATGTTTTAAGTGTATTTTCTGTAATCTTAATTGCTGCGTACATTTACCATTTTTTTTTAACTTGATCATGAAATTTGCAGCATCATGAGTTGCCACCAATTTCGTTTTTATGTAGTATTATCATGTATATAATGTATGAATAAACCCAATTAAAAAAAATATACCATCATTTTTTTGCTGAAAACTTACTACAAAGAAGATTATTAGTTATCAAAAAGTCAAATGAATGCAAACTTGCGACAAAAAAGCGACTCCAGTAATTTAGTTCTTAGTAAACCGATGTTGAATATCTGTATGCTTAATCGCAATCAATTAACATGACTCAATAGTTTTCGAGCTTAACGTATATTAAAATAACATTTAAAGAATCTTAAAGAATATCAAAATAAGTCATTTATTAGCTAACTCCCTCTATGCAGTGTTCTTTGTATGCGCTTTGTCAGTTCTGTTGATGAAATTGCTGTCCATAATGACGTTAGGCAAATAGAAAATAGTTGTTTAACCAACAAAAGATTCCACTTTGTTTAGTTTAAGTATAAATAGCATAAAATATTTTGTGTGTGAAACTTAATTACTGCATTTCTGTTCATTGTAACCGTGTTTACAACCCACATCTTTTGCCTTGTAAATTTATTCTAAATGAGTTCAGCGCGGTTAAGATTATGAATAAATTATTTGTTAGCACATGTATGTCTATGAATTACTCTGCATCACGCGAATTCTGAGCCTCATTCTTACGTAGTGACAGTGTTAATGCATAAAGTAGCGCGAATCGATATTGAAATGTGAGTTTAATGTGATTTATTTTCCCTTTGTTGATTTTAGGTTATTTAAATAATAGAAGACTGAAATCTTTAGTTACACCGTCAAACCTTGAAAAGGTTGTATTATCAGATTATTGCCGAGTCCTAATGTTTGATGTTCGTCAAATAGATAAGATATAGTTTAAGTATTTTGTGACTTTTACTCCCAACTACATTGATATCTAAATAGAATTTTCTGAGCCAACCTTATCTTATCAGCCCGGTAAATAAACAATGATTCTTAGTACTATTTATTTTTATAGAAATATCAATCTGATTCTCATTTATCACATATATTATGTGCAGACTTAAAACCAACTCATTCTGGTTAATATTCATTAACATGTTTTTATTGTCCTAGAAATCCTTTGATTACGATGAGACATTTTATCGAGAACTTAAAGTATTTTATTGTTTTATAGCCTTGATGAGCTTTCATTATTTTGGATTATTATCATTTATTTTGATAATATGTACTATTGAATGAATAAAAATCAATATATTGCCAAAGAAATAAACCTGTTGATAGAATTGAATAGTATACGGTAAAAATCGGTTCAACTATACTTCTGACAATGGTGTGATGCCGAAATAGTTATTGATAATATATGATAATTCCTGTAGAACTAAATACTTAATCTACATAAAAGAGTGTCACAAGTATAAGTAAATATCATTACCATGGGCGTGCGGTGGAATGTTCTCTATCTCCATCATTCAACCTCACATGTGTATGAGCAAGTAGGAGAAAAGAAACACCAGCATGCATTTATTTCTCACTCGCGCTCTGCATTTAACTTGTGACTTATCTAAAATGAGAAAAATACACCGCATGCACCTGATCATCACATATAATCATTATATGATAATCATATTATCGGTTAAGAGTAGTTCGAGGTAAAAAGGTTGCTTTGTACCTGGATTTTCATGTTGTCTTTTCACAAATTGCTAGAAATTCCTAATAAAGATAACCATTTCATTGCCGAATTCTTTGTCACGATTTCACTATTTCCTTTTTAGGCATACTGTGTCACTGAGCCAGGAGCAGGGTCAGACGTGAATGGTGTAAAGACTCGTGCTGAATTAAAAGGAGATGAGTGGGTCATCAATGGACAGAAGATGTGGATTACCAATGGTGGTGTAGCTAACTGGTATTTTGTTCTGGCTCGGACCTCTTCTGATCCCAAAGCACCGGCAAGCAAGGCATTTACCGGATTTATTGTGGAGCGTGACACCCCCGGATTGACTCCAGGAAGAAAGGTAAACTGTTCATTCTTTCAATAAATGTAATTGATCACTTGTAAGGTGTTGACTGTCAATTCTTGGTGGAAAGACATTATATTTAAAAAAATGAATTGTGTTAAATTAACAAAAAAAAAAATGTAATTGATTCATCCTCACACAAAGAAATTCAGATATTTGACTATGAAACCCACCAACAATTAATTTATTCAGAATTATATTGGCTCAACACTATTGTTTTATGATTATTCTATTAAATTTTATATTAAAATTATATATTCTATTTATTTACAACATAATTTACAGTATTTATTCAACTATTTTATTACATGATCTGAACGAGTATCTTTTTAGGATGTCTCCTCCTTCCTATTTTCACAAAATTCATTATGTATATAAGATATATTTTCTTTATACAGGAATTGAATATGGGGCAACGCTGTTCAGACACACGTGGCATCACATTTGAGGATGTCCGAGTGCCAAAAGAAAATGTCTTGGTTGGAGAGGGTGCAGGTTTCAAAATCGCAATGGGAGCTTTTGACAGTACTCGTCCTCCGGTAAATTTAAACATTTTCATTTACATTTTTCGATGTTTTAATCATTTTATTGTTTTTCATAAGCTGTACCATCTCATTTGGGAAGTGGGTAAAGACTGTGCTGTCATTATTGAAATTATCATAATACTAATCAAAACCTTTATTTTATACATTATATTTATTGTTGTTTTTTCAGGTTGCTTCAGGTGCAACAGGCCTGGCACAGCGAGCGTTGGACGAAGCCACCAAATATGCATTGGAGAGGAAAACATTTGGAGTGCCAATTGCTCATCATCAAGCAGTTGCCTTTATGTTAGCAGATATGGCGGTTGGTGTTGAAACTGCTCGTCTCGCTTGGCAGCGTGCAGCTTGGGAAGTGGATCACGGTAATAATAAGTCATACAAAGCATATTGCTTATATATAAACACCAGTTGAAATGAATATTGATGTAAATGGCTTGGTATATGATGTGAAATTTTCACTAAAATGAATTGTATCTAAAAATAAATGGATTTCACACCTTAGGTTGTTAACCCGTTGGCTGCTGACAGAATCGTTTTGTATGGAAATATGACGTGCTTGCACATGTCCCGCATTCAACACGTTAAAGTAGATTTCTATATTTTATAATAATTTATTTTTCATATAATTTTAAAAATAGAAAATCCTCCCAATCGATTTAATAACAGATATCTTTCCTTAATTCTATCCTATGTTTCGACATGGGTGATAGATTTAATCCTTCAAGCCTGGATGATGTGCACAGCACATCATAAACCACCCACAGGAACCGAAATGTGCAGGGCGAAAACCATGCCCTGTTTTGTCATCCATTTATTATAGCAAAAGTTCACCGGCTTCATTCAATTAACTTGATTTCTATAAATATTTGTTCGATGTTTTAGTTATTAATTCGTTTTATTATATATTTATTTATCCAAAAAACTGTTGCATCTTAAGATTATCCTTTTTTTTTAATACGTAAATTGGAAAGATAGAGTTATTAAATTTGACACATTCAAATCCCATAATGAAGTATTTTTTAAAATGGTGAAATAAAAATATATTTTTGCTAACGTGTTCGGAGCTTTTTGGCGTTACCATGTATCAATACATTTATAATTGAAATCACACGTATACAACTCGCCAACATCTGACATGTTGCATCATGCGCTCGCTTCTGAAGCGTGTGCATGCGGCATATCCCGCGTCACGTAGAAATGCTATTTTACGTGCGACAGTGAGCAAAGTTGCAGCGTCACGTAGACTATGCTGCGGGACATTTTGTCCCCTAATGCAGTGTTCCGCAAACTTTTTGTGTTCAAGGTACACCTATCAAATCAAGAAATTTTAGAGGTACACCAAAGAGAAAGCAATATTTATCAAATATTTATTTATTTAAAATTAATATAACTAAAACGAAAAGATGTTTAGTGAGAAGTGTGAGTCTGTTTAGCTGAGCACAGGAGATCAAAATTTGGAGCAATCGTTAATAAGGTTGCTGTCATCTGTTCATTGATCGTCCTCAGGCGTTCTCTTTTTTTCGATTTAATAGTGGTAAGAGTTGAAAATCCCAATTCGCATAAGTAGGTTGTGGCAAATGGTAATAGAATTGCAACAGCACGCTTTGAAAGCAGCGGATACTCATTTTTTAAATCCAGCCAAAAATTTACTAGCTCTACTTCGGAAAATTTTAGTTTCAATGTCCGATCAGTTTTTAACTCCATGAATTCTTCCTACTCGTTTAAGGGAAATATTATCCGAGAATGGATTTCGTACCCAGTCCATAGATAGTCGCTCTTATAGTTCTCAGCTATTTTTAGGTGTATAATCTTCACAAAACCTTGACTTTTTTCCGCGGCACACCAACTGATGACCACGGCACACGCTTTGCAGAACACTGCCCTAATGCACTGTTTCTTAACCGGTGGTCCACGAAGATTAAATTTCAAGTTATAAAATATCAAGCAATACGGTGTTGCAAAATTAATTGTTTTGATTAAAAAATCAATTATATAAATATTTATTATTTTATTCCATTTTTGATGGTCCTCAAAACATTTTTTTATTTTTTGATGGTCGGCGTATGTAAAGAGGTTAAGAAACACTGCCCAAGTGAATACGGGATTTATTCTTTTGAACTGAGAAAAAAATATTCCAGTGTTGATTGAATAATATTTCGCTATACAACCTTTTATCTCCATAAAAAAAAATTGATCCGTCCCTGGGATTGAAAATCTATTTCAGGTATATGTGCCTGAAGGGTTAACGGAATCGCAACATTAATTTGACACCACCACTACTAACTCTGCAGTGTAATAGTAATTTCATCTTTGAAACAATTTTGTGTGTTGAATTTAAAATTATTTTTTAGATTAATTTATACTGTTTTGTTTTTAGGTCGCAAAAATACCTTGTCAGCGTCAATTGCCAAGTGCTATGCAGCTGATATTGCAAACAAAGCAGCTACGGATGCCGTTCAAATATTTGGTGGAAATGGTTTCAATACTGAATACCCTGTCGAGAAATTGATGCGAGATGCCAAAATATATCAAATTTATGAAGGGACAGCACAAATTCAAAGACTCATTATCTCAAGGACTCTTATTGAAAATGCTAAACAACGACACTAGGTTGCTATAGTTGTGTATATATATTATGTATTATCTATCAAACAATTTTTGTTACATTTTCTATTAACTCATTATTATAATACGTCATATTGTCTCCAATAAAATTGAAGTTGAGAAAGCCATCCTTACATCTGGAAATATTCATTGTATTGTTTAAAAAATAGTATGTATGTAATTAGGCACGCGAATTAATATTGAATGCTTTTTTTGCCAGAACAATGATTATGTTATAAAATACTCAAAATAAATACACAAATAACTTTAATACTTGAGCCCATATCAAATTTTTTACTTTATAATTCATCAATTACAGATGATTTTAATTATGTCATTAGTAATATGACACAAATATTCTATTCAGTATATATTAGTTTTAAATGGTTTATTTGTGTTAAATTGTTTTATGTGAATAAAAAAATAATTAAAATATACATTTTGTCATAAACATGAAGTGAATCAAAATTCGGTTTTCGGCATCAAGTATTTTATAAATCTCAACCACAAATATGTGTCCAATATGCTTAGACGACCCATAACAGTTCTAAAATGGTGAAATTCCATTAGAAAATTATGTTATTTACCTAATTTGTAAAGTACTTTTATTTTCTCCATCCGGGAACAGTTCTGTTTACCATATTGGTAAAAGCATTTAAAATGACTGATGTTTTTAACTAACTTCAACTGCTGAAAACCCTTCCTTTTGCATTTCAGGACAATAAAATATTTTTTCAAAATGTGTGTTTACTCTTTAATAGTACCATCACTTCTTGACATTTGACCATTTACACTTATGATGACCTTTTTTTTTGTAAGAATCAAAAATATAAGTCGTCAAATGCATTGGCTATGTTTTTTTAATCAATGTGTATTTGTGTACGGCATAAGTTTAATTGTTTTTTTTATTAGTTTACTGACCGTTAAATACTCAAATAGATCTCCGAAGGCACGCCACCTCGTTCGGCAAACACTTGCCTGTTATGTAAAGAAACAGCAAACGCCATTGGGCAAATTCGTAAGTAAAACAATAATCACTATCACTGCACTCATTGATAATCTCAAAAGTCAGCAAAGGAAATCAGTAGTACAGATGATAAAGATCTTCTTTGACCATATTCGCTCCCTACGTCCAGTATGTGGTCACCATGTGGCGTTTCCCCGTCACCTGCCAATTGCTTTGCATCCTCCCGTGACATGCTGGAATGAAGATAGTAATCCACAATAATGCTTGGAAATGTATGTAGTACACTTCCAATATACTTCTATTCAGTTGTAGCAATCAGACAAAAAAGCCATTCATGTACATACCTTTGTCTGGGATTCGAATACCTGACATGCAGTGTTGGAAAACAATTGGGGCTATGCCGGCTAGCTTTACAATTAATATATCCTGGAAATAGTCTATTTTCAGGCATACAGGAAACATAAAATAAAAATTATTTTCAAAGAGCTAAATCATATAAAATTAAAGCATTTTGGTTAAGGACATGAATTGATTTCTGGAAATGGGTAGGAACTCCACAGTTGCATTGAATACATCTCTGTGGTTAGATGTTTCACTGTTAGAATAATCAATGCTTTGCGATAAGGAGTAATAGTCCAATAAATAAATTTATGAAACGTACCAATCATATTTTCTCCAAAATTATCCCTGCTTTTGGGTTTTGTATGCATTTACTATTACAGCTACAAGGAAGGATGTAAAGGTGGATATATATGGAAAAAATTTGAAAATGCTGTTATTTTCAACAATCACATAATATATATATTCTTATATTTTAATAGCAACACATTCAGAAAATATTCCTTTTCACTAACAATGATATGTATCGTTGACGCATGGAAACATGCATTTTTGTGCCCTTAACTATGTACGTATTATATTTTTGCTTTAATGGTAGAGTTCACATGTTATGTTATTAGATAAATTTTATTAGAAGTTTTTGATCCATTTCAAATACGATTTAGTTTATTCAAAAGCATATTGATTATACACTCTTTATTTCTAAAGATTACATGCATATAAATGTGATTTGATGATTATGGAAAATATAGTGTAAGGAGTGAGCGGTTTAAATTGTTTATTCATTATTATTACTTTATAGTTCATGGTTTGGATAGATAATGAATGACCTTTGTTTATTTGAAAAATTATTTTGAGACATGGCCTTTACCTAAGCAAAGGCTGATGACTTTATTTACCATAAAGGCAAGATTATAAAAATGATAAGTGTTATTTAAATGATAAACAGATAAACATTATTGCGGCCAGTTCAGCATCGTATGATTTCGAAAATAATAATGATTAAATAATTTGTGTTATTGTGCAAATTCTTATTTGAAGACAATTTATAAATATATAATGTTAAACCGGTGATCACTTTATTATTCAAATGGCATGGTAACAAGTATATTAAGCAAAATTAACAAAATTTCATTAACTACCTACCAATAAATTAATAGTCTAGATAAATATTACATAAATTCATTATCTAAAGCATTCATTATGTGCATGTGTATAAATATAAACGTCAGTTTATTGTTAATCCTCGCACTTCAGTCAATCATCAATACATCATCTGTACCTACAATGCATACGACACCATGTCCACCTAGCTCGCTTTACAAGAGATTATAAAAACACCGTTTGCTTTATCTCTTTGTACCGCTTTTAGACAAGCAATTGTCACATTTGTTTTGTAGACAAGATGATCCATACGTGTCATTGGAAAACAATGTACTTAGAGCAATGCAACTGCATGTCTACATAGTGCTGTATGTCCCTGAATGAAAATGGATATAGTGCTACACACCCAGTTCTCTTTTAACGCGATTTTTATTTGTGCGATTTTACTTTTACATGATTTTTTTGAATGGCACCGACTTTTTATTTACACGAAATATTCGTTTTAACGCGATTTTAAAAGCGTTTCATTAAACGAGTCAGCAAAATTCAAGTTCGTTCAAAAAATCTTAAACAAATGCATTTCTTCACCGACAGTGAAAGCAGCGAGTGACTCCAATATGAAAGTCAATGTAATGTTGTCTGATTTAATTTGTATGTTAATATTAACACGGTCACTGCATATGAAATATCTCTCGTAATACTTGAAAATTTGCGATACTTTGCGAATTTTTGAATCCCTATATCTTTGTTAAAAATCAAAACTATCAACAATTCAATCACCCTAGACTAGTTTATTTCTTCACTTCCCCAAAATATGTGTCGCTGGCGACGTATCCTAACCAAATGACGTAACTTGAGCAGTTATACCCGGTGGAGCGAATTAAAGGCGTGTTCAAGCCACACATTTGTCTAAATATATTTTCAAAAAGAAATCTTACCTATTTTCATTTTAAGGATTTTACAGGTTTATGTTTTGAAGAAAAAAAACAATTCATTTGTACTACCTCCACATATTTATAATGATCAGGACCGGTTTCGCTCATCACGAGTATTATCAACTGATCTATCATCAGTTGATAATGCTCGTGATGAGCGAAACCGGTCCTGATCATTATAAATATGTGGAAGTAGTACAAATGAATTGTGGTTTATTTTTTAAAATATGTCTTTCCACCGAGAATTGACAGTTAACACCTTAAAGGTGTATATGAAAATAAGACTTTGTTTACACAAATTGAAAATTTTTTTTTTATACATTTTCCATACATTCTAGATACTTTTTTAGACGCCTTTTTTTTGAACCAATATATCAAATTAATTTGCGACTGCTCCCTGATTACAGGTTTAAATTGTTTGATGAGCATGTGTCACCATTTCTATTCGTGAAGTAGAAGTTGTCAACACTTTACAAATTAATTTTTTGATTATCGTGTAATCACTCATTATCAACACTTAGTTTTTTTAACATTTTTATTATTATTTAATATTTTTATTTATTCAAAGCCATGAGACTACCAACCGAAATAAATGAAATTTTACTACGAAAGTAATTTCCTTAGAAGAAAGGTCAACAACTCTAGATCGATTGGAGCGCGGCGATAAAATCTTAGGAATTTCGAAGAAATATAATTTAAATGAAGCTACCATTCGAAAAATTAATAAAAAGAAAGAAAAATCAATAAGGGACCGAGTATCTATTAGGTCCCTTGAATCTGTAACAAACAATATGGTTATAAGAATGGAAAATTGCCTTATAAAATGGATTAAAGATTGTAGTGGAAAGAATTTACCGTTGAATTTCCAACTGAAAAAATAAAAAACTTTGAAAATTGCATTTGTGATAAAATGTTAAAAAAATATATTATTTATTTCTGCTCGTTACAAAATAAAAATGGTCCAATACCTTTCTATTTAAGAGTTAAGCTTTCCTACTTTTGAAGGCGAGCAACGTTACAAATGCATTGGTGGGGGGTAAATTTTATCTCCTTCTCCCTCGCTCACGTCAAAGCAGAATGAGAGAAAGCGAGATAAATTCACCACATCCATTACGTATGCATCAGCCAGCTTTACATCGCAAGTTCACTAGTACGGGAGGTTTGTATGCTTTGAAACAAGAAAGAGCTTGCCTAACGTTCTCGTTTTCAAGCGAGTTTTTGCTTTTAAAGCACACATATCTTAAGAAAAGAATGTATCCTCTGATTTTGTATGAGTATAATAGCCCTGATAGCTCGCTCCCAGATTACGTTCCCCCTATCCACTATGATATCGAGGAGTCTACTGTACATAGAAGTAAGGTATTTTTTTAGGCGTCAATTTCTGGAACCAATATACCGCGTAAAAAAAGGATTGGGTGTATTATACACCATCACTTCTGTTATTATACTGAATTTGAGATAGCTACTGTACAAGGACAAAATGGACACAATGCCTTATGCCTCAAAGATATAGAAATAAAAATTGTCAAGAATATACTCGCAGCCAACATACTGGTGTACATTCATTATTTGCTATGTGTCAGTTGATAATGTTCGTGATGAGCGAAACCAGTCCTGATAATTATAAACACGTGGAAGTAGCATAAATTGTTTTATTTAAAAAAAAAGATAATATGATTCGCTGAGTCGCTAAACACGCTCCTGGCGATATTTTAATAAAATAAGTTTTCAATATAGGTATGTGTCTATCGATAGATCTATTAATTTTTCTGGATGCAAGTCTAAAATTTCTTCCTATTTCATCCCCTGTTCGAAATTCAAAATTTTTCCAAACTTAACAAGGTCATTTTTTTACCCAATCTTGACTCTCGTTTTACACGGTCGACGGGCTCTTAAGAAACGACAGCGTGAAAGAATATTTTACTTTTCCTTATACACCGAAAGACACAAAATAGCTTAAATTATACTTAAAACTATCATACTGCACTTAACAGTTTTTCGTGATTTACTCAAAACTCTAAAAACCTCCGGCAGCGTGTTTAGCAACTCAGCGACTCATATATAGTTTGGCTCAAGACGTTTTCGGCAGTTTACCAGGTTTGATACCTTATTATAGTGATGAATTTTTGCAAAAATTATTTGCATGTTTACTGAAAGGTGTTGTTTGCAGTTTCGATTCATAAAAGAAAAATACTATATTTGTACTTGTATAAAATAAAATTATCTGAAATAAACTATTTGTCATAATGTGCCGAATGAATTCTACTACAAATATTTCTTTGTGTTACATGATTGATTTTTTGTCATTTTTCTCAAACACAGCTTAAAAATGTAGTTTTGTAAGCAATTCAGATTATTATTCGATGCCAAATAAAGTAAATTTGAAATGAATATAGAAAAGTAATCAATGTTTGAAAAATTTTCTTACATAATTTAATATATTTAAATTTGGCAAGGATTTATACCAACAAATAGATATGATATATGGAATATGTTTTATTGATGGTTTGACATTCAGTATATTTATAATCTACAGATAAGTCTGTCATAAACTGGCAGATAATAACGATTAGTATTTTTTATTCAATGAGAAGAATTTTACAATACGTGTAACATCTGAAAGTAGAACGTTTTCTCACAATGTTTTTTTTTTAAATGCACATTTATGCTTATGTAAGTATACTTTGGACAACAAATACTTATTCTATGGTACACATGTGAAATCAATGTAGATCTATGTTACACAAATAAATATTGATAATAGGTTTATAAATCAAGTATCAAAAAAGTAACAATGCATAATTCAATACTATTAAGCTGAAACTTAAGACAAAAAAAACAAATTAATTTCAAACAGCATCATAACATTTTCCCATTAGTTGCAGAATAACATTTGATACAACATTCATATTATAGTAAATAAATAAACAATTACATTACCTATGTGCATTAATCAATCTTACCACTATGGTATATAATTATGTATAATGTAATATTTATTTAAAAGAATGAAATAATATCAGTTAAAAAAAATATTATTTCAGTGAGTGGGATGATAAGAAACACTATATAATAATGGGTCATGAGTTCTGATCAATTCAGATTATTCAAAATTACTTGTTGCCAGCAAATTATACAGCTTGACTTAATTGAATGGTATTGGGATTCGATCTAAAAAGTAACTTGAAGAATAAATAAAGATATTCATGAATACAACTTCTGGAAAAATACTAGTTAGTGGCAGCCATACAAGCACCAGATTACAATTGTATAAGTACTTTGCTCGCATATTTTACAATTTATTTTAGAAAAAAGCAAAATATCTGTGCAACATTAACAAGGTTCCCCTGCAATATTAAATTTTATATTCAGTGTTCTTCCTGACATAGATTTGTAAAATAAATGTAATATTGCAAGACTGAAATAAGACAATGCATATTCTAGCATCACTCACGAGACATCCACGATCATCAAAAATATTTTTCTTTAAATTTAAACACTGATCCTGGATATATAATTACTCTATAATTTTATTAGCCTAGATATTTGAATAATATTTAGGCTATTGCTCAACTCGGTGGTAGGTTCATACTACTAAATTGTGCATAAATAATTTGACTATGAAAAAGGAATGTACAAGTTTGAGAATAAAATATATTGTATTAATATTTATATTTGTAAACATTTCATTGCGGAGATTCCTTTATTTTCCATTTTCCAGTATGCAAAGGAATTCAAATAAAAATATAAAACATTGGGGTACCTTGTCTGACCACTAACAATTTGTAATCCTATAAACATTCAACAATTTGTGACGAATAATAAATTGTATTACATTCCCCTGTGACCACTCCATTAATCTTGTAACATTTACTTATATTATCTAAATTAGCTGCAATTATTATTTATTCCTTTCCAAGGTATCCAACATGTTAAAAGCAGAATGTGTCAATGAATAACAGCTTAAGGTCGATTGGCAAACAGTTGCAAGACAATACTCTCATCGGCCAATGTTGATGTATCGCCTACATTTTCATCTCCCAAAGCCACTTTTCTTAGAATCCTGCGCATAATTTTTCCAGATCTTGTTTTGGGAAGTCCTGGAGCGTGCTGAATTACATCAGGCATTGCAAATGGCCCGATTCTTTCCCTAACCTTCCGTTTCAATTCATCGGTAAGCTTTTTGTTGAATACTGAATTATCATTTGGGGTTATAAAGCAATACAAACATTCTCCTTTAATAGGATGAGGTTTAGAAACAACAGCGGCTTCGGCTACATCAGGATGCTCAGTAAGGACTCCCTCTACTTCGGCAGTGGACATAAGGTGACCTGATACATTCAGCATGTCATCAACTCGACCGGTAACCCAAAGGTATCCGTCAGAGTCACGTGTTGCGCCTGCAAAGACAAGTGTACAATATGTGTATAAATATAATAATTAATTTACTTTTCAATATATTATAAAATATAGGAGCAATTAATATATATATATTTTTGATATTATTGAACAAAATTTTAAATTGATATTTTGTAAAGACAATGTGTGACATTACTTCTTTACTGGCATATGAATGGATTCATAGAGAAAACACTCTGCCGCTTTATCATAACTTTTTAGATTCAAGTGTACAATGGTTTCAAATGTTGGTGTGATTATCACCAATCATTAAGCATTGTCTTTCTGTGTCTGTGTTTCAATAGAGTTTAGATAAGTTTTGATTAAAATGTCGAGATTTCGTTTGGTGGCCGATTTGATTTACTACAAATAAAACTCAATATATATGTAATCAATCTTTAAATAATAGTAAATGTAAGTTATTTTTACCATCTCCTGTGCAATAGTAACCCGGGAATTTCGAGAAATAGGTACTTTCGAAACGCTCATGGTTATTATACAAAGTGCGCATTATTCCTGGCCATGGTCGAGGAAATACTAAATATCCGTCTCCTGGGCCTGTTACCACACTACCATTGTCGTCCAACAATACAGGGTCAACACCAAAGAATGGGAAAGACTGAAAATCAAGCCATCAACATTACAATTATTATACAATCAGTGAGTATTTCCGTTTGTTTATTGTTACAGTATTCTATCAATTATATGACTGATTTTACTGTGTGTGAATATGGGGTACGCGCTGTAATTGACGGTGCTTCAATAAAACAGAGAAATATGAAAGAAATCAAAGATTCCAATTCACATCTCACGATGATAAATAACATATTGTCATTTATTGTCCTTTATTTATTTCATGATGTATTTTTATTATTTGAATTGAACGATAAGGTTGCTTCTTACAATTGACGGAATACAGTATTTATTATTGTTAATAGCAACAGCGATATTGTAAATAGTATTTAAAAAAATACACAACTGATCATTTAAAAATGCTTGCGAAGAGTGATACTAGTCTGGATCATTTATAAAATTATGGAATTAGTACAAAATATTTTTTATTTTTATAAATATAATGCTTTCCCACCAAGAATTGACAGTTAACACCATAATAGTGATTGTAAGTTGTAATATGAAGATTTTAAAACAACTCTGAATCAATACATTACAAGGGAAACGTGTGGTAGTTTCACAGGACAATTAGTGATTAATAATTATTACCGCAGCGCCAGGTTTCATTGGAGAGCATCCTGGTAATGGAGTAAGAACGTGACCTCCAGTTTCAGTTTGCCAAAAAGTATCGACAATAGAGCATCTTCCATTGCCGACAAGGTTCCTATACCACAACCATGCTTCAGGATTGATAGGCTCTCCGACGCTACCCAAAACTCGCAGTGATGTTAAGTCATGCCTAAAAATAAAATACATTCATTACTAAGATAGTACAAAAAGAGATTAAGTATTTCAAGACGTATTAAATTATTTAGAAATAAGCTATTGAAGAAGAAGGTTTGCCCAAGGTAGAAGACTCTTATATTATGTTATTTAGACGTAGGCTTTGTAAGTGACGATCCACCGATTATCAATACTGACATTATCAGATTTCATTTTCACAGTTGCTGCGCATTGTCAAGGCAATGTCTCAATTTCATTTTCAGCAATGTTGATGGCAACTTCATTTACTAAATACATAAACTCGTTAAACAGATTCAACACAGATTGAGTTGTTATGACGACATGACAGATTATTTTATTATGGTGCGGTTGCTACACGACTATTTATTTAATATTCTTTCTGTTGATTTTCATTGAGACGTCAAAAAAAGCGTTTTCAGTTTAAAGTTAAAAGTTGAAACTCGAAAATAGCATAGTTGACCTAGAAACGTCAGCTCAAATGACATATGTAAATTTCATGTCGTTACTGTACACCGTTAGGAAGAGTTCTTGTGACCGACAGACATACAGACTGACAGATTTCTACACGTATTTTCTGCTATATAGTAGAGTTATCATATACTAACTAATAGTTCTGGAATTACAGATAATTACAATATTGATAAATTGAAAACTGTGACATTTTTCATCAATTTGGAGAAAATAGTTAAAAAATCTCGAGTGCAATTTGTAATAAGTTCAAAATTGCTGTAATAATGCTTCAAGAATATATTGATATCATACTAAAGTAATTTACTTACTTTTTAACATAATTGTCACCAAATTTCATCAAAGACCTGATTGCTGTCGGTGCTGTGTAAAATTGGTTAACTTTATACTTGTCAACAACTCGCCAAAAACGATCATTATCGGGATAGAAAGGAGTACCTTCAAACTGTAAAAGAAATATAATAAATGAATTATTTTTCAAAAGTTTCATTATGATTCATTCATATTTTTGAGTAATATAAACTTACCAGAACAGATGTTGCACAATTTGCCAATGGCCCGTACACAACATAAGTGTGACCGGTAATCCAACCGATATCTGCAGTGCACCAATAAGTATCGCCAGGGTGATAATCAAAAACATATTTAAAGGTGGTAGCCGCATATAATAAGTAACCTCCAGTTGTATGAAGTACCCCCTTTGGTTTTCCTGTGGAACCACTGAAAAAATGTTGAATAGAAACATTCACTACACATATTTAACTTAGCTTGGAACACACTAGTATTCTTGATATTACTTGTCTTTATTATTTTAATATCAAATTAATCTAATAGAGTATACATAAATATATGGAAAATGATTTTTATATCCAATTATATAAGTCTGACTTTTTTTTAAGCCCTATCCGCTCCCAATGTGGAGCATATGGCCTCCTAATGGAGGTATCTCAACAGAAGTTTTTCTATAATTTAAGACATCGACTGAGGGTGCTTGATGGAATTTCAATATCAAATTTGGATTATTGAGACTTTGTACACTTCCATGTATTTTGACACTAACGACCCGGGTTTCGCCTTTGGGCATCTTCAGGCATTCGTGCGCTCGAATCTCAATAATCCAAATTTAAAAAGAAGTTTTTCTACAAGAACAGCTTGTAACTCAGTTGCTCAACCTCGGTATTTATAATCAAAACGAAAAATAAACGACAAGGGTTATTATGCCGATTAATTTTGATGTGGAAATTAGAATATTTGAACTGACTTCACTAAAATTATAATATAGACATATTAGATCTAATTATATAAAGGATAACATTGATTGTGAAGGATATATAAAGAAAGTTAAGATCAATATTTCCGAAGACGGCATTTTGGTAAGTACTAGAAAATCTCAATGCGTATTAATATAATATAGATCAGAGTTTCTTTTTGGAAGCTTATTACAATATTAAAATTTAGATGAAATTAAGCGTTCAATATGGATAGATTTATCTACCTAGTGTAGAGCATAAAAAGGGGATCTTCTGCATCCATCCATTCCGGGTAGCATGAAGAATCAGCATCTTCCATTTCCTCATGCCACCAAAAATCTCTACCGTCCACCCATGGAGTCTAAAATATTCAATTTTAATATACAAGTTAATAATTTGTAGAAGACTTAATATTGATAATAAAGTAAAATTATTTTGATAATTATTATTGGGTTATATCCATTTTCTTTTATAATTAATGTGAATGAGCAAATAGTTTCAAAAATACATTAGCAGGTGAGAAAAGAAAAAATTAAATGTCAATTTGGTTGATTCATAAAAGAATAAAGAGAAAAAAAAGAATTCTATCATATATTATTAATAAAGAGTAAGCATTTTTAGCTGTTATGTTAATAGTTATAGCTTATGTTAATTGCTGCGGTAAAAAACATCCCAAAATAAGATGGATAATTAAAAATAATATTTGTAATGCTTTTATTTAATTTACTACATTTTACTACATAATCTGTACTGTTACGTGTCATCGAATAAAATCTAAATGAAAACCGTGTTACAAACCTCTTCTGTTTCAATTTTAGCGCATTCTGTCACTCTGTTTAGATGCGCTACAACGAAACAGGTTTTGACATTATGGTTGAATTTCGTTGAGGCCTTTTCCATAGCCTCATCGCATATCGCTTTCAATTTGAGGAGCTTCTCACCTCTCCACGCTCCATTAGCTGTCAACAATACTTTAGCATTGCAATCAGACATTCTCTCGGCAAGAGAGTCAGAAGAAAATCCTGCAAACTGAACATTTACCGATATTCTGCAATGTGATTTCGCTTTAACATATAATATGAAAGATAAATACAAGATAACTAGAATAAAAAACAATATTTAAGGCTACTTAAAAATGTACCATTTATCATTTAATCATCATTAATCTTTTTATTAACGTATGTTCTATTAAGTAGTCATTATAAATATAATGATAAAAACAAGTCGGAAAATATTGCAAAAAGTAGATAACAATATTGTATCTAAGTAAGTATTATATTTTAAAATAAGAATTTTGGTTTGACTGTACAAAAATTAATTTTAAATTAAATACGGATATTCAAAAAAAGAACGCTTCGCAAAACAGCAAATTACAGTATTGAAAACAATGCAAAATGATTATTATTCTAGAATAAAATGGAATAAGATGGGAGTGGTAACTTGTGGACATTGTAAATTGTAGCAAGCGCCGCTATTATTTGATTAAGAAATATGAAGAATACTTACGACAATGGAGTGAACGGCTCCAATTCTAGAGCAAGCTAGCATCGCCACCACTAGCTCGAGTACCATGGGCATATAAATAGCTACACGGTCACCTTTCTCAACTCCATGGCTTTTGAGAACATTCGAAAAGCGACAAACTTCCTCTAACAATTTTTTGTACGTGAGCCGACTGTAGTCATCTGGATGGTTTCCTTCCCTAAAAATAATAAAAAGAGGCACAGTTCAATTTAAATTTGTTTTTTTCTATAACAATATCTTCTAATGGAGTATAGCAAATCACAACAGTAGTTACAGTTTTGTTGGTTGCCGTTATTGAGAGTAGTGCTCTAAAACTTTCGTCACACTTAGTAATTGGCTGTCCAGGTTTCAAAAATCGTCGAATGGTCTTACATTGATTATGCATGCATCATTTGATTTGTGGATTTCTATCAAAAATCAAGGATGTGTACTGTTTTCATCAATACCCATCCACCCTATTCGATCAAGAGGATAGGCGAGCAATTGGCAAACTATCTTTTTTAATTGTTTTATAAAACCATCATTATTTCATTACCAGTTTTTGTTAGAAACCTTTTGTCGAAATGTGCCATTTATTTGGTATGTTATACTCTATATTGGGAATTGTAAAATATTTTGATGACAATCCATCCATTCTTAAGAGCACTTAGTGCTCTTTGTCCTGTTTTAATGAGTGGGTAGAGTGGATTGAAAGCTTCACATAAAACTTAAGGAAAACTCAAATCATATGTCTTCACAAAAAACGGTAAATCTGCTTAAATATTTTAATACTATTTAGGCATAATGTCCTAAATTTAGGCATCCTGACGATTATTATCTACTTACAATTTGGCTCATAATAATTTCTACGGGTTTTCTTATTTGTTCAAAATTAAAGATTTTCTGTATTTTTCCATTCCTATAAATGTAAAACACCGAAAACTCTTACCATTTGCAATACTGGATCTGGTACGCGAAGGCTTACTCTACTTTCTACTGTAAATTTCTTGACTAAAAAAATATACTCTTTCAATAAAATACTGGAAATATTGTGCTGATTATACAAGCCGGGCACTCCGGTAACAGTCACACTACTCTATTTAAAATTAAAATAAACTGAATGATCTTATATTCTATGTAAAACAGTTAGTCAGTAGGTCGTATTCTATATTTAATACAAATAAGATTCAATTACCGCTATATCGATCATATAAATAATAACTCAGAGCTGCAACTTTCCAACATTTTTAATTTCATGTGATTGCAAAAGTACCATTATCTCAGCGTCGCATAGTGAATTGGCTACACCCTGGAGAACTAAATTCAAATATCGTAATAGTATTGATATATATTATCCGTTTCGTTTGATATTGTCTTAGATAAAACCTTAGCTAGCTTAACTGGATAAGTTACCCAATAGCATGTTTTCGTTTGATATTGTCTTGATGAGTTATCTAATAGCACACAGGATCATTTTTATTGTCGGTCCAACCGACATGAGATTTTTTTGAATTCAGGGTCTATTTTTTGTATTAAGAAAAGTAAATCGGAATATTGTTTACTTATTTACTCGGTCGGTTGTATTCGACATTTAAAACTATAATATGATCATCATAATCAGTGATTGAATTTCAAATTTTCGGCAGTCCTCCTTATAATAAGAAACACACTTATTTCCTAGGAAACTTATTTCTACATATCGACTGTGTTTTGGCCAATTGATGTAATCCTCGAAAAATACGAAAACGATTGCATCTCATTTTAAAGACGATAGGGCAGGTCCCAGCCAAATGACGTAAAAAATAAATTTACCACTTTTTGGAAAGGAAACATCATTTTACATTGGTTTTAGGTTTAAAAATTCTGACCCGGCCACTTGATGTAAGCCATTATTATTTTGACAATCCCATGTATAATCCCGTATCTGCAAACATGAGAATTTACAGGAGTTCATTTCAAAGATTCATAAACCAACTCAACATATAATGTTTTCGATAAAAACAGTTTTTATTCTCTCCTGAAAAATTTCAATTTTGAGTGTGACATTAATTGACCAAAACACCGTCGATATTCGAAACATAATAAAGGAGACCTTTATTAAAGTAGGCCTACTTTTAAATGAGAAAAACCGTCACATACGACCAGTGTTACCACTAAGAAGAGAGATTACCTGCCCGGAAAATTGAAAGGCTGCGCAGCCAACTTCAATTTTTTTGCAAACATCAATATCTCAAATTTGAATATTTGATATACAAAAGACGTTTTTTTGTTTTTGTTTTGCGTTGCATATTATATGATATTTAAAATTATTATCATTTTATAATGTATATTGAAGTAATGTGTATTAAAATAAAATATAAAAAATAACAGGAATCATTTAATTTATTTACATAAAATAAAATCAAGAAAAAATAAGCAGAATGAAGCCAATAATCGTCGCTAATATTAATTAACGTATTTTATAACTTTGCTTAAAATTTTATAGTTTGTCACGTCGATCCATACTAATTAATTCATATATTATAAACTTCAACTAAATCATTTTTTTGTTTTGATAATAGGTAAGATTAAATTCTCGTTATATTATCTTAAAGTTCTTTTTCTGATTGGATGACCTTTCAATTTCAACTGATC
The DNA here is from genome assembly GCA_022494535.1 of Himalopsyche phryganea. NCBI lineage: Eukaryota > Metazoa > Arthropoda > Insecta > Trichoptera > Rhyacophilidae > Himalopsyche > Himalopsyche phryganea. The sequence continues at coordinate 21,017 of JAGVSL010000110.1, read as the reverse complement.
GGTGAAGCTATTTCAGTTTGAATTCTTTACAACTGCTCTTACTTTTGGAGGAACTACACGATATATTTGATTTACTCGCTGAACGTTTCGACATCTGAAGGTCCATTCAATGTTTAAATAATATTTTATAAATAGGAATAATATTTTGTAGCAACAAAAACCATTAATTAATTACATAGGCTTGTTCTGGCTTGGCGGTTCTTGAATTTGCGGCCCCTCCTCCTCCAAAAATGATGATTTTATGTTAACAATAGTGTCGGCTTAAGCCTTCTTTATTTTAAAAAAATTACTCTTATTTTTTAAATTATAAATCACTTCGACGCAAAAGATTGCGCCGCAGACAAAATTTTTTTTATGCATAAATATAATTTATTGAAAAATATGTACTATATTTTTACAATCTCGTCATTTACAAATGATGTATTCAACATAAAATTTGTAGAGTCCCGCAGGTATGTTTTTAAAATACGACAAAAAATCTTTTAGTCATTTAAATAAATTTATAAAAGAAAAGTACATTTTGTCAGCGAGTCACAAACTAGATGGAATAAAACATGGTAAATGGAATATATCTTGCATTGTACATAACACATAAAAAAATAATTTTTTTACCGTCGAAATTTTCTACTCATTTTCGAAAATGCCGCCCCGTAAAACGTGCCGCTCCCTTTCCTTGCTAAGCGGGTGTGTACATATATATATATATATATATATATATATATACACACTTGTCTCTCGTTTTACGCGGGTTTTTAACGCAGACTGAAAAGATTATATCAGACATACTTTTTAAGATATATGTTTTTTTGATAAAGATAATTCTATCACAATTCCGAAAATTTGGAAAAAATATCTACAGCATGCTTGCAAAGATTTGAAAAAATAACTTTAAATGTTTGGTGGAAATTTCTATGGTCAGAAAAGGTTATTCGAAGTCATTAGATGGTTTACAAGATTTAAATAACAATGATATTGAGGAATTATTCGGTAAAGAATAAATAATTGATGATTTGGTTAATATTAGGAGAGAGTGTATTAAATTTTATAAATATAATTTTTTTAATTGATACAAAAAGTGGAACAAAACAAACAAATAATTGTTTTTGAGATGCAAAGTAATTTATTATAATATAACCAAAATACCTTAATCAAAATAATCAATATTGCCTAATCATAAAACAATCCACAAGGCAACAGCAAGATACATCCTTCACCAAGTGTTCAAATTTCTTCCCTTTCTATATAATATATTATACTTAGGTGGGTCTCATTCGGCGGTCATCGGGACATTTTATGAAAACACTGGGTATATATATATATTTTATAAATATCCTTGTAAATATTTATATATTGTATTTCATTAAAGTCATTGAAGCTATATTTATTACTTACAATTTTATTAAAAGAATAATGCAGAATCCAGGGTAACGCTAAAAAATATCTACCTCTCTACAATCGAAAAATGTTTGAGTAGCATTGCACTAAGCGATCTTTCTTATACTATAGAAACATGCTTTGTTTAAAAAAAATGTATGCTTTAAAAAAATGTGTAATCGCTGTATCATATGGAATGTTTTCAATTTGAGGTCCATGGCAGCTGTTCCTTCTGCACCCTCTAATGTTTGAGAAAATTTCAAAAGAAACTCATCCCCTACAAGAATGACTCTAAAAAGTTGCGTAGTTATATCATATCAAGAGTTTGAAAAGTATTGAGGCACACTATAAGTTAGTATACGACTCGTATATTGCAATTTTTTGCCAAACTTTTTCATTCCACTGCCCAAAAAATTTGAAAACAATAAACCACGGCCCCTTACCCAGAAAATTAAAAAAATTGATATAGCACAAGGGTTATTTGACATAATATACCTATACATACGCCTATATTCTGCAATCGCCTCAAAGACAAAATTTTAATTAAAATACTAATAGTGTGTTCTTATATAAAGAATATGTATACAGCCAATCCTTTTTTACGTTGACTTTTTGATACGTTGGTTCCAGAAATTGACGGGTAAAAAACATTCCTTACTACTATGTCATTTGATATGTTTGGTTCAAAAAAATATCTAGAAAGTATGGAAAACTAAACTCGGTTCTTTAAATTTGTGTAAAAAAGTCTTTTTATTATAAACCTTTAATTCCCTTAAAATGAAACGAAAAAATGGTAAGAATTTTGTTGAAAATATATGTAGACAAATAAAAAATAAGAGTGCGGTTTGAACGCGCCTTTAGTTAGCTCCGCCGGGAATAACTGCTCAAGTTACGTCATCTGGTTAGAATACGTCACCAGTGACACCTGTTTTAGGGAAGTGAAGAAATAAACTAGTCTAGGGTGGTTAATTTGTTAATAGTTTGTGACTTTTAATAGAGTTCGCAAAATATCGTATAAACATACAAATTACATCAGATAACATTATATTAATTTTTATATTGGAATCACTCGTTGCTGTCACTGTCGGTGACGAAATGCATTCGCTTGCGATTTTTTGAACGGACTTGTTGAATTTCACTCGAATTTGAATTTTGTTTTGGCTCGATTGATGAAACGCTTTTAAAAGAACATCTTTAAATTTCTTAATAATCGCGAAAAAATAAATATATCGCGTAAACAAAGGGAAAGTGCTACCCAAAGTCACGTAAAAGTTAAATTGCATAAAAAAAGGACTGGGTGTATATTTAAAAGGAAAAAAAGCATAATTAAATACTTGTAGCTCTACTGGAACATTCTGTGGTATCCCGTAGATGCTCTATGGCCCCCCAGGGGGCCGCGGCCCATAGCTTGGGAAGCACTGGTCTATTGGACTACTGCCCTTGATCTAGCGCTATCGCACTATTCGTATTAGTTCTAAGTTTTCTTGCATTTCACACGATCAAAATGATCATAAAAATATTTTTAAAAAGAAATTTATTGGTCTATTTGTATTGAGTTATGAATACGAAATATTTAAGCCAGTGTTAAATATTTATGTAAAGTTGAACAACAATAATATAAATAATAAGATTTTGTTCTATAGTTGGGTACGGCAATCGAGTTAAACGAATACTTTCGGATATTTTTCAAAATAACGCATTGTTTTATGAAAAGGAAGAAGTTAATAAACACAGCTGATTTTCTGGCGAGTTATTGTTTTTTTATTGTATTCCCATTGATCGAGATCTCACGCACACCACTGTTTTAAATTATAATAATGTAATGGCCCAATTTACGTCATGACTATTTTCGCTGACGAACATAAATAGCAACTAATAATATATTATTTTAGTATACTTTCATGAATAAAACCCCTAGATATAGATTTATAGAATTTTCCAGCGGCTTGCTTTCGTCACAAATGCCTGACTAATGATTAATAATTATCAGCGTAGCCATCAAAGTGCGTAAATGAAATAGATTAAAAGGTTATGATGTATACGTAGGTAAAAACGACATTTTCAGCATTATAATTTCTGTGGTTTCACAATAAAATAATGTATGCGAACACGTCGCTTCAGAACACAAATTGTATTCAATATTGATATTGATTAATTTGAGTCTTGTCTAGGCTAGAAAAGTAAGGAAATAACCAGACATACCAAGATGCGTCTAGTGCGATTGCTGGCCTACACCACACGCCTTTACGGCATGGAGACATGGGCTCTAAAAACGAAAGACAAAAAACGACTAGACGTATTTGAAATGTGGTGCTAGAGAAGTATGATCCGTATACCATGGACGGCCAACCGGAAGGTTGAAGGCGAAAGGGGGCGCGGAAAGGCCCCAACTCGCTGGAGTGACAGTGTGAAGGACGCCACCGGCTTCTCTTTACCGAAGGCCCTCAAAGCAGCGGGGTGCAAGAGCGAGTGGCGAAGGATCACCAAAGAAAACGGAGTTGTTGCGATAAGCGGTGGTCACAAGCCTCGCTAGTGTCGAATACGAATGAAGAATAACAATTTGAGAAATTTTATGACTCGGCCCGCTCGGGAGATGTCGAGATGGTTGATTTATTTTGACAAAGAAAAAAATCACAGATTCAATGTTAAATGGCTTTGGGTGAAATTCCTGTTTTGTATGGTTGTCATTGAAATCTAGCGATAAAATCCATAAATTTTAGTGATAACACTGTACAAAACGTGCCTTAATCTTAACGAGGTCAAATGTCAGGCCGCACTTGCCCATCCGAATTGAAATAACGATAAATAGAACATTAAAAAAATATAAGGTAATACAATTTTGAATTTGAAATAATCCAGTTAAGGAATAGTAAAAGTAATAAAACAAAACGTTGTGCAAAGTACCTTAATAAGAATTTCGGCACCCCGACAGTCATGCAGCAATAATTCGTTTAAGCGGCGGAAGGGAGAGAAGTTCGATTTAATAAAATACAAAACAATAGTTTATTATAATGTAATAGCATATTTTTTCTATATTTGTTACTGAAAAAACGTTTGTATATAGAATTTTAGATTGTTGTTTTTTATCTATTTGAGTTACACCAGATTATTTTTTACCGGTTCAAATAAAATTGATCGGTGGTAATGATATCGTTATCAAATTTATTGTACTGAAAGTAGCGGATTAAGAACTTGGGAGGCCCTAGACGTAATACAATTTAGATCAGTGTTCCCCAACCTTTTTACACGGTAAAAAAAAGAAAATTTTTTCACGGACCGCTAATACTGAAATAAAAATAGTTTTTATGAAATGTTTTTTAAATCTTATATTGTGACAGAAGGACGTAACCAGTGGCGTAGCTAGGGTTTGTGCCGCCCAGGGCGGTCTTTGAATTTGCCCCCACTCCACGTTTTCTCCAAAAAAAATTGTAACCGTTACGACGGAAAACATTACGCCGCAGGCAGAAAATTTTTATGAAGAATAAATATAATTTCTTGAAAAACATACTATATTTTTGCAATCCTGACAAATTTATTAAGGATAAAAAATTACTTGATGAATGTGTACTATATTATTACAATCCTGTCATTTACAAATGTCATATTTAATATTACATTTGTAGAGTTCCGGAGGTTTGTTCTTCAAATATGTTTAAACATCTGTAATTCATTTAAATAAAATTTATATTTATTATTAATATGGAAGTATCTAATTATTTATGTACGATACATTCATAGGTATATATTCTACATAAAAACGAATTAAAATTTTTGAATTGATTTATAACAAGGTATTCAGAGGATTTTACTAAAATAACATTAAAAAATTATAAAAGAAATTTATTTTTCATCGCTTTGCTCTTAGTAAAATCGCCAGCAACATTATCAAAATCTGTTTTATCTGCCAGATGGTGTGCTATTGAAAGTATTTTCTAATCGCAACTTGCTTACTGTTGATATTAAATTGTTTTCTTATTAATTTAGTTTTCGAAAAACGTCTTTCAATAGCTAACACCGTAATTGCGAGAAAATGAATAAAAATAATTTCAATATTTGCTACATTGAGGCTTCACGATTATTCTTAGATCTTTCAAAAAAGAAACATATTTTGTCAGGGAATCACAAGGCATAACAATTCTTATTTGTTTATTATCTACATAATTTTCTACTCATTTTCAAAAATGCCGCCCCTAGAAAAGTATGTTTTGTCAGCGAGCCACACATTAGACAGAAGAAAACATGATTAATGGAATATAACTTGCATTGATTATGTCAATATATCGAAAATGCCGTCCCCTAAAATGTGCCGCACGGGGTGGGATGCCCCCCCCCCTACCCTTGCTACGGCGCTGGACGTAACTATAACTAAGAAAAATAAATATAAAATTCTTGGAAACATATTTAAGTAAGATTTTGCATCTGGGTTCAGAATCCAAGAGAGATTTATGACTGTCGATTCTGAGAAAACCAGTGGCCATCGTGCGCATCATCCTACCAATTATTATTTAACAATAATTAGAAATACAAATAAACGTGGAGACGAAAAAATCCTCTATTTAATATTTTTTCATGGCGAATTTCTTGAAAATTGTCATACTGCTCGCGGCCCGGCCGAAAGTCTCTGCGGCCCGGCGCTGGGCCGCTGACCATTGGTTGGAGAACACTGATTTAGAGGCCTACATAAAAAAAATCTGTAATTGCAATCTCTTCTTATCATTATTAATGTCGAATGCGTTCCAATGAAAGCCTTAATTGAAAAACATTTCATTACTTATTTCTTGAAAAAAAACAATTGCTGCGAAACAATTAGAATTCCATGTTAAATTAAAATATTAATTAAAAATATGTGTATTATAATTTTATAGTAAAATGGGTTTTGAGGCCAAAAGCGCGCGCCTTGATCCGCCACTGATCATAATCCAAATTAAACATCATATGGGTCGGCAATGCAGGCGTAACTAACGAGTGACATGTTCGGAAAAAAAATACCTCGAGATACGAAAATAACATAAATAGTAACTTCTCATTTGAAATGTATCGTTATCCAACGTTCCAATGAAATGTTTGTATGGGTTCCGAATCGTATCTACACCATCCTTTTATGGATGGTATGCATAAGAAAATACCAATGAGATGTACAGAATTAGAAAATAAATTCTAACAGTTATGCGGTGATATCCCGAGCAAATAGACCTAACCATTACGAATGAATCAAACCACTCATGTGTTGTCATATCATTATATATCGATTGTCAACGGATAATAATGGTTGCAAAAACTGTGATTGCCTTGGCCTCGTAATAATAAAGGCACAAACTAAAAAAGTGGTATAGATTAATTTATGGTGTAGGTACATAGATATTATTTATTATAATAACATGAGAAAAGGCTGAATAACTAAGATTATCCTATTTGAATCATGAACGACATATGAATTGAATAGGATATGTAGGCGTTTTATTAATATGTAAAAAGTATGAGATGCAGATAAAATCATTTTTCAATATGTGATTTTGGCGAAAAGGGATACAATTCCTATACAAGGAAATAAATGTCCAATATGCAAAGAAATATTATGACATTGAAGATTCGTAGATGTTACGCACATTTTTGGAAGTGGTTCCATGGATGGGAAAAATCAATGCCTGAGAGACTTTTATTTTAGATAAACCGTTTGATACATGAGCGAAAATCGTGAAAGAGGTCAGGGAGTAAACATACCAAGTTCAGTTTCAGATATAGACAGATAAGTAACGATCGGCAAAATAGCAGATTGCGTTTCGCGAACAACGGTTAAATCACATGATTTTTTAAATATCTAGATGAATGTAATACTAAATAGCGGAAAGAATCAAATCGCCTCGCCTTGCCCTTGTGTGCGTTAAATATTTTTTCTGCCACGCGGTCGAGTAAGCGGCAACCTTAGTACTTTCAAATCGACATTTTCATTGCCAAAGTGATTGTCGCGTGATTCTTGCCGTATTTGCATTTGCAAGATGTGAAAAAAAATCAAAATAATTACCAAAGCGCAAAACAGCACCGAATCAAGGCACCAAGGTATGCCGATTAATTCACACACGGGCGAAGATCAAGTGAAGTGGTCAAACCTGAATATCTAAGGACATAAATATTCGTTTCGATAAATGTTTTAGAGGCACCCTGGTCTGCCGCCACTAATAGAGCAGAAAGTTTATCAGTATAAATAGTAAGTACTTATTTATGTTACTTACTTAATTATGTTTTATAAAAGGTTTATACGTACATATTCAATAATTACAATTGTAAACACTTTTTATCGATTATCGGTACTAGATTTCGTATTCTAAATATGATCTGAAAACGAGGGAGGGTTAGTCTTATATAATACATACTGCAAGGTTCGAAAAATGTTCATATTCTAACTATATCGCCAGGTCATTTATTTATAAGGTAAACATTGATTCTAATTCTCAACTGAAAAATGGAGTGTGGGGTGGGATTATTTCTTACTACTGCACGTCGGGAAGGGGTTAAAACGATATAAAAAACGATAACAGTACTAATTACCATTAATTAACACTAATTGCTAGTGTTTGCAGGTGAAAATCGGAAGAAAATATAATTAGCAGTGGTGAGCCACCCGTCCTATTTAAAATGTTATTAACTAATAATCGATTACTGTTAATGTTTTTATTAAATTCTAGAAACTCTTAACTTTTCATTTTAATTCCATTTTTATTTACCGATGGAGTACTTCTACATTATTAGGTATCTTTGTTAAAATTTTCAATTAAATTATTTGCAAAATTTGATAAATTATTACTATTGAGACATCTTATAGAGAGGCGATATATGCCACACTGAGATAATGAAAATATTTGATCTTTATTTTTCAATAAGATTTCACCTAAATTTTATCGGTCATTGGAGCCTAATAGGTAATAAGAAAACTGACCATTAAAGAACTCCTGCCTGTTCCACAATCCATATATATTATAATCTAAACGATGCGGTTACCCACAACCGAACATAAAAATCACGGCATTTAATTTATGAAAACTAAATAGAGCGTTTTAGTCGAGGTGAATGAATTTTTTGAAATTAATAAGTCACATTTGAGTTATTGAGATTTTGTACACTTCCATGTATTTTGTCACTAACGACCGGGCTTAGCCTTTCGGCATCTTCAGGCATTCGAGCGCACGAATGAACTCGAACTGACTTTCATTCGTGCGCTCGAATGCCTTTGATGCCGAAAGGCGAAACCCGGTCGTTAGTGACAAAATACATGGAAGTGTACAAAATCTCAATAACTCAAATTTGATATTGAAATTCCATCAAGCACCCTCAGTCGATATCTTAAATTATATAATAAGTCACAGTTTGAGCTCGCCACTGGCGCCCTGTCCGCCCTTTAAAGTAAACGGTGAGTGGAATTGTATCTAATATAAGGAATGCTTTAACCAACGGAGACATTTTCCAAATTCTAGTTCGCTATGATTATTAGTATCTATTATGTGTAATTATTACACGAATGTTTGTAAACAAAAATAGATTACAATTTTTCTCATTATGTTATAAAATCTGAGCCTATTCAGTCGTGCTCAAACAAATATATCGTTCAAATAATGACTCAAAGATGTACTATTTTGCACATCTCCATTGTAGTGCATTTCGCCAGACGATAGATATGGCTTGAAAGAAAGGGGACTTTTGAAACGTTTCCAACTTCAATAGTAACGATACCTACTAATGGCAACTACACCGAGAGTGATAAAAATAATTGATGTATTTGAAGTGTAATTTGCATTTTCTTTATAAATTATTGAAACAAATGACCAATATAATTAAACTTCAATATTTTTTGGAGTACACTTCCTAGATTTTTTATGAAATTCGAACCTCTTATAACACAGTTTTGTGGAACTACATAACCATGCTATACGAGGCTCGAGTATATTTAAAATAATCCACACCATCTATTTCATTTATTTAATTGGAAAGAAAATGGAACGTGACGCTAAACAGCTGTTACTGTGCGGCCCACTAAAAAATTTACCGAGCCCTAGTCTAAATGAAAATATAAATAAATCTTAATCGGTGGTTTTCCCAGTCTGATGTTTCCTAACTAGTAAAATTAATTATCTCGTTACCAAATTATTTTCCAAATTAATGTTTAAAATAACACTATAATTGAAATGGAACACGGTGAGTCGTGTAATACCTATTAAACGTAATCATTCAATACATAATATGACATGTACTGAATGATGTAAGTAATGAGACTCATTATCCGGTTATTTAACTAAGGTACTTTAACCAATATTTTTGATGGATTCGGCGATAACTTTGTGGAAATTCATTTTCAATGTAAAATTGATAGTGGAATAACTAAGTTATCAATTTTAATTATATACTTTTACCAACATTGGAATTTAAATACATAACGCACCCCTACATATTATTATAACACGTACAGATGTAATAAATTGATAGGTATGTACTTTTATAGAATTGCTTAGTTACTAATAACTCTGTATGCCACTAGAAAATGACACACTTATATCTCTGCCAAAACTAATGTTTATAATGTAATTTTGATAATAAATGCACGGCGAATGTAAATATTATATTTTATAAAGTCGATATTTGCGGCATGCCGCCTGCAAAGAAGGAAAATATTATCATTGGCTGCTAATAAATGTGCTAAAAGTGGATCAATAGATGGCGCTCACCCTTCTCGCTCTGGCACAGAAAATCCCTGACCTGTTACAATGTAAAAAGGAGAAACGTACACTCGCAACCACAACCGATATTGATTTAAGGCAGCTAAATAAGAACTAAGCACAGATTATTTATGTTCAAACTGTACAATTATTCATTTAATAAATAAAATCGCCCCGAACGAATAATGCATCTCAAATAGTAACATACGAATTATTATCACTACAGTAGTAACTATTAAGCGTGATTTTTTAAATTGAATTTTAGATCGAGATTAGCATGAATTTGCAACAATTGAACATCAATGAAGTAATATTTATTTTTAAAAAATAGGTAGTTAATATAGTTGTGATTATAATCTCACTAAACGCCAAACTAATTAATTTAACCGCAAACAAGATTAAATAAAATCAATGTTACAATGATTAATAAGAAATAACTTACCAATAAAAAGCAATCTTATCACCGTTTCCGACTCTAATATTTCTGTCCAAGAGATTGTAGCAAATATTGGTACTCGCACCGTTCATCCATTTGGTAAAAATTGGTCCTTTGGAAATGTCAAAATTGTAAGTGATGAATTTTCCCTCCTCAGGTGACGTTTCCCAGTGAAATTGTTTTGCAATCTCACCCCAAAAAGCTTCAGGATTTTCTAAAGATTTCTTGTGCATTTCCTCATATTGCGACATTTGATTGATGTGAGCATTGCTCGAGACCCAAGAGTCCGGTTTGTAAACAGCGGCCTGATCGGAAGGCATGTTGTCGATTTAGATGTATACTGATTAAAAGTAAGAACAGTCGCAACGGTTATGACACGAGCGCGTCGCAATTGTTAAAGCGACTGCAGTCCTCCGACTCACATTGACGTATGGCCGTCGTATGACGTTTTCTCGTTTACTCAAAATGAACATTTGCGCACACTCAGCAAGTACGGAGGGTTGCCACACCTATCCGATAAATTAATGTTGTGTTGAACAAATAATAAAGCAACCGCGAAAATGTATATAACGAAAATTTCTATAACATGTTATTAGTATTATAAAAGCAGTAAGTGACCGGAATAAAAAAAATAAACGCGTGCAGGCGGAAAAAAAATATTTTACAACGTATTTAATAGAAAAAGTTGTAAATAATATTTTTTGGGCAATATTTACACATATTTTTTAGCGAGAAAATGTTTTATTGTAGTAATTTTGTCTAATTTGTATAAATCATAAAAAAAAACCGAACCCCAAATTTTGTAGGGAACTTTAAAATTTCATAATACGGATTGAGTTTTATTTTTTTAAATATACTGCCTTTCTAATCGCACGTAATAATAAATTCCATGATTTAATATTAATAGTACATACTTATATTACTATTAAATGTTAATGCTAAGCAACTCCATTTTGAGTTGACAATAACCGAAAAATTAGTATCTGATGATGGAGCAATCGAAGCATTTAAAACAGGGTCAATGAGATAACCATTTTGTTGTTCGAATGCGCGCGATAGTGAAAGAAAGATCAGATGGTGTTGAGGTTTCAAATATTTTATTGAATTACATTTTTATTATTTGTCCACTATTTTTGTAATCGTTGAATATGGCAGCCCTATGAATGTGAAACATAAATTATTATGCATTTTAATAAACAGTGTTTGCTCGGGGCATGAGCATAATACATATGCATAATGTGCATATTATCCATTGATATAATATTGTAAGGAAACAAAAACTAACTTGTCCCGCTCCATCCACTATTGATTTCACATCCTTTAATTTTATACGCCAGTATCCATTGGCGAAGCGTACGTTAAGCGTATCTCCAGTATTATTTCATTTCCATCAGATGTGTCTCAAAAACGACTGCCCAGAATATAATAGCGTGCACTTATATGTGCTACCAATATCTGTACCTGAGAAAAAAACGGATGCAATTCCGAAATTTGAGAAAATGAGTTGGTGCTCATGTTTATTAGTGGCAGAAAGTTGAAAGAATAGAGGTATTTCATTTTTTTAGGATACAGCAACCATAACTCATTAGACTGAAGGATGGAAGTCCTTATACGATCTTAAACTAACACACCCTATGGCTCTAAGGAGTCTAAGGAAACATATGAGTTTTTTCCTCTAAAAAAATTTTTTCCGCGCCACACTACCTTTTATTTTTTTTAATCAATATAATAATATAGACACGTTTTAAATGATAAAACTTTATTTAAAAAAAAACTTATAACCATAATTAACAGAATAATAGCAAGATTTTCCTATTACGTATATTGCTGTGAAGCAGCTAGGGGTTTTGCCGTCCCCCCACCATTTTTCTTCAAAAAATGATTTAATATTTACAATATTGTGAATTAAGGGTATCTTTAAAATAACTTAATATTTATATAATAATTACTTACTATAAACACAATTTCTTGAAAAATATGTACTATATTGTTACAATTTGTCATTTACAGATGTTATAATTAATATTGTAGAGTCCCGCAGGCATATTCTTGAAATATCGTCATATTAGAATTGGTTTGAACCCAGTCCATTACTCCCAAATTTGAGTTAGACCCATATTCAGAATCCTGGCATAGGAATGAACCAACTCAATTACTCTTGTAAATAAATATTGAGTATTTATTGAAATATAAGCAGTCAATGTTTGAACCAAGTGCAAAAATTCTATTTTTTAAAGTATTGGTTTGAACCAAGTCACCGACCAATCAGAAGCCAGTATTAAACGGACTTGGTACAAACCAATACTTTCAACTCTACCGGAAATGTCACAAACTTCAACTACGATTAACAGTTAAGTTAAGTTAACCCACTCCACACTTCATTTTTAAGTTGAGAATTAGAATCAATGTTTACTTTATAAATAAATAACCTGGCGATATAGTTAGAATAAGAGTGTTCTTTTGTTGCTAAAATAAATAATGGTGATTTGAATCGACGTTCACTTGTGGAAATAGACTCATATGAAAGTTATGTTACATTTTAATTTATATTCTTACTATTGTGCTGCTATTTAACTATTTTAGTAGACAGTCTAGCATTTGAAATCTTGAAACCTCAAATATTATTGTCAAAATATTGATAATACTGATGAAAATAGAAAGAATTTATTTCAACTTTTAATAGGAAAAAAATGAGTGTAAAGAACAGTGAGTTTCTGACAGAGAACACGCTAAGTCAAGTTCAGATAAAAGTTCTCCCGCAATCGTTTCATTTGATCTAAAAAATATGTTTGCTCTGCCGAAGGGTGATGTATCAATTTTTTTATACGAAAAAAATGAAAACATGCAATTTGACTGGCCATTGCTTGCTAAATAATAAGGCTTAGTGTGCCAAATGGCATGAAAACACTTCGTATTGAAAACTATCGTTGATTCTAATATTCGCATAATAAAGATAATGTTGTAGTCGGATTCATGTGTACTTCAAAATAAAAATAGCATTCTGTCATTCGGATTACTAGGCTTTTAAAAGGAACATCTTGAAATAGAATCAACTGAAAAAAAATATTCCGAACCATTGCATGGCAATATGCAGAAGGTGGATGCGTATAGTAGTATGATTGAAAAAAATCACGCTATTGTGAAATATTCAGCCACGATTCACTAATAAGACATCTCACAATAGCATCGAAAGGGTCAGTCGTTACGCAATTGAAAACTGGAGATTTTTGGGATATTTAAAAGTCGAGGAAGACTTACAATTATTAGAAAAATCCCTACACTAAAATTAAATACAGTATAATCAGAAACGATTCTCATCATACCTTACGACTGTGAAAATAAGCATAAAAAAATATTACTGGAAACTCCAATATTCAAAGATTCCTGAAGAAGTTCCAAATTTTCCACGTGTAACTGCAATTTCTAAGAAAGGCATTAGAAAAGAAAAGCAAAGAAAAAATACATCATATCGATGATTAAATATATGCCATTAAATTATCAAACTTTTTACAAATATATGTTTAATGACCACCTAATTTAATAATGTACTTAGTTTTATTAATACTTGTTCTGTTAAATTTAATATTAAGTTAATTTAAGATATCGACTGAGGGTGCTTGAAGAATTTCAATATCAAGGTTGAGTCTTTTGAATGTTGTACATTTCCATACGTTTTGTCACTAACGACCCGGGTTTCACCTTTCGAATTTGACGTGTCAGTTAATCTGTATACTCAATGCCTGAAGATGGCGAAAGCCAAAACCCGTGTCGTCAGTGACAAAATTTAAACGTGGATACATACAAAATTTGAATGATTCAAATTAGCTGTTTTTATGTAACCTGTATACCATATTGGATTAAAAATAAAGCATCTGCCACCAAATAGTACAATCTATTGTTACTAATTTGCAAATTAACATTTTTTTGGGTCGAAAGTATACATGTAACAATAGAAATTCTGAGAATTGGTTTGAATCAAATCAGATTTTCGTGACTTAGTACAAATATTTTCCGAAATATAGTCCAAAATGAAAGACTTTATATCAAGTTGGGTTACGTTTAAAAAAATTAAAAATATTGAAACACTAAACATATTACATGAAACTATTTTAATTTGAATACTAATGTATCAGAGATAAATTGTCAGTATAACATGTATTCAAACTTTCAAATGCGTTTTTCTCAAAACTATGTTCAAACCAATTCTACTACGACGATATGTCAAAAAATCAAGACTTTAAAATATTTTTTGTATTTATATAAATAATAGAAAATTATTGATTTACAATCCACTAATATATTGCTTCAGAACGGATACTAAATTGTTTATATTTACAATTAATTATTTCACAGCACAAAAAAAATTTAAAAAGAAAACTTAGCCTAGATTATCGTCCTGAAAAGTGTAAAGAACAAGTAAACGGAATAAAATAAAAATTATTAAAAGAAAACATAGCATAAATTATCGCCATATAAAGAACAAGTAAACAAAAACAATGGGGGCAATACTTAAAATCCTAAAAAAAATACATAGTATAGACACCGTGCGCAAAAACGTTAATTCTATGAATTTATAACTAAACAATAGTAATAATAATAGGAAAAAAATATCTTTATTTATAAAAATGACTGTTTGTTTGTCCCTTGTGCATTTTTATAAAATTCATCCGATTTGTATTTGGTAAGTTGTTGTGCGCACATCCGTGAAGCTTTCTGAAAAAAAATATTTCATCCAAAAGAAATATATAAAAAAAAATCTAAAACAAAGAATCAAATACGTACAAACAGCGATATATCCAAAAAACCTTCTGATTTATTCGTGTACGCACCAGACGGGAAACAAAAACTATTGTGTATCCAAAATCCACGGGTCTTTATTCTGCCCTTCCCGTACGCCGGGTTTGGGTGGGTAAAGACAATTCAGATTCGGGCTCGGGTTGGACCCGGGTAAGGAATTCAATTTTTGGAAAAATATTTCGGACTATGTTCGGGTCATAAGTCAGCCATAAGGCAATATTGTTCATAATTTATTTCATGTGTTATGAATATCGTTGGAAATATGGAAACCATAACATGTATTGTTTGAAAAATATAAAAATAAATCAGGCGTTTTTGGGCTGAGAAAAACAAATCTTTGTTTCTGGTCGGGTTCGGTAACAAGTATGATATTGAGACTCAGGCTTGGACCGAGCCGGGCCCGAAGATGATGGGCTTGGACCGGGTAATTTTATGAAATTTTCGTATGCAACAATTTCATATGTTTGGCTAGCAATTGTTCGAAAGAATAAGCAACTAAAAATAATCAACCACAAATTTACCGTATGTGGCCACACTTATTTGCAGGTAGACCAGCGGCGTCGAACCTTTATGCAACAACGCCTCACCTAAAAAAAACTTTTTTCCGTGCCTCCCTGCCTTTTATTTTTTTAACATAACTTTTATTTTTAAAACTTTATTAAAAAAAACTGAAATATAATTAACAGAGTAAAAACAAGATTTTGCTTTAATATATACATACAAACAATGGCGCAGCTTGGGGTTTTTCCACCCCCCCGCCATTTTTCTCCAAAAATGATTCAATATTTACAATAGTGTGATACAGCCTCGTACTTACGGGGCGGAGAGGGGTCTGCAAGCCATTCAAAAGCCGTCTACAGAAGTAAATAGGCTAAATATCATTAAGGGGATGATTTTTAATACCAATGAGAATATTTAATAGTCAAATAGTAAAATCGCACCAATTATTAAAAGTTTCAAATTAATCTTCATCGGTAATTTAAGTAATTATGTAAAGTTTCAATTTCATCACACCCTGGCAATGAATTTGAAATTTGCCTCGCTTCCTGTGTTTAAAAGAAATTTTAGTGAAAAAATTAAAGCGTAGAAAAAATGAAGCCGAAGTACGAACTAACCATTTCTCGGTCT
Organism: Himalopsyche phryganea; assembly: GCA_022494535.1. Lineage (NCBI taxonomy): Eukaryota > Metazoa > Arthropoda > Insecta > Trichoptera > Rhyacophilidae > Himalopsyche > Himalopsyche phryganea. Next base: position 4,577 of record JAGVSL010000110.1, on the reverse strand, counting down.
GCCATCAGGTACTGTTTTCGCAGAATTGAAGCCACTGTGACGGAGTCAGTTCGGGGAATTCGCACAGGAAAAGCAATGATGGCAAACCTTTTTGTGTGTGTCGCATACAGAATATCGCACTTAATAATTAATAAAACTCCATAGCAGTTATCATTGATTAGAGTTCGGCTGTTGTTAGTTTTAACGCCGAATTTATTTCTGATTTATAATCCTTCATTTTTGTTATGCACAAGCCGAAGTTGATTAGTCTGTTAATCTAAATCTTCGATCACCTTGAAAAAAAACAAATTCATTTATATAAAAATAGCTATACTTGTAGCGATGCCTCAATTAAAGTCCAAAAAGAAACAAGTCTTCACTAATAAATACTTTTCAAGCAATGTTGAAGTGCCACTTGCGCGCTCGTCCAAAAGGTTTGGAACCTGTGATGTAGAATTGGTCAGCGTCCTTTGGTGCGAGGAACAAAAATTTTATAACAGATTTCGTCAGTAGAGGGTGAGGTTCGTAAGCGAAGGAAGACAGTCGCCGGGTGCAACGTGGGGTAGTTTTTAAGGAGGGAGAGTAAAAGTGTGTTTTCATCATCCAAAGGAAGAACTCGTGTTGGCGACGCTCAAAATTTCGGCCGGTTACCGATATTTCAAAATTCCAGTCAATGGAATCCACGGTGTCTGAGGAGCAAGTGTGCTGTGTCTCCCGAAACCCCCTGGGTCTATTGTATTTCTCCGTAGTAAAGGAAAAATCGTCGTAACAAAATACTCTCTTCGATTCGGGTCTTCTCAGGAGATATAGAAAAGTTATGTCTTGAAATAGCTCTCCGGCATAATTTACGAATAAATTACATTACTCCGAAATTCCTAAGACTTTCTCGCCGAGCTCAATCGATCCAGAATTTTTGACGTTTCCCTAAGGAAATTACTTTCCTTGTAAATGTTCGATTATTTCCGTTGGTAATCATGGTTCAAAATAAATATAAATATTAAATAACGATGACTGATAAAAAATGAGTGTTGATAAAATGTTAGCACTTTGTATTGATATTACGAAAATTTTTCACTTAAAAAAAAACTTTCAAAAATATGTAGATAAATTGGTTTTCGATTCGGCCCTGTTCAAAAGTATGCGAGGTGGCACAACCGTACGTATGTAGAGGAGAACGATGAAGTCTTATTTTTTCTCTCTTTTGCTCACATCAAAGCAGAACGAGAGAGTATGAGAAAAATTCATGATATCCGTTACCGCGATTTTCATTTTGAGGGCCGAACACTGGGAGAAGTGGCGTTTTTTTGTGAACTTCTATTATTTTATGCTTGCTGCAATATAAACTATTTTATTTTAAGTTGGTTACATTGCTTAATCCCTGTTTAATGGAATAACAGCAAAAAAAAAATATTTATCATTCATTGACTCAAAATCCCTTTTGAAAGTACACCTGTCGCTTAACTAAGTTATTTTTAAGCTGTTTATATGTTATTTCATACTTTTGTTTTATAAGTTTCTTACTTAAGTCTTATAATACAAATGCTGTTAGAACATATTTACTATCAATGTGTGTAGAATGTAGGCTTAATGTCATTTTTTTCTGTCAGAAATTTCCATTTCCTGAAAACAAGAAGCTACAAGAATGTAAGCTGATAAAACTACAAAAGTGCTCTAGTGAAAAGTTACAAAATGTCTAATTTGGATTACTGAGATTTTGTACACTTCCATGTATTTTGTCACTAACGACCCGGGTTTCGCCTTTCGGCATCTTCAGGCATTCGAGCACACGAATGGACTTGAATTGAGAGACAGTAAACAGTGTCTAACGTTTATATAGAAGATACAAATGCGACAAATATTATTTACGAGGTAAGATATTACACGTCTGAGAGCCACACTGATATCTGAGTTAAAATTTCGGGAATCTCCCTCATCCTTATTTTGTAAACACCATATTAACCGAGTGGCGAATTGCCGCTTTTCAACTTCTTTTAGAAATACCAGTGATTTTACAATTATAATAGTATTGTGGGTTTTGACGGGATGTAATTCGACGAATGGGTAAATATATACAATCATTCCACATTTAGTGACATCTGTTAGGTGTTTCTACGTATCGAATATAATAGCGGAGAATTAGGAAGGTTCAGCTGCTCATTCAAAATCGGCAAGGAATTTAACTGGGCTCTATTAATTTCCAAAATTTATTGATAAAATAATTTATGATCCCCCATGTTTTTATGCAATAGTTTAACCCCATCATCCGCATTAAACGTATGGTTCTCCATTAGCAAGTGATTTGCGAATGTCGAAGTTTCTTTTTTTAATCTAAAGGCAGCTAAATGTTCTGATACCCTTATATCTAATGTACGTGTGGTTTTACCCACATAGAAATGTTGGCAATCATTGCATTGTAATTTATAAATACCAGATTTGTTCTTAAAGTTTACTCTATCTTTATTGTTAATAAGTAATTTACCAAGAGAATTTTTGCAATAGAACGCCGGTTCACTATCAGCGAGTTGTTTTTTAATTTTAAAGCTTGTGCAACCTAAATAACTAATTCTATGCCAGATTCTAGGGTGGTCTATGTCTTTAGACAAGTTCCCGAAATATAGCATCTTTTCTGCTAATTTACGTTGTTTTTTTGATACAAGACTATCTATAAGAGACGCCTCATAGCCATTATTAATGGCAATTTGTTAAATAATGTTTAGTTCGTTTTCAAAATTAAATTTATTTAAGGTATAGTGACTAATCTGTGAACCTGAGAATGGAAAGCAGCCAATTTATATGAGAAAGGACGGTTTGAGTTAAAATGGATGGCAGCATCGGAAAAACGTCTGTTTTCGATAAATTTTAAATTCATGAATGGAGTTTATAATATCAATATTAAGGTCAAGGAAATTTATGTTCTTGCCCCCTACTTCTAAAGTGAATTGAATTTTATCATCTAGTGAGTTAAGAAAATTATGAAGGTTAGAAACTTGTCTCTCAGTTCCATTGAATAGACAAAGGATCTCATCTACGTAACGGAACCAATAAACTACGTTTCTAACTTCTGTTTTATTGCTAAAAATAAGGTTTTCTAAATGGTTCATGTAAAATTCTGCTAATAATGATGAAAACCACTTCCCATTGCAAGGCCTTCGGTTTGTTCATAGAATCAATTATCAAATTGAAAATAGTTCTAGTCAACGCAAACGTCTAATATATTAAGTAATTCCGTAGTAATGACGGGATTAACTCTACGCGTATTAAGGGTATCTTTGATGATTTGTTTACATTTGTTTACAGGTACAATAGTGAATCAGCTAACAACGTCAAAAGAAATTAATTTGGCGTTTAAGGGAATGTTATAATTTTTAATTTTATCTACTAACTCTAATGAATTTTTAATACTATACAATGGCTTGAATTTACTGTGATTGCGGATGAGAGAGTTAGCTCTTTTGGAAAGTTTATACGCTGGAGCATTCATATATGAAACTACCGGGCGAATTGGTATTGAATCCTTGTGAATTTTCGGTAGCCCATAAAATTTGGGGGCTTGTGGATTTCTAGTAGATAAAAAGGACAAATCCTTAGGGTTGATTGTAATGCTACGATAAGTCGATGTCTCAAATTACAAAATGTCTGTTAGAACAATTAGGCACTCGGCTCAGGAGCTGTTACCTTTTCCGCATTGTATGAAACTTTGATTTAAGGTACACAGAATTAACATATTCCTGCTATTTGAGTGCAATTTTTGCAGTCCCGTTTGACTAAGAGTACGTTTAATACCGGCACGTACGCTTCTGTTTCCCGCAATTCGGGTCTAAAATATTCAAAATTCACGTAAATTTTATGTAGTCCACACGAAAAAATATTGTATATAATTCCCAAAAAACTTGCTAATGCACTTCATGTATGCATAAATATATAACATATCGACTCTTAACAAGCAAAAGGACTAATCCCTCCGTCTTTTCAAGTATTTTTTTTGATAATCACAATTTAATACACGTTTTGATACTGGGTAAATATACAATTATCGGTGGATCCAAATATCGGAAATAGGTCATTACATCCGCGGCGTATTTTTCACAGATTAGGTTAGGTTGGGTTAGGTTAGGTTAGGTTAGGTTAGGTTAGGTTAGGTTAGGTTAGGTTAGGTTAGGTTAGGTTAGGTTAGGTTAGGTTAGGTTAGGTTAGGTTAGGTTAGGTTAGGTTAGGTTAGGTTAGGTTAGGTTAGGTTAGGTTAGGTTAGGTTAGGTTAGGTTAGGTTAGGTTAGGTTAGGTTAGGTTAGGTTAGGTTAGGTTAGGTTAGGTTAGGTTAGGTTAGGTTAGGTTAGGTTAGGTTAGGTTAGGTTAGGTTAGGTTAGGTTAGGTTAGGTTAGGTTAGGTTAGGTTAGGTTAGGTTAGGTTAGGTTAGGTTAGGTTAGGTTAGGTTAGGTTAGGTTAGGTTAGGTTAGGTTAGGTTAGGTTAGGTTAGGTTAGGTTAGGTTAGGTTAGGTTAGGTTAGGTTAGGTTAGGTTAGGTTAGGTTAGGTTAGGTTAGGTTAGGTTAGGTTAGGTTAGGTTAGGTTAGGGTTAGGTTAGGTTAGGTTAGGTTAGGTT